>CM055127.1:157740409-158366242 GCA_029206835.1 Rana muscosa | reverse complement strand
GTTGGATTACAAATACTCAAGTGCACCAACAAAAGCTAGCCGAAGGTTACTGGAAACTTTAGGAACCATCATCCGTTCAGTTCACTGCTTAGGTTGATACGGCGGGACATGCACCAGCTGAGCTGCCCACAAGGGGGAGCCAGATAGCTTATTGAACTTATATGTGTAGGCAAACAGTTTGAAATTGTTTTATTGTCAGTGTGCTGTTTCAGAGAGCTGGGTTGGACTCAGTGGAGAAGTACCCCACTGCGGATATCCTTACAGTGGGAGATTTCTCCACCGTGCACTTCCTTGGGTGTAACCTTGGGTTAAGTAAGTTGGATCTCCTATTTTATAGTGAGAGCCTGGAACTGTTTTATATATATATATATATATATATATATATATATATGTATGTCGGTTGACTCTCACAGGGACCTGTTTGAGTCAAATGTTACATGTGTAATCTCTATTCTAATTTCTTTACAAAGTAAACATATTGCCTTTTGGTTGAACTGCATCTTGTGTGGGACTCTGTCTTTTGCAGCTGTGTGGCAGGCAAACCACAATAAGGTAACAATATTTAACTACATTTATTGTTGTGTGGTACCATTGTGGCCCTCTATAGCCTCTTAGAGGCCCACAATCACACTATTGTCATTATTTTCCAGTTGTGCCCAGGGGGAATTGAGCCAAATTAAAGGGGTTGATAGGCAGAGTACAGGCCCAAATCTAAACCAGCAGCTCCTATGGGGGTAGTGCTACACAAGTTTAATCCCTCAATAAAAAAACAAAGCTGATGGACCGTTCATTGTCTGGATGGTGACTGGAAGTGAATGCCAGGCTGGGCAGAGGGACAGGTGGAACTACTTTACTCAGCGGCCCCACTGAGGTGCCGCTACATTTAAAATCACAAATAAAAAAAAAATCACTGGTAAATGCACTCACATTTTATGGTGAAACAGTCCACACCGCTATGCCACGCTTAATTTTATTCAACCTCTGTACCACTACAACAAATGCATCACAGTTGTACCAAGTGTCTTTGCACCTTCCCAGGACCTTTGCATGATATTGCATCTCTACTTGGCTCCAGAGCGCTCCACTTGACTTGGCCACACTTCTCAATGCAGCATTTCATCACAACAGGCCTTTGTCTTGGAATAGGGATCATGGCCGAGGCCTATACTGGTATACAGTAAGAATCTAAAAGGATGATTTATGGGCACTGTTTTTATTTAGAGTGGTTGCAAACCCCTGACATAAAAAATGAACAAAGCCTTCCCCTCTATAGTGTACATGTCTCAATCCAGAGCACTTAGTGTCATTTCTGTCTGCTGAGTCCCTTCTGTCAAGTTTTCTTGACACCAAGAGATAAAAAGGTCATAGGGGAGGGAGCTCCAGCACACAATAAGTTAAGCTATATATATTCAAGCTATATAAATTCTTTACTTTGAATGGCTGTAGGAGGATTTGGTACTATTTTGGTAAGGTACAGTTATGTTCACATTTATAGTATAGTTAAAATAGATAGTGCAGATTCTTTAAAGTGGTTGTAAACCCACTCTTGCAACTTGCACCTACAGGTAAGCCTAGATTAAGGCTTACCTGTAGGTGTTTGCAATATCTCCTTAACCTACAAGGTTTAGGAGATATTTGCAAAAAAAGAGTACACAATGTTTACGGCGCATGCGCGCCGTAGACATCGGTGCAGGTGCACTGTAAATGCCGGTTTTATTAATGATAACGCCAGCTTTTACGGCTCCCGTGCGAATGCGCGGAGTGACGTCATCGCCGCTCCGGCCAATCACAGTGCGGGAGCGGCGATAGCAGGAAGAAGCTCAGAGGGGACACGGCGGTGGCGGCAGAGGGGAACGAGGAGGACTTCGGGGGCTTCGATTTCAGGTAAGTGCCACATAATGAGCTAGAATGCTATGCATACTAGCTCATTATGCCTTTCTCTTGCAGGGTCTTATTTTATCCCAGTTTTTCGGGGGGTGGGGTTTACTTCCTCTTTAACCACTTCCTACCGGGTCATAGACATATGACGCCGGCAGGAACCCTCCCTCCCTCCGGGCGGACGTCATATGACGTCCTTTTTTCCCGGCCGTCTATGGGGCGCGCGCGCGCCGCCGGCGGCAACGCTTGTGACCCGGTGAGTGTGCCCGGCGGTCGCGATGTCCGCTGGGCACCCGCGATTGCCCACGATCACGGCAGAAGTGTGGATCTGTGTGTGTAAACACACAGATCCACCTCCTGTCAGAGGTGAGGAGACCGATGTGTGTTCCCAGTACAGAGGAACACAGATCGGTCTCCTCCCCTTGTGAGTCCCCTCCCCCTACAGTTACAATCACTCAATAGGGAACATATTAACCCCTTGATCGCCCCCTAGTGTTAACCCTTTCCCTGCCAGTCACATTTACACAGTAATTAGTGCAGTTTTATAGCACTAATCGCTGTATAAATGTGAATGGTCCCAAAAACGCGCCAATAGTGTCCGATGTGTCTGCCGCAATGTCACGGTCACAATAAAAATCACAGATCGCCGCTATTACTAGTAAAAAAAATAAAAAAAATAAAAATGCCATAAATCTATCCCCTATTATGTAGACGCTATAACTTTTGCGCAAACCAATCAATATACGCTTATTGCAAAAAAAAATTACCAAAAATATGTAGAATACGTATCGGTCTAAACTTAGAAAAAAAATTGTTTTAAAAAAAAAAAATTGTGATATTTATTAAATCAAAAAGTAAAAAATATTGCATTTTTTTCAAATATGTCGCTCTTCTTTTGTTTATAGCACAAAAAATAAAAACCGCAGAGGTGATCAAATACCACCAAAAGAAAGCTCTATTTGTGGGGGAAAAAGGACGTCAATTTTGGTTAGGTTCAACGTCGCACGACCGCGCAATTGTCAGTTAAAGCGACGCAGTGCTGCATCGCAAAAAGTGCTCTGGTCAGGAAGGGGGTAAATTCTTCCAGGGCTGAAGTGGTTAAAGAAACACATTTTCAGGCACACAAGTTACTTTCTTCTCAACTACTATGGTTTTAATGGACCATGCTGCTCCTATAACTCTGCCACTCTTGGGACCAGAGCAGTCCAATAACCTGATGTTTTGAAGTGTGCATGCAATACCTTGATTTTGGTCAAAGTTGTCTTTCCGCCTATTTTTTTTATTGTAAATAACAACCATGTATCTATGTGTAACATAATGATATATTATATTACAGCCCTTTCACTCCTTACACATTTTTCTTTTATCTGCTATATGTTAGATAATGAGTTTTATGTTAAATCTCCATTAACAGATGTAAATAATATTGTATTTATGAATATATTTTTTATACAGTTTGATCAATGTGAATGGGCAATATGGCTTATGATACTGTATATCTATTTTTTGAAGATGGAGGGTAATTGTTCGCCAAGGGGAATATTCTATTAATTACTACTTTATCTGAGAGGGCTTTTCACAGACAATTCAGTACCTGAGCAGTGTTGTCAACCACCCGTATATTTACAAGGCACTTTCCCCCTTTCCGTAAATGTCTGTGGTAGGACAAAAGTGCCCGTAAAAAATAGCCGGGACCGGGTCGGCTTGGGACTGT
Source organism: Rana muscosa (assembly GCA_029206835.1). Classification (NCBI taxonomy): domain Eukaryota; kingdom Metazoa; phylum Chordata; class Amphibia; order Anura; family Ranidae; genus Rana; species Rana muscosa. The sequence continues at coordinate 158,362,650 of CM055127.1, read as the reverse complement.
GCATGCGCAGTTCCAGAGAGCTGCCTGAGCCTATCCGATCATATATTTGGCCAGCGCTGGCGGGCCCGGGGGGCGGATTTGACAGAGGCTGTGCACTACTACTGGCGGTAATGCGAGTGATGTCATGGCGCATCCCGCCAGGCACGCCAGCCTTTAAAAACAGTCACCAGGAGCTGAGCAGGCAGGATGGAGGAGCCTTGCCTTCGTGGTCCCAGCGGTGGTCTTTCCAGACAATCCAGTGACAGCCCAGCAGCTGCCCAGGCATCCACAGCACAAACGGACCAGCCACAGGGCAAGCCTGTGTTCTCAGACTTCCTTGCGCTAAGGTAATAAATAGATAGGGGCAGGAGGTGATGGTGGCAGGAGCTGGTGGGGGCAGGAGGTGATGGCAGCAGGAGCTGGTGGCAGCAGGAGCTGGTGGCGGCAGGAGCTGGTGGCAGCAGGAGGTAATGGGGACAGGAGGTAATGGTTGCAGGAGCTGGTGGTGGTTGGAGCTGGTGGGGGCAGGAGCTGGTGGGGGAAGGAGCTGGAGGGGGCAGGAGCTGGTGAGGGCACGAGCTAATGGTGGCAGGAGCTGGTGGTGGCAGGAGCTGGTGGTAGCAGGGGCTGATGGTGACAGGAGCTGGTCGCCGCAGGAGGTGATCGCGACAGGAGATGGTGGCGGCAGGAGCTGGTGGTGGCAGGAGGTGATGGGGCTGGAGCTGGTGCTGGCAGGTGATATTGAAAATAACAGAAATAAGTTTTTTTACCTTAATATCTACTAGACATGTGCACACTGAAATATTTTGTTTCAGAATTTCATTTTCGTCTTAAAAATAAATTTATTTCCCTACTCCCAAAATTAGTTTTATTCATTTTGTTTCGTTAAAAAATGCATTTGTCCGAAAATCTGAATGAATTAAGATTGAATCTGTCAATTGAAGGTTTATGGTGTCTGTCGAATGTTCTAAGAAGATTCGACGAAGCAGCTATACTGTACGACACCGCAATTGTACATTTCTGGTCGAATGCTCCGCCCACAAGCTATAGTAGAATTCTAATGTTGTATGACTAGTAATAATTATATTTATTAATTAATTATTACTAGTCAACCAACATTATAATTGTACTATAGCTTGTGGGCGGAGCATTCGACTAGAAATGTACGATTGCGGCGTCGTACAGTTTAGCTTCTTTGACAAATCTTCTTAGAACATTCGACAGACACCATAAGCCTTCAATTGACAGATTCGACCTTAATTCTGTCGAATGTTCTAAGAAGATTCGACGAAGCAGCTAAACTGTACGACGCTGGTACATTTCTGGTCAAATGCTACGCCCACAAGCTATAGTAGAATTCTAACGTTGTATGACTAGTAATAATTATATTTATTAATTATTATTACTGGTCAACCAACATTAGAATTCTTCTATAGCCTATGGGCAGAGCATTTGACCATAAATGTCTGCTCGTGGCGACTGCTTCGTCGAATCTTCATGTCGAATCTTTTCTCTCTATGTCGAATAATCTTGGACTAATAGAGTTAGGTTAGGCACATTCAACCGCAGATTCGATAGACACAGATCGCTATTATCACCGTCATGTCGAATCTTCTATCTATATCAAACTGTTGTCGCAACAGATTTTGGATTCTGTGCGTCCGTTATCGTTTGTTCAAAACGAACACGAAAATCCCCGAAATTTGGATGAAAATACGCATGTCTAATATCTACCTTAAATCACATTGCTATTTGCATAGTGTACTTTTTTGTAGCCTAAATACTAAAATTTGCACTTAAAACTGTAATTAACAGTAATATTTTGGCGGTGCCAGTAAATTTTGGGTGTAGTGCCAATAAATTTCAGTCTGGTAGGTTGGCAACACTGTACCTGAGTTAGTTTATCTGAACAATTGGACCCAAGCCTCTTTGTTTTACAAATATCCACTTCAAAGAATCGCTTATTTAGATATGCAATGAAGGTATCCTATCACAAATTCTTAATTTCTCTGAAAATGTTTATGAACTTGCCTACTTTATTTTCCCTCCCCAGAAAATAGTTTGTGCTAATGATTTGCATTAAAGGGGAGTGACTTTGTCTAATTCCCAATCCCCTGTATTTAGCATATCTTAAAAAGGATGGGTAAGATTTTAATAGATGTAATAAAGATGGCCACCAATCCGAGACGCTCTATGTAGACTATTGAAGTAGAGGCCTATAACAATACACACACACACACAAGATGGAGAAGTTAGGAGAAGTCTTTGGAACACCAGTTATTAAAACGGGGGCCCTTAAGCAAAGTTCAGTGGTAATTATGGAATATATCCCTGGCACTTATCTAAAAGTTTGTCCTACTTCTTTTTTTTCTTACTATCCGTATTTAGTAGTATGTTAGAGATCTTTTAATATTGCTTCTTTTTTCTGTAACCATATAGACGGCTGTTAGTTTTAGACCTTCATACTATTTACCAATACATTTCTGTTGTTGGGTTGAAGCTTTCACTCACGGTTAAGAACTCTCATTTACCAAATCATATCAGAGAAATATTAAATCTCATGATATATAGATTGTGTTTAACATATAATAGCATATTCTACATAAAAAAAAATGTGAATCACTAAATAGTATTTAAAGTTCTGGAAATGTTGAATTTTTTAATTATATGTCACTGCCCTGCTACCTGTCTATCCTAGACTTTTAGTGCAGCACATCACAGGAATGGACACTCTAAATACCCTTATTTATGTTAGACAACCTAAAAATATGTCTTTCTCTCCCAGCCATGTACAGAGCAAAAAGTCCAATGCCACGCTTAATTTTAACACAGGTTTACTCAAAGTCCTAATAAAGTCCTAATAAAGAATTAATTTAAATAAGTCTACTGTATATAAGGGCAACAACTGGTAAGGTTTCAAAATATATTAAAAGCACACTGTGGGATACCAAGCTAGTGGTATCACATTGGTGGTGTCAGAGCATGTGTAACTCACTGGTGGCTTTTGGGTGGAACTTTCCATTTTCAAAATTATAGTTTAAAAAGTACTTTTTGTATAAAAATAAATATTATAGTTACCGTATATCAGGGGTCTCAAACTTGCGGCCCTCCAGCTGTTGCGAAACTACAAGTCCCATGAGGCATTGCAAGGCTGACAGCTACAAGCATGACTCCCAAAGGCAGAGGCATGATGGGACTTGTAGTTTTGCAACAGCTGGAGGGCCTCCAGTTTGAGACCCCTGCCGTATATACTCGAGTATAAGCCGAGTTTTTCAGCACATTTTTTTGTGCTGAAAATGCCCCCCTCGGCTTATATTAGAGTTACCTTTGTGCGCCTGATCTCCTGGATTTGGGGACCCTGTACCAGGACCTACGGCCGGGCAGCACCGATTTTTCAAAGTCGGGCACCCCTTCCATAGACTCCCATGTTAAACGGTAATTTCTCTAGTGAATTTGGGGACCCGGTAAAGGCAGACAAGTAGCCTCACTCTTTCTCTACAACTGTGAAAAGTTTGTTGTCCGGGGAACCTACGGCCGGGCAGCACTGATTTTTTAAAGTCGGGAATCCCTTCGATAGACTCCCATGTTAAACAGTAATTTCTCCAGTGAATTTGGGGACCCGGTAAAGGCCGGCGGTAGGTCCCCTGGACCCCAAACTTGGCACACAAGTAGCCCCACTCTTCCACTGCAAGTGTGCAAAGTTATTTGTCTGGGGGACCTACGGCCAGGGAGCACCGATTTTTCAAACCCGGGCACCCCTTCCATAGACTCCTATGTTAAACATCAGTCTAGTCATGGACACAGTGAGGCATGGGCACAGTGAGGCATGGACACAGTGAGGCATGGCCACAGTGAGGCATGGACACAGTGAGGCATGCACATGGACACAGTGAGGAACAGTGAGGCATGCAGATGGACACAGTGAGACTGCAATGGGCACAGTGAAGCTGCAAATGGGCATTGCTGACCCTCTTTTCCGCTTACAGTAGCTGCTGCATTCTCACCCTAGGCTTATACTCGAGTCAATAAGTTTTCCCAGTTTTTTGTGGTAAAATTAAGTGCCTCGGCTTATATTCGGGTCGGCTTATACTCGAGTATATACGGTAGTTATTTTCTACTTGAAGGAATATTTTTTTTTGTAAAGCCATCTAGATATGTTAAAGATTAAGATTGAGAACATTTGGGAATTGTAATTTTCACAATCATTTTGCCAAATTTAGGACATTTCTGATTCTTTTTTTGCCTTTTAGTTAATCCATTGGAATCAACAGAATAAAAGCAAAAATTAAGGTGGTTTAGGTGTTTCAACTATTCTCGACCTATTCTCATGCCATAATAAATTTCCCCATATTAGTCTATTATTTAAAAAAAAATTCACAAAAAATAAAAAAACAAAGGTGAAAAAGAAAATAAGAAAATAAAGAGAGAGTACGTGATCAAATAATAAAAAAATGAAAACTGCAAAAACAAAAACTACTGAATGTAATAAATGTAACTACACTTAGTACACCCTAAAGAAAGCACCTTCTAATTTAAGATTTTTTTTTTTCTCAAGCAAATATGACCTAAGCAGCTCAGTGTTCAAAACTGTCTGTATACAGAGTTTTAACTTATGTCAAGCAATATCCACCCCTTCCCAATGCTGTATCCTGGCCTAGGCCAACAAGGCCCAGGCCTAAGGCAGCACTTTGCAGGGGGGCAGCATGGAAAGAGTCCCCGCCGGCTTGTGCTACACTGTTAGTGTAACGTAAACTGCTTCTAATTTTGACTGTCCTATCATCCTGGACCACAAACCTTCCTCACTGTGCTATATGTTTTCTGCTACATCATTGGCATGGTTACATCTTCTTAGTCCTCTTTTTTTTCATTTTGGATAGAGTAAGGGAGGGTTATAGCCCCTGTCAGTTTATTTTTTTACCATCCCTGTACCGTGGCAGAAATTTCCCTTCACTTCCTGCCCCATAGCCAAACAGGAAGTGAGAGTAAATCTATGCAAATTAAGGGAATCCAATGCCCCCCCCCCTACAGGCCCTAAGAACTAGTGTACCCACTCGAAAATTTCAGGGTGGGTCTTAAACAGAAAGGGGTGAGGCCTTGACAGGAAAGGGTGGGTCATATTTAAATTAGGGGGTGCACAAGTTTAGTCAGGCCTAGGGCAGCACAAAACCTAAATACACTACTGCCCTTTCCTCTTCAATGCTATAAATCATGCCCTGACCTTCAACTGTGCAATGTCAGAGCCCTTACTGGCTTTTGGTAATTTGCTATATAAGAGAAAATAAATTAAAATTAGTTTAAGTAGAAAACAACAGGAAAAATACAACTGTTATTTCATATTTTCTTAGCAACTTTTTTAGTGTGATATTATATATATATATATATACAGATATACCATCATAATATGATGTGCAATGCTATCTCTTAAACCCAAAGGGCTGAGTTAATAGCGATGAATCTTGGGATTAATTTTTTCCCCAAAGACTTTTTTTTAGTAAGCAATTTCTTATGATGGAATATGTTCTTTATAAATACTCAGAGCTCATTGCTTTGTGTAGAAACGCCTGCTACATGTAGAACGTTAATTTTCTCAATTTTTTTCTATTGAATATTCATTTTAACACTGTGTTTAAGGTGTATTGTAACATTTTGGGATTTGTGTCTTTAAAAAAATGGAAAATTATTAATTATGATATTTTGATAAAGTAGGTAAGTACCACAACAGTGACCAGTGGTCCTCATGTTTAGACCCAGGCCATACACAAAGTTTCCCAAAACATATTCAATAATTTTCCAAATTTACCAAATCTGAACTGAATCTACTTGTGTGTAGATTTATCCAAAGGAAAATCAGCAATGCAGATTATTCATATTAATTAAACATAGTTTTAATTTAATAATTGCCTACTGTTTTCTGTATTCTTTACAAAGCTGAGATAGCTGGTGAAGCTGAAAACGTTTTAAGTCGATTCTAGGGCTTAAAAACTCAAGTGAAACATATTTTTTCTCTCTAGCTAACAGTAGCCACATAAAAACACACACAGGTACTTTTTTGTATTAACATATTTTGCATTTCATTTACAAGTAATGCTTAATGAAAGTTGGAAGCCAATTTAGGGACTTCAGAAAACTAAGTGCAGAGATTTAATGATAAATTCATTACAATGTAGATATTAAAGGATATTTATAAGCAGCAAGTGAAAGAATTCAGTGTTCTACTAATGTTATTCAATAAACACAGGAACTGCAAACAAGTTTAAGTGGAATTCAAGTTTGGAACTATATAAGCTTAACTAGTTGCAGACTTTGGGTGTGCTACACATGCCCATAAAAGTTATAATTGTACACAGGACGTGTGTAGCATGCCCAGTCTCTCTGCTCTGCTTCTGTGACCCCCACCCCGTTCTCAGTATACAGTAATTGTTGGCTTTGATTAATCACTGCATACTCCTAGAAGTGTCGGCAGCTGCTCCAGACACAATTTACAAAGATACAAAGTAACATCTAGATTACTTTTGTATAATTCTGTTCATTTATATGCAGATCAAAGGTATGATTTTAGATTCAAATTATGCCGGTTACAGCAACATGACAAGAAAAAAAAAGTGTTTTAATAGATTGTTCTTTTCCCTATTAACCCTTAGTTTACTCTAATCAGCCTTAATTAATTCCTAAGTCTCCTTTTCTCCTCAACTATTATTTTTCTTCTGTTGCTTTTGTTTGTTTCTATTTTATTTACTATTAATATTTTGTTTTTTGTTTTGTTAATATGTTTATCCATTTAACATATATTTACACATCTCCCATTTAAAAAAGCATACAATTGAAAAAACAAAAGCAAAAAAAAAAAAAAAACAATAAAATAAACAGGTCCATAGCAAAAATATAAAAATTGCTCTGGGCCATAGCGGGTGAACATGTGTGAGAGGCGAAGTGGTTAAAACAGCGCACTCCCCCCTTCCAACACCTATATTAACCACCCTGTAGAAGTAAGATGTCTATACTTACCTATTCTCAGAGCACTCCAGTCCACTTACGTGTTCTCTCTAGGTGTTAGAGGGGGGAATGGAGCTGTCACAAATGTCACATCTACCCCAACGCAGGTGGTCAGACACTATAGCTGGCTACTGTACGCTTCACCTATAGCAGCCCCTTTCCCTTAAGACAAGCAGGCCTACCGATACTTGGTTGCCCCCAGGACTTGCTATAGTGTCTGGCTACCAGGCCAGGGCAGATGCAAACTGAGCAAAGCAAATAGGTACTTGCAGTTTAGCAGACAGACAGCGTGGTTCAAAGGCAGTTCAGGTAATAAGGCAGGCTGAGTTCAGGGGACAGTCAAGTATCTGTTCCAGGTAAAAGGCAGGCTGAGTTTGGGGGATAGTCCAGTATCCAATCCGGGTCATACACAGGAGATCCAACAGCAAACAAGGCAGACTAATGGGAGGAATGATCTAGAACAATGCAGGTAAGTCTGTCTCTATCACAAGCGAGGGATAGAGTGTTTGGTTTTCTTATATCAGGTGAATGACCAGATCAATCAAGGTGGCTCTACAATGCCGGGACACCGTCATATGACATCCTCGGGCCTCCCGGCCGCTGGGGGGCACCTGCCGTGTCACTCAGTTGCCGATGCACATGCCTGGCAGCCGCGATGTCCGCCAGGTACCTGCGATCGACAGTTACAGAGCCAGGGACGTGAAAAACAACACAAAGATCCATGTCCTGTCAGGGAGAGGAGACCGATGGTGTGCCCCTTGTACATAGGGACACCGATCAGTCACCTCCCCCAGTCAGTCCCCTCCCCCCACAGTAAGAATCACCTAGCAGGGCACACATTTAACCCCTTGATCGCCCCCTAGTGTTAATCCCTTTCCTGCCAGTCACATTTATACAGTAATCAGTGCATTTTTATAGCACTGTTCGCTGTATAAATGTGAATGGTCCCAAAAATGTGTCAAAAGTGTCTGATGTGTCCGCCGTAATATCGCAGTCCTGACAAAAATCCGCCATTACTTGTAAAAAAATTAAAATAAATGTCATAAAACTATCCCCTATTTTGTAGGCGCTATATCTTTTGCGCAAATCAATCACTATACGCTTATTGCGATTTTTTTTTACCAAAAATATGTAGAAGAATACATATCGGCCTAAACTGAGAAAAAAAAAATATATATTTTTTTTAAATTGGGATATTTATTATAGCAAAAAGTAAAAAATATTGTGTTCTTTTCAAAAATGTCAGTCTTTTTTTGTTCATAGCGCAAAAAATAAAAACCGCAGAGATGATCAAATGCCACAAAAAGAAAGCTCTGTTTGTGGGGAAAAAAGGACGTCAATTTTGTTTGGGAGCCACAACGCACGACCACGCAATTGTCATTCAAAGTATGACAGCGCTGAAAGCTGAAATTTCGCCTGGGCAGGAAGGGGGTATATGTGCTCAGAGTCAGTAAGAAAGTGGCTAAGCTTAGTTATATCTAGACTGGAATTTCACTTTAATTACAATTAACCCCAGTTCTATGCAATAACAGAATAAAAAAAACAAAACATTATATATAGGATCTATAGGAGAGCATTAAGGGGTTGCTTTACCAACGGTAAAGTTTACACAGGATTTTTCACCTTGCAAGAGAATTTCCATTTAGCTGGGAGAGTGAGATAAAGCTCTGCTAACTTCCATCATCCAGTAATGTGCAAGCAAAAATATTTTTTTTTTTTCTACTTTAACTGGATTTTGTATTCTTTGCAAATTGAAGTTTCAGGACAATTTAATAAACCAAGAGAAAATTCCCTTGCAAGAAAACAGGCTATTTGTATATACTAAATCAACCCCTAAAGCCGTGTACACGCGATAGGTTTTACCGATGAAAACAGTCCGATGGACTTTTTTCATCGGACAAACCGATCGTGTATGGGCCCCATCGGTCTTTTTTCCATTGGTGTTTAAAAATAGAACATGTTTTAAATTTATCCAATGGTTAAAAAACCGATAGCAAATTACTATCGTCTGTGGGGAACTCCATCGGATAAAAAATCTACGCATGCTCAGAATCAAGTCGATGCATGCTCAGAAGCATTGAACTTCATTTTTCTCGGCTCATCAGAGTGTTTTACGTCACCGCGTTTGGAATGGTCAGTTTTTTGACTGATGGTGTGTAGGCAAGACTGATGGACTGAAGTCAGCTTCATCGGTTTTCCGATGGAAAAATCCATCGGTTTAAAAACCATAGGAAATCCGGTCGTGTGTACAGGGCTTAAGAGTTAAAGCTTTCCATACATAAGTTAGCTTTTTTTGTCCAACCAGAGAGGTGAACCAAAAAAACTTACCTGATTCCCCCTTTCACAAATATGAGGTGGATGAGGGGAATCCTCCCTGCTGTAACATTGTATTCTGACAGTGAGGAGGCTTTAGTCTATAGCCTGCAGCACTAATTGAGTGGCTAAAATCCAACGGGGCAGTTGAACAGAAGTTGATAGGTAGATCAACTTCCGTTCAACCACAGTGGCTATACTTGGATCAAAATTTGGCCATTCCCTGCAGAACTGGCCAAATTTCAATCCATGTATGGCCAACTTAAATTTATGTTGGCTGTGCTGTGTAATTTTTACTCTGCTGATGCTTTTAAATCACATTCAGACTTCAAAGGTGGGTTGGAACCTAAACTATGAGGAACTTCTCATTATTGACGTTTTTTGTATTAGGATTTCTATATGTGAAGAATAGCCTGTCAGTGTTCTAGCAACATCAGCAGATGTGTTTCAGGATCTCCAAGTCACGGGCATATGGGAGTGGAGAGACGAGATGCAGTACAGCAGTACCTGGATGTAAAACTAAAAAAAAGAGCAGGTAGGCTATGCTAAACTCAAAGTTTAATTATCAATTATGACTGAAGTGTATCTTTATGCTTTTATTTTGCCTTAATTGTATTCATGTTGATATTACCTACAAAACCATGGAGAATCAAACGTCTACAAAGGAGTTTTACATCCTGCCACTTTCCATTAAATCCAGTTTATTAACTATTTATTTTCTTTTCTTTTTTTTCATCTATTTATTTACTGTGTTCACCAATGCATTCATAATAATTCTTATATTATCTTCTAAGTGCCTACACACCCCAATGTACTTCTTTATCTGTAACTTGTCCATTGTTGACATTTGCTATACCACAATCACTGTTCCTAAACTTCTGTACATGCTTATATCCAGAAATAACACAGTGTCTTACAGTGAGTGCTTCACCCAGATGTATTTCTATTTCTTAGATGCAAGTGCAGAGGATATTTTCATTCTTGCAATGGCATTTGATCGGTATGTTGCAATTTGTCACCCTTTACACTATCATCTTATTTTAAATAAGAAGAATTGCATCTTTCTAGTGGCCGGGATCTGGATACTAGGAAGTTTCAATTCACTTGCAATCACTTTCCAGGCATCAAAAATGTATTTTTGCCAATCAAAGATCATCCATCAGTTTTTCTGCGATGGGAAAGCTCTCATGAACATTGCTTGTGCTGGACTGAATTATTTATATACTGTCATATATATAGACGTTTTCATGTTTGGGTTTTTACCATTCTTTTGCAGTTTAATGTCTTATGTAAAAATTATTAAAGTTGTTTTGCAAATTAATTCCAAGGCAGGACGTAAGAAAGCCTTTGCCACCTGCTCCTCCCACCTCATTGTCATCATCATGTACTATACGACTGCTGTGTCTGTGTACATGATGCCAAAATCTTCAATTGTCCTAGAACAAATCTGTTCTGTTCTCTACACTATGATTATACCCATGATAAACCCTCTTATTTACAGTTTGAGAAATAATGATGTAAGAATGGCTTTGAAAAAACGTTCAAGACAATAAAATCAATGGCCCAACAAGCAACCAACAAATACTAATGACAAATCTTTTCCTTGCTACTAAGCAAGCTATAGACAACTCTTGGGAAAAAAAGCAAATGAAACTTGTGAAAGTCAAAAACTGCATGAGCATTTTCCCGGTCAATAAAATCTAACCAGCATCCAACATTTTATGTCACACAGTATTTGCGCAATTATTTTGGGAAAAATACACTTTCATGAATAAAAAAATAAATAAAACAGTAAAGTTAGTCCACTTTTTTTGTATAATGTGAGAGATGATGTTATGCTGAGTAAATAGATATCTAACATGTCATGCTTTAAAATTGCACAAAAATGGCGACAAATTACAGTACTTAAAATTCTCCACAGGTGACGCTTTAAACATTTCTACAGGTTACCAGTTTAGAGTTACAGAGGAGGTTCAGTGCTAGAATAATTTCTCTCACTCTAACGATCGCAGTGGTACCTCACATGTGTGGTTTGAACACTGTTTACATTTGCAGTCGTGACTTACGTATGCGCTCGCTTCTGTTCACGAGCACGGAGGGATGGGGCGCTTTACTTTTTTTTTTCTCATTTTTTTTTTTATATGTTTACACTGTCCCTTTGGGAAAAAAAAATCTGATCACTTTTATTGCTGTCAGAAGGAATGTAAAATCCTTTGTGACATTAATAGGCAGTGACAGGTACTCTTTATTGAGGGATCTGGGGTTCATAAGACCCCAAATCCCTCCTTTGCACTGTTTTGAATACTGTATTTTTTTTAAAATTTGGCGCCTTTAATTCTTCTGTAAACCAAGAGTGATATCATGATATCGCTTCCGGGTTACTAGATCCGATCCAACTTCCCCATATCCATTTTACTATTGTCTTTTTAGTCACACAAGTTTCTCTCATTATTCTTCCTCTCCTTCGACCAGAATAGCTCACTAACCCTATGATTTAAAGTATACATGCAGTACCTTGATTTGGTATGTCAATGTTGTCCTTATGTGCTGTATATTTTCTATATTGTAAATAGTAATCGACTATACATATAATTACACTGTAAGCAGCTCCCCACACCACTGAAGCCCTGTACACCCGACCGGGATTCCCGGCGGTAAAAAGTCAGCAGGGAACCCCGGGGGGAAAACCGAGAACCTGCTCGGTAACTTTCTCTCTGTACACATCAGAGGTTTTCCCGTCGGGAAAACTGCGGTGAGAGCTTTGGCCGGGAATCGTGTATATGCTCCACCGCAGTGTTTCCCATAGGAAAACTGCGGCGGGAAAAAAGAGAACCAATTTCCTGTCAGGGAAAACTGCGATGAAGCATACACATGGCCGGTTTTCCCGGCCAAAAGCTCTCATGGCAGTTTTCCTGCCGGGAAAACCGGTCGTGTGTACGAGGCTTTACATTTTTTACATTACCTATTGCAATAATATTTTTCCAAAAATATAAAACAAATAAAAGTAGCAACACAGAAAAACTGCTGGGTGTTAAAATACAGCTAATGGCAACCCGCTAAATACAAGTCTACAATTTAACATTTCCAGAACCTTAAAGTGGACCTTCAGTAATTTTTTCATCTTTTGATCTATTAAATCTTCTGCCCTTGTTGTTTCAACATTGGATAGTAACATTTTTTTTTTCTGTTAGAATATATACCGAATACAGCCCACTTCCTCTTTCTTTTCTGGTAATAAGTCTAGGCTAATGACATCATGCACAGCTCCCTCTCCCTCACTCTCGTGAGAGTTTGCCAGCAGCAGGTGGCAGGAGAGTGAAGGAGGGATGAGTCATAGGAGAGCCAAGGAGAGCTGTAGAGCTGGAGGGGGTTGGATGAGGGCAGATATAGGAGGAGACTGCAGAGATCAACGTGTTTTTATCAAGAGAGAAGAAATGTGCAGGCAATCAGTGGTGTGATTATGTGTGTCTGTATATATGTGTATATGTGTGTGTCTCTATATATATATATATATATTGTGAGGGGGTTAGCTCGGCAGCGGGTGTGTGTGACCCCCGGGATGGGCTCCCCACACAAAAACAGGCCCAGCAAACGGAGGTTGTGGTTTTCAAAATCAAAAAGGTGCGGTTTATTTTCTATTTACAGTGACAAAACACAGCAAAGCAAAAGAAACATAAACAAAATAAATCCTGGTCAACTTGACCTCTGACTAAACATACAGGTTTCCTAACTAACAACTGGGATCAGCCTAGTGCTGTCCTAGTCCCTAAGTCCCTGGTTTTAAATGTCCAAGCAAATAGCCACACAGGCTTTGTCTCACCGCACAGGGGTTCACTCTCCCTAGACAGTCCACACAGGTCTGGTTCCAGGCATGAGCAAACACCTAATGAATCTGGGAGTTCTTATAGAGGCCTAAATGAGCTGACAAGCTTCAGCTGGTCTCATCAACTCCCTGTCTGCACGACGCCCCACACTCTCCCTAGAGGTATGAGTCATCCATGAGCCCACTAGCCTCAGCTGGGCTTATACAACTCTCCACCTAGTTGTATAAGTCGGCGTAAAGCCTGAATCTGGGCGAAATATATCTACCCCCCTGGATGCAACCAGGTGACTTTACCTTCCTGCTGTCACATACCCCCCCCTCTTGTTTTAACCTCGGGGTTGGAACACCAGCAATCAGGCATTCATGTACTCGAGACAAAGCATCCACATTCCCCATTTGAACGCCAGGGCGATGCTTTACTGTGAAGTTGAATTCCTGGAGGGCCAGGAACCACCTATTCACTCTTCTATTTGTTTCCTTGTTTTGAGCCATCCACTTTAACGGAGCGTGATCCGTAACCATGTCAAAGTGCCTACCTAGCAGGTAGTACCGAAGGGAATCTAGAGCCCACTTCACCGCTAAACACTCCTTTTCAACGGTGGCGTAATTTACCTCATGGGACTTCAACTTCCTGCTGAGGTAAATGACTGGGTGCTCTTCCCCGTTCCAGACCTGGGACAATACTGCTCCTAACCCCACATCTGACGCATCACTTTGTACGACAAAGTCTTTAGAGAAGTCGGGTGAGTACAACACTGGCTGGCTACATAAGGCTTGTTTCAAGAATTGGAATGCTGCCTCAGCCTCGGGGGTCCATTTAATCATGACCGACCCTTTCCCCTTCGTCAGGTTGGTTAGGGGCACAGCCTTAGAAGCAAAGTGGGGAATGAATCGCCGATAATACCCAGCGATTCCCAGAAAGGCTCGTACCTGCTTCTTGCTGTTGGGACGTGGCCAACTCTGGATGGCCTCGACTTTGTTGAGTTGGGGTTTTATTACTCCCCTCCCAATGGTGTACCCAAGATATTTGGCCTCCTCCTGCCCAATGGTACACTTCTTGGGGTTAGCCGTAAACCCCGCTTCCCGAACAGAGTCCAGGACTGCTTGCACTTTTGGCAGATGTGAGGCCCAATCTGTGCTATGGACAATTACGTCATCCAGGTAAGCCGCAGCATACTTCCGATGGGGCCTCAGCATCTGGTCCATTTTCCGCTGGAATGTGGCCGGCGCATTCTGTAACCCGAACGGCATTCTTTTATATTGGAACGCCCCGTCTGGGGTTACAAATGCGGTTTTCTCTTTGGCCGACTTGGCCAGGGGGATTTGCCAATACCCTTTTGTGAGGTCAAGAGTCGTCATGTATCGGGCTGTTCCCAGCCGGTCGATCAACTCATCTATACGTGGCATGGGGTAGGTGTCAAATTTTGTAACTTTGTTCAACTGACGAAAATCGTTACAAAATCGCCAGCTCCCATCCGGTTTAGGCACCAACACAATGGGACTAGACCAATCACTTTGGGACTCCTCTATCACCCCTAAGTTCAGCATTTTCTGTACTTCCTCCCGTATTGCCTCCCGTCGGGCCTCTGGGATCCGATAGGGTTTTAACTTCACCCTTTCACCGGGCGGGGTAATGATGTCATGCTCTACCCCAGATGTTTGTCCCGGCAGCTCAGAGAATACCTCCTTGTTGCGAAGCACAAACTCCTTAACCTCCTGTTGTTGGGTTGTGACAAGGTGGCTGCTATTCCAACCTCAGGAATCACGCAACCAGTTTGAGCTGGTGACCAAGTGTCTGCGACTAGGGACTCTCTATCCCTCCAGGCTTTCAACAGATTAACGTGATAGATCTGTTCGGGCTTTCGCCTTCCTGGTTGTCTGACCTTGTAATTCACTTCGCTCACTTTTTCCATTATCTCATAGGGGCCTTGCCATTTGGCAAGGAATTTACTTTCAACCGTAGGGACAAGTACCAGTATCCTATCCCCCGGGGAAAAGGTACGGGTCTTGGCTCCACGGTTGTACACTCTCTGCTGTGCTAACTGCGCTTGGGCCAAATGTTCCTTCACGATGGGCATTACCTGTGCAATTCGGTCTTGCATCAGGGCGACATGCTCAATCACACTCCTGTGGGGAGAACTCTCACTTTCCCAAGTTTCCTTGGCAATATCCAACAGCCCTCTTGGGTGTCTCCCATACAGTAACTCAAAGGGGGAGAATCCCGTAGAGGATTGGGGCACCTCCCTAATAGCAAACATCAGATAAGGAAGTAGACAGTCCCAATCCTTTCCATCTCTATCCACCACTTTCTTCAACATTTGTTTTAGGGTTTTGTTGAATCTTTCAACCAGCCCATCGGTTTGGGGGTGATACACAGATGTACGTAATTGCGTCACTTTGAACAATTTACACAGCTCCTTCATAACCCGGGACATAAAGGGTGTACCTTGGTCCGTACGCAGTTCTTTACAAATACCCACCCGGCTAAACACAAGAGATAGCTCTTTGGCTATGGTTTTGGCCGAGGTATTTCAGAGAGGGATCGCTTCTGGATAACGGGTGGCATAGTCCATTATAACTAATATGTACTGGTGCCCCCTAGCGGACTTGATTATAGGCCCTACCAAATCCATGGCGATCCTCTCAAACGGGACCTCAATGATGGGTAAAGAGACCAGCGGGCTACGGAAATGTGGCATCGGGGCCGACCTCTGACACACAGGGCAGGAGGAACAATAATTTTCTATGTCCTTCATCACCCCCGGCCAATAGAATCTCTGTAATACCCTCTCTCGGGTTTTCTCTGTCCCCAGATGACCTCCAAGAATGTGCCCATGGGCCAACTCCAACACCAACTTCCTGTAAGGTTTGGGCACCACAAGCTGCTCAACGGTTTCTTCTGCCCTTTTTGCCACCCGATACAGTAGGTCCTTCTCTACGCTGAAGTATGGGTAAGTGCAGGTATTATCTGGGTTCACTAACTCGCCATCTATTTTCACTACGTTTTCCCGTGCCTTTATTAGGGCGGGGTCTTTCAACTGTTCTGTGGCAAAGTTTTCCCTGTGAACCTCAAGATCAGAAAACTCCACAGACGGTAGGTTTTCGTCTGAGGAGGTGGGCTCCTCTCCAGTTTCTTGAGTCTCCCCTGCCAATACTGATAAGGGAAATTCCGGAGAGTCCTCACCACTCTCAGGGGAGTTCTGGCTATCACATTCCTGGTACATAGGGGCACCAGTGGGGGGCTCAGGATCATCCCACAGTTCCCAGAACTTCGGAAAATCCCTTCCCACAATGGCGTCATGCGGTAACTGAGATACTAAGCCCACTGGATGAGAGAGGGTACCTTTGGGGGTCTCGAAACACACTGTAGTCACTGGATACTCTCGGGTGTCCCCATGCACACAAATAACAGCTACCTTGCTATTCCCAAAGACCTCTGTTTTAACTAACTCAGCCTTTATCAGGGTCACAAGGCTACCTGAATCCAGCAATACCACAACATTTCTACCATTAACACACATTTTGCATAAATGTTTCTCAGTTCCTCGAATGGCAGTGCATGCGACTGTCGCACACAGCGACTGACGTCTGCCCGTCAGAAAGTCACACTGCATGGGTTCCTCCACAACCGGGCAATTGGCTGCAATATGTCCCGCTTGCCGGCAGCGGTAGCAAACGATCCTTCTTGCCGCCTCTTGAGCCGCTGATTTCCCAGGCTGTTCTCGCCAAACTTGGGGTAGAGCTCCCACCCTCTCACTCTCTCCACCCTCACCCCTTGGAATCCTCTTATCCGCCCCTGGGGATGGTCTGGTCTTAGGGTGGAAAGTCCGAGTGTCTCTGGAAGAGGCCGTCAGGTTCTCTGTAGCCAAGTATTTCTCCACACGATCCACAAGACCATCGGCCGTCTCTGGGTCTCCATGGCTTACCCACTTTTGGATGGCAGTAGGAAGAGCTCTCAAAAACCGATCCATTACAACACGTTCCACAATCTTTGGTGCGGACAAAGTCTCTGGCTGTAGCCACTTTCTGCTCAGGTGAATGAGATCATACATTTGAGACCTGGGGGGTTTTCCAAGCTGGAAAGTCCAGTTATGCACACGTTGAGCCCGGACAGCCTGGGTGACACCCAGCCTTGCCAAAATTTCAGCTTTTAGCATCACATAGTCTTTTGCTTGGTTAGGCTCTAGGTCATAGTAAGCTTTCTGCGATTCACCAGTTAACAGAGGAGCCACCAGTCCAGCCCACTGCTCCTCAGGCCACTTTTCTCTTTCAGCGGTCCTTTCAAATGTGGTCAAAAATACCTCTGGATCATCCTCTCCAGTCATTTTTGTCAATAAACGACTCACCCCAAAGGACGCGGTATTAGTGGGACGGCTTTCCTCACTGGTCTGCGGACGTTGCTGCATTACTGCTTCCATCTGTTGTTGTAGTCTCTGCTCTTGCTTCTGCAACAGGTCTATGAATCGGGCCTCAGATTGCTGCTGGGCTTGTTGCTGAGCCTCCAGACTCTGTTGCAAAGTTGCGTTTGTCTGCTGCTGGGCTGCAAGGCTCTGTTGATGAGCTTGCTGCTGGGCTGCGAAGTTCTGTTGTTGAGCTGCAAGGCTCTGTTGATGAGCTGCAAGGCTCTTTTGCAAACCTGCATTTGTCTGCTGTTGATTGGCATTTGCTAGAGCCAGCTGCTTCAGTATCTCCTCCATGCTGGCTTAAAAAAAAACTGCCTGCATTCTCCACCAACTGTGAGGGGGTTAGCTCGGCAGCGGGTGTGTGTGACCCCCGGGATGGGCTCCCCACACAGAAACAGGCCCAGCAAACGGAGGTTGTGGTTTTCAAAATCAAAAAGGTGCGGTTTATTTTCTATTTACAGTGACAAAACACAGCAAAGCAAAAGAAACATAAATAAAATAAATCCTGGTCAACTTGACCTCTGACTAAACATACAGGTTTCCTAACTAACAACTGGGATCAGCCTAGTGCTGTCCTAGTCCCTAAGTCCCTGGTTTTAAATGTCCAAGCAAATAGCCACACAGGCTTTGTCTCACCGCACAGGGGTTCACTCTCCCTAGACAGTCCACACAGGTCTGGGTCCAGGCATGAGCAAACACCTAATGAATCTGGGAGTTCTTATAGAGGCCTAAATGAGCTGACAAGCTTCAGCTGGTCTCATCAACTCCCTGTCTGCACGACGCCCCACACTCTCCCTAGAGGTATGAGTCATCCATGAGCCCACTAGCCTCAGCTGGGCTTATACAACTCTCCACCTAGTTGTATAAGTCGGCGTAAAGCCTGAATCTGGGCGAAATATATCTACCCCCCTGGATGCAACCAGGTGACTTTACCTTCCTGCTGTCACAATATATATATATATATATATATATGTATGTGTGTGTCTGTGTGCCTCAGTGTTTCTGTGCCTGTAAATCCAGGAAGTGAACAGGCAGCAGCTTCAAAAAAATTGTTAGAATGGGAGTGGGACTTTAATTCCCTCAAAGGAATAGGGCATGACAGGTCCTCTTTGCAAGATCTGAGGTCTAAGTCCTCACATCTCTCTATGTTGGAAAGCCTGAGAGCAAACTCAAAAAAAATAAATCTTGGGCTTTCCAGCAAAAAAAAACAAAGGCAGTGTTTACATCTGCAGGTGCTGGAAGTGACGGCATGGCGTCGCTTTTGGCCTCAGAGGGTCATAGAGATGTCCGAAGACCATCTGCTCCACGGCCAGCTCTATGGTAAACCGCCGCTGGATTCCTTCTCCGGCTCCCCAAACACTCGGGAGAGACCGGAGAAGACACTGTGAGGGCTTTGTGGATGATGCCTGCAGCTGCACCCATCACCCCGATATCTCCCCATCACATCCAACCGGGGGAAGTGCTGAAAGACCTTTTCTGAAGTAATTGATCATTTATGGCCAATTGTAGTATTTACATCCCATGTAGCAGATTATTGTTTCTATTACTCCAGAGCTTCTCCCATCCTTTGAAACTCCCTACCCCAATCTGCCCCCTAATCTATCCATATTTAGATGATTCCTTAAAGCTCTTCTCTTTAAAGAAGCCTATCCTGCTTCTAAGTAACAATGTTTTACTTCCTCCATCAGCTCATCCCCCACAGCCAGGGCCGCCATCAGGGGGGTACAGCAGGCAGTACACCTGTAAGGGGCCCGGAGGTCCTCAGGGCCCCGGATGGCAACCCCCCCTTTTTTTTGTCTGTCAGCACCCAAAGAGCCCCCCCGACCTCAATTCGCGGCGGCAGCACTCCCCCGCTTCTCAATTTGCGGCACTACCCCCGCCTCTATTTTCTCAATTTGCGGTTTCTCTGCTCCAGGGGGCCCATGCCTGAAGCTATGGTGCCCCAAAATTCCTGATGGCGGCCCTGCCCACATATATTAACTTTTGTATCAATTGACTCTCCCTTTTTAGATTGTAAGTTCTAATGAGCAGGGCCCTCTGATTCCTCTTGTACCAAATTGTAATGTAACTGTAATGTCTGCCTTTATTTTGTTGAGCGCTGCGCAAACTGTTGGTGCTATATAAATCCTGTATAATAATAATAATAATAATTGTGCCTCTGAGGAGTGTAGAAAAAGATACAAATACTATGAATAAATAGAAAGATAGATGCATTTTATTTAACCGCCTAGTGGCAGTACAGTTTAAAAGTCAAATATAAACAAGTTAAAGTCTTCAAGTTCGGGTGTGCAGATCCCAAGCAGTTATATCAGCATAACCTACGCGTTTCGTGGTAGATTCTGCTTCATCGGGGCCTTGATTATAGCACAATGGGATATCGCATGAATTCTATAGATGAAATGTTAATAGACAATGTATAAATAACATGATTTATATAGACAAAAATTTCAATAAAGAGTTTTGTTAGTACATATATTTAAAATATATATTCATATGTATATTTTATCATATTAAGAAAAGACCTGATTGAAGATCATATATTATATTATGGAGCGTCTATAGCATGGATAAAAATAAATTTATCTACTTATTATGTACAGCGATGTTTCACACATGGAAAGAACTGGTATAGAGGTATTTGATTATGCATACATAATCCTACCACTCAAGATATTTGGCTTTGAATCACATAAGCTTACCCAGAGACTGTAGTCAGAGGACACAGGCTCGATAGGATACAGAGGCTTACGTGCCCGTGGGAACACCTCTCCCCCACCTCAACGGAACAAAATGGGAAGCTCCTTTTTATAGATAGAGATATCTAATAGGTCAAAAAGAGGGAATTGAGTGAACTGTGGTGTTGAAAAGATGAAAGGGGAGGGGGGGGGGGGGGTAATACACTGTGAAAGAACTAAAAGTGGGGAAGGAAAAGAAAAGGAAGAAGTGAAAAAGAGAAAAAAGAAGAAAGGAATGGGATTGGGAGGGGGAAAGGGAAGAGGGGGGGGGGGGAATAAGAAAAAGAAAAGAAAAAAGAAAAAGAAAAGAAGGGAAAGAAAACCAACAACAAGAGAGGGGAAGGAAGGGGGGGAAGAAAAAAAAGAAAAAGAGAAGGGGGGGGAAGAGGAAGAGGAAAGGAAAGAAGTATAGGTAAATGGGGGAGGAGGAGGTAAAGGGAGGAAGGTGGGGGGAGGGGGGAAAGAGAGGAGAAAGGGAGGAAAAAATGGGAGGAGGGAGAGGGACAGAAGAGAGTGAAGGAAAAAAGGTGAATATGTTTGGGGTGTTGGGTGAGTGTGGATGAAAAAGAGGGGGGTAAGGGAAAGGAAAGGGGGGGAGGAAAGAGGGGGAGGGGAAGGAAGGGCACAGGATGTGCTGGGGGTGTAAGGTGTGTGTAAATAAATACGCAAACAGATATTGGTGATTATATTAAAATTACTTACCACTTTATGAATGGTTTTAAAAGGGCACTGAATGACGAAAGTCATAAACAGTGAGAATATTGCTTTCACTATTACAGGCATACCCCGCTTTAAGTACACTCACTTTACATACACTCGCGAGTAAGGACATACCCGCGAGTGTATGTAAAGTGCCTCACAAGTACTGTACAGACATTTTGCAGCCGCAGTAGAAGGAGCTGAAGCTCCGAGAGCATAGCCCACCCTGTTCCAGTGTGCCCCTGACACCCCCACTACAGCCCCTGAGACCTCCACTACAGCTCCTGACACCCCCACTACAGCTCCTGACACCCCCACTAAAGCCCCTGACCCCCCACTACACCCTAGAAGTGAAAAAAGGTATTGTTTCATTTTAAGTACATTTTCGTTTTACATACATGCTCTGGTCCCATTGTGTACTTAAAAGTGGGGTATGCCTGTATGTAGTTAGATACATAAAGTAATAGGGAGAGTCCAGGAGAAGCCTCTTTGTGATAGAACAAAGGTAGATGTCACAGCCAGTATGGATCTGGTCAAGAAACAAAAACTTGTTTTAATAGAGGAACCCAAAAGGGGATTTTTGTTAAAAAGTTAAAATGGCTGCAGTCAGACTAGTGGAGGGAGATTTCTGCAGCATATTTGACAAGTACAGAATAACAGTATATATAAAATAATGTGCAAAGTGGAGGGAAGCTTCAGAATGCCAAAGATGTTTTTATTCACACGATCGGAAATTCCGACAAGAAAACCGTGGATTTATTTCCGACAGAATGTTGGCTCAAACTTGTGTTGCATACACACGGTCACACAAATGTTGTCGGAAATCCCGACCGTCAAGAACGCGGTGACGTACAAGACGTACGACTAGCCGAGATCAATGAAGTTCAATAAGCAGTTCGGCTCTTCTGCTTGATTCTGAGCATGCATGTTTTTTTGTGCGTTGGAATTGCATACAGATGATCGGAATTTCCGACAATAACTTTTCTGGTCGGAAAATTTGAGAACCAGCTCTCAAATTTTTGTTGTCGGAAATTCCAACAGAAAATGTCAGATGGAGCCTACACACGGTTGGAATTTCCGACCAAAAGCTCACATCGAACTTTTCTTGTCGGAATTTCCGATCGTGTGTACGCGGCATAACTCTATGTTTACTATCAAGTGAAATTGTCTGTTTGGGCCAGCTTGAGATTTTGATTTCATCCACCCACCTTTCCACCTAGGCCAATCAGAGTCGACCCTGCATTTGCTTATAACAAATAAAGCTTCCTGTGAATGGCCGAGCATCTGGTTGATTTGATTTTGTTATGGGAATGGGATGGGAAGATCCTATAGGTGATTCTACATACAGTTTATACAGCACAGACAATGGGCACATCCCCTAGCAAAGAAAATAGTTTCTTTGGGTCAACTTGGTTCAAACTACCTGTTTAACTGCTTGACCTCTGGAAGGTTTTACTCCATTCATGGCCGGAGCATTTTTAGCTAGTCAGCACTGTGTTACTTTAATTTGCATACAGTGTTGCATGACCAAGCAGTTAGCTGTTAAATTTCTATATTTTTTTTCATACAAATAGAGCTTTCTTTTGTTTGTATTTGATAACAACAGTTTTTTTTTTGCGTTATAAATGAATACGTGTATATTAGGTGGTTTGCATTAACCACTTCAGCCCCGGAAGAATTGGCTGCCCAATGACCAGGCCATTTTTTGCGATTCGGCACTGCGTTGCTTTAACTGACAATTACGCGGTCGTGTGACGTTGCACCCAAACAAAATTGATGTCATTTTTTCCCACAAATAGAGCTTTCTTTTGGTGGTATTTGATCACCTCTGCGGTTTTTATTTTTTTGCGCTATAAACAAAAAAAGACAGACAATTTTGAAAAAAAAGCAATATTTTTTATTTTAGCTATAATAAATATCCCCAAAAATGTTTTCCTCAGTTTAGGCCGATATGTATTCTTCTACATATTTTTGTAAAAAAAACCACAATAAGCGTATATTGATTGGTTTGCGCAAAAGTTGTAGGGTCTACAAAATAGGGGATCGTTTTATGGCATTTTTATTATTATTATTTTTTTTACTAGTAATGCCAGCGATCTGCGATTTTTATCGTGACTGCGACATTATGGGACACTTTTGACACTATTTTGGGATCATTGTCATTTATACAGCGATCAGTGCTATAAAAATGCACAGTTTACTGTGTAAATGACACTGGCAGAGAAGGGGTTAACCACTAGGGGGCGAGGAAGGGGTTAAGTGTGTCCTAGGGAGT
Source organism: Rana muscosa (assembly GCA_029206835.1). Classification (NCBI taxonomy): domain Eukaryota; kingdom Metazoa; phylum Chordata; class Amphibia; order Anura; family Ranidae; genus Rana; species Rana muscosa. The sequence goes on along the minus strand of CM055127.1, from coordinate 158,339,430 downwards.
GATTCTAACTGTGAGGGGGCTGGGCTACAAGTGACACGACAGTGATCACTGCTCCCGATGACAGGGCACAGTAGATCACTGCCCTGTTACTAGGCAGAACAGGGAAATGCCTTGTTTACAAAGGCATTTCTCCGTTCTGCCGCTCTGTGACACGATCACGGGACACCGGAGGACATTGGGTCATGGTTACAGAGCTCACAGCGGGCGCGCGCGCCCGCTAGGCGGCAGATTCAAACCAACGTACAGGTACGTTGCTTTGCCTGCCCATGCCATTCTGCCGACGTATATCTCCGTTAGGCAGTCGGCAAGTGGTTAAAGTTATAGCATCTACAAACTATGGTATATATACTGGAATTTACTCTGACCGTCTATCACAGTGATGGCGAACCTTGGCACCCCAGATGTTTTGGCACTACATTTCCCATGATGCTTAACTACACAGCAGAGTGCATGAGCATCATGGTAAATGTAGTTCCAAAACATCTGGGTGCCAATGTTCGCCGGGATCTGGGGGTCCCCTTTGTTAAAGATTCCGATAAGCCCCCTGCCCGCAGACCCCCACAACCACCGGGCAAGGGCTGTGGGGATGAGGCCCTTGTCCCCATCAACATGGGGACATCCTCCCCATGTTGAGGGCATGTTGCCTGGTACGGTTCAAGGGGGGGGCTCTCTCGTCCCCCCTCTTTTGTATTACAGGTATTAGCGTACCTGTATTACCACATCTAGCACAGGCTGGCTCAGATTTAAATCCAATTGCATACAGAAATTGGGGAGTTCTATAGACTCTATGAAGAATACAGATCTGTGTCAGTCTATGTGATGGAGAAAGAGACACCAGGGGCTAGGACCGAAGTATATCATCCCAGACTTCCTCGGGGATAGAACCAATATCTTTTTCCCAGCCAGCCCTAGAGCGAATGGGAAAGTTCAGTAAAATCCTATCTAACAATACCCTATATGTAGCAGAGGTGAGAACGTTTGTTGAAGTTGCCTGTATTATCTTATCAAGAACAAGGATAAAAAATATCCTAGCAGAAGAGAATTGGGCATGTAAAGAGTGTTTTAGTAGGAGGAATTCAAAGGATTAAAGTATACAGTTTTCGTATAACTGAGCTAGAGTTGTTATTTCTAATCCTATGCCTCCAATATTTAGATTATATTTGTGGACACAGAGAGGATTTTAAATGACACCAGATGCTTAATAGAGATGGGGTGAATACCCCCCTGTTCGGTTCGCAGAACTCCTGAACAGGGGAAATGTTTGCCCGGAACCGCAAACTCAGAGTCTACGGGAGCCGAAACATGAGGATTCAAAAGTGCCCATTTTGAAGGCTTATATGCAAGTAATTGGCCATAAAAGGGGTATGGGGGTCTGGGTACTGCCCTGGGTGACATGCATCAATGCACTTTTTTTTTAATAAAAATCGTCTTTCAGGAGCAGTGATTTTAATGATGTTTAAAGTTAAACAAAAAAAATAAATCCTTTAAATATAGTGCCTGGGGGATCACCCTAGTCTGCCTGTAAAGTAGTGAATCTGTAGCATGTATAGCATGCTGCAGCAAAAATTAGATTTCTAAAGAAAAAAAACGAGTCAAATCACATTTAAATTGACTTGCGGTTGCTACTTAAAAAAAAAGAAAGAAATAAACGGTATGGATTTTAGGGGACATTTAGAAAAAAACGGAATGGGATCTCCCCAAAAATCCATACCAGATTCTTATCCGAGCACACAACCTCCTGAACCTCCTGAACCATACCAGGCCACATGCCCTTAACATGTGCTTGGGGATGTTGATAGGGACAAGAGTCACTTCCCCATAACCCTGGGCTGTGGTTGTAGGGGTCTGCGGGTGGAGGGCTTATCAGAATCTGGAAATCCCTTTTAACAAGGGGGCTCCCATATCCCACCTCCCCTATGTAATTGAGTATGGTTCTGGTATGGATTGGGGGAGACCCCCACACTGTTTTTTTTTAATGATTTTTTTTAACGAAACAAAAGCAGGAATCCAGCTTCTAAGCCTCATGCCAAATAGAGCGCGCCAACGTAAGAATGGGTAACTTAACCTTGGGCAACAAAGAGCTAGAAGCCTCTAGACTAATCAGGAGATGTACAAACTTTTATTTTAAATACAGTGCTCAACAGAAATGAGTACACCCCTTTTGGAAAGTAATATTTTAATCATTATCTCAATGAACACAAGAACAATTTCTAAAATTGTGACAAGACTGAGTTTTATAGAACATTTGTTTAGCTCATTACATGAAAGTAAGGTTAATAATATAACTTAAATTACAAAATCTTCAGTTTTACTCAAATTAGTTGATACAAAAATGAATACACCCCACAACAAAAACTACTCCATTTAGTATTTTTTATGACCTCCATGATTTGTAACTACAGCACCCAGTCTTCTAAGCATGGAATGAACAAATTGGTGACATACTGCAACATCTATCTTTTTCTATTCTTCAAGAATTACCTCTTTTAGAGCCTGGATGCTGGATGGAGAGTGATGCTTGTCTCTTTAGAATTCCCAATTGGTGTTCAATTGGGTTCAGATCAGGAAACATACTTGACCACTGAATCACTTTCACCCTGTTCTTCTTCAGAAATGCAACAGTGGCCTTAGATGTGTATTTTGGATCATTGTCATGTTGGAAAATTGCATGGTGACCAAGGGCACAGAGTGATGACGGTATCTTCTCTTTCAATATAGAGCAGTACATCTGTAAATTCATGATACCATCAAAAAAATGAAGCTCCCTGATACCTACAGCACTCATGCTGCCCCACAGTAGGACACTGCCACCACCATGTTTCACTGTAGGCAACATGCATTTTTCTTTTAACTCCTCACAGTACAGAGTCCCAGTAGTCTCCTTTTTCAGCATGGGCCATGGCAAATTCTTGGTGGGCTTTTTTGTGCATTGGGCTTTAGGAGAGGCTTCCTTCGTGGACAACACCCATGCATGCCATTCCTCTGCAGTGCAGGCTGTAGGGTGTCAGGGGAAACAATCACCCAGTTTGGCTTTCTACTTCTTTAGCTAACTGCAGTAAACTTGCATGGCGATTTTCTTCAACATTTCTCATCAGAAGACGCTTCTGTCGAGGTGTTAACTTCCGTGGACAGCCTGGACATCTCTGCGAGATGGTTGCAGTTCCATCTTTTTTACATTTTTGTATCACTTTTGCTACAATGTTCTGACTGATAAGAAAAACTTTGCTGATGTTTTGGGATGGACTGAACACCCCCCCCGGTTCGGTTCGCACCAGAACAGGCAAAAAGTTTGAGCGAACATGCAAACCCTATTAAAGTCTATAGGACATGAACATGAAAAATCAAAAGTTCTCATTTTAAAGGCTTATATGCAAAAAAGTTTTTAAAGCAACAGTTTTTTCAGGAGCAGTGATTTTAATAATAGTTAAAGTGAAAAAAATTGTAATTTAAACGTACTCACGGCTGTAATGTATTGCCAGCTCCTGGCAATATAGATAAAAAATCAATTAAAAAATCGGTGTGGGTCCCCCCCAGTACATACCAGGCCCTTCGGGTGTGGTATGGATTTTAAGGGGGACTCCATGACAAAATTTCAAAAAAATTGGCATGGGTCCCCCTCCAAAATCCACACCAGACCCTTATCCAAGCAAGCAGCCTGGCAGGCCAGGAAAGGGGGGGATGAGAGAGTGCCCCCCTACTGAACCATACTAGGCCACTTGCCCTCAACATGGGGAGGGTGCTGTTGGGTCCCAGATGCCCTTGGGGACAAGGGCATCTTTCGACAACCCTGGCCATTGGTTGTCAGGGTCTGCGGGTGGGGGGCTTATCAGAATCTGGAAGCAAGAGGGCCCCCAGATCCCGCCCCCCCTATGTGAATGGGTATGGGGTACATGGTGCCCCTACCCATTCACCAAAAAAAGTGTCAAAGAGTAAAAAACACAATAGACAGTTTTTGACAATTCCTTTATTAAAAAAGGAAAAAAAAAGTGTCCCGCGATGTACATCCATCATCAATCACACCGCCTGACAGACCCCAAAAAAACCCCCAAAAAACTCTGCCTCCTTGGGAGTCCTCCCTGCGACTGCTGTCTTTTGGCTTTGACAGCTGTTATATAGGCAAGGGGGGGGGGGCACCCGCTGACGTAACCAGATGACCCCACCCTGTCTAACGTCACCTGCCATCACAAGACTTCAGAAGGGAGCGGGGTCTAGACAGGTGCACACTGAAATATTTTGTTTCGGAATTTTGTTTTCATTCGAAAAATAAAATTATTTAGTTACTCCTGAAATTAATTTTTATTTATTTAGTTTCGTTAATAAATGCATTCTTCTGAAAATCCGAATTAATTAAGGTTGAATCTGTCATTGAAGGCTTATGGTGTCTGTCGAATGTTCTAAGAAGATTAGACGAAGCAGCTAAACTGTACGACGCCGCAATCGTACATTTCCGGTCGAATGCTCCCCACAAGCTATAGTAGAATTCTAGTGTTGTATGATTAGTAATAATTATAAATGATTTATTAATATTATTAGTCAACCAACATTAGAATTCTTCTAAAGCCTATGGGAGGAGCATTTGACCATAAATGTCCGCTCGCTGCGATTGTATGTTTTTAGCTGCTTCGTCGAATCTTCATGTCTCTATAATGTCAAATCTTTCCTCTCTATGTCGAATAATCTTGGACTAATAGAGTTAGGTTAGGCACATTCAACCGCAGGTTCGATAGACACAGATCGCTATTGTCACCGTCATGTCAAATCTTCTAGCTATCTGCTGCCATAACCCCGGCATTTAAAGGCAAAGTAGCAACGTATATCAATGGTGGGCGGTCCGGAAGTGGCTAAAATCTACTGTATGTAGCACAAGGGACAAACACGACAATGGACTGCCTGCACAAGTAAAGATTTTATGGAGTCAGCAACTATTATAACTGCTTGAATAGAGTTCTTCCATAAGATGGGACAAATAAATATTTTATTTTCTCCACAATGTACTTTTATCTCACTTTTTATTTTGCTTTGCACACTAAGAAACAAAGAAGTTCCAGGGGGCATTCAGAAGCAGCAGATGCTGTATAATTAAATCCTTGGAGACAATAATTAATGTCATTCCATTGTGTCACATAATTCCCTACATAAAGGTTTTTTTTGCAATACAATGCAGTCTATAGAGATGCAAGCGCAGTATAAATACAATACTCTATGATGTGTCTAAATCTAGCACATTGTATATCAGGTTAAGCCATATGACTGCAACAACATGAGTCATAAGGTGCATAAAGTTCTTAATTCATACCTATAAATGGTACAGAGTCAGTTTTTAGGTAAAGATAAAACTTAAATAAGAAATGTGGTCTTGTGCGTAGGGTGGCGCATGTGATTTGTAAGTATGGCATTATCCTTAGAAATATAAAATGTGTCAATATATATTGGAAAAGGCCATATTAGATCATTATTTTCGATTATTTTTCTAATGACATGGTTCCTTCATGGACATTTTCGAAGTTACTTTTTCTCCTGATGAAGTAACCTAGGATTCACGAAACGCATTGAGAGATTTAAGGCTTGATCCAGACATTTTTTCTTGCATTATATCACCTTGTTGTTGCAACTATGCTTATTGATGTAAACTTGTATTTAATGGAAGTATTTCTATTGTGCTGTTACTGATGTTCATTCTACTGTATATATCATTCAGAATGTCTTTTAAGATTTTTCTGTACCTGTCAAATTAAATTTGAATCATTTTAAATACTTTGGTATTTCTATGGCTTACCTCATGAGAGTCCCAAGGAAACTTAAATAAGAACTGCTGGGAGAAAGGGGAATATGCCAGAGTAAGTATTATATACTGTATATAAAAAATGGTAAACTATTTCCCTGTGTGTGCTCTTTTATTTGGAAGTAATGCAGAGAAGTAAGTCTTTCCAGAACATTTTTATTCTGACAAAAAAAAGCTTCTACACAGAAGAGGTTGGTCCAAAAGCAAACTCGCTCTCACTCATATGCTTTGATTGCTCTGCAGCTCAAAAAATAAAGAAAACCAAGTACATGTAAACTGATGTTCAGGTTTACTGGTGAAATTTGTTGTGCAGAGTATTGAAATCATGCACTGGAAACTTCTTGTTTGCAGCAATAGCTTTGCTTTTACGGAGGATTAGCAATTGATGTCTTACAGCATGAGAAACATGAAACAGGAACTAACCACAAACAAGTGCACTTAACTTAGATAGACGGTACATCCTGTTATAGCATAGAATACATGAACTATATACTATAATACTACAGCGCCACCTGCTGCATAGATATGTATAATGCATACAGTATTCTCAGTTTTTTTTAGCAACCATGCTGTTGTTCTTTCCAACAAAGTTTAGCCGGAGCACTGTTCTCCTTAATCCTTTCATAACCGGGGCGTGGCCGACCGGAGCTGAAGATGGCTGCTTAAGTTGAGAGCTCCTCATCCCAGAGACGACAGCGGAACGACTACGGCCCACACAGCTACACCATCCACGGCCATCCTAGCTGCAGAACCTCTCCTGCATACAGGAATCATGTCCAGGAAAAGATACACGGACTACAAGCCACGGAAACTGACCGAGTTTGCCTTTAAACCTGCGGAGAAGGTCAGTGGGTTCAAAGATGGCGCCGGCTCTGCCGCGCCGAGGGACCAGCGGGCCTCTTACACTGACCTTCCGGACGCTGATCTGGACAATCCATGCCTCCCTGAGCCCCCAGGCAGCTCCGATCACCTCCCCGAGTGTGATCCCCTCACCAGCAGCCCCGCAAAGTCTAAAATGCGTCTTGACACGCTGCCGCACCAGACGTCACAGGCACTAATTGAGGCCGTGGCTTTCAACCCCTTCTCCTCAAACCAGGCCCTGCACTCCTCTATGGCGTCCTTCCCCACCTCAGGGCAGCCTGTACTAGATTCAACCCTGAAGGATATGCTATTATCACTACAATCCTCTCTAATGACTGATCTCTCCTCACTCTTTACAAAAGTTACATCTGACATACACTCACTAGATGAAAGAGTGTCGACCATAGAAAGGGGTATGACTGAATGTGCCTCCACGGTGAATGGGGTCATAGATGCATATGAAGACATTAAAGAAGAAAAAGCATGGCTGCACACCAAGCTGTCCGATTTAGAAGACAGATCTCCCAGAAACATTGTTAAGCTGCGTGGGGTCCCTGCAACAATACCACCAGCTGACCTACCCAAATACGCTAAAGAGCTCATGCACATCATACTCCCTGAAGCGTCACCCAGAGATTTAATAATTGACAGAATACACAGGATTGCTAAACCATCCCATCTCGCTGCCACTGTCCCCAGAGATGTACTTATGAGAGTGCATTTTTTTCACGTTAAGGAGAATCTCATGTTTGGGGTTCGAGCTAAATCCCCCCTTCCTGCTCCCTTTACTGATGTGCAAATGTTCCCAGATCTGTCCAAATTCACACTACAACTCAGAAGACAACTAAACCCAGTCACTAAGGGGCTCCAAAACCACAAAATCCAATATAAATGGAGACACCCAGCCACACTCCTTATCACTAAAGATGGCAAATCGCATGTGGTCAACGACCTTACTGCAGGCCTGAATCTGTTCCACGCCTGGGGTATATTGCCGGAACCGCCCACTCCTCTTCCTCCACGCAACAGCAACACCCAAGCACGCCGTAACCTGGACCAAAACTTCACCTAGGTGGCCACTAGTTCCACCACTATGGTGGGCCGAACAACCTTTTTTTTCTCACACGCCTCCGGGATGTCAGAGTATATTTCTGAAGACTTCAGTTCTCTTTGTTCAGACTGTTTTTACCCCCTTTCGGAGGTCGCAGCGGAGATACGCTCCACCTCTATATACCACCTCAGTTGAGCACCACAGTTATAGTGGTCTTTTGCTACAGTTACTACTTCAAGCTAGCATAGCGCATGCTCCTCAGAGTCGCGCCTTTATTTTGTTACACGCTGACTGTGCCCAGATTTTTGTTTCCTTTAAAGTTTTTTTTTTTTTCTCTTGTATTGTTACCATTTTTACATATTGCTCTATTCACGGCTCTAGCATCCACTTTGTGGGAAGTCCCGAATCCTTTCTTCTCCAGCCACGACTACCTGGACCCGCCTGACGACATACCGGAACCTACCAACTAACTGTAAGTGCAGACCTAACTCCATAGCCTTGCCCACACTTACACAATGCCCATAAATTTTCTGTACTTGAATGTTAACGGGCTTAACCACCCAGCTAAACGCCACTCCCTGTGGAAAACTGTCCAAGCTCTTCACAGCGACGTTGTTTGCATTCAAGAAACACACCTACTACAAACCGACATACGACTGTGCACCAACCGGTTGTTTCCCCACGTCTTCCATGCACACTATGCCTCTAAAGCTAGAGGCGTTCTGATAGCAATTAGAGACAAGGTTGATTTCCACCTATCCTCAGTAACCCTTGACCCGGAGGGGCGCTACATAATCCTGGTCTGCACCATCGGCAAGACACCATACACCATCGTCAATCTCTATGCCCCAAATACTCACCAGATTAACTTTATCCGCAAGATCTTCAGACTCATTAAATCTGTGAAGAAGGGCCACCTCATAATTTGCGGGGACTTCAACATAGTCCCAGATATTCACTTAGACTCCACTTCTGCTGCGAAAAGGAGACCTTCCCCTTTGAAAGGGCTACTAACGGCACATGACTTGCTTGACGTATGGAGGTGCCACCACGGCACAGAAAAAGACTATACTTACTTCTCTCATAGCCAAAATTCTTACTCCAGAATTGATTTGTTTCTGTCCGACAAATGGGTACTACAAAAAATTGTTGCCTCCGCAATCCTTTCATAACCATGAATCAAGGAAACCTAGGCCACATTTTGCAGTTTCAGGATGATATGGTTAATCTCATAAATCATTTTTTTGTACTTCTCAAAACATTGTTTTTCACATAGACAGACAAGAAATACAGGCAGTACAGAGTTGCCTATGTGGATAGAATGTACATTCCAAGCATATGTGAAAGACCATTATAGCAATGAATAACAAATGCTGTGTCAAAAAGAAAAACAACAATATCAACTTGTTAACACTGTAGAAATGTATATTTCTCACTATTTAGGAAAGCAATACCAATCCATTTTTTTTTTTTTTTATTATAAGATAAGAAAAAAAGAAGTAAAATGTGAAAAATGCAGTTGTAGATTCTTTGCTGGGTATAATATTTTGTATAATAATACCATTCCAAATGTTTTCACAATATTATCTTCTAGTCATCTTGAGTAGAGAAACCCCAAAATATGTGTAAGTATTAATACTGTACATATGTTTGTGCATATGGTCAATAAACAAGTGCTTGCATTTTAGATTTCTATACAATGGCTGTTATTCACTGGCCAGTAGGGATGAGCCGAACACCCCCCAGTTCTGTTCGCACCAGAACCTGTGAACGGACTGAAAGTTTGCGTGAGTCTATGGGACTCGAACGCCAGAAATCAAATGTGCGAATTTTGAAGGCTAATATGGAAGTTATTGTCCTAAAAAGGGTTTGGAGACCTGGGTCCTGCCCCAGGGTACATGTATCAATGCAAAAAAAAGTTTTAAAAACGGCCATTTTTTCGGGAGCAGTGATTTTAATGATGCTTAAAGTGAAAAAATAAAAGTGAAATATTCCTTTAAATATCGTGCCTGGGGGTGTCTACAGCATGCCATGGCGCGTGTTTCCCGTGTTTAGAACTGTCCCTGGACAAAATGAAATTTCTAAAGGAATAAAAGTCATTTAAAACTGCTTGCGGCTTTAATGTCATGTCTGGTCTGGGCAATATGGATAAAAATCATTGAGAAAAATGGCATGGGTACCCCATCCACCCCCCCACACCAGCTCATTACCAGCCCCTTTCGGTCTTGTGTGGATATTAGGGGAAACCCCGCACCCAAATTAAAAAAAGGAAAGGCGTGGGGCCCCTAGGCCCCATATACTCTGAACAGCAGTATAGAGGCGGTGCAAACAAGATAGGGACTGTAGGTTTGTTCTTAAGTAGAATCTGTTTGTAATTTTGAACTGGTACATTTTTAAAGTGTAGCTCCAGCCAAAAAATCTATTTTTAAGCTTTTTGAAAAACATAGAGAAGGGTTATCACCCCTGTAACATTTGTTTTACTGTCTGTGCACCTCTTCAGAAGATTTCACCTCACTTTCTGTGCCAATGACAATTGGAGTTTGAAAATTTGGGGTTTTTAGTGAAACAAGGAACTCTTACAGGAGAGAATTTCCCTTCCTAGGGGTAGATTTCCTCTCACTTCCTGTAGTCTCCTTCCGTTTGCAAGTAGGAGTCGTTTGTAAGTTGGATGTTTGAAAGTAGGGGCCTGCCCTATATACTCTGCAGAAATTTGGGCCTTAGGTGTTGGTTTTGCCACAACACTGTAAGCCCTCACAGTTACTCTTGGTGGGTGCAAGAACAGGCCCTGCTATTAGATCAAGAATTGTAATTACATGCCCCTGTTGAACAGGGTCAGAAAAATTGGGCCTTTAGCAGTGGTGGTGTTGCCACAACACTCTAAGGTCTCACAGTTACTCTTGGTGGGCGCAGGAACAGGCCCTGCTGTGAAATATTAGATCAATAATTGTAATTACATGCCCCTGTTAAACAGGGGCTGAAAAATTGGGCCTTAGGCACTGGTGCTGGTGCCACAACACTGCAACCCCTCACAGATACTGTAGTTGGAGCGCAGGAATGATCCCTGCTGCAAAGTATTGCATCAAAAATTGTAATTACACGCCCCAGTTAAGCAGGGGCTGAAAAATTGTGCCTTTGGCACTGGTGCTGGTGCCACAACACTGCAACCCCTCACAGAGACTGTAGTTGGAGCGCAGGAATGAGCCCTGCTGCAAAGTATTGCATCAAAAATTGTAATTACAAACCCCTGTTAAACAGGGGCTGAAAAATTGGGCCTTAGACACTGGTGCGGGTGCCACAACACTGCAACCGCTCACAGATACTGTAGTTGGAGCGCAGGAATGAGCCCTGCTGCAAAGTATTGCATCAAAAATTGTAATTACAAGCCCCTGTTAAACAGGGGCTGAAAAATTGGGCCTTAGGCACTGGTGCGGGTGCCAAAACACTGCAACCCCTCACAGATACTGTAGTTGGAGCGCAGGAATGAGCCCTGCTGCAAAGTACTGCATCAAAAATTGTAATTACACGCCCCAGTTAAGCAGGGGCTGAAAAATTGTGCCTTAGGCACTGGTGCTGGTGCCACAACACTGCAACCCCTCACAGATACTGTAGTTGGAGCGCAGGAATGAGCCCTGCTGCAAAGTATTGCATCAAAAAATTTAATTACAAGCCCCTGTTAAACAGGGGCTGAAAAATTGGGTCTTAGGCACTGGTGCGGGTGCCACAACACTGCAACCCCTCACAGATACTGTAGTTGGAGCGCAGGAATGAGCCCTGCTGCAAAGTATTGCATCAAAAATTGTAATTACATTGTAATGAAAAATTGGGCCTTAGCCACTGGTGGCGGTGCCCAGAACCAAAAATGTTCTTACAAGCTATCAGCATGAACATTGAGGAGGAAGAGGATAGTCACTCAGCATAACAGGATAGTCACTCAGCATCAGCATAGGCAGTCTTAAAGTGATCTCACATTTAAAAAAAAATATTCGGTTACATCAGCATCAGGTGCTTGGTAGCTGGTGATCCAAGAGTGATTAATTCTTATGAAGGTCAGCCGATCGACCGATTCGGTGGACAGGCGCACCCTGTGATCGTGAACAAAGCCTCCAGTAGCACTAAATGTGCGTTCCGAAAGAACGCTGGATGCAAGACAGGCCAGTAGCTCAATTGCATACTGTGCAAGCTCTGGCCAGTGATCCATCCTCAAGACCCAGTAACCCAGAGGATTTTCGGTGGGAAAGGTGTCCAAGTCTGATCTTGCCCCTAGGTATTCCTGCACCATGTGAATCAGACTCTGGTGATGGTTGCTGGAACCGCTCATACCTTGGGGCTGCGGACTAAAAAATTGTCTAAACGCATCGGTCAGACGGCTACCTTCTCCACCGCTCCTTCTGTGACTGACCGAAGCCTCAGCAACACGTTGTCCAGGACCAGGAATTTGTAACCTCCTAGGCTCTGGAAACGCGTTGCACAAACCTTTCTGCAAGGCCTCCCGAAGATGTTTCATCCTCTGCTCCCTTTGCGACGGCAAGATAAGGTCCGCAACCTTACCCTTGTAACGTGGATTAAGGAGGGTTGCCAGCCAGTAATAATCCCTCTCATTGATACCACAAATACGAGGATCCTTCCGCAGGCTTTGCAGGATCAGGGAGGCCATGCAGCGTAGGCTTGCTGAGGGATTCGGTCCGGAGTCCTCTGGGTCACTAAAGACGACATGATCCGCAGCCACCTTCTCCCAGCCACGTACAAGTCCATGGGTTTCTTGGGACTGTAAATGATCCCTTGAAGACTGCTGCTGATGCTGAGTGCTAGGCTCCACCTCCATGCTGAAACAATCCTCCTCCTCCTCCTCTTCCTGTGTGATCGGCGGGCCAGCAGGAACACTGTCTGGATAAAGGGGGCCTTGAAAGGTAAGTGTCATGGATATGCAGTAGTGTTTGTCTGCCATCTTACCTTCCTCCTCATGTGTTCATCTAGAGACCAGACCTCCTTCACCTGGCTTCCTTTATAATCTCCTCCCAGCCTGACTCCACCCCAGGCCCTATCACTGAACACTATATTAACCTGTGCACTGCAAGCCTGCTTTGCTGATCAACGTGTTTGTTAGGCATTGTGTGTTTGGGTTCCTGCCTGCTGTGTGCTACGTCTGTCTCTCTGTTACGTTATTGGCTTGTCCCCGACCATCCCTGTCTGCTCGTGACCCTTGACCTTCGGCTCGTTCTTCGTTATCCTTGTCTGCTTGTGGCCCCTGACCTTCGGCTTGTTATTCGGTTCTCTCTATCGTGTGCTGCTGCTTCCCCTTATCCTACGGGGCGTGAGCTAGGAAACTCCAGGGGCCGCGACCTGGTCCCAGCCTGCAGCGTAACATCCTCACCACTAGAGGCCCTGGAGAAGACCAGCTGGGTCTTAGACTCCGCGCCCTGGGGAATCTTGGCTCTCGCTTCCGTTGGGATCCCGGTTGTGCTCCTCTGGTCCCGCTTTCCACAACCACCCAGTTTCCTATCCACAGAAGCCAGCCATAGGGTTCACTACCTCGCGGTGCACTCCTGTCCCCCTACGGTGTGCATCTGTCACCTGGCCACAGGTGACCCTGACAGTTTGATCAGCCATGGACCCGGCTGACATCCCGATCCCCGCGGATGATCCATTGCAGGGCATAGTCCACAGACTTGAAACCCAGGAATCGAATCAGACTCAGGTGATGCGATTCCTCCAGGATCTGGCTTCTCGATTCGAGCAGCTTCAGGCCTCCTTGGGAACCCCGAATCCGCAACCTCAAGTACAACCAGCGGTGGTACCTATCGCACCAGTCGCAGCCACACACTCACTAATACTGCCAGCTCCGTTCCGTTTCTCTGGGGACTCCAAGGCCTGCAGAGGGTTTCTTAGCCAATGCACGATTCATTTTGAGCTTCAGCCTCAAAACTTTCTGTCTGATAGGGCAAAGGTAGCCTATATAATTTCCCTCCTCTCCGGTGAAGCTTTAGCCTGGGCAGCCCCTCTGTGGGAACTGAATGATCCAGTGGTTTCTAGCCTGTCTGGCTTCTTGAAACTTTTTCGGAATATCTTTGAAGAACCGGCTCGTGTCTCTTCAGCGGCCAGCGCCCTTCTACGTCTCCGCCAAGAGTCTGCTTCAGTGGGACAGTACGCCCTTAATTTCCGCATACTGTCGGCTGAGTTGAGCTGGAACAATGAGGCCTTAGTCGCAACCTTTTTGCATGGCCTTTCTGATAGAGTGAAGGATGAATTAGCAGGAAGAACCATCCCCACTGATCTGGACGGAGTTATCTCCTTGTGTAACCAGATCGATATTCGCTTTCAGGAAAGGACCCTAGAAAAGCGGCGCCAGCACTCCTTGGTCCTTAGTCAGCCTGAGCTCCCCTCTCCTCGACCCGTGGAGCATCTCCTGCCAGCTGAGGAACCCATGCAGCTGGGCAGGACCAGGCTATCCCCAGAGGAACGTGCTAGGCGCAGAAATCTAGGCCTGTGTCTCTACTGTGGGGGCAAAGGTCATTTTCGTGACACTTGCTCTCTTTGTCCAGAAAAACGTTTGGGTCCACTTCATCTGGAAAGTGGAGTATTGGACCCAGAAATATCACCTTCCCCTTCTCGTCTTCTGCTTTCTGTGTTCCTTCATGTTGGTGCTTCTTCTCATTCGGTCTCAGCATATCTGGATTCCGGAGCCGCTGGTAATTTCATGGACTGGGAAATCGCATCGTCCATGAGACTTACTCTTTTGCCCCTCACCACGCCATTGGTGGTCTTGGCGATTGATGGTACTGTTCTCCCAGGGGGACCTATCCGCTTCCAGACCCTCCCTGTTAAGATGTCGGTGGGTACACTCCACCAGGAGTGGATATCCTTCCTTATCTTACCCAAGGCCTCAACGCCTATAATTTTGGGTCTCCCATGGTTACAGCTCCATTCTCCTCATGTGGACTGGACTACTGGACAGATCCTGGCTTGGGGTCCCTCCTGTTCCTCGTCCTGCCTACCCAAGGTTGCCCCCTGTGAATCTGAGCCGGTCATTCATTCCAGGTTGCATAACCATTTACATTTCTCTGTCCCTAACCACCCTTGGACGCACAGCCAGGCTAGCTTGTCTACAAGTCCTGCAGTCGCTACGTCTTGCGATGCGATTCAGGTAGTCGCTACACCTGACTCAGCTATTCACTCTGCCTCTGTACTAGTTATGCCAGTCCAGCCCATGCCCAGTGAGCCTCTCACTTTTTCTTGTTCGGGACATTCTGCTTGTCCTTCAGCTATTCAGCTTGACTCCGGCGACATGTCACCTTCTAACCAACCTGACTTCAGGGTTCCACTGACATCTGCCCAGTCTGATGGTCCTGTGCAAGATGACCAGTTCCCCTTTAAGGGTCTAGGGGACCCTCCTCAGATTCCTGTTGATCGTCTCATGCCCTTGCTTATTCCTAGAGAGCCTTTGGTCCTCAATAGATCTTCTTGTCATCTCCCTACCTCGTTTTCAGTCTCTGAGGATAATCTTAAGTACGAGGTTAGACAAGTTCTGGATTCTCGGCTCTGCAGAGGCATTCTTCAGTACCTTGTGCATTGGAGAGGTTTTGGTCCTGAGGAGGCGTCTTGGATCGCTGCATCTGATGTCGCTGCACCTCATCTGTTGAGAAGGTTTCATCAGAGATTTCCCTTTAAGCCTGGGTCCAGGCGGGGGAGGGCCCATAGGAGGGAGGGTACTGTCATGGATATGCAGTAGTGTTTGTCTGCCATCTTACCTTCCTCCTCATGTGTTCATCTAGAGACCAGACCTCCTTCACCTGGCTTCCTTTATAATCTCCTCCCAGCCTGACTCCACCCCAGGCCCTATCACTGAACACTATATTAACCTGTGCACTGCAAGCCTGCTTTGCTGATCAACGTGTTTGTTAGGCATTGTGTGTTTGGGTTCCTGCCTGCTGTGTGCTACGTCTGTCTCTCTGTTACGTTATTGGCTTGTCCCCGACCATCCCTGTCTGCTCGTGACCCTTGACCTTCGGCTCGTTCTTCGTTATCCTTGTCTGCTTGTGGCCCCTGACCTTCGGCTTGTTATTCGGTTCTCTCTATCGTGTGCTGCTGCTTCCCCTTATCCTACGGGGCGTGAGCTAGGAAACTCCAGGGGCCGCGACCTGGTCCCAGCCTGCAGCGTAACATCCTCACCACTAGAGGCCCTGGAGAAGACCAGCTGGGTCTTAGACTCCGCGCCCTGGGGAATCTTGGCTCTCGCTTCCGTTGGGATCCCGGTTGTGCTCCTCTGGTCCCGCTTTCCACAACCACCCAGTTTCCTATCCACAGAAGCCAGCCATAGGGTTCACTACCTCGCGGTGCACTCCTGTCCCCCTACGGTGTGCATCTGTCACCTGGCCACAGGTGACCCTGACAGTAAGGAAGTCCTCCTCTACCTCCCTCTGTTCTGCCTCAAGTGCCCTGTACATTATTCCACGCAGCATGTGCTCCTACAAGTGGACAAGAGGCACAGTGTCACTGAAGCATGCACTGTCACTGCTCACCACCCTCGTGGCCTCCTCAATTGGTGACAGGACAGTGCATGCATCCCTGATCATGACCCACTGGTGTGGAAAAAAATCCCAAGCTCCCCTGACCCTGTCCTGGTGCCATATTGGCACAGATACTCATTGATGGCCCTCTGCTGCGTGTGCAGTCGCTGCAGCATGGCCAACGTTGAGTTCCACCTGTTGGACATGTCACAGATTAGGCGGTTCTTGGGCAGGTTAAATTCCTTTTGCAGGTCAGCCAGCCGAGCACTGGCATTATATAACTGGCAGAAATGCACACAGACTTTCCTGGCCTGCCTCAGGACATCCCCGGGTACCTGCCCAAGAACCGCTGCACCACCAAGCTAAGGACGTGAGCCAAACAGGGCACATGGGTCAGCTGTCCCTGTTGGAGGGCGGAAAGGAGGTTGGTGCCATTGTCGCAAACCACCATTCCTGGCTTAAGCTGGCATGGCGTCAACCACCTCTGAGTCTGCCCCTGCAGAGCTGACAGAATCTCTGCCCCAGTGTGGCTCCTATCCCCCAAGCACACAAGTTCAAGCACCGCATGGCATCTTTTTGCCTGCGTATTTGCGTAGCCCCTTGAACGCTTACAGAGCACCGCTGGTTCCAAGGACAAATTAGCACAGGAAGAGGCCATGGAGGAAGAAGAAGAGGAGAGGGTGGAGGAGAGAGGTGTATCAGAATCACCACTTGTAGCATTTTGGAGGCGTGGTGGCGGAACAACCTCCAACACTACTGCACCTTGTCCTGCATCCTTCCCAGCTGCCAGCAGAGTCACCCAATGCGCCGTGAAAGATAGGTAACGTCCCTGTCCATGCCTGCTGGACCATGAGTCAGCGGTAATATGCACCTTACCGCTGACCGCCCTGTCCAGCGAGGCCAAGACATTGCCTTCCACATGCCGGTAGAGAGCCGGAAACGCCTTCCGTGAAAAAAAGTGCCGTTTGGGAACCTGCCACTGAGGAACCTCACATTCCACAAACTCATGGAAGGGGGCAGAGTCTACCAACTGAAAAGGCAGCAGTTGAAGTGCTAGCAATTTAGCCAAGCTAGCATTCAACCGCTGGGCATGTGGATGGCTGGGAGCGAACTTCTTTTGGCGGTGCAGCAGCTGGGGCAGGGAAATTTGCCTGGTACAATCTGACATGTGACTGTCTGCCTCTCCTTGTTGGCCTTCCAGACATACTGTCTTTGATGTATTGGAATATGTACACAAGGAATGGCCTGCAGTGAGAGGTAGCTGCACAAAGCTGGGATATATATGTATATACTGATTATACTGCAGCTAGCTGAATCAACTGCCTGGCTGTAGTATCTTAGCAACAGTAGTTCAGGAGGAAGAGTCTGCAGTGTAGCTAAACTGAATACAGTATTACTGAGTGATATACTGCAGCTAAATCAATCAACTACCTGCCTGTAGTCTCTTAGCAACAGTAGTTCAGAATGAGGAGGAACAGTCTGCAGTGTAGCTAAACTGAATATAGTATTACTGAGTGATATACTGCAGCTTTCACAATCAACTACCTGCCTGTGGTCTCTTAGCAACAGTAGTTCAGAATGAGGAGGAACAGTCTGCAGTGTAGCTAAACTGAATACAGTATTACTGAGTGATATACTGCAGCTTAATCAATCAACTACCTGCCTGTGGTCTCTTAGCAACAATAGTTCAGAATGAGGAGGAACAGTCTGCAGTGTAGCTAAACTGAATACAGTATTACTGAGTGATATACTGCAGCTTTCACAATCAACTACCTGCCTGTAGTCTCTTAGCAACAGTAGTTCAGAATGAGGAGGAACAGTCTGCAGTGTAGCTAAACTGAATACAGTATTACTGCATGATATACTGCAGCTTAATCAATCAACTACCTGCCTGTGGTCTCTTAGCAACAGTAGTTCAGAATGAGGAGGAACAGTCTGCAGTGTAGCTAAACTGAATACAGTATTACTGAGTTATATACTGCAGCTTTCACAATAAACTACCTGCCTTTGGTCTCTTAGCAACAGTAGTTCAGAATGAGGAGGAACAGTCTGCAGTGTAGCTAAACTGAATACAGTATTACTGAGTGATATACTGCAGCTTTCACAATCAACTACCTGCCTGTGGTCTCTTAGCAACAGTAGCTCAGAATGAGGAGGAACAGTCTGCAGTGTAGCTAAACTGAATACAGTATTACAGAGTGATATACTGCATCTTAATAAATCAACTGCCTGCCTGTGGTCTCTTAGCAACAGTAGTTCAGAATGAGGAGGAACAGTCTGCAGTGTAGCTAAACTGAATACAGTATTACTGAGTGATATACTGCAGCTTTCACAATCAACTGCCTGCCTGTGGTCTCTTAGCAACAGTAGTTCAGAATGAGGAGGAACAGTCTGCAGTGTAGCTAAACTGAATACAGTATTACTGAGTGATATACTGCGGCTTTCACAATCAACTACCTGCCTGTGGTCTCTTAGCAACAATAGTTCAGAATGAGGAGGAACAGTCTGCAGTGTAGCTAAACTGAATACAGTATTACTGAGTGATATACTGCAGCTTTCACAATCAACTACCTGCCTGTGGTCTCTTAGCAACAGTAGTTCAGAATGAGGAGGAACAGTCTGCAGTGTAGCTAAACTGAATACAGTATTACTGAGTGATATTCTGCAGCTTTCACAATCAACTACCTGCCTGTGGTCTCTTAGCAACAGTAGTTCAGACCGAGGAGGAACAGTATGCAGTGTAGCTAAACTGAATACAGTATTACTGAGTGATATACTGCAGCTTTCACAATCAACTACCTGCCTGTCTGTAGTAGATTAGCTTAGCAACAGTAGAACAGGAAGGGATCTAGCTAAACTGAATACAGTGTATATATATATATATATATATATATATATATATACAACTACTAAGATGCATATATATCCTCCATACACTGTAACTGCAGCTAACTGACTCGCCTGCCTGCTCTATGTAACTCAAATGAAATGACACTCTCTCTCTCTCTATCTCTCTCTCAGCCGGAACACACTACACAAGGCCGACGCGCGTGCGGCCTTATATAGTGTCTGGCGTGTACCTAATCCCAGAGCCATGATTGGCCAAAAGCACACTGCCTTTTGCCAATTATGGCTCTCTTTGCTTACAGGGCTGTGATTGGCCAAGCATGCGGGTCATAGTGCATGCTTGGCCAATCATCAGCCACCAATGCACTGCGTTGCCACAGTGAATTATGGACCGTGACGCGCCACTCGAATTTGGCGCGAACGGCCCATATCGTTCGAAATTCGGCGAACAGCCGAGCAGACGTTGCTCGAGTCGAACATGAGTTTGACTCGAACTCGAAGCTCATCCCTACTGGCCAGGCTGGAACAGAATTAATGCACAGGGAATATAATGCGATAAGATTAAATAAAAAAATTAGACTGGGTCAGATTAATAAAAAAAAAATATTTCCTGGCTAAAATAATGTTTTCAAAATGGTAAAATACGGATTAGCAAAAAGTGTAAATAGGTGATGCATTTAAACTTTTGCAACCCACCAATTCAGGGTTAAACTAAAATATCAGTCTGTTTTGAAATGATTTTTTATATCTTTTTTTTTTTTATGTATAGTGCTTATTCTAATAAGGTTATTAATTAAAACAAGATTTACATTTAGTACATAACAAATCAGTCCAAGAGCACTATGATTTTTTTAAAGGGAGACTACAGCAATAGTTATCTTTTTCTAGAATAAAGTATCCAATTGAACTTTTGAATGGAGATATTTTTTTAAGGAGAAAGTGGCTTTAAAGGGCATTATAAATATTCTTTGCAATATTTCATATTTAGCTAAACAGTCCACTCGATGAGAGAAACCAAGAGTACTTTCCATTTAACCTAACCCCTTATACATTTTCAAAATAAAAATGAAACTACCATTCTGATAATTTGATAATTGTACAATATTTATAAAATGTTTAATTAAAAAAAAATATTCAAATTTAAAAGCAAACACTTTGAATAGTAGTGTACATGTATGAATGTCTATATGCTTTGTATGCCAAAAATATCTTGCTTTCTTGCAGCATCAAGACATTAAGCCTAACGAAGAACTACACATCCATTTTGGAATTCTGTATTGTGCCATTTTCCTCTAATTTGGAGGATGACATGTTAATTTCAAATCTCTTTGTCTTAATATATGTGATTGGGCTTCTAATAAACTTTGCCATCATAATAGTAATATATCAAAACAATCACTTACATAATCCCATGTACTGGTTTCTCTGCAATCTGTCTGTTGTGGATATGTGCTACACAACAGTAATTGTTCCTAAACTTCTCTACATACTGATTTCAGGGGATAATATTGTATCCCTCACCCAATGCTTCATCCAGATGTTCTTCTTCTTCTTGATAGGCAGCACAGAAGACCTTCTGTTATTTATTATGGCATACGACCGGTATGTTGCCATTTGTAACCCTTTACATTACCACTATGTCCTGAGTAAGAAAGTCTGTATCCTACTTATTGCTTTTATTTGGGCTTCTGGTTCTTTAAATTCACTATTGATTTCAATATCTGTCTCAAAAATGTCCTTCTGCCGTTCTATAATTCATCATTTCTTCTGTGACTCAAAAGCACTGACCAAGATCTCCTGTGGGGGCACAGAGCTATTCTACATTGTCATGTACATTGAATTAATGATATTTGGATTAATCCCATTTGCATGCACTTTGGCATCCTATATAAAAATAATCAGGGTTATTTTATGCATTAAGTCATCTGATGGAAGGAGAAAGACTTTCTCCACTTGCTCATCCCACCTCATTGTACTCTTAATCTATTATGTTACAATTGCAACTGTGGTCATGATGCCTTCATCAAAGTACTCTGATCTCTTGGAACAAATTTTTACAATGTTGTATTCTACTGTTGCACCTATGGTAAACCCTTTGATATACAGTCTTCGGAATAAAGATATTAAAAAGGGTCTGCTGGGTTTAGTAGGGGTAAGGAAAACTTCCCATTGGCTTTTTTCTAATTAAAGGGATAGATTCATTTGTGCTTTATTCCAGCCCAGCTATGTGGCTTTAAAAGAGGTTAAGCCTTAACTTTCACCTGGTAACCCTACAAATAACACACTTCCTGGCCTGGGGGGGGGCAATGGTTGCTACCCTTGGTGGCCTTCAAACATATATGTCTTTTTCATCTCTATTACACAGTGGGTGGGGAGATTAGTAGCTTACAGAATGAAGATAGACCATGCCAACAGTTCAGCTCACAAGAAGTGACAAGCAGATAGCCATTATGGCAAGATCAATGGGAACTTTCTTTGCTGAAAAATGTATTGGCCTGAAAAAAGCTGAAGCAGCCACAGTGTCTAGGGACTGGCAAGGACAATATATACATTATTTGTTCTTGAATTTAGTTATCCTTTAAACCCATTACTGACATGAACATATGTACTACATTCATGGGTCACCATAAATAAACAGACTCCTGGCTGCAGTAGAAGACTGTTAACTTTCTAGTGGCAGTGATTTTGGTGGCTGTAAAGCCATCGGATCACTTCTACATAAACTGGAAGGTATCGCCCCCTGCCATGTATCCCTGATTTACCCGACCCATTTGTTTGTTACGCATGATACATTTCTACAAGTCTGGCAACCTTGGTTAGATCAATTTAAACTATGCAACCACCTACTAGATTTTTAGATCTATAACTCACAGTGGCAAGTAGGCTACATCAGTCATGCCCCCCCCTCCCCACAGGGCACACCAACCCCTCCCTCACCCCTCCAACTTTCCTTTCTCCTCAACTTACATGACTTCCTCAACTTTTCTCAGGATTTTTTCCTATGTAGACCAATCTGTCCCATCTAGCATGCGGGTCCATGTTTACTGCTGGACGGGGCGAATCCTTTTCTTTATAAAGCTAACATTGAACCCCCACATATTGAGATTTAGGTAACTTGACAGTAAATGCTGCTTTAGATCTATTTTTGGTCTGGTATTTCATTTTGTAAGCCAGCCCATGGCCGTGTGTGGTATTTTGACAGCTTCTTTTTTGTATTTCAATATGTTTATTGAAGTAACAATGCCGTATAAGGCACAAGTGACAAAAACGGAAGTGAAAATCTAGCACCTTCAGGTAGTACAAGTCATTCAAATAGTCACAAATATAGAACCTTTGAATAAGAAACAGAGCAAACTCAACATGAAGTGCGTTTGGTGGGAGTGCCCACTAACATGACATGAGAACAAAAAATGTCCTATTTTTTCGGATGTGAAATCATTCACTGTATAGGCAAAAAAATACATCCATGATCGACTAGGGACCTGGGTGTAGGTTGTCCCATCAAGCTACGTTAACGTAGAGCATTAGGAGTGACTTGCACAAGGAGAAAGATGCATGTTGTAAAGAGCAGAGGAGGGAAAAAAAGGGG
This sequence comes from Rana muscosa, assembly GCA_029206835.1. NCBI lineage: Eukaryota > Metazoa > Chordata > Amphibia > Anura > Ranidae > Rana > Rana muscosa. Next base: position 158,316,796 of record CM055127.1, on the reverse strand, counting down.
GGGGATTGGAAAGGGTAGGGAGGGGGAGGGAAAAGGGGAACCCCTGTGTACATTTCTACTAATATCATGTCAGCATAGAAATATCAGTTCTGTCAGAGCATCTTATAGTTAGCAAAAATAACCAAATCAACATTATTATTTTTTTTTTAAAGAAAAAAAAGGAAGAGAGAAAAGGAAAGAAGAGGAAAAAAAAGAGAGAGAGGAAAGAAGAGATAGGAAAGTTAAGGAGAGGGTCAGCCAGATGCGCTTTAAGGTGTAGATAGATAACGTATCCATGGATCCCATGTAACATCAAATTTCTTAGTAGAATTGCGAAGGACACAGGTAAGGACAGCTTCTTTTTTAATTATTGTATTTTTAATAATTTTCTGGTATATAAAATGAAAACACACAATGTGTTATCCCTCTTTCCCTTTAAAAAAAACCTATACCTTCGTAGACAGAAACATTTTATTTTTTTTATAACGTAAAGTTACCCCCTTTGTTTCTTGTGATGGAGGGACCTCATACCTGGAAGCTTAACTGTTGTTCCTGCTAATTGTATACTGTTTCTGATTGTTTTCTGAACTTGAAATTGTATGCCTTGCAAAATTGTACCTGTACATTGTATACAAATTCTTTATTCTCTAAAAAATAATATTAAATATTGTCTAATGAACAGTAGCAATCATTCTTTGGACTGTATTAAGTTTTATCAGTCATTGGCTTGCTTCACATTTGATACAAAAGCATGGACACATATCTTCTTCTGGCAATCTGTTTTTTTTTCCCAGTAACCATTTACTGTTTATATTTGTAGCACTACCCCATAGGAGTTGCAGATGACTGGGTTCCCCACTCTTACATGGCGAGGCAAGTGGCCTTTACAGCTTTCATCCAGACACAAGGATCAGTCTTTGAGCTTTGTTTTTTATGTTTTATTAGGGGGTGATAACTTGGGTGGGGAATAGGAATTATGGGATGCCCAACTTGATAGCAACAAAACCAAGGACAACTTCCTCCCTATAAACAACTCTGGATGATTCTCCTCTTTTACTTTGCAGAACTCTGATTGGCAGCTTACCGTCTCTGTTAGAAAAGCAAAAGCCCTTTAAGGACTAGGAACTCATAGTCCCTTAAGAAAGTAGCACAAAGTGTTGTGAACAGCATCCTGGAGTACCTCCAACTCCATTGTAGACACTGATCTCAGTTTTACCAACTGTAGGAAATACCAGCCCACCTAGCTGCCTCCTCACCAGCCTACCCAACTTACTCTCCTCACTAGTCTACCTGCTCCGGAGATCTCCCAGGGCAAGGCTAAAGAATACGTAAGCACACTGCTATCTTCCCGAGAGATGTGTGGCAGTCTTTCCCCCTGTAGGTCCCTGAACCATGCTGTAGTACTCACAATGTCCTCCTTGCTCCTGCTGCCTCTCAGTGTAGACTCCTTTCAATCTTCTCCTGTTGTCAGGATCCTCCCAGGTCAGCACCTGGGCCCCGGTCCAAGGCACAGCACCCTCCCCCCACACTAGGGGGTTCACCTCAAAGGCCCCCGACAGTCCCCTCAGCACTCCATCTTCTACCCGACTTTCCTGCCAGCATGACTAATTCATATTTAAGGGTTGGCTTAGCCCCATGTAAGACCCACTGCCCAGGATTGGCTAAACTCCCCAAAGTATGCAGAACAACCCTCCTAGCCTCCACCCTCCTGTTTCCAAAACGTTCAACAACTCTCCAGAACCAGGCGGAGGCACCAGAGAGTTGTCTATATGAGTCACCCAACCCTGATCTAAAGTAAAGACATACATTTTCCTGCACTCACACTAGTAGCACACTAGAGTGTGCTACATATTATTAGAGTGACTGTAGAATGTGCTCTCTTCAAGGTGTCTTTTTTTTAAATTTATAAACGACATCTCAATCTAAAATAAGGGTTTGGTTTATTTAACAATAGGAAAGTACAGAGGAGATTCTGTAAGTGATTAACCACTTAAGGACCGCCCACCGCATATATACTGCGGTAGGGCGGCCCCATTGTGCTTAACAGCGTACCCGTACATCGTTTTATGCATGAGACACTGCAGGCGTGCTAGTGCCCGCTGACCGGCAGGGGAGCCGATGCGCAGGTCTGGCTGCCATGATGTCCGCCGGCCACCCGCGATTGCTCCACAGAGAGACAGAATGGGGATCTGTCTATGTAAACAAAGCAGATCCCCATTGTGACAGGGAAATACAGAGAGATCGTCTGTTCCTAGTGATCAGGAACAGCAATCTCTCTGTACTCCCAGTCAGTCCACTCCCCCCACAGTTAGAAACACCTCCCTAGGACACATTTAAGCCTATGATCGCCCCTGGTGCTAACTCTTTCCCTGCCAGTGTCATTTATACAGTGATCAGTGCATATTTTTAGCTCTGATTGCTGTAATAATGTCCCTGGTCCCAACTCAATATTGAACCCTACGGACTAAGACTGGGATGCCATTAAAGTTCATGTGCGTGTAAAGGCAGGTGTCCCAACACTTTTGGTAATATTATATATATTAACAACTTACAGCATAATACCATTTTTTAGTATAGCTACAATTTTCATATAAGAAAATTAGGAAAAATCTATAATCTGATACTTGATATACTGTAATAATAATTCTACAACTATTTTTATTATAAGGTGTTTATTTACAGTGACAAAAAAGTTTACTTTTTTTTTATATGTGCATATAAATAAAATGTTCCAGAACAACATTTATTCATCTGAATCTGCAGTATTTTGCAAAAAAATAAAAAATGGTGTGAAAGTTGATCATAATCATATCTCATTGCTTCTTCTTACAAAGGAAGAGCAGTTTTGACGAAGAATCGTATAATATTTAAAGTGTTTTAGATTGTGCCATATTAATAATTCTTCAACTCTTTGTTACCAGGGAGGCATTTATTTAAAATACAAAAAAAAAGGATCAACCTAGTCATAATAATTTTATAGGTACGAATAATTAAAATGTGCCACAACATGTCAGCTCTATAAGAGAACACGGAATCATCTGAACCTCCTCTACCAAATAAATTGTGGCATTTGTGATCATAATCATATTTTACTTTTTATTACAAAAGAAGAGCAGTTTGGATGGAGAACTATACAGCATCTAAAGTGTTTCAGATTGTGCCATTTTTCTTTAAAACAGAATATAAACTATACATTTTTGGCATTTTTATTACAATATATTTCACATGCCTGGTAATAAATATAATTATCATCACAGTGATATATATTGATGACCATTTACACACCCCCATGTATCTGTTTCTCTGTAATTTATCTATTGTAGATATTTGTTTTACATCAGTCACTGTTCTCAAACTTCTACACATGTTACTTACTAACAAAAATACAATATCATTTACTCAATGCTTTACTTAGTTCTGCTTTTACGCATTATTTGGCACCAGTGAAGATATTCTTTTATTCATTATGGCATAGGACCGATCTGTAAGCCTTTACACTATCACCAAATTTTGGGGAGAAAAAATAGTTTGATGTTCATTGCAGGCACCTGGATCTCGGCTTGTACAAATTCTTTATTAATAACAAAGGCAGTGTCAACTATGTCGCTTTGCCGTTCAAAAGTAATTCATCAACTTTTCTGTGATGTCAAAGCTCTTCTTAAGATTTCATGTACCGGGACTGAAATGTTCTTCATGTTGATATACTTGGAGTTTTTGTTGCTCGGCTTTGCTCCATTTTTGTGCATTGTGATGTCTTATGTAAAAATAATAGTCATCATCTTTAACATTAATTCAAGAGATGGAAGGAGGAAAGTCTTCTCCACCTGCTCATCCCACCTCACAGTAATCCTTCTCTTCTATGCAAATGAAGCATCCGTGGTACTGATTCCATAATCTCGGTACTCAGAGGTCCTGGAGCAAATCTACACTGCACTATACACAGCAGTGACGCCCATGTTAAACCCTCTGATTTACACCATACGTAATAAAGAAGTCAAGAGTGCCCTGATGAGATTAGTGAAGGGCAAGTTAACTCTGAAGCCTTAAAAATATTTAAAAATAGTACTAAAAATGTTTTACATTTAAAACTGCAAAAAAGGTAAAAATAAATTATTGCTCATAGTATTACTTTAAATCTTTTACCCTTTTTTATTATTCATTATAATTGCTTTAATTATTAAAACTAAGACTGTGATGCCATTAAAGTTCATGTGCATGTAAAGGCAAGCATCCCAATACTTTTGACAATATAGTTGTGACAGATCTCGGATAACCCAGGTGGGCATCTCCGCCAGACCTGTGTGTCCTGTCCTCCAAACGCACCCGCAGCCTACAAATTCGCCATAACCAGCCCTTAACCCATCAATCACGAGTCAAGCCACACAGGTGTTGAGGGTTAAACATGCAGAGCATTAACTGTTTATTAAATACAAAACATACACTTTTACACACAGTTAGGGACACTCCCCTTAGCCTTGTCATAGAGGGGGGTAGGGGACAAGGAAGAACCAATGGGAACTCAACACTTGTACATGGAAACAGACTACAGTTAAACATAAAGGGATTATGGTAAGCAGGCAGCCCCTCAATACACATCCCCTGCGGAGAGATGTCTCCAGTCCAGACCATTGTCTACATGCCATGAACCAACACAATTAAACACAGCAACAAGAAGGGGGGATGGGGGAGAAGAGATGTAGCATTACATTATCTTAATGCCAGCTTGTCCCCAAGTCTCTCAGTCTCTTCTGGGCCATAATCTGTGGGTAAGAGGCCAGCCCACAGTCCCTTCCAAAACACACAGCGACAGTGGGTTCTGTCACAATAGTGTATCTGCATGGACTCAAGGGTTCATTGATGACCCCACATTCTTTCTCCTGATGGAACAGTACATGTGAAGTTGGAATATGGGGTTGGTATTTTGTATGCCCCTATTTTTTTCTTTTTTGACCTGATGTTCTGAAGATAGTTTGGATCAAGATGATAAATTAGAAGGCCAGTATGGTGGCCTGAATGTATGGGAGGAGTCTGGGGGGCATTTAAAGTAGTCGCTCACCTGTGTTCCTTGTCGGTTCCAGTGCGTGATTCGTTACGCCACTAGGCCGGCTTTTCCCAGCTCACTGCGTGGTTCGCGAGTCTGTGTGTTCCGATTACCCAGGTGTTGTGGCTTCTCCTTTCGTGGTCTTCGTCGGCTTCTTGCTCGCTGTCGCACGTAGGATTCAAATCCCCTTTTTCGCACCATGTATGATGTTGCGATTTTGTTCGGTTCCTACCCCGTTAGTTTGTTCATTCATAGTTTTGCAAGCCTCGAGTCGTTGTCGGTCGTATCCCGTCATTGTCCCGACTCAGGCTTCGCAGTTTCGTAGGTTCCCTCAGCCTCATGGCTTACCCATCGTGCAAACGTACGACTCATTCGTAGTTCGCAAGCCTCCGAGTTGTCGGTGGCCATTGCCCAGCATCACCCTGCACAGGCATCATCAATTCACAGGTCCATATCCTTGTTACCCATTCATCTCACAAATTTACAATTATTCTTAGTTTCGTAAAGCCTCTGAGTTGTCATCGGCCGTCGTCCGACATCACCCGGCACAGGCATCACCGTTTCGCAGGTTCCATAGTCTTGTCACTCATTTATCGTACAAACATACAACTCATTTGTAGTTTCAAAAATGCCTCCAAGTTATCGTTCGGCCGTCGTCCGACATCACCCGGCTCAGGTACCACGGATTTGTAGGGTCCAAAGCCCTGTTGCTCATTTATCATACCCGCATGCAACTTATTCATAGTTTCGTAAGCCTCCGAGTTGTTGTTCGGCCATTGTCTGACTTCACCCGGCAAAGGCATCACTAATTCATAGCCACCATTTCATACACATGGTTAGTTATTCACAGTGTGAGGGGGTTAGCTCGGCAGCGGGTGTGTGTGACCCCCGGGATGGGCTCCCCACACAAAAACAGGCCCAGCAAACGGAGGTTGTGGTTTTCAAAAAATCAAAAAGGTGCGGTTTATTTTCTTTTTACAGTGACAAAACACAGCAAAGCAAAAGAAACATAAATAAAATAAATCCTGGTCAACTTGACCTCTGACTAAACATACAGGTTTCCTAACTAACAACTGGGATCAGCCTAGTGCTGTCCTAGTCCCTAAGTTATAGAGGCCTAAATGAGCTGACAAGCTTCAGCTGGTCTCCTCAACTCCCTGCCTGCACGACGCCCAGCACTCTCCCTAGAGGTATGAGTCATCCATGAGCCCACTAGCCCCAGCTGGGCTTATACAACTCTCCACCTAGTTGTATAAGTCGGCGTAAAGCCTGAATCTGGGCGAAATATATCTACCCCCCTGGATGCAACCAGGTGACTTTACCTTCCTGCTGTCACATACCCCCCCCTCTTGTTTTAACCTCGGGGTTGGAACACCAGCAATCAGGCATTCATGTACTCGAGACAAAGCATCCACATTCCCCATTTGAACGCCAGGGCGATGCTTTACTGTGAAGTTGAATTCCTGGAGGGCCAGGAACCACCTATTCACTCTTCTATTTGTTTCCTTGTTTTGAGCCATCCACTTTAACGGAGCGTGATCCGTAACCATGTCAAAGTGCCTACCTAGCAGGTAGTACCGAAGGGAATCTAGAGCCCACTTCACCGCTAAACACTCCTTTTCAACGGTGGCGTAATTTACCTCATGGGACTTCAACTTCCTGCTGAGGTAAATGACTGGGTGCTCTTCCCCGTTCCAGACCTGGGACAATACTGCTCCTAACCCCACATCTGACGCATCACTTTGTACGACAAAGTCTTTAGAGAAGTCGGGTGAGTACAACACTGGCTGGCTACATAAGGCTTGTTTCAAGAATTGGAATGCTGCCTCAGCCTCGGGGTCCATTTAATCATGACCGACCCTTTCCCCTTCGTCAGGTTGGTTAGGGGCACAGCCTTAGAAGCAAAGTGGGGAATGAATCGCCGATAATACCCAGCAATTCCCAGAAAGGCTCGTACCTGCTTCTTGCTGTTGGGACGTGGCCAACTCTGGATGGCCTCGACTTTGTTGAGTTGGGGTTTTATTACTCCCCTCCCAATGGTGTACCCAAGATATTTGGCCTCCTCCTGCCCAATGGTACACTTCTTGGGGTTAGCCGTAAACCCCGCTTCCCGAACAGAGTCCAGGACTGCTTGCACTTTTGGCAGATGTGAGGCCCAATCTGTGCTATGGACAATTACGTCATCCAGGTAAGCCGCAGCATACTTCCGATGGGGCCTCAGCATCTGGTCCATTTTCCGCTGGAATGTGGCCGGCGCATTCTGTAACCCGAACGGCATTCTTTTATATTGGAACGCCCCGTCTGGGGTTACAAATGCGGTTTTCTCTTTGGCCGACTTGGCCAGGGGGATTTGCCAATACCCTTTGGTGAGGTCAAGAGTCGTCATGTATCGGGCTGTTCCCAGCCGGTCGATCAACTCATCTATACGTGGCATGGGGTAGGTGTCAAATTTTGTAACTTTGTTCAACTGACGAAAATCGTTACAAAATCGCCAGCTCCCATCCGGTTTAGGCACCAACACAATGGGACTAGACCAATCACTTTGGGACTCCTCTATCACCCCTAAGTTCAGCATTTTCTGTACTTCCTCCCGTATTGCCTCCCGTCGGGCCTCTGGGATCCGATAGGGTTTTAACTTCACCCTTTCACCGGGCGGGGTAATGATGTCATGCTCTACCCCAGATGTTTGTCCCGGCAGCTCAGAGAATACCTCCTTGTTGCGAAGCACAAACTCCTTAACCTCCTGTTGTTGGGGTTGTGACAAGGTGGCTGCTATTCCAACCTCAGGAATCACGCAACCAGTTTGAGCTGGTGACCAAGTGTCTGCGACTAGGGACTCTCTATCCCTCCAGGCTTTCAACAGATTAACGTGATAGATCTGTTCGGGCTTTCGCCTTCCTGGTTGTCTGACCTTGTAATTCACTTCGCTCACTTTTTCCATTATCTCATAGGGGCCTTGCCATTTGGCAAGGAATTTACTTTCAACCGTAGGGACAAGTACCAGTATCCTATCCCCCGGGGAAAAGGTACGGGTCTTGGCTCCACGGTTGTACACTCTCTGCTGTGCTAACTGCGCTTGGGCCAAATGTTCCTTCACGATGGGCATTACCTGTGCAATTCGGTCTTGCATCAGGGCGACATGCTCAATCACACTCCTGTGGGGAGAACTCTCACTTTCCCAAGTTTCCTTGGCAATATCCAACAGCCCTCTTGGGTGTCTCCCATACAGTAACTCAAAGGGGGAGAATCCCGTAGAGGATTGGGGCACCTCCCTAATAGCAAACATCAGATAAGGAAGTAGACAGTCCCAATCCTTTCCATCTCTATCCACCACTTTCTTCAACATTTGTTTTAGGGTTTTGTTGAATCTTTCAACCAGCCCATCGGTTTGGGGGTGATACACAGATGTCCGTAATTGCGTCACTTTGAACAATTTACACAGCTCCTTCATAACCCGGGACATAAAGGGTGTACCTTGGTCCGTAAGCAGTTCTTTACAAATACCCACCCGGCTAAACACAAGAGATAGCTCTTTGGCTATGGTTTTGGCCGAGGTATTTCGGAGAGGGATCGCTTCTGGATAACGGGTGGCATAGTCCATTATAACTAATATGTACTGGTGCCCCCTAGCGGACTTGATTATAGGCCCTACCAAATCCATGGCGATCCTCTCAAACGGGACCTCAATGATGGGTAGAGGGACCAGCGGGCTACGGAAATGTGGCATCGGGGCCGATCTCTGACACACAGGGCAGGAGGAACAATAATTTTCTATGTCCTTCATCACCCCCGGCCAATAGAATCTCTGTAATATCCTCTCTCGGGTTTTCTCTGTCCCCAGATGACCCCCAAGAATGTGCCCATGGGCCAACTCCAACACCAACTTCCTGTAAGGTTTGGGCACCACAAGCTGCTCAACGGTTTCTTCTGCCCTTTTTGCCACCCGATACAGTAGGTCCTTCTCTACGCTGAAGTATGGGTAAGTGCAGGTATTATCTGGGTTCACTAACTCGCCATCTATTTTCACTACGTTTTCCCGTGCCTTTATTAGGGCGGGGTCTTTCAACTGTTCTGTGGCAAAGTTTTCCCTGTGAACCTCAAGCTCAGAAAACTCCACAGACGGTAGGTTTTCGTCTGAGGAGGTGGGCTCCTCTCCAGTTTCTTGAGTCTCCCCTGCCAATACTGATAAGGGAAATTCCGGAGAGTCCTCACCACTCTCAGGGGAGTTCTGGCTATCACATTCCTGGTACATAGGGGCACCAGTGGGGGGCTCAGGATCATCCCACAGTTCCCAGAACTTCGGAAAATCCCTTCCCACAATGGCGTCATGCGGTAACTGAGATACTAAGCCCACTGGATGAGAGAGGGTACCTTTGGGGGTCTCGAAACACACTGTAGTCACTGGATACTCTCGGGTGTCCCCATGCACACAAATAACAGCTACCTTGCTATTCCCAAAGACCTTTGTTTTAACTAACTCAGCCTTTATCAGGGTCACAAGGCTACCTGAATCCAGCAATACCACAACATTTCTACCATTAACACACATTTTGCATAAATGTTTCTCAGTTCCTCGAATGGCAGTGCATGCGACTGTCGCACACAGCGACTGACGTCTGCCCGTCAGAAAGTCACACTGCATGGGTTCCTCCACAACCGGGCAATTGGCTGCAATATGTCCCGCTTGCCGGCAGCGGTAGCAAACGATCCTTCTTGCCGCCTCTTGAGCCGCTGATTTCCCAGGCTGTTCTCGCCAAACTTGGGGTAGAGCTCCCACCCTCTCACTCTCTCCACCCTCACCCCTTGGAATCCTCTTATCCGCCCCTGGGGATGGTCTGGTCTTAGGGTGGAAAGTCCGAGTGTCTCTGGAAGAGGCCGTCAGGTTCTCTGTAGCCAAGTATTTCTCCACACGATCCACAAGACCATCGACCGTCTCTGGGTCTCCATGGCTTACCCACTTTTGGATGGCAGTAGGAAGAGCTCTCAAAAACCGATCCATTACAACACGTTCCACAATCTTTGGTGCGGACAAAGTCTCTGGCTGTAGCCACTTTCTGCTCAGGTGAATGAGATCATACATTTGAGACCTGGGGGGTTTTCCAAGCTGGAAAGTCCAGTTATGCACACGCTGAGCCCGGACAGCCAGGGTGACACCCAGCCTTGCCAATATTTCAGCTTTTAGCATCACATAGTCTTTTGCTTGGTCAGGCTCTAGGTCATAGTAAGCCTTCTGCGATTCACCAGTTAACAGAGGAGCCACCAGTCCAGCCCACTGCTCCTCAGGCCACTTTTCTCTTTCAGCAGTCCTTTCAAATGTGGTCAAAAATACCTCTGGATCATCCTCTCCAGTCATTTTTGTCAATAAACGACTCACCCCAAAGGACGCGGTATTAGTGGGACGGCTTTCCTCACTGGTCTGCGGACGTTGCTGCATTACTGCTTCCATTTGTTGTAGTCTCTGCTCTTGCTTCTGTAACAGGTCTATGAAGCGGGCCTCAGATTGCTGCTGGGCTTGTTGCTGAGCTTCCAGACTCTGTTGGTGAGCTTGCTGCTGGGCTGCAAGGCTCTGTTGATGAGCTTGCTGCTGGGCTGCGAAGTTCTGTTGTTGAGCTGCAAGGCTCTTTTGCAAACCTGCATTTGTCTGCTGTTGATTGGCATTTGCTAGAGCCAGCTGCTTCAGTATCTCCTCCATGCTGGCTTAACAAAAAACTGCCACTGGTTCTCCACCAACTGTGAGGGGGTTAGCTCGGCAGCGGGTGTGTGTGACCCCCGGGATGGGCTCCCCACACAAAAACAGGCCCAGCAAACGGAGGTTGTGGTTTTCAAAAAATCAAAAAGGTGCGGTTTATTTTCTTTTTACAGTGACAAAACACAGCAAAGCAAAAGAAACATAAATAAAATAAATCCTGGTCAACTTGACCTCTGACTAAACATACAGGTTTCCTAACTAACAACTGGGATCAGCCTAGTGCTGTCCTAGTCCCTAAGTCCCTGGTTTTAAATGTCCAAGCAAATAGCCACACAGGCTTTGTCTCACCGCACAGGGGTTCACTCTCCCTAGACAGTCCACACAGGTCTGGTTCCAGGCATGAGCATACACCTAATGAATCTGGGAGTTCTTATAGAGGCCTTAAACGAGCTGACAAGCTTCAGCTGGTCTCCTCAACTCCCTGCCTGCACGACGCCCAGCACTCTCCCTAGAGGTATGAGTCATCCATGAGCCCACTAGCCCCAGCTGGGCTTATACAACTCTCCACCTAGTTGTATAAGTCGGCGTAAAGCCTGAATCTGGGCGAAATATATCTACCCCCCTGGATGCAACCAGGTGACTTTACCTTCCTGCTGTCACAACAGTTACACACTGGCACCCTTGCATGGCCACCAATGTTACATCACTTTCGACTCAGTGTGCAGGATTTGAATCTCGGTCAAATCTCAGCGGCACAGCGATTTGAAAATATGGCTAAACAAATGTTCTTAAACAGGCACCACGAGCTTCCGCAGCACGTCCTCCCCCTCGAGGTTCCTGCCACAAGCTCTCAGTCGCCACTCACACCACTCATTTTCACCCGTTCACACTCGCTCACAACTCATGCGATTTCCCAGGTCGCAAAATGCAGACATAAACCTACCTTATTTCCTGGTCACAACATTTATTCACGCCACTCGGCCAGTGTGGCCTTGATAATCCCCACACATGTTCCTATTTTCTCTACTGCATTTTTTCACCTCCCTTTGAGGCTACTTTCTTGCAACACGTGTTGCAAGCACGTCTCCAGTGGCACACATCTCGTCCACTCACTATTTTCTTGTCTATCTTATCCATAGGTCAGTGAGGTCAGGTTGTTCCATCCTGCACAAGGTTGGACGTTTTTCTCACAGGTTATATGATATACGTACATATACGCCAGGTTTTGTATGCATTCTTACCCGGGGTGGGGGTTTGTCACATTTAAAGGTGAGGGAGCGGGTTAGAGTCTCCCTTACGCCAGGTTAAACCTGGACCTCCATGTTATCTTTTACAGGTTCTTTTACAGGTTCCTGGTCGTCTGAGTAGTCCAGGACATTTTTTCTATCAGGGCACGAGTCAGGTGTGTAGCACAGGGGTCACACTCACACATTATCCTGCAGCAACCCTTTTCATCTCGATACTTCACATACACAAATTTGGTTGCATGTCGGGCGCTAGCTACTGTCACATTTTCTTTCTCAACTATTTTCTGAAGGACACCACCTTCAAACTATGCAGACATGGTTGCTAAACTGTTGCTTGCTGGCAGTGCAGGCAATAGCATTCCAGCATTCCAAGCATACATCACCTTCAACAGAACACCTTTCCTTCTCTTCATTCTTTCTCTTTTTTTCTTCCCTTGGTTGTTGCCTCTTTTTTCCTACTATCCTCTTACTCTGGTTGTTTGTTTTTTTATTTTTCCCTTTCCCTTGCCTTTTTTCCCCCTTTTCCACCCTTCCCATTCCCCTCCCTCCCCCTTCCCCCCTCCTGCCTTTCCTTGTCCCCTTCCCACTCTCCCCCCTCCCCCTTCCTTCCTCCCCTCCTTTTCCCTTCCCTTTCCTCTTTAACTTCTCCCCGCCTCTTTTTTCCTCTCTTCTCCCCTTTTCCACGCTCCATTGGTTCCTATTGGTAAGCCCCAAATTATAGGCTAATATTGTGTATTTTTTTTGTCTTATTTTCTTATTCTGCTCTTTTTTGTTGTAAAATAAAATATTTGTTATGCCTATTTGACTATGAGATTATACCTTTTGTGGATGACAATTATTGACTCCTCCTGAGGAAGCGGCTTAAGCCGTGAAACATGTAGAGGACTGTGTCAAGATCTATATTCAATCACCTCTATGACTTTTGGGGTTCATCGACTTCTTCATCGACCGAAACCTTTTGTATACAATATTCACAATTGTAATCTACAACAGTATATAATATTCTCTGTTTGTAAAAAATTATTTTAATCATGCTTTTTTATTAAACAAATGTTATTTTAATTATTTCTTGCCTAATCCTTGGGTACCGAGATCTACCGAGTACTATTTTCTCTACTTTACCTGGGGAATGTTTGGGGCAGCCCAAAGGAATCCCATTTCCATAACCTTCTACAGAATGCAACATTCCTATTCAAACAACAACCAGACTTCAGCTTCTCACCCCAGTATGCCCTAGGGCTCTGGTTTCATAGGTCCGTGCATGACACAGACCAGGCACCCGAGCTATAGGTTATCTGGCCAGTCACCTCCTGGTTAATCTCGGTTGCCACGCACTCAAGTTTTCTAAATTCCCACTCGTCCGCTTGAGTGGCTTCTTCCCGCAGGACAGACAGCACAGGATCACCTTTCATTAAGTAGGCCCCATACAGGCTTCTGGGCCTACTTGCAGCAAACACAGCAGCATAGCCTCCGGCCTGGAGGGCCATGAGGCAGGAACGAACAGCAGCGTGGCCTCAGGCCTGGAGGGCCACAAGGCAGGAAGGACCCTGAAGCACATGGCACTGCCTCTTAAATATCCTTCCCCCAGCATGCCCAGCTACAAAGAAGCTCCTGATTGGGCTGTTTTCTGGGAGAAAGAATATCCAATGCACTTCAGCTGGCTGTATTTCTCACACTGGCCTGTGACAACAGTGACACCTACTGGCAACAGTGGGAAATGCGTACAAACAGCCAAAGCTGGAACAGAAACCAACAATTTACATAATCGCTCTGAGCTATTTACAGCTCAGACACCCCTAAATTTACACATAGCGCATATTTAAAAGTAGCAGGGCGCTACAATATTATCACTCATCACTGTATTAAGCCTAGTACACAGCATTCGTTTTTTAATTCAACCCAGCAGCCGCTGTACTAACAATCCAATGTGAAAGGAACTCCATTTAGTGGACTGGCAAAAGTCACACCACTTTACGCACAAATCCTCCATATCCTGTTGTACCCAGGAGAAGAACTTTAAACTCCTTTCTCGGTGGTACAGGGACCCTCAATCTCTACATAAAATATTTCCGTCCATACCTTCCTCTTGTTGGAGATGTGGATCGGCAGATGGTAGCTACCTCCATGTATGATGGGAATGTCAATCCATTCAGCCCCTCTGGTCGCAGGTTTTTGCCATATACAGCAGACTATACGATCGACCTCTGGTGCCCTCCCCAGAGATTGCCTTGCTATCCATGTTCCCTGGCTCCATAGCCTCCCAGAAATGCACATAACTGCTCTTTTTTTTTTCGGCCACCAGGCAGCTTATCCCCCTATTCTGGAAAACTACAACCACCCCCCCGGCCTTGTGGGTTTCCACGGTCAATGACATCATGCGCATGGAAGAGATGTTGGCCCTTGATAATGACAACTTCGACAAATTTAAGATCCCATGGCTTGTCTGGATCGATTACTCTGCCTCAGACTCCCTGAAAACATTGTTGATGCCCCAGGATCAACCCAGTCACTCTTCCTGAGTCCATCATGTAGGTGTGTTGCACCGTGGTCTGCTCAGTCCTCCTCTATCCCTATCCTCCTTTATTTTTGCGCTCTCCTTTTTCTTTCCCTCTTCTTTCCTCTTTTGTTCTTTTCCCCCCTATGTGTATATTTTTTTATTTCATAGTCAGATGTGGTAATCTTCAATTTTATTGGTCTTTGCTGTTTTTTGTGAGGGTTTGTACTATCTGCTCTTGGATGGTGACGCTTCCTGCAGTGTATTGGAAGCGTGACTTGCATTGTATTACCCTTTGTAACAGACATCTGAACGTTATCTCTGTTATTTTATTCTGTAAAATGCAATAAAATATATATTTGACTTTAACAATCCAATGTGTTTTGTGTTTTACAAATAAACATTATATATGTAACAAAGGATTCCCAGAGCACTATGGGTTATGCAACACAGCAGTGCAGCTTGGTTTACAATTTAATTTGCCTAAAGCCTGGTACACACTATTTGTTTTCTTTTCGTTCAACACAGTGGGCAAAACAAACAAAAAAAAAAAACAGAAGAGCTCGGGAGGAGCCTCTGTACTAACAATCCAATGTTAATACAGCGATCTCCTTTGCTTAACTATTGTGTTATGACAGGGGGACACCCTCCCATGCCAGAGCACTCCGGTCAGTGCTCTCAGCCATTGGTTGAGAGCTTTGACTGCGAGCCGGTCGGCCACTGGTTTTCAGCATGCGCGTCTGGCCAAATGCCGGCCCTTTTTTGTTGAACCGGCCAATGTCGCCCGACATTCGGCCTGTGTGTACTAGGCTTTAGCGTCACTAGCGACGTTAGTGTCAGTTATAGTCCCTCCCAGCCAGTGCCAGTTAGCGCCAGTCCCTGATTGCCCACCACACTATCACAGTCACACTATAAGTCGCTGATCACCACCATTACAAGTATAGTGTCTGTCCTCTGCGTAAATCCCAGTATATATAACATAGTTTGTAGACGCAATAATTTTCCCTCAAACCAATTAATATACACTTATTGGGATTTTTTTTTTTTTTTACCAAAGACGTAGCAGGATATATTTTGGCCTAAATTCATGAGGAAATTTTATTTGAAATGTTTTATATCAGAAAATAGAAAACATTGTTTTTTTCTTTTTCAATATTTTGGTCTTTATTTCATTTAAATAATAAAACATTTAAAACCCGGTGGTGATCACATACCCCCAAAGCTCTATTTATGTGAAAAAAATATATATAAATTTCATTTGGGTTCAATGTTGCATGATAGGGCACATTGCTGAATAGCAAAAAACTTCCGAAGGTCAAGTGGTTAATAGCCATTGTATTCTTACAGTAAGTAGAGTCAGTATGTAAATAGAAACACAACCTGAAACATTCAGTTTACTATTTAATCAGGATTTTATAATGGAATTCATAGAAAATGCGAAGGTTAAAATTTAATAATAATAATTCAGTATTGTGTAATGTTGTAATCAGACCCACAGGGCACGATGAATTAGTGATGTCTCTTTAACCTTTAATCTGTCCCTAAGGTGGATTTTTTTTAGCGTGCTAATGTCATAAGCAGCATCGGGTTATTATAAATATTACAGAAAATCTAACACATAAATAGTCTTTCAATGTACCACACTGCATGTAAAACACTGGACAAAAATGCTAGCAACATCTTATGCAGGATGGGACCACGGTTGCTTCCTTCATGGATGGATCATTCCAGAACTGTATTGTCTTGAAAGCCAAATGTGGTAAAGACTGGTTATTTTTTTGGGCAAATTTACGGTGTGGTCAGCCTTTGGGACAGCATGGATATACATATAGACACCTAAATTATTCCAACTAAATAACTAGGTAGGTGCCGTCTCTGGTGCAGTACACTCTCTGGTAGTAGATGTGTGCGCAAACCCTGAAAGAGGACCTGTCACATTTAAAATGTCATCTTCATTAATCAACTTTATGGCGCTTTTTTCTTTCAAAATATTTTATTTTTCAATAATCATAAAATAAATCATAAAATAAAACAAATAATATACAGTATAACATACAAATAATTCATACAGGAGAATAATAATATAGACAGCACAAATAATATTCCATATTCAAAAAAATTTATGGCGCTTTTTTATACTTTAAAACTTTATATTCAGAGCTGCTTTTTAAGTGAAGACAATTATCTGGATATTAGCTGAGATCTTTTTTGGACTAGGGTAGGTGTATATGCTTCCTACCCCAGGACACGGCAACCACAAATAATGTTATATGACACAAACATACTTCTGTGTGAATTCATCGTAAGAAGAAAAAATTATTTAAAGTGGATGTAAACCCAATTCATGAAATTTGAGCTGGGCACATATATCTGCAGTATTTTGTTATCTCTCTTCAAAGAGCTAAGTCCCATAGCTCTCTCCTGACCCGTTCCTCTGTTATCAGCCTTATAACTCCTGACAAATTCTGGGACACATCAGATAAAAGCAGCCTGAAATTTCTGTCAGGTGAGGTTGCTAAAATAGATTAACAGGGAGCTGGCCCTGTTACAAAGCACCTCTGAGAGTCTCTGCCTATGATGAGAAGGGGTGTGTGCCTTTCCTCCAATCAGCAATTTTAGCTATCTTGGCTGTATGCCCAGACATCACACTCTGTGTTAAACAGGAAGAGAACATTTCCTAACACCATCTGAACTTTCTAAACAGTATGTAAGGCCCCTTTCACACTGGGGCGGGCAGGAGCGGTGGCGGTATAGCAGCGCGATTTGCAGCGCTGCTATACCGTCGTTCTTACCGCGGTATGCGGTCGCTAGGGGGGTGAATTTAACCCCGCTAGCGGCCGAAAAAGGGTAATACCACCTGCAACCCGCGGCTATTGCCGCGGTTTGCGGGCGGTAATACCGCGGTGTCCCATTGATTTAAATGGGCACCGGCGGTAAAGGAGCGGTGAACACACCGCTCCTTTACCGCTGTAAAGATGCGGCTAGCAGGACTTTTGGAGCGGTCCTGCTAGAGCACCGCTTCAGTGTGAAAGCCTTCGGGCTTTCACATTGAAGGCTACAGGGCAGGAATTTTTCATGCGGTATAATAGCGCTATTATTAGCGCTAAACCGCATGAAAAACGCCCCAGTGTGAAAGGGGCCTAAATGTGAAGACAGCAGATATACATGTAAA
This sequence comes from Rana muscosa, assembly GCA_029206835.1. NCBI lineage: Eukaryota > Metazoa > Chordata > Amphibia > Anura > Ranidae > Rana > Rana muscosa. The sequence continues at coordinate 158,299,174 of CM055127.1, read as the reverse complement.
ACCTATGTAGGGAAATTTGGCTAATCTCTGTGTATCATCTGAGGCTGTTCACTTCACTGGGTGCATGGAGGGTTTACATCTTCTTTAATCTACAGCTGTTGCATAGCCAGAGTAATCTAAAAACACAGCATAATCCACATAGTCCTGACTGAGTCCAGGATTCACATACATTTACTAAAAGAGTGTCGTTTGTAAGGTTTTATCCGACTAAGGTAGACACCTGGTATCTAGCACCTCATCCCAAGAAATCAAATATTCAAAAAGGGGGATTATCACGGTGCTGACAGATAATAATGGAAACCATACATACCGAATATAAAAAATACATAAATTTATTATGAACATGATTAACAAAACTTAACGAATTGCTATGTTTTTTTTTAAACATCTCCATTATGGTGGTCATGTAATAAGGGTTCCAGTTGGACAAAGATTTGATATTCGTACGCTATCCCGACATGTTTCGCCTTATGGCTTCATCTGGCAGAGATTGAGGGCGACCTGTGAATCTTATCTGTTTGCTTGCTAGCACCATTTAATTCATCTCTATTGGACACATGTTGTGCTACATACGGGCGCCCTCCTATATATGCTCTGAATAAACTTTCTATTAACCTGGTCGTTGTGTGTTCTCTGTGGCCGCGTAGTGCCTCCTCCTCTTGGTGGTCCTTCCTCTAGTGGTCACCTTTCCTGTGGCCACGTAGTGCCTCCTCCTCTTGGTGGTCCTTCCTCTAGTGGTCACCTTTCCTGTGGCCGCGTAGTGCCTCCTCCTCTTGGTGGTCCTTCCTCTAGTGGTCACCTTTCCTGTGGCCGCGTAGTGCCTCCTCCTCTTGGTGGTCCTTCCTCTAGTAGTCACCTTTCTGGGGGCTTTGAGGTATTTCTTGTAGTCATTGATTGATTCGTATATCCCCTGATGAAGCCATAAGGCGAAATATGTCTAGTTAGCATACGAATATCAAATCTCTGTTCAACTGGAACCCTTCTTACATGACCACCATAATGGAGATGTTTAACAAAACTCAACGAATTGCTATGCATGGTTTTTAATCATGTTCACAATAAATTTATAGATTTTTTTATATATGTATGGTTTCCATTATTATCTCTAAGCACCTTGATAATCCCCTCCCAATCCCCCTTTTTGAATACTAAAAGAGTGTATTCTCTGCTAACTTCCAGCTAATTGTCTCTAAGGACTTAGTACTAGTAATTTGTATTAAACTCAAAACCAAAAATTTATTATATTGCAGATTACCCATCATTACATGTGGTGGCTGCATTCTTTTTCTTTTCTTTGGCTTTTTCCCTCTGTTTTTACCTGGTGATCTGACCAGTAACCCACCTCCTGTTACTGGTTAGGAGCACAGGGGGATCATTTGGATAGCAGCATGGTTCATCTGGAATGGAAGTTAATGAGAAGGGAACGCTAGATGTACTAGCAGATTTAGATACACTAACAAATTGAATCCAAACTCCAGATTTTACTGTATAAGCAATTAGATAAACATTTTTTTTTCCTTTTTGGATATAAAGGTTTTACATAAATAAATAAAGCACAGGAGGCACACCATTGTCAGTCTGGGGGGTGTTAGTGATAAATGTATTAGCAGATAAAATGACACTAACAAATTGAGGCCAAACTCCAGCTCATACTTTATAATCAGTTACAGCAAACAATGTTTTCCTTTTGGGATAAAGGTTTTCCATGATTAATAAAAACTGATTATTTTATTCACCTCTGCCAGAGTTAACCACTTAAGGGCTGGAAGATTTGCCCCCTTAATGACCAGGCCATTTTTTACGATAAGGCACTGCATCATTTAAACTGACAATTGCGCGGTCATACAACACTGTATCCAAACAAAATTTACGTAATTTTTTTCCCACAAATAGAGCTTTTTTTTGGTGGTATTTGATCACCTCTGCGGTTTTTATTTTTTTGCGCTATAAACAAAAAAAGACAGACAATTTTTGAAAAAAAAAAACTTAATTTAATTTAAAACCACCTCTGCAGGGAGTCTATTCCACATTTTCACAGCTCTTACTGTGAAAAAACCTTTCCGTATTTGGAGGTGAAATCTCTTTTCCTCTAGACCTAAAGAGTGCCCCCTTGTCCTCTGTGTTGACCGTAAAGTGAATAACTGAACACCAAGTTCACTATATGGACCCCTTATATATTTGTATTTGTTGATCATATCCCCCCTTAATCTCCTCTTCTCAAGAGAGAATAAATTCAGTTCCTCTAATCTTTCCTCGTAGCTGAGCTCCTCCATCCCTCTTATCAGTTTGGTTGCCCTTCTCTGCACTTTCTCCAGTTCCCCAATATCCTTTTTGAGAACTGGGGCCCAAAACTGAACTGCATATTCCAGATGAGGTCTTACTAATGTTTTGAACAGGGGCAAAATGATATCTCTCTGGAGTCCATACCTCTCTTAATACAAGAAAGGACTTTGCTCGCTTTGGAAACCGCAGCTTGGCATTGCATGCCATTAATGAGCTTATGATCTACCAAAACCCCCAGATCCTTCTCCACTACGGATCCCCCCAGTTGTATTCCCCCTAGTATGTATGATGCATTCATATTCTTAGCCCCCAAGTGCATAACTTTACATTTATCAACATTAAACCTCATCTGCCACATAGTCGCCCAATTAGACAGAGCATTGAGGTCGGCTTGTAAATTGGAGACATCCTGTAAGGACGTTATTCCACTGCATAGCTTAGTGTCATCTGCAAAGACAGAAATGTTACTTTTGATCTCAGACCCAATATCATTTATAAAGATATTAAAAAGTAAGGGTCCCAGCACTGAACCTTGGAGTACACCACTGATAACCTTGGACCATTCAGAGTAAGAATCATTAACCACTACTCTCTGAATTCTGTCTTTTAGCCAGTTTTCTATCCATTTACAAACTGATATTTCCAATCCTGTAGACTTTACCTTACACATGAGCCGTGTGTGGGGAACTGTATCGAACGCTTTTGCAAAATCCAAGTATACCACGTCCACAGCCACCCCTCTATCCAAGGTCTTACTTACCTCTTCATAAAAAGAAATCAGGTTTGTTTGACAACTTCTGTCTTTCATGAATCCATGCTGTCTGTTGCTTAAATAGTTTTTTCCAGCAAGAACTCATCTATGTGGTCTTTTATTAACCTCTCCAGTATTTTCCCAACTATAGAAGTTAAACTAATAGGTCTATAGTTACTTGGTAAAGACTTAATTCCCTTTTTAAATATAGGCACCACATTGGCCCTGCACCAATCCAATGGTACTATTCCTGTCATTAATGAGTCCCTAAAAATTAAATACAATGGCTTTGAAATTACAGAGCTCAATTCTTTTAGGATCCGTGGGTGTATACCATACCAGACCCTTATCCGAGCACGCAACCTGGCAGGCCGCAGGAAAAGAAGGGGGGACGAGAGAGCGCCCCCCCTCCTGAACCGTACCAGGCCACATGCCCTCAACATGGGAAGGTTGTCCCCATGTTGATGGGGACAAGGGCCTCATCCCCACAACCCTTGCCCGGTGGTTGTGGGGGTCTGCGGGCGGTGGGCTTATCGGAATCTGGAAACCCCCTTTAACAAAGGGGACTCCCATTTCCCGGCCCCCCCTATGTGAATTGGTAATGGGGTACATTGTACCCCTACCATTTCACCCAAAAAAGTGTCAAAAAAGGTAAAAAAACACACACACACAAAAAACACACTTGGGACAAATTCTTTAATAAAAAAAATAAAACATTCCAGCGCTGTAATCCTTCTACGACCCGCCACCACGAACGATACAGCCTCCTCCATAGGAGGCGCCCAGCTGAATGATCCGTCTGACAGCTCTTAATTAACCGAGGGTGGGGCCACACGTGACGTGGACCGGTGACCCCGCCCCCCCTGACACAACGGGGTTTCCGGCGGTTTCCCCATGGTGTCACGGGTGACCCCTCCCCCCTCTGACGTGTCATGGGAAACCCCTGTTGCGTCAGAGGGGACGGGGTTACCCGTGACACAACGGGGAAACCGTCGAAAAACCCCCGTTGTGTCAGAGGGGGGCAGGGGTCACCCATCCACATCATGGGTGGCCCCGCTCTTGGTTATTTAAGAGCTGTAAGACGGGTCGCGCGTCATTCGGCCGGGTGCCTCCTATGGAGGAGGCTGTATCGTTCGTGGCGGCGGGTCGTAGAAGGATTACAGCGCTGGAATTTATTTAGTTTTTTTATTAAAGGACTTGTCCCAAGCTGTGTGTGTTTTTTTCACCTTTTTTGTCACTTTTTTGGGTGAAATGGTAGGGGTACAATTCACATAGGGGGGGGCGGGATCTGGGAGTCCCCTTTGTTAAAGGGGGCTTCTAGATTCCGATAAGCCCCCACCCGCAGATCCCCACAACCCTTGCCCAGTGGTTGTCTCCATCAACATCCTCCCCATGTTGAGGGCATGTGGCCTGGTACGGTTCAGGAGGGGGGGCGCTCTCTCATCCCCCCTCTTTTCCTGCCGCCTGCCAGGTTGCGTGCTCGGATAAGGGTCTGGTATAGATTTTTGGGGGGAACCCCACGCCATTTTTTTATTTTGGTGCGGGATTCCCCTTAAAATCCATACCAGACCTGAAGGGCCTACGCCATTTTTTTAAAAAATTTGGCGCAGGGTTCCTCTTAATATCCATACCAGACCTGAAGGGCCTGGTAATGGAATTTGGGGGGACCCCCACGCATTTTTTTTGGGTTCGGGGTTCCCCTTAATATTCATACCAGACCCAAAGGGCTGGGGGGGAACCCATGTCGTTAATTTCAATGACTTTTATCTGTATTGCCGGGACCCGACAATTCATTATAGCCGCGAGTAGTTTTAAATGACTTTTTTTCCTTTAGAAATGTCATTTTGTGGAGGGACTTTTCTAAGCACGGGAAACATGCGCTACTTTACAGGCATACTTTTTATGGCAGTAACTTGCATATTAACCTTTAAAATTAGCACTTTTGATTTTTCATGTACGTGTCCCATTGACTTTAACGGTGTTCACGCGTTCGAACAAAGTTTTCTCCTGTTCGCATGTTCTGCTGCGAACAGAACTGGGGGTGTGTTCGGCTCATCCCTAATGGTCAGTACACAAGTCCGTCACACAAAAGTCGAAAGTACAAACACGCTTGCTCGGAATCAATGCTCACCAAACACAAAATTAGCAGAAGGGGCCCAAAGGGTGGTGCTCAAGAGCTGAAATTCCTCATAGTATGTCACTACGTTTGTGTTTGTTGGCCGACAATTTAGTAAGCAAGACAAGATTCACCAGGCTTTAAAGACAAGGAAGAATTAAAAATATATGCCTCCATGTATGGTCCATGCCTATTAAGATAGATATGACTAGTATACACTGTTCCTTTTGTGACACAATATTTGTGGTTCTTTATTCCAGTCTACAAAATAGGGGCATTTTTGTGTTTTGCGCTAAATATATGTAGTCACAAAAAAGTGCAGCGCTCCCTTTCAATAAAGTGCATTCAAATTATAGTGCATAAATAAATATCTGAAAACAGTGTAAAATTCAGTCCATCTTTTCTTTTAAATATATATACAGTGCATCAATAAATGATTCAATGTCCGTGAAAAAAAGTGCAGTCCCATACACCAAAAGCTCTTCAGTAATTGCCTCTGATCACCACAGTGCCCTTCACCCCACCTATGGGTGTCTTCTCACCTGCTTGAATGGACCTCACAAATTAAAGGAGGGCTATATGCACTTTGCAGAAGTATAAGTGGCACTCACATTTCAGAAGTAAAAAATGAGCATCTCACAATACAATCCTCTGCATACAGCTCCACCTAGTCCCAGCGTTAATACGGCACCGCCCACCTCACGCATAGCGCCCAATGGGCTTTCTCAAAGGTTCAAATTGCAATTGGTGTAATTTTGCAAGTATGCCTATTCCGTGTTAAAGAAATAACTTGTTAATATGCCAATTTTGTGCATTTTCGAAAGAGTTTTGTGAAAAATTGACAAGTTCAAAAAACTCACCATGCCTCTTATTAAATACCCTGGACTGTCTTCTTTTTCTAAAAAGGGGTCATTTTGGGGGATATCTTTACTGTCCTGACATTTCAGAGCCTCAAGAAATGAGATAGGCCGTCAGTACATCAGGATTGATCACTTTTCAATTATACCTATCATTGCTCGTAGACTCTATAACATTTACACAGAGTAAATAATATACACGGATTTGGATTATTTTTTACCAAAGATATATAGCAGTATAAATTTTGCCCTAAATTCATGAAGAAAAATGATCTGGCAAAATGTTATAATAGAAACGAAAAAAAAAAGTTTTTTTTTTTTTAAATTTCTTTCTTCTTTCGCTAACATCGCAAAAAAATAAATAAAAAACCCAGTGTTGATTAAATACCACCAAAAGAAAGCTCTATTTGTGCGAAAAATATATATAAACATTTTGTTTGGGTGCAGTGTAGCATGACTGAGTAATTGCCATTTAAATTGTAACAGCACTGAAAGCTGAAAATTGGGGGGTAAAAGTGCCCAGCAAGCAAGTAGTTAAAAGTCAACAGCAAAAAAGATAACAGTTCTTTTACTACATGAGCAACATTTCTAGCAAAAAAAAAGCTCTTTCTCAAGCTCGGCTCTAGGGATGAGCTTTATGTTCGAGTCGAACTTATGTTCAAGTCGAACAATTTGGGGTGTTCGCGGCAAATTTGAAAAGGCGCGGAACACCCTTTAAAAGTCTATGGGAGAAATCTAAAGTGCTCATTTTGACCACTTAGGCCCCGGACCAATACGCAGCATAAAGACCAGAGCTGATTTTACAATTTGGCACTGTGCTGTTTTAACTGGAAATTGTGCGGACATGCAATGTTGTACCCAAACGAAATGTGCGTCCTTTTCTTCCCACAAATAGAGCTTTCTTTTAATGGTATTTGACTGCCTCTGCGATTTTTTTTTTTTGCGATATAAACGGAAAAAGACCGAAAATTTTGAAAAAAAATGATATTTTCGACTTTTTGTTATAAGAAAAATCGAATAAACTCAATTTTAGTCATACATTTAGGCCAAAATGTATTCAGCCACATGTGTTTAGTAAAAAAAATGTCAATAAGCGTATATTTATTGGTTTGCGCAAAAGTTATAGCGTCTACAAACTAGGGTACATTTTCTGGAATTTACACAGCTTTTAATTTATGACTGCCTATCTAATTTCTTGAGGTGCTAAAATGGCAGGGCAGTACAAAACCCCCCCAAATGACCCCATTTTGGAAAGTAGACACCCCAAGGAAATTGCTGAGAGGCATGTTGAGCCCGTTGAATATTTTTTTTTGTCCCAAGTGATTGAATAATGATAAAAAAAAATTACAAAATTACAAAAAGTTGTCACTAAATGATATATTGCTCACACATGCCGTGGTTATATGTGGAATTGCACCCCAAAATAAATTTTGCTACTTCTCCTGAGTACGGGGATACCACATATGTGGGACTTTTTAGGAGCCTAGCCGCGTACGGGACCCCGAAAACCAAGCACCGCCTTCAGGATTTCTAAGGGCGCAAATTTTTGATTTCACTCCTCACTACCTATCACAGTTTCGAACGCCATAAAATGCCAAAATAGCACAAAAACCCCCCAAATTACCCTATTTTGGAAATTAGACACCCCAAGGAAATTGCTGAGAGGCATGTTGAGCCCATTGAATATTTTTTTTTGTCCCAAGTGATTGAATAATGACAAAAAAAAAATTACAAAAAGTTGCCACTAAATGATATATTGCTCACACATGCCATAGTTATATGTGAAATCGCACCCCAAAATACATTTTGCTGCTTCACCTGAGTACGGGGATACCACATGTGTGGGACTTTTTAGGAGCCTAGCCGTGTATGGGACCCCAAAATCCAAGCACCGTCTTCAGGATTTCTAAGGGCGCAAATTTTTGATTTCACTCCTCACTACCTATCACAGTTTCGAAGGCCATAAAATGCCAAAATAGCACAAAACCCCCCCAAATGACCCCATTTTGGAAAGTAGACACCCCAAGCTATTTGCTCAGAGGCATGGTGAGTATTTTACAGCTCTCATTTGTTTTTAAAAATGAAGAAAGAAAATAATTTGTTTTTTCTTTTTTCAATTTTCAAAACTTTATGACAAAAAGTGAGATCTGCAAAATACTCACAATACCTCTCAGCAAATAGCTTGGGGTGTCTACTTTCCAAAATGGGGTCATTTGGGGGGGGGGGGGTTGTGCCATCTGGGCATTCCATGGCCTCCGAAACTGTAATAGGCAGTGAGAAGTGAAATCAAAAATTTACACCCTTAGAAAGCCTGAAGGCGGTGCTTGGTTTTTGGGGTCCCGTACGCGGCTAGGCTCCCAAAAAGTCTCACACATGTGGTATCCCCGTACTCAGGAGAAGCAACAGAATGTATTTTGGGGTGCAATTCCACATATAACCATGGCATGTTAGAACAATATATCATTTAGTGACAACTTTGTGCAAACAAATAAAAAATACAATTTATTTTTTCCGCAACTTGTGTCAACATATAAAATATTCCATGGACTAGACATGCCTCTCAGCAAATAGCTTGGGGTGTCTACTTTCCAAAATGGGGTCATTTGGGGGGAGGGGTTGAACTGTCCTGGCATTTTATACACAACATTTCTGACACTTTTTGTTTACATGAAAACATTTTTTTTTTTGCAAGAAAATTATGTTGAACCCCCAAACATTATATATATTTTTTAAAGCAAAGGCCCTACAGATTAAAATGGTGGGTGTTGCATTTTTTTTTCCACACAGTATTTGCGCAGCGATTTTTCAAACGCATTTTTTGGGGAAAAGATACAATACACTTTTTTTAATTTTAATGCACTAAAACACACTATATTGCCCAAATGTTTGATGAAATAAAAAAGATGATCTTAGGCCGAGTACATGGATACCAAACACAACATGCTTTAAAATTAATTATTAATTTTGCTTTTTTATTTTATTTTTAAACTGTTCCTTCCATATTTTTTTTAGCATTTTTATTGTTATCTCAGGGAATGTAAATATCCCCTATGATAGCAATAGGTAGTGACAGGTACTCTTTTTTTGAAAAAACTGGGGTCTATTAGACCCTAGATCTTTCCTCTGCCCTCAAAGCATCTGACCACACCAAGATCGGTGTGATAAAATGCTTTCCCAATTTTCCAATGGCGCTTTTTCTATCCGGGGGGGGGCATTCCCTCCCACTGCTTGTAAAAGCAGTCCAGAGGCTAATTAGCCGCTAGGATTTCTTTTACATGAAAGCTGGCCGCTGGCTGAAAAGAATGATACCAAGATGATAGGCATCATTCTGGTATAACCAAAGTCCAGCAACATACCAGTACGTTGCTGGTCCTTGTTGGACATGTATTGTAATCTTTTTTTTCATGCAGCCTGTTGGCTGAACGAAAAAAAGAGATTAATCGGTGGGTATGCCCACCATTAGAATACCTCCCTTCACTCACCCACAATGATGGGCAAACATGCACCATTTATATATGCCGAAGCATGAGGGCATCCTCCTGCAAAAGTTATGCCGCGTACACACGGTCGGACTTTTCCACGGGCAAGCCTCCATCGGAATTTCGACCGTATGTACGCAGCATTAGGAGCAAAATCACTCCTCTGCCCCTGCTGCCCCCATGCTTCGGCATATATGTGTTTTGTAAGTGACAGTGATCGATCGATACTGCACTTGGGTGGCCTGGGATGGACGGAGGGGCAAAACGCAGGTGCTAGCAGGTATCTGGGCTGATCCCGCTAACACTGCGTTTTTGGGAACCCTAAACTGCTGGGGATGCTAGTATAGATCTGATCAGATCAGATATTGATCTGTTCAGATACTATACCACTAAGGGACGTGTATGCTTCACGCGTGAGTGTTAGCGCTACTGGCACTAACCTGACGCTGCCTGGGGCGACACAGACCCTCTCTGACGCTAAAACCTAATTGATATCACCCACCGGGCGATCAGGGGGTTAAACCTTTATTGGGTTATATACGGCGGGTGCCCTGACACTATAAAAAGCAAACTAACTAACCAGCGTCACCCGTAACACTTATACAGTGATCACTGGTGAAAGGGTTAAATAGGGGCAATCAGGGGGTAAAACCTTTATTAGGTAATATATGGGGGTACCTGACGCTATATAAAAACCTGACGGGGAACCTAAATAACGAAATAACTAACTGGCTAACCAATGTCACCAGTGACACTTATACGGTGATCACTGGTGAAAGGGTTAACTCTAGGGGCAATCAGGAGGTTAAAACCTTTATTAGATAATATATGGGGGTAACTGACACTATAAAAACCTGGCGGCGAACCTAAAAAAATAACTGACTACCTAGCGACACCAGCATAACTAATACAGCGATCAGAAAAACGATTGCTTAGTCACACTGGCAAATGGGGTGAAAGGGTTACCCGGGGGGCGATCAAGGGGTTAAACCTTTATTAGGTAATATATGGGGGTACCTGACGCTATAAAAACCTGGCGGCGAACCTAAAAAAATAACTGACTACCTAGCGGCACCAGCATAACTAATACAGCGATCAGAAAAACGATTGCTTAGTGACACTGGCAAAAGCGGGTGAAAGGGTTATCTGGGGGGCGTTCAAGGGGTTAAACCTTTATTAGGAAATATTTGGGGGTACCTGACGCTATAAAAACCTGGTGGCGAACCTAAAAAAATTGCTGACTACCTAGCGGCACCAGCATAACGAATACAGCGATCAGAAAAACGATTGCTTAGTGACACTGGCAAAAGGGGGTGAAAGGGTGACCTGGGGGGCGATCAAGGGGTTAAACCTTTATTAGGTAATATATGGGGGTACCTGACACTATAAAAACCTGGCGGCGAACCTAAAAAAATAACTGACTACCTAACGGCACCATCGACACTAATACAGCGATCAGAAAAACTATTGCTTAGTGACAGTGGTGCTAGGGGGTGAAAGGGTTACCTGGGGGGCGATCAAGGGGTTAAACCTTTATTAGGGGGGTAGGGGGGCTACCCTGGACCTAAAACTAACTGCCCTGACACTTTTACAGTTACAAATGTCACTGTTTGCAGTAATCAGTAAATAAATGATCACTGCAATCAGTGACACTGTGACTGAGGGCTGGGGGGTGATCTGGGGGTGACTGGGGGGGGCAATCGTGTGCCTATGTGTACCTACGTGTCAGTGTACTGTTTGTGCACTTACTTGATGTCTTCTCTCCACGGCGCTCCGGTCTATGTGAGTGCCGCAGGAGAGATGACATCACTTCCTCCTGCCTGTGTATACATTACACAGGCAAAGAAAGCATTTGATTCGCCGGGGGGCGATCGCGAGGGGGTGGCCAGAAACCAATGGCCGCCCCCTCATCACGGATCGCTCCCAGAGCGATACCGACCGCTCACTGTACCGGAGGGGGTCCGATCGGACCCCCCACCCATACGAAGGCAGTCACGTACAGGTACGTGATTGTGCCTGTCCGTGCCATTTTGCTGATGTATATGTACAGTGAGCGGTCGTTAAGTGGTTAAAGGTTAATATGCAAGTTATTATCATAAAAAGTGTTTGGGGACCCGGGTCCTGCCCCAGGGGACATGTATCAATGCAAAAAAAAGTTTTAAAAACTGCAGTTTTTTCGGGAGCAGTGATTTTAATAATGCTTAAAGTGAAACAATAAAAGTGAAATATTCCTTTAAATTTCGTACCATGGGGGTGTGTATAATATGCATGTAAAGCAGCGCTTGTTTCCCGTGCTTAGAACTGTCCCTGCACAAATTGTTATTTCTGAAGGAAAAAAAGTAATTTAAAAGCACTCGCGGCTGTAATGAATTGTCGGCTTCCGGCAATACAGAGAACAGTCATTGAAAGTCATTGATAAAAAAAATTTTAAAAATGCATGGGTTTCCCCCAAATTCAATTACCAGGCCCTTCAGGTCTGGCATGGATTTTAAGGGGAACTTCACGCCAAATAAAAAAAAAAAATGGCGTGGAGTTCCCCCCAAAAATCCACACTAGACCCTTATCCGAGCACGCAACCTGGCAGGCCGCAGCAAAAGAGGGGGGGATGAGAGAGCACCCCCCCTCCTGAACCGTACCGGGCCACATGCCCTCAACATGGGGAGGATGCTTTGGGGGTCTGTGACCCCTCAAAGCACCATGTCCCCATGTTGATGGGGACAAGGGCCTCATCCCCACAAGCCTTGCCCGGTGGTTGTGGGGGTCTGCGGGTGGGGGGCTTATCGGAATCTGGAAGTCCCCTTTAACAAAGGGGATCCCCAGGTTCCACCCCCTATGTGAATTGGTAATGGGGTACATTGTACCCCTACCATTTCACAAAAGAAAGTGTCAAAAATTTTAAAAACCACACAGACACCATTGTGAAAAGTCCTTTATTAAAAATAAAAAAGCCATTCCAGCACCATGACCTGCATGCTTTGGCCAATCCCAGCGCCCTCATCTAAGAGAGCCATAATTGTAGGGTGGGTGCCTTTGGCCAATTATGGCTCAGGGGGACTAAGTCCACGCCCCACACTATATAAGGCTGCCTGCACGTCGGCCCTGTGTAGTGTGTTGTTGGCATGGAGGGAGAGAGTGTGATTTAGATTGAGAAGGCAGGCAGGTTATTCAGTTAGCTGCAGTGTATTTAATATATATATATATAATATACAGTCAGTCTCGTATATATATATATATATATATACTGCATCCAGTGTAGCCAAGCCTATATCTGACTGCAGGCCATTCCTGGTGTACTTTTTCAAATATACTTCAGGCGGGCAGGTTATTCAGTTAGCAGCAGTGTATTAAATATATATATATACAGTCAGTCTCGTATATATATATATATATATATATATATATATATATATATATATATATACACACCATCCAGTGTAGCCAAGCCTATATCTGACTGCAGGCCATTCCTGGTGTACTTTTTCAAATATACTTCAGGCAGGCAGGTTATTCAGTTAGCTGCAGTGTATTTAATATATACATAGTCAGTCTTGTATATATATATATATATATATATATATATATATATATACACTGCATCCAGTGTAGCCTATATCTGACTGCAGGCCATTCCTGGTGTACTTTTTCTAATATACTTCAGGCGGTGTATACAGTACACAATACCGTGCACCCATAGTGCAGTTGCTACTACTTTTCTGGTGGTGTACACAGTACAAAATGCAGTGCACCCATAGTTACTATTAGACTTCTGGTGGTGTACACAATACCGTGCACCCCTAGTGCAGTTGCTACTACTTTTCTGGTGGTGTACACAGTACACAATACAGTGCACCCATAGGTGTTATTACACTTCTGGTGGTGTATGCTTGAAAAGTTCTTTGGTGTGGGCCATTTTTTTAACACGTATGCAGCAGATGGCACCGTTGCTTTTTGCAACATATGTCTGAAGCATATCAAGCGTGGCCAAAACAGCAGCCGCTTGGGCACCACATGCTTGACTAGACATATGACGACCTTCCATGCAGTCCATTGGCAACAGCACTTAAAAGACCCACATCAAAGAACAAGGCGGACCTCTCCTTGCTCCTCATCAGCTGGGATCTCCAACCCCACTATACCTTCAGGCTGCATTCACACCTGAGCGTAGCGAATCGGGCGTTTTTACCGTCGTTTTTACCATTGTTTTGTCGCGCGAATTTGCGGCCGTCGGAACGCTCGTTGTCGCGCTAGACGCTTGAATCGGGCGTTTCCATTACATTATATGAATCCTAAAACGCCCAATCTGCCCGATTCGCGCGCCAAAAAAGGGTCCTGAACTTGTTTGAGCTTCAGGCGTTCGGCTTCAGGCGACATGGAGTGGAGATGTGAACCATCTCCATAGAGAATAATGGATTTTTTCCCCTCTAGCGTTTTGTAGCTTCAGGCTTCAGGCTACAAAACGCTCAGGTGTGAATGCAGCCGGCTGCATTCACACCTGAGCGTTTTGTAGCCTGAAGCCTGAAGCTACAAAACGCTAGAGGGGAAAAAATCCATTATTCTCTATGGAGATGGTTCACATCTCCACTCCATGTCGCCTGAAGCCGAACGCCTGAAGCTCAAACAAGTTCCGGACCCTTTTTTGGCGCGCGAATCGGGCAGATTGGGCGTTTTAGGATTCATATAATGTAATGGAAACGCCCGATTCAAGCGTCTAGCGCGACAACGAGCGTTCCGACGGGCGCAAATTCGCGCGACAAAACAATGGTAAAAACGACGGTAAAAACGCCCGATTCGCTACGCTCAGGTGTGAATGCAGCCTTAGTCCTCTCCTTGTTTTTTTTTTTGTTTGTTTGTTTATTTATTTATGGGGGAAGAGAAGGTCAGGAGGATCGCTCGAATGTAAACACAGGTGAAGATATCACAAGGTATAATCGTCTATTTTTAACACCATGGCCATTAGTGGCCTCTTATGAGGTCTGGGTAGAGGGGAATCAATAAACACGTGGAAGTAGGAGAGGAGATCCGTCCCCTATTCCCTTTTTTTTTTTTTTTTAAGCTTGTTTGTTGTCATTTAAGTTGGGGAATTAGGCCATGGGGGCCGCTACACACAATTATGGGTAATTAATACTTAACCACGAGGCAAAATATACATACACATTGTGAGGGGGTTAGCTCGGCAGCGGGTGTGTGTGACCCCCGGGATGGGCTCCCCACACAAAAACAGGCCCAGCAAACGGAGGTTGTGGTTTTCAAAATCAAAAAGGTGCGGTTTATTTTCTATTTACAGTGACAAAACACAGCAAAGCAAAAGAAACATAAACAAAATAAATCCTGGTCAACTTGACCTCTGACTAAACATACAGGTTTCCTAACTAACAACTGGGATCAGCCTAGTGCTGTCCTAGTCCCTAAGTCCCTGGTTTTAAATGTCCAAGCAAATAGCCACACAGGCTTTGTCTCACCGCACAAGGGTTCACTCTCTCCAGGAAGTCCACACAGGTCTGCTTCCAGGCATGAGCTAACCCCTAATGAAACTGGGAGTTCTTATAGAGGCCTAAATGAGCTGACAAGCTTCAGCTGGTCTCATCAACTCCCTGTCTGCACGACGCCCCACACTCTCCCTAGAGGTATGAGTCATCCATGAGCCCACTAGCCTCAGCTGGGCTTATACAACTCTCCACCTAGTTGTATAAGTCGGCGTAAAGCCTGAATCTGGGCGAAATATATCTACCCCCCTGGATGCAACCAGGTGACTTTACCTTCCTGCTGTCACATACCCCCCCCTCTTGTTTTAACCTCGGGGTTGGAACACCAGCAATCAGGCATTCATGTACTCGAGACAAAGCATCCACATTCCCCATTTGAACGCCAGGGCGATGCTTTACTGTGAAGTTGAATTCCTGGAGGGCCAGGAACCACCTATTCACTCTTCTATTTGTTTCCTTGTTTTGAGCCATCCACTTTAACGGAGCGTGATCCGTAACCATGTCAAAGTGCCTACCTAGCAGGTAGTACCGAAGGGAATCTAGAGCCCACTTCACCGCTAAACACTCCTTTTCAACGGTGGCGTAATTTACCTCATGGGACTTCAACTTCCTGCTGAGGTAAATGACTGGGTGCTCTTCCCCGTTCCAGACCTGGGACAATACTGCTCCTAACCCCACATCTGACGCATCACTTTGTACGACAAAGTCTTTAGAGAAGTCGGGTGAGTACAACACTGGCTGGCTACATAAGGCTTGTTTCAAGAATTGGAATGCTGCCTCAGCCTCGGGGGTCCATTTAATCATGACCGACCCTTTCCCCTTCGTCAGGTTGGTTAGGGGCACAGCCTTAGAAGCAAAGTGGGGAATGAATCGCCGATAATACCCAGCGATTCCCAGAAAGGCTCGTACCTGCTTCTTGCTGTTGGGACGTGGCCAACTCTGGATGGCCTCGACTTTGTTGAGTTGGGGTTTTATTACTCCCCTCCCAATGGTGTACCCAAGATATTTGGCCTCCTCCTGCCCAATGGTACACTTCTTGGGGTTAGCCGTAAACCCCGCTTCCCGAACAGAGTCCAGGACTGCTTGCACTTTTGGCAGATGTGAGGCCCAATCTGTGCTATGGACAATTACGTCATCCAGGTAAGCCGCAGCATACTTCCGATGGGGCCTCAGCATCTGGTCCATTTTCCGCTGGAATGTGGCCGGCGCATTCTGTAACCCGAACGGCATTCTTTTATATTGGAACGCCCCGTCTGGGGTTACAAATGCGGTTTTCTCTTTGGCCGACTTGGCCAGGGGGATTTGCCAATACCCTTTTGTGAGGTCAAGAGTCGTCATGTATCGGGCTGTTCCCAGCCGGTCGATCAACTCATCTATACGTGGCATGGGGTAGGTGTCAAATTTTGTAACTTTGTTCAACTGACGAAAATCGTTACAAAATCGCCAGCTCCCATCCGGTTTAGGCACCAACACAATGGGACTAGACCAATCACTTTGGGACTCCTCTATCACCCCTAAGTTCAGCATTTTCTGTACTTCCTCCCGTATTGCCTCCCGTCGGGCCTCTGGGATCCGATAGGGTTTTAACTTCACCCTTTCACCGGGCGGGGTAATGATGTCATGCTCTACCCCAGATGTTTGTCCCGGCAGCTCAGAGAATACCTCCTTGTTGCGAAGCACAAACTCCTTAACCTCCTGTTGTTGGGGTTGTGACAAGGTGGCTGCTATTCCAACCTCAGGAATCACGCAACCAGTTTGAGCTGGTGACCAAGTGTCTGCGACTAGGGACTCTCTATCCCTCCAGGCTTTCAACAGATTAACGTGATAGATCTGTTCGGGCTTTCGCCTTCCTGGTTGTCTGACCTTGTAATTCACTTCGCTCACTTTTTCCATTATCTCGTAGGGGCCTTGCCATTTGGCAAGGAATTTACTTTCAACCGTAGGGACAAGTACCAGTATCCTATCCCCCGGGGAAAAGGTACGGGTCTTGGCTCCACGGTTGTACACTCTCTGCTGTGCTAACTGCGCTTGGGCCAAATGTTCCTTCACGATGGGCATTACCTGTGCAATTCGGTCTTGCATCAGGGCGACATGCTCAATCACACTCCTGTGGGGAGAACTCTCACTTTCCCAAGTTTCCTTGGCAATATCCAACAGCCCTCTTGGGTGTCTCCCATACAGTAACTCAAAGGGGGAGAATCCCGTAGAGGATTGGGGCACCTCCCTAATAGCAAACATCAGATAAGGAAGTAGACAGTCCCAATCCTTTCCATCTCTATCCACCACTTTCTTCAACATTTGTTTTAGGGTTTTGTTGAATCTTTCAACCAGCCCATCGGTTTGGGGGTGATACACAGATGTACGTAATTGCGTCACTTTGAACAATTTACACAGCTCCTTCATAACCCGGGACATAAAGGGTGTACCTTGGTCCGTAAGCAGTTCTTTACAAATACCCACCCGGCTAAACACAAGAGATAGCTCTTTGGCTATGGTTTTGGCCGAGGTATTTCGGAGAGGGATCGCTTCTGGATAACGGGTGGCATAGTCCATTATAACTAATATGTACTGGTGCCCCCTAGCGGACTTGATTATAGGACCTACCAAATCCATGGCGATCCTCTCAAACGGGACCTCAATGATGGGGAGAGGGACCAGCGGGCTACGGAAATGTGGCATCGGGGCCGACCTCTGACACACAGGGCAGGAGGAACAATAATTTTCTATGTCCTTCATCACCCCCGGCCAATAGAATCTCTGTAATACCCTCTCTCGGGTTTTCTCTGTCCCCAGATGACCTCCAAGAATGTGCCCATGGGCCAACTCCAACACCAACTTCCTGTAAGGTTTGGGCACCACAAGCTGCTCAACGGTTTCTTCTGCCCTTTTTGCCACCCGATACAGTAGGTCCTTCTCTACGCTGAAGTATGGGTAAGTGCAGGTATTATCTGGGTTCACTAACTCGCCATCTATTTTCACTACGTTTTCCCGTGCCTTTATTAGGGCGGGGTCTTTCAACTGTTCTGTGGCAAAGTTTTCCCTGTGAACCTCAAGATCAGAAAACTCCACAGACGGTAGGTTTTCGTCTGAGGAGGTGGGCTCCTCTCCAGTTTCTTGAGTCTCCCCTGCCAATACTGATAAGGGAAATTCCGGAGAGTCCTCACCACTCTCAGGGGAGTTCTGGCTATCACATTCCTGGTACATAGGGGCACCAGTGGGGGGCTCAGGATCATCCCACAGTTCCCAGAACTTCGGAAAATCCCTTCCCACAATGGCGTCATGCGGTAACTGAGATACTAAGCCCACTGGATGAGAGAGGGTACCTTTGGGGGTCTCGAAACACACTGTAGTCACGGGATACTCTCGGGTGTCCCCATGCACACAAATAACAGCTACCTTGCTATTCCCAGAGACCTCTGTTTTAACTAACTCAGCCTTTATCAGGGTCACAAGGCTACCTGAATCCAGCAATACCACAACATTTCTACCATTAACACACATTTTGCATAAATGTTTCTCAGTTCCTCGAATGGCAGTGCATGCGACTGTCGCACACAGCGACTGACGTCTGCCCGTCAGAAAGTCACACTGCATGGGTTCCTCCACAACCGAGCAATTGGCTGCAATATGTCCCGCTTGCCGGCAGCGGTAGCAAACGATCCTTCTTGCCGCCTCTTGAGCCGCTGATTTCCCAGGCTGTTCTCGCCAAACTTGGGGTAGAGCTCCCACCCTCTCACTCTCTCCTCCCTCACCCCTTGGAATCCTCTTATCCGCCCCTGGGGATGGTCTGGTCTTAGGGTGGAAAGTCCGAGTGTCTCTGGAAGAGGCCGTCAGGTTCTCTGTAGCCAAGTATTTCTCCACACGATCCACAAGACCATCGGCCGTCTCTGGGTCTCCATGGCTTACCCACTTTTGGATGGCAGTAGGAAGAGCTCTCAAAAACCGATCCATTACAACACGTTCCACAATCTTTGGTGCGGACAAAGTCTCTGGCTGTAGCCACTTTCTGCTCAGGTGAATGAGATCATACATTTGAGACCTGGGGGGTTTTCCAAGCTGGAAAGTCCAGTTATGCACACGCTGAGCCCGGACAGCCAGGGTGACACCCAGCCTTGCCAATATTTCAGCTTTTAGCATCACATAGTCTTTTGCTTGGTTAGGCTCTAGGTCATAGTAAGCTTTCTGCGATTCACCAGTTAACAGAGGAGCCACCAGTCCAGCCCACTGCTCCTCAGGCCACTTTTCTCTTTCAGCGGTCCTTTCAAATGTGGTCAAAAATACCTCTGGATCATCCTCTCCAGTCATTTTTGTCAATAAACGACTCACCCCAAAGGACGCGGTATTAGTGGGACGGCTTTCCTCACTGGTCTGCGGACGTTGCTGCATTACTGCTTCCATCTGTTGTTGTAGTCTCTGCTCTTGCTTCTGCAACAGGTCTATGAAGCGGGCCTCAGATTGCTGCTGGGCTTGTTGCTGAGCCTCCAGACTCTGTTGCAAAGTTGCGTTTGTCTGCTGCTGGGCTGCAAGGCTCTGTTGATGAGCTTGCTGCTGGGCTGCAAGGCTCTGTTGATGAGCTTGCTGCTGGGCTGCGAAGTTCTGTTGTTGAGCTGCAAGGCTCTTTTGCAAACCTGCATTTGTCTGCTGTTGATTGGCATTTGCTAGAGCCAGCTGTTTCAGTATCTCCTCCATGCTGGCTTAAAAAAAAAACTGCCCGCATTCTCCACCAACTGTGAGGGGGTTAGCTCGGCAGCGGGTGTGTGTGACCCCCGGGATGGGCTCCCCACACAAAAACAGGCCCAGCAAACGGAGGTTGTGGTTTTCAAAATCAAAAAGGTGCGGTTTATTTTCTATTTACAGTGACAAAACACAGCAAAGCAAAAGAAACATAAACAAAATAAATCCTGGTCAACTTGACCTCTGACTAAACATACAGGTTTCCTAACTAACAACTGGGATCAGCCTAGTGCTGTCCTAGTCCCTAAGTCCCTGGTTTTAAATGTCCAAGCAAATAGCCACACAGGCTTTGTCTCACCGCACAAGGGTTCACTCTCTCCAGGAAGTCCACACAGGTCTGCTTCCAGGCATGAGCTAACCCCTAATGAAACTGGAAGTTCTTATAGAGGCCTAAATGAGCTGACAAGCTTCAGCTGGTCTCATCAACTCCCTGTCTGCACGACGCCCCACACTCTCCCTAGAGGTATGAGTCATCCATGAGCCCACTAGCCTCAGCTGGGCTTATACAACTCTCCACCTAGTTGTATAAGTCGGCGTAAAGCCTGAATCTGGGCGAAATATATCTACCCCCCTGGATGCAACCAGGTGACTTTACCTTCCTGCTGTCACAACATATATATATATATATTTTTTTTCTCCACATTAAAAAAAGAATAGTAACTATGGCCATCGGTGGCATTTTTGGAAGTAGGAGGGGGCGTTGTTTAAGTGACACAGAAGGGCACAGTAGGAGAACACACGACTCAAGTAGAGGGAATGGAGTGAGTAGGGATAGAGCAGACTTACTCCTCCGCAACCAGGGATGGCGTGGAGGGAGGGGGGAGAGGGAATTATTTTATTTTTTCATGTTTTTTTAAATTTTATTTTATGCTTTTTTTTTCTTTCCTATTCCTTTTTTCTTTTTTGGGGAGGGGATAACATAATTGATAAACTTTTGATAAGACAATTTTGTTCCTGGTTCTTTCCTGTAAGGTTCATTTGTGTCTTATGTAAATGATGTAATATAAGAATGTACAATGCTGAATGGAAATGTTGAAGTTTATAATAAAATTTTAAAAAATTGATTATACCTTCAGTCCTCTCAGAAACCTGCACTGAGAGGAATGAAGGTATTAAAATAGGTGTCCCAAGTACTTGCGGCCAATCTGCTAGCGGTACACCAACATCCGATTTTAGCAGGCAAATTTCCCTACCCCAGTTGCTAAACCGTCGAAAGAAATTCGGTCCCAGCCATCCACATGCTCAGCGTCTGAATGCTAGCTTGGCCAAATTGCTAGCACTGCAACTGCTGCCTTTTCAGCTGGTAGACTCTGCCCCCTTTTGTGAATTTGTGGAATGTGCGGTACCTCAGTGGCAGGTTCCCAAACGCCATTTCTTTTCACGGAAGGCCATTCCGGCTCTCTATCAGCATGTGGAAGGCAATGTCTTGGCCTCGCTGGACAGGGCGGTCAGCAGTAAGGTGCATATTACCGCTGACTCATGGTCCAGCAGGCATGGACAGGGATGTTACCTTTCTTTCACGGCACACTGGGTAACTCTGCTGGCAGCTGGGAAGGATGCAGGACAGGGTTCAGTATTGTTGGAGCTTGTTCCGCCACCACGTCTCCAAAATGCTGATGGTGATTCTGCCACAGCTCTCTCCTCCACCCCCTCCTCTTCTTCTTCCTCTATGGCCTCTTCCTCTGCAGATTTGTCCTCTGAGCCAGCGGTGCTCCCTAGGTGTTCAAGGGGCTACGCAAGCACTCAGGCAAAAAGATGCCATGCGGTGCTTGAGTTGGTCTGCTTAGGGGACATTGGGGCAGAGATTCTGTCAGCTCTGCAGAAGCAGGCTCAGAGGTGGTTGATGCCACGCCAGCTTCAGCCAGGAATGGTTGTATGCGACAATGGCACCAACCTCCTCTCCGCCCTCCGAGAGGGACACTTGACCCATGTTCCCTGTTTGGCTCACGTCCTGAATTTGGTGGTTCAGCGGTTCTTGAGCAGGTACCTGGGCTTACAGGATCTCCTGAGGCAGGCCAGGAAAATCTGTGGTCATTTCCGCCGGTCATATAATGCCAGTGCTCGGCTGGCTGACCTTCAAAGGGAATGCAACCTGCCCAAGACACACCTCATTTGTGACATGCCCACTAGATGGAACTCAACGTTGGGAATGCTGCAGCGGCTGCACACACAGCAGAGGGCCATCAATGAGTACCTGTGTGAGTATGGCACCAGGACAGGGTCAGGGGAGCTTGGCTTTTTTTTTCACCACGCCAGTGGCTACTGATTAAGGATGCATGCACTGTCCTGTCACCATTTGAGAAGGCCACGAGGATGGTGAGCAGTGACAGTGCATGCATCAGTGATACAGTGATACTGTCCCTCTTGTCTTCCTGTTGGAGCACACACTTCGTGGAATAATGGACAGGGCACTTGAGGCAGAACAGCGGGAGGAAGAGGAGGACTTCCTTACATCTCAAGGCCCCCTTTATCCAGATAGTATTCCTGCGGGTCCGCCGATCACACATGAAGAAGGAAGAAGAGGAGGAGGAGGAGGAGGATTGTGTCAGCATGGATAACACTTAACATCAGCAGCAGTCTTCAAGGGATCGTTTTCAGTCCCCAGAAACCCATGGAGTTGTACGTGGCTCGGGATACCAGTATTGGTGATGCGGTATGTGAGACTGACTCACCACACCACCAATCGCCACGCTGCGCGCCCCCACGGGCGCACGATTGCGGCTTATCCTGCTGGACGTCATTTGATGCCCAGTCAGGATAACTGAACCACCTATAGCAGAATGACGGCCGGGCGGGAAGTGGTTAACCTCCCCTTACTGGAGCTGAATAATGCTAGCAAAGCTGCTTTGAACTTGGTAAAAAATTTACAAATTCTTTGCAAAAGCCTTTAACCACTTCAGCCCCGGACCATTTGGCTGCCCAAAGACCATAGCACTTTTTGCGATTCGCCACTGCGTCGTTTTAAATGACAATTGCACGGTCATGCGACGTGGCTCCCAAACAAAATTGGTGTCCTTTTTTCCCCACAAATAGAGCTTTCTTTTGGTGGTGTTTAATCACCTCTGCGTTTTTATTTTTTTGCGCTATAAACAAAAAAAAACTTAAATTTTGAAAAAAAAACAATATTTTTTTACTTTTTGCTATAATAAATATTCCCAAAAAATATATAAAAACATTTTTTTTCCTCAGTTTAGGCCGATACGTATTCTTCTACATATTTTTGGTAAAAAAAATTGCAATAAGCGTTTATTGATTGGTTTGCGCAAAAGGTATATTGTCTACAAAATAGGGGATAGTTTTATGGCATTTTTATTAATAACTTTTTTTTACTAGTAAAGGCGGCGATCAGCGATTTTTACCGTGACTGCGACATTATGGCGGACACATCGGACACTTTTGACGCCATTTTGGGACCATTGTCATTCATACAGCGATCAGTGCTATAAAAATGCACTGATTTGTGTAAAAATGACACTGGCAGTGAAGGGGTTAACCAGTAGAGGGCGCTGAAGGGGTTCAGTGTGTCCTAGGGATGTGTTCTAACTGTGGGGGGGGGGGGGGTGGGCTACGTGTGACACGTTACTGATCACTGCTTCCGATTACAGGGAGCTGTGATCAGCGTCCTGTCACTAGGAAGAATGGGGAAATGCTTGTTTACATCAGCATTTCCCTATTCTTCCTCTCCGTGAGACGATCGCGGGGACTCCCGGTGAACATCGAGTCCGCGGGACCCGCGGTCACACTCACGGAACTCGCGGCGGGCGTGCGCGCCCACAATGCCGCGTCTTAAAGGCGACGTATATATACGTTGATATGCCCAGCCGTGCCGTTCTGCCGACGTATATCGGCGTGACGCGGTTCTTAAGTGGTTAATTCAAACCACTTTTATACAACCTAAAGCTGTGTGTGTACAAGGCCTCACTGTCCTGCAATTTTAATAAAGCATCAGCTTTTCAGACCGTTTCAGTTAGGCCCCTTTCACACGTGCAGACAGTATGTCCGTTTTTTCATCCATCCGTTTACGGATGAAAAAGGGACATACATGTATCCCTATGGGATAGCGTGTGTCAGCGGATGAACATCCGCTAACACCCGATCTCATCAGGCTCCGCTATGCTCCGTTTCTGCAGACGGAGGAAACTCCTATTTTTCCATCCGTCTGCAGAGCGGATCGGATGAACACGGACAGACGGTTCGTGTTCATCCGATCCCCCCATAGAGGAGAGCGGAGATCTGACAGGACGGTCCCTGCACAGTGTGCAGGGACCTCCCTGTCATCTGTCGGCTCAGTGGGGATCAGAGGAGCGATCCCCACTGAGCAAGCGGATGTTAAAGGAACGGAAACCTACAGGATCCGTACGTGTGAAAAGGCCCTTAGTTATATACCAGTAGATTAGAAGTTTAGTCAAGTTTTAAGAAGAGATGAATGTGGTGTAATAGTTTTGTCCCTGAAGGTTTCTCCTTGTTTTATGTCCTCATCAATGAGCAGATTATATAATTCTAAGTACAGTAAAGGCTGATGTAATAGTTTTGTCCCGGAAGGTTTCTCTTTGTTCTCAGCACTGAGCAGATTATAAAACACGGCCTTTTCTTAGTGTTTGTCTTGTAAGAAGATCTATAGCAGACATACTGCTGTACAGGTAGGAGAGGTCACATTTATAATATTATCTACTCACTACTATGTGGCTGAGTATTGGGTCATATTCTTTTTTTGCTGGGCTGTCAGTTGGCCCGTATTTGCAGCATGAATTTCCTACTCTGACTAGTAAACAGAGGATACAATCTCTTTACTACTAAAAGATGTGAGTAAAAAAAATCTGAAGTATTTTCAAACATTTGTCAAGTCATGAATTTTTGGACAGATCTTTATTTGAAAATCTACTAGTGTATGGCCAGATTTAGGCTTGTTGAAAGAGATCTTGATATGAATGCACAAATTACAGCTTAGCATTGTGCGATACACTCATATTAATGGTGTGGTGAGCAGCACTGCAAAACAACACAAAAAAACACCATAAAAACAGAACAAGAAAAATTGGACGCATTATTCTCTGTGAGCAAATCAAAATATAACTGCCAATGTAAAAATCAAAGACTTTTTTTCTTTAGTTTCACAGTTTACATTTGCATTTAACAAAGTATTGTGTAAAAGTTTTTCTCATATGTGTTTTCATGGCATTTTTGCTTTACAGTGCTGTCCCTCATACTACAATTAAAGTGGTTGTAAACCTGGAATTTTTTTATTTTTTTTTAAAACACCTGCAAGACAAAGCCATAATGAGCTAGTATGACTAGCATACTAGCTAATTATGCATCACTTACCTTAGATCGGGGCCCCTGAAGCCGTCCTCGTCTCCCCCTCCAGCCGCAGCCATCGCTCCACAGATACCCGGAAGGTTACTTCCGGGTATCGCCGCTCCGGCCTATCACAGCACTGCTCCGGCGCTATGATTGGCCGGAGCGGCAAAGACATCACTCCGCACATGCGCGCGGGAGCCGGATTTGTGAATGGGGATTAACCCTGTGAATGCACCGTTGTCTATGGCACGCATGCGCCGTAGACATCGGTGCTGTCTTTTTTTGCAAATATCTCCTAAACCATGTAGGTTTAGGAGATATTTCTTGCACCTACAGGTAAGCCTTAATCTAGGCTTACCTGTAGGTGCAAGTTGCATAAGTGGGTTTACAACCACTTTAAGACTGTATAGACATTGGGGTTGATTTACTAAAGGTAAATAGTTTGTGCACTGCAAGTGTAGTTGCTCCAGTTCTGAGAGAAACATGCAAAAAAAAAAACCTGCATTTTTGCTTGCACATGATTGGATGATAGAAATCAGCAGAGCTTCCCCTCAGATCTAGAGCAACTGCACTTGCAACGCACTTTCAGTGCACAGTATATTTACCTTTAGTAAATCAACCTCCCTGTATTAAAGTTTTCATTTTCTAGTTATCAGTTTTGGGTGGAATATTATTTTAGTTTTCATTTTGGGTGGAGCACTGAATTTGTTTTTTATATTAGAACTGCCACAATATATCCAAAGCCTGCAACTGTGGAGTTTATTCCTGGACATAAAACAAATTCTTATATGTGTTTTTCTTTTTATGTTCAATAGATTTTTATTTTTCAAAATAATCATAGACATTACAGAAGTACAATATGACGAAGGGTTAATTAATTCACGTATAAAAAAGAAGAGAGAAAAAAAAAGGCAGATCATTGTTCTTAACAGCAAAAAAAAAACAAAAAAACAGATAATCAATAACTAGTCTTTAAATGTTGTTTCAAAGAAAAACCTCAGGTTTGAGTAAATAAGGTATGAGTGAACCCCTGGTACGGAAAGATAATTGAGGCATAAAAAAATTAACCGTAGGGATAGACGGACTGGGAGATCCTACCCATCCTGGACACCCCAAAAGGGATCTTCCTGTGTCCGGTCAGGTCCCCCCCCCCCCCAGCTCGCTCTCTCCATAAGAACCAAATCACCAGATTAAGAGGTAATCTAATGAAGTGAACAATGAGACCCCAGCTCTAAGATGTATAATTAGAACAAAATACAGAGTTGCTGAAGCAAATTCAAAACAGTTTGTTGTTTTAAAACCCCTAAGTCACATTTATCAACTTAAAATAATAATAGATTAATAGTAATAAAATGATACGACACAAGAAGGAAAAAAAAAAAAAAAAAGGATAAAAAGAAAGAAGAAAAGGAGGAACGAGATAAAAAGAGAGAAGAAAAGAAATCACGTGCCTATTGTGGTGTGTAGTGGATAGAGTGATCAGAGTTGCGTTTGATCACTAGGGAAATACCACAATAAACAGCCCAAGGCTCCCATACAGCTTCAAATTTATTAAATGTATTTAATAAGATACTAGCCAACTTCTCTTCGCCATAATCCAGGAGATCTTACTGTGTATAGCCAGAATGGAAACCCTGGGCTGCTTCCAAGCTCTAGCAATGGTAAGTTTTGCCCCCAGTAGCATAAAGCGGATCAGCTGCTGAGTGGGTTTGGGGATACTAGGGATATGAGCATTAAGGAGAGCGAAAGATGCCGACCTGGGAATCTGGAACTTAGTGACCTTGAATATGAGGTTGAATATCCTTTTCCAGACTGACCTTATCCTAGGATACTCCCACCAGACGTGCACCATTGAACCCAAAGGGTGGCAGCCTCTAAAGCAATTGGGATTAGTATCTGGGTAGATGGTCGCAAGCCTGGCTGGAGTCAGGTACCACCTCATAAGAATCTTCACGTTTGCTTCTATAAGAGACATATTCAAAATACCTCGAAATGAGTCAGAGCATACCCTCTGCCAGGTGCCCAAATCCCAGCTCAGCTGGAGGTCTTCCTCCCATGCCGTCATGTATGAGGATTTCATAGTAGGACCAGTAAGTGACGAATAGATGACAGAAATACCACCCCCTTTGTCCCACGGCCAATCCACACCAGAGCTCATAATTTGTAAATTTAGGCTGAGAAGGTCTTTCCCTCCAGATATCATGTAAGAATTGTGAAATTTGTTCAAATCTAGGCTTTTCTGAATCCGGGAGATCTAATTTACTTAGACAATGGGTCATGGTAATAGGGCCTTGAGAAGTAAAGTAGTGTCCTATCCTATAAAGACTTTTGTTTATCCACCAGCTGAAAGCTGCAGTATCCATTCCAGGGGGAAAATTTGGGTTATTAAATATGTGTGCCAGTGGTTGTATTTCAGAAACTAGAGCAGGATGAGAGCGTAGTCTGTCCCAAAGGGCATAGGATTGAGAGAGGGAAGGGGATAGAATGGGCGGTCTCTGTTTTTGGGGACACCAAAGTAGATAATCCAAGGAAAGATGGGGGGTAGCCTGTCCCTCTATAAATACCCAGTCCGGTTTTTCATTACAGGAGTATACTACAGATAATTGGGCTAGTCTAGCGGCTAAAAAATAATTATATAGGTTAGGCAATCCCATCCCCCCCTTTTTCCTATGTAAATAAAGAGTGTTCTGGGGGATTCTGTAACCAGACTTACCCCACACAAATTTGAGAAATTTACTTTGTAAAGACTGTAACTGTTTTTTTCTGACGGGTATGGGAAGGGAACGAAATAGGTACAAAATTCTAGGGAGAAGGATCATTTTGATGGAGTTAATTCTACCCAACCAGGAAAGCTCATATTTGGACCAATTTTTAAAATCTGATGTAAGTTTACGGAATAGGGGTGGATAATTGCTTGCGTAAAGGGATTCCGTTCGTGCAGTAAGGGAAATTCCTAAATATTTGATAGAAGAGGGGCTCCATTCAAATTTGAAGGACTGTTGTAGGAGTGAGACTGTGGAAAATGGAAGAGATACATTTAAAGCTTGCAATTTGGCAAAATTTACTTGAAGCCCAGAAATTTTGGAGAAATCTGAAATAACTTTGTATAGGTTCGGGAGGGATGTAATGGGTGAAGTAAGGAAGAGTAGCAAATCGTCCGCAAATAATCCACATTTGTGTGTCTGATCCCCACAGGATACCCCCTTTATGTTAGGATTTTGCCGAATGGCAATGGCTAGGGACTCAATTGCTATGGCAAAAATAATAGGGGACAATGGGCATCCCTGTCTCGTGCCTCTGGCAATATGTATTGGGGAGGAATAGTATCCCTGCAATCGGATTTGGGCTTTGGGTTGGGAATAAAGAGCTCTGATTACACCCATAAAACGTGGACCGAAACCCCATTGATCCAGAAGGGAGAGAAGATACTGCCAAGGCACAGAGTCGAAGGCCTTCTCCAGATCAAGTGCCAGGAGAAAACCCTGTGGTTTATGACCTCCCTCCCAGTTGGACTGTAAAATGGAGACAATGTCAATTGCCCTTCTCACCTGATCCGGGCCTTGTCTTCCCGGTACAAATCCTACCTGATCCTTGTGGATATATTTATTAATGAAAGAAGAAAGGCGGTTAGCCAGAATTTTAGTGAGAATTTTTAAATCATTATTTATCAACGAGATAGGGCGGTAACTAGAGACTTCTTCCGGGTTTTTATCCGGTTTTGGGATAACAGAAATGTAAGCGGTATTGAGTTGGGTACCTAATTGGGAGCCATGGGTTTTAAAATTGAAAAATTCCGTCAAATGAGGAATAAGGGTGTCTGTGAAAGCTTTGTAATAGGGAACTGATAATCTATCAGGTCCCGGAGCCGACCCTGTTTTGAGACCACCAATAACCGTTGCCACTTCCTCAACCGAAAAGGGAGTTTCAAGAAAGTCTCTATGTTCTGCATCCAAGGATGGAATAGGTAGGCCATCCATGAATGCGGACACCGAGTCGCTCGGAAGTTGTGAAGGAGCAGTATATAGTTTGGAGTAATACGTATGAAATGCCTCAAGAATCTTCTCTGGGTTTGCCGTGGGTTCCTGTCCAGCTATGCGGATATGTGTTTTTCTTTTGCACTACACCATTAATAAGTGTATATAGCACTGTTTAGATTTTCCTGAGCAGCCGCAGCGAGTTTGCATTTATAGATTATGATTGGAACTTTTTTTTTTTTTTTTTTTAAATAAAATGTATTATTATTTTTTATAAATTAGTTTTAATTTTAGGTGGAGCAATGTGTTATTATACTGTTTTTTTTTCCTACTGCTTAGCACTGCAAACATGACTTCACCGTGGGTTCAGTCACACTCTGCACTAAGACTATGTTATAAAATGTTTTGCTACAATTTTTTTGAAGAATACTTTTCTCCAACTGCGTATTGTACATATTATTCAATGTTCAGCTTTAAAGTGGTTGTAAAGGCAGAAGTTTTTTTTTATACATGTGCAATTCGTTTAGTTCCGAATGAGTTTTTTAACGAATTTCGACAAATTTTTTAATTCTGAAATATCCAAATTAATGAAAACCCATTTAAGGATTTTTTCCAAATATAAAAAAAAATTGGAAATTCGAAAATGTGAAAATCCGAAAACTCGAATATTCGAAAATCTGAAAACTCGAAAATTCGAAAATCTGAAAGAATAACTAACTAATAATAACTTAACTATTACTAACTATTAAATTATAGTTATTGGAATTTCCTTTCAAATTTGGCTGTTAGTGAATGTAACAAATGTATCCGAAGATACAAATTACCCGAAATAACGAATGGAATGTAACAAATTAATAATAATAAATAACAATAATAATAATAAAAACGTTGTATTATTATTATTATTATCATTATTTTGTATTAATTAGTTCCGTTCCATTTGTTTAGATGCAGCATTAATTATTTCAAATAATTCGTAACTTTGGATAAATTTGTATTCATTACGTTCACTAACAGCCAAATTTGAAAGGAAATTCCAATAACTATAATTTAATAGTTATTATTAGTTAGTAAGTTATTCTTTAGAATTTTTGGATTTTCTTTCATATTTTTGGATTTTCAAATTTTCTAATTTACAGATTGCGATCATAACAAATGACCCGAAAAAAAACGAAAACGAATTAAATGAAAACGAAAACTAACAAATTTTTCAGCAGTGCACATGTCTAGTTTTTTTATCAGTTTTCCAGCAGCCCTCCTCAGCCCCCCTAATTCTTACCTGAGCTCCATCTAGATCCAGCGACATTGCACGAGAGACTCGACTGTCCGGGACTCCCACAACAAAAATGTAATATATTGCAGCTCACCAGTCCTTATATGTGGTAGTTGCATTCGTTTTCATTTTTCATCTCTTTTTTTCTTTATTTTCGCCTGGTGATCCTGCAAGTAACACACTTCCTGTCCAATCGTGACAACACTGTCTCGCCGCACTGTATCTATGGTGGGGCAATGTTCTGTAGTACACAGAGAGTACTCAGGCAGGGCTGATAACAATGTTTGAAATTTTAGTTCAGCATTGTCAGCTCACTACAGGCAGTTAAGAGCTCAATGGATTTTTGGCAGGTTTCATGGGTGTTTTTCTTTTTGTTTTGCAGTTATAAAACAGATCTAACTATGCACCTTCAATTGAATTTTTCAGACAAAAAAGTAGTAAACGCATTGTTAGAGGTACAGTGGGTACGGAAAGTATTCAGACCCCCTTAAATTTTTCACTCTTTGTTATATTGCAGCCATTTGCTAAAATAATTTAAGTTAATTTTTTTTCCTCATTAATGTACACACAGCACCCCATATTGACAGAAAAACACAGAATTGTTGACATTTTTGCAGATTTATTAAAAAAGAAAAACTGAAATATCACATGGTCCTAAGTATTCAGACCCTTTGCTGTGAAACTCATATATTTAACTCAGGTGCTGTCCATTTCTTCTGATCATGCTTGAGATGGTTCTACACCTTCATTTGAGTCCAGCTGTGTTTGATTATACTGATTGGACTTGATTAGGAAAGCCACACACCTGTCTATATAAGACCTTAAAGCTCACAGTGCATGTCAGAGAAAATGAGAATCATGAGGTCAAAGGAACTGCCTGAAGAGCTCAGAGACAGAATTGTGGCAAGGGACAGATCTGGCCAAGGTTACAAAAAAATTCTGCTGCACTTAAGGTTCCTAAGAGTACAGTGGCCTCCATAATCCTTAGGCCCCTTTCACACATGCAGACCGTTCATTTCATCAGTTCAGTCACGTTTTTTTTATCATAAGTTGTTGTCAGTCAACATCAGTTTCTCATCCGTTTTCATTTCCGTTCATCTCCGTTTTCCATCCGTTAACATCCATTTTTGTCCGTTTTTTTTTTTCATTTAATATAATATAATATAATTTTTTTAATGCATTCATATATCATTACATATTTTGGTTAAAAACGGATGTCAGCGGATCGGATGTAAACGGATCGTTTTTTTACGGATGAAAAAATAGGGTTTTCTTCCATCATGAAAAACAGAGCTTAGCGGAGACGGATGTTAGCGGATAATTATCCGCTAACGTCCGCTATCCCATAGAGATGCATTGATGTCCGTTTTAATCCGTCAACGGATGAATGAAAAAACAGACGAACGGTCCGCACGTGTGAAAGTTTACAGAAGACAGTGATGCAGGCTTTATACAGTAATGGGACATAAATGTATTGATAGAGGCCTAAGAGGCCGCTTTACAAATGATGTCTGGAGACAAATGATGTCTGGAGCCACATGTAGGGCCGCTGCCCAAGACGCTGCCCAAGACGCTGCCATTCCTCTGGTGGAGTGTGCTGTCACCGCCTGTGGAGGAGCCAAGCCCTTAGCCCTATATGCTTGCTGGATGGTCTGGACAATCCAGGATGCAATTGTCCTGGTTGAAGCCTTTTTCCCTTTATTGCTGCCTGAATGCAATATGAACAGATGGTCAGAACGTCTGAAGGGAGAAGTAACCTGTAGAATTTTGCCTATATCTAAAGGATGAGTTTCTTTTGACCCCAGGGTCCTGAAGGTAGGTAAAACGATTTCCTGGTTCTCGTGGAATACTGAAGTCACTTTCGGGTTTGAGCCCAGCATAGGTATAAGGACTACCCGGTTCGGGAAAAATGTCAGAAAGGGTTCTTCATGACCTAGTGACCCAATCTCAGAGACCCTCTTAGGTGATGGCTACTAAGAAGGCTACTTTTGCTGAAAAGTCTTTAATGGAAAGCGGGGAGGGCCCCGTGGTACTGAGTCCAGTCAGTGAGTCTAGAATGAGGGGAAGATCCCACTTGGGAAATCTCTGTCTTCTTTGGGGCTTGATTCTTGACGCCCCACGGAAGAATTGCCGAACTAAGGGATGGACTGCCCATGAGGTCCCAGAGAAAGCTGATAAGGCTGAGACTTGAACTCTTAAGCCCTGTACACACGATCGGATAACCTATGGATTTTCGTCCGATGGATTTGACCATCGGAAATCCGATGAAACTGTTTTTCATCAGTCTTGGCCACACACCATCAGTTTAAAAACCGACGGCAAGAAAACGACGGCACGTACAAAACGTATGACGCGCTATAAAAGGGCCGAACAAATCTAATGGCACCACCCCTTGGGCTGCTTTTGCTGATTTCGTGTTACCGCGTGTTAGTAAAAGTTTGGTGAGAGCCGATTCGCGCTTTTCAGTTTCCGTGCTTTGCAGATCGTTTCCTGGTGTTCAGTTTGTGCTTGTGGGTTTGTATTTGTGATTCAGTGCGTGCAGTCAGGTCGTTACTGCCTTGCAGTGCCTTCTTGGCCGTTCATTTCCTGTTTTTCAGGTCGTTCTTCTCAGGCCTTGCTGTTCCACTGTGCGTTCTGTTTGAGTGCGTTCTGACCAGCCGACCAGTTTAAAACCATGTTTGAAGTGCGTTCTCGTTCTCGAGCTCGTGCTGGCTTTGGGCTTGGTGTTGCAGTTAACACTGTAACCCGAGTTCAGTCTGTGAACAGGGTGAGGAGGAGTTCATGGACTAAGAATTGGTTGCTCCAGCGGGACCAATTCTCTCATATGCCTCTGCTGCGGGAAATCCATGAGAATAATCCTGATGATTTCAGGAATTATCTCAGGATGACGGACCCCGTATTTCACCGTCTGTTGGATTTGCTGTCCCCCTATATCATGAGGCAGGACACTGTGATGCGCCAGGCCATCACTGCCGAGCAGAGGCTTATTTCCACGTTGAGATACCTGGCGACTGGGTGAAGCTTGCAGGACCTCAAGTTCTCAACAGGCATCTCCCCCCAGGCTCTCGGGATCATTATCCCTGAGACGTGTTCGGCCATCATTCAGGTCCTGCAGAAGGACTATATGAAGGTAAGTTTGCTCCTTTAACCTCACATTAAATGTTTTGATTGTTTTTGAATCTTCTTATTTTTTCCCTCCTAACCCAAATTTGCCTGTTTGTAATATCCTGGTAATGTCCCCATTTTCCCCATGCATTTTTTGACCTGTAAAGGCCTTTTTGGGCCCTCCATGCCTATTTCCCTTCACTAACCTCTCCAGCATGCTATCGTGGGCGCAAACCCAGCTAGCCTTCTATTTTCCTTTTCCTTTTTTGGGGTCATTGCCCGCGTAGTTTGACAACCCTCCTTCCCCCCCCTAAAGATGTAAACAATTTTTTAGTTCTCAATCAAGCTCAGCAGAGTGGTAGAGCCTTTTTTTGGATCCCCCACAATCACCTTAGGCCCCCCCCTTAGATTATTTTAGAATGTCCACTCAGCGGGGGTGAGGCATCTGCTAAGTGGGCCTTTGTTTATTGGTAGGAAATACTCCCCTAAATAATAATGTTAGAATGATGTTGGTCAACAATGTTTTTGTGTGTAATCTGCTTGCACTGTAAACATAAACCGTACTAATGTCTTCTTTTTGTTTGACTCCACAGTTCCCTAGCACACCACAGGAATGGCTGACTGTGGCCTCCCAATTTGCCCAGCGGTGGGATTTCCCCAACTGCGGAGGGGCAATTGATGGGAAGCACGTCCACATAGTGCCGCCACCCCGTTCGGGGTCATACTATTTTAACTATAAAGGTTTTAATAGCATAGTGTTAATGGTGGTGGTGTCGGCACGGTACGAGTTCCTGTATGTGGACGTGGGGAAGAACGGCCGGATGTCCGATGGCGGAGTATTCGCTGAGACGGAGTTCGCTCACCGTCTGCAGGCTGGGGGTCTTGCACTGCCTCCAGATGCAGAGAACGTGGAAGGGCTACCGTTCGTTTTCATCGCGGATGAAGCTTTTGGACTAGGACCACACCTCATGTGGCCGTTTCCCCAACGCACCCTCACCCCGGAGAGG
This sequence comes from Rana muscosa, assembly GCA_029206835.1. Taxonomy (NCBI): domain Eukaryota; kingdom Metazoa; phylum Chordata; class Amphibia; order Anura; family Ranidae; genus Rana; species Rana muscosa. The sequence continues at coordinate 158,264,814 of CM055127.1, read as the reverse complement.
AGGGTTTTTAATTACCGGCTGGCCAGAGCCCGGAGAGTTGTGGAGAATGCCCTCGGGATAATGGCCAGCCGGTTCCGCCTGTTCCAGACAGCTATCAATTTGGCGGATTATAAAATCAACAACATTGTGTACTGCTGCTGCTTGTTGCACAATTTTTTAAGAAAATACTCCACAAATTATGTGTCATCAGTTGGGTCTGAGGCTGGTCCCTCTGAACTGATAAATCTGACCGGCCTCAGCACTGTCCGTACTGGCTTGGCCCCCCAAAGTGCCCGTGAAGTACGTCAGAAATACGTAGAGTACTTCACGGGTAGGGGGGGCCATCGCAATGCCAGACCACATCTGAACTTTGATGTTACCTTTTTTAAATAAACAAAAATATTTGATTTACTACAAACTTGTGTTGTCATTCTTTGATTTGTGGTTTATGTGTCTCCCAGGTTCTAGTAGTGCCAAGTGTATTTCTCCTTAGTAAGTAGCCTCCAATCTCAGAGGTAAAAACACTCATTTTGCATCTTCAGAACTGCTATTGAGCATAGAAACAACAAGGCACACCTTTTTTCGACTTCCCCAATGTTTTTATTGATTGCAACACAGTTTGTTTTTTTTCCGAAAAACATTTTTTGGGTGTTTTGTGCGGCTTTTTTGGCAGAAACATGCATGGGTCAAAAGCCACATTTTTTTTCCATTAAAAAGTAATAAAATAACACAGTGAAAAATACAAACAGGAGATGGGGTGATGTTACCCCTGATCCATCCCAAATGTGAAGAAACACACTTTCTTTTTGGGGCTCAAATGGGTATCTTCAACATGATCCCATGGCTAGGGTAAACATGTGCTATCTGCCATCATGGGGGATCAATGGACGTGCTTTGGGGGTGAAAACCCTTCCTCTCCCCTACTTGAGGAGGGAGGAAGAGGTTGCACCCCCAAAACAGGGACATAGATATCCTGTGACGGCAAATAGCACATGTTGAGTCTTCAGTGTGTGCATCTTCACATTTGGGCTGGTGCAAATCCCATAGAAAAATTCCAACACATAACAAAACACACAAAAAGGGGGGGTCACACTATTCTCCCCAAAATATCTATCATGTTTTTATATTTTTGCTCAATCACAATCATTCTCTTTCTCATAATGTCCATTTCGCTACTGCATTCCATGATTTCCTGAATGATTATTTTGGCGCTGGCACTCGAGAATGGAGGATTTGGACTTCCTGACACACCCCCACGTTCAGTCCCTAAAAAGAAAAAAATATTTTAAAACTATGCAGGCCTACATCTGTATTTACCTTGAAGTTGTGGTGACAGACACTGACCTGTTGTGCTGATAAGCTCCACCTCTCCTTCCTCCACCTCTCCTTCCTCCACCTCCACTTTCTCCCCCTCTGCTTCCTGAACCTGCTGAACTTTGTCTGCTTTGGGATCTTCAGGGAGTTTCTGTGGTGTTGGGTTCCTCGTCTCATGAGCATGGTGTCCTCCCACTCTCCTCTCCCCTATGGGAATAGAATTTTTTTTTTATCCTTTTAGCCCACAGACTTTTTAGGCCTGAAAATGGATTCTCAATGTTTTAAAGTGGGGTCCAATTGATATTTGGCCCTGAGTTTCAAGATGAACATATGAGATCTTGCAAACTCAACAAAGCAACATGTTATTTTGGAGGACACTCACAAATTCACTTGGATAAACACCAAGGTATCCACTGGACCACCTGTGTGTGACACCGTTAAGAAATTTGGTCATGTGGCCCAGAGTATAGTATCTTGATGAAGAACAAAAAAGAGTACACAACTGCTGGAGTGTCATCTCCTTTACCCAGAATACAGTTTATTCTTTCATTCACATTCTAAATTTCCTTACAATACATCATCTAGCCAACAATGTGTAGATAAACATTGTTGAAGTAAAATGAGGCATGCCCACATGTAGTTTACATGGATATGTGCCAAACATGTTTGGGGGAAGAGCAGCAATTTTTTTTTCAACACATTTAGCAAATAAGTGGACTCTCCATTTAACATAAAAGTTGAGATTTTAAAATGTGAAACCAGTAAAGCCAAGCACATGGTGCAAAACATGGAAGAATACATATTACAATGTGAAAGAACACAGTAAAATAAACTTACTTTTTTCAATGCTTTTTATAAGCTTCCTATACTGCTCCGGCTCCCTGAGCTTCAGGTCTGACCACCTTTTACGGAGTTGTTCCTTGGATCTCCTGACCCCATATTTTTTATAGAGAGTCTTCGCAACTTTGTCCATAATGTGTGACTTCCGGAGATTAGGGGTGTCGTATGGGCCATGCTTGCCGTCTTAATCCTTCCCCCGCAGAATGTCCACCATCTCCGCCATCTCAGAAAAAGACATATTAGTCGCCTTGTATCTTTTTTGACTGGATCGTGACGTTTCCGCCTCTGGGCTTTCCTCGTCAGTAATTTCAAGTAAAGAAGCCACCTGTGTCTGCGACATGTCGCCGTCTCACACTGTGCGCCGATCGTTAAGGGGCGGGGAAATCCTGGAAAAGTCCGTCATGGGCGGGCGACGAGGGCGGAGTTACACGCATGCGCAGGGTATAAAAAGGGGAAAGAAGTTATTAGGGATGCGCGGAGTAAGGACGACCGGAAGTGAACCAATGAAGTGAACTAAGGTAAGAAGGGAACTCGGGCCTGCAGTGGCCTATAATGGTTCATGATTGTAAAGGGCAATATTGTGATAAGTTGAGGAGAATCAATTCTGATCCTTTACTTTTTTTTCTTTTGTTTTTTACTTGTTGTTCAAAAAAGATGCATAAACTACGAGAGCCGGAGGTGATGCTGATTTTTATAGAAAAATATAAGGAACAGCGCAACCTGTGGGAACTGAAACACCCTGCGTACCACAAGAGTGATGTACGTCGGGCAACTATTACCAAGTTAGCAGAGGATATGAAGCCATGGATCCCAGATGCAGACTACACTATGATCAATAATAAAATCAACAACCTGCGTAATTCCTATAAAAAAAAATACAAGGAAGTGTGCCAGTCAAAGAGATCAGGAGCAGCAGCCGACAATGTAGTAAAGCCCAAGGTGTGGTGCTACAGACATCTTCAATTTCTGGATGACCAGATCGAGGCCAGGGAATCTATTTCCAGCCTTCCCTCAACCCTTCCTTCCACCCTTCCCTCCAGCGTTCCTTCCACCCTTCCCTCCACCCCTGCAGAGACGGAGGAGGAGCCTCCCGAGCTAGAAGAGCCAGATCTTCACATCTTCAGCCCGGTATAGTATTTTTGATCATAATTATTGTCCACTAAGTAATATTGTGTTGAACTGTTTGGATTAGCCATAAATGATATCATACCCCCCCCCCAAAAAAAAAACAGGAAAGAGATCAAAATTGTGTGTGATAGATTCCCCAAATAATCAAATTTTTCATTTTCTTTTAAAAACAGGATGAGGCAAGCCAGGAGGAAGAGGGTCAGGAGTGTGGCAGGCAGGAGGAGGCAGGGCCAAGTGGGACTCAGCAGGTCCCCAGGCCTAGTGGCAGCACCGTCTCCCAAGTGGCTCCCCTCCACGTCAGACCGCCAAAACAACGGCGGATGACACAAGTGGAGGAGGAGTCACTAAAGATGATTCAGGAGGCTGCTGCCATTATGAGGGCCCCCCTCAACCCTACGGAGGGGTTTAGCACCTATCTGGCGGATAAGTTGCTCAGAATGGAGGCGGGACAACGGGCCCTTTGTGAGCACCTTATATATATGGCCGTACACATGGGGGCGAGGGGGCTGCTGACTGAGGCCACCCATATCTCGCAGCAGGCCAATCCCTCTCCTCCTTCTCCTCCTCCTCCTGCCACATCACCACCCACAGTGGCCCAGCCTGCAAGGGTGCGTGGACGGGGCCGTGGAGAGAACGCTGCAGAGAGGCATGGAAGGAAGGCTACAGGGAAGAGCAGGAGGTGATTCCCTGGCCTCGAGCTGCTCATCCAGAAATTGAAGGTTGATGGAGTACCACAGCTTGGGATGATGTATGTCTTTGGCTGCTGCTCCTGATTTCATGCTGTTGTTGATTTTATTATTGATCATAGTCAGGTCTGCATTTGGGATCTAATGACTTTATATTCTCTGCTAATTTCTGAATAGTTGCCCTTCGGTTTTTGTTTGTTTTTTGTCCGAAATAAAGGGAAATTTGATTTCAGCCAACATACATGCCTGATGTGTTTTTTTTTGGAAGTAGCAATAATATTTCATAAAAACAATGTGTAATTAATAACAAGGGACACCAACCTCCATGAGTAAAAAATAAAAATAATATGTTGTTCTGAGAAATTGACACACCAAAAAATGCACAACAAATTTAAAGACAAAAACAAAAAAAAAAGGTGTAATTTGTGAGGTCGGCCTTGAAGAATTAAACAAATTATTCCTAAGATCACAAGAAAGAAGAAAGACATACGTTTGTCAGAACTCAGGAGAAAGATCTGCTGCCAAAATGACATTTTAAAGACCGTTCTAAAGCAACAAAACATGCGCTGCATTAAACGAAGCAATAACTTGCAGAATGACGAATGTGCTCTCTCCATTAGGAACGCTAGTTTTACCAGAACGAGCGCTCCCGTCTCCTAATTCAGTCTGAGCATGCGTGGGTATTTTAACCGATGGACTTGCCCATAGACGATTGGAAATTCCCATCGGTTTTTTATCCATCGGAAAAATTTAAAACAAGTTCTATTTTTTCCATCCGATGGAAAAAAGACCGATGGGTACCATACATGATCGGTTTGTCTGATGAAAACCATCCATCGGACGGTTTTCATCAGTTAAACCGATCGTGTGTACGGGGCTTTAGAGAGCTGACAGATAAGGGTAGATCTAGTCCAGATTGAAGGAAACTGAGAACGTCTTGAACTCCTGGATTTCTGAAAGACCTGCCCGTGGCAGAGGAGAATTCAACAAATTTGGCCCAGATTCTCCCATAAACCTTATTTGTGCTTGTTTTTCTTGAGCTCATAAGGGTGGAAATCACTCTTGAGGCGCAACCAGAATTTTCAGGGGGAGAAGGCAGCATTAATACCTTATTTATGTTTCCCAATTTGTGATTATACTCACTGTATGTGTATTTTTTAATTACCACTTTGTTTTACATTTGGATAATTTCTGGATAAAGATTTATTTCTCATTATACATATTAGATCTTGTATATGTGAGCATTTTTTGTACTTTGGTTAAATATGACATGCATGTTTACCAATAACAAAACAATGATCTTAAACAATAAATCCTTTTTACATACACGGGTATGTAGGTAGGTAAGAAATATTTGAAATATTTAGTGCTAGTGTAGCGCCAGCCCTGCAGGAGCTGTTATTTTGTTATTGGGTCCCTTCTGCCCTGCACATGTGATGACTCGCCCCTTTCCTGTACCCGAGAACACTGACACACCTCAAAGGTTTAAATGGGCTTTATTTAATGGCAAAGCCCTAGAAAGGAAAGGGTTAAATAACGAAAAAAAAATTCAATACAGCAATGTAGGCACATTGTTAAATGACACCATTCACAGGGTGTCACTGTTCGTTCACCACACCTGGGAAGCAACTGGTGCACAAACGTGCACTAGGCAGGTGCTAGTGAGCGATACTGGCTTGTAATTGCAGAATAATGACAATCCAACAATACAAATGGCATTTTTCAAAGGCAATACAGCCTACCTACTACCTAATGCAAAGTTGTCCTGCCTAACCATTGGCCAGTGGGACTATGTACAGAGTCTGCCGGCGATGGGGCCCTTACGTGGGAGTATTCACTAAAGTAAACAAGATGGTGTCTGGAAACCTCTCACCATTGATGACTGATTCAAGTCCTGAGGAGTTCCTCTGTGGCTGGTGAAAGGGTCCTTCCTCTTGAGCTAGCAGCTTTAGCAGGTAGCTGGAACACGTAGTCACTGGAAGCAACTGAAACACACTGGAATAGAAGCATAGTCTCTCCTCCCTCACTGCATTAAGTAGTGTTCAGCATAGCAACAGCCCACAGCCTGGTCCCTGCACACAGTTTTGCATGTGACTCAGGTGCAGCACACTTTTCCTGGCAGAACAGATCCTTTGGCAACAGCATGTGGTCAGCAGGTCAAAACAACAGTCCTGTGGCTTCTTGCAACCCTGAGCCCTATACCACAAACTTCCAGGCTAACTCTCTCTGGGCACACACAGCACAGTTCAGCTCCCAGACTCTGTAATAGCAGTCACAGAAAGTAATCAATTCTGTTTCTCTCCTCACAGAACACCTTCCGGGGATATATTGTACTGGCCAGGCACTTCTGACGTCTGTTCCTCAAGTGGTTCCCAGGCTCTCTAAAATGGATCCAAGAGCCCTCTCATCAGATCCCACATGTATTTCCTCCTTCTCTCAGTGGTGAGAGGCTGAAAAAACATCCCCCAGCCATTGGGAACCAGCTGGGCTTAGGCAGCTAATCAGGAGTCCTCCTTCTTCAGGGTTTCTAGGGGCAGGGTCCTCTTCAGCTCTAGCAACAGCCAGTCAGGGCACAGTCCAGTCCCCTCTCTCCCTGTAGCTGTCCATCACAAAAGAAAAGGAAAAAAAATGTCCTTTCTGTGTTTATTTTGTCAGCACTGCTGGGATTTTTTTTTTAAAGAGAACAGTGCTACATTCTCCCCCCACCAATGAATCTTTGGTCCTCCAAAAAACAATTGTTTTAGTTTTAACAATAACTAAACATTACATTAACACTGACAGGGAACCAAATAACATGTGTTCACATAGGAGACAGGCAAAGGAACTTCCCACCATTTACCTGAAGTTGAACATTTTCCTGGGCCATAAGCCACAAATAGTGGAATTTCCCACGAAGGTGTGTTGGATAGAGGACAGGGGGTGTCACTTACTGATACAAAGGCTTTGGGCACTTCAGCAGCGCTGATTTCTGATGAACTACTCTCTTCAGATTCATTCATTGATTCCACAGTAGGAAGCATCTTTTGCTTAACCCTCTGATCCCTGGGCTCTAACGTTTCTCTAACAGAGGGTTCCACTGTGACTTCAGAAAGCTGAGGAGATAATGTGTCTTCAGGACCCTGGACTTCCATCTTTTCCTCATGTCCACAGGATACCTCTTCTGGCTGAGACACAGTCAGTGTTGAGGCCTTTTCCTCTTGAAGCAGACACTGGTACACTGGCTGCAACTGGGGGTACACACTCTCTAGCAAGCATAGGTGTGTGCAGCCTATTGCATTAGGGTGTGCCCCGTTAAGCGCAAACACACATGTGTGTATGTGTCTACATATATATGACCCTTGCACATTGATCTGCATGCTGGTACAGTGAAAGAGAAGAGCATAAACACTTCTCTTATGGCAGAACCGGTAAGAGGGAGATCTTTCCCATGTTCTTGCTGCTACACAGAGTGATCACACTAATGCGCATGGGGTGATTAGGGTGTGCCTGGGCACACCGGTACACACTATGCGCACGCCAATGCTAGCAAGGAATCACATCTGGAGGCAACAGGAGCTAACAGCCATTTCACCAGATCTGTGTTTGTTCCCAAGATCAAAGAACTTCCTATGGACCCTGCTGACCGAGAACACACAATGGCCAGTGTGTCAAAGCTCCGAGGCTGTCCAACCATTACCGGATCAAATGATAACTTGATTTGCAGGTAACCGTCACAGGGGTAATTCTCCATTCTAACAGCCTGGATCTCTAGGTCTTTTAACTTCTGCAGGGGTACGTACGCCAGGTATTTTTCATAAAAGTCTCTATTCAGCAAAGTAACTTGAGCACCTGAGTCAAGATGGGCTCTTGGGTAAATTCACGGTTGCTAGGGGCAGGGTTCTCTTCAGCTGTAGCAACAGCCAGTCAGGGCACAGTCCAGTCCCCTCTCTCCCTGTAGCTGTCCATCACAGGAGAAAAGGAAAAAAAATGTCCTTTCTGTGTTTATTTTGTCAGCACTGCTGGGAATTTTTGTTAAAGAGCCCAGCGCTACACTAGTATAAACAATTGTGGATTTTTTTTTTCTTAACTCTGCTGCTTTGTGAAGAAATACATTTTGTTTTTGTGTAGAAATGTATCTATTTCCTATGGAAAACACAACATCCCCTTTAGATGTGCACATTTTGCCATTTTTCATGAAAACTGGCACTACATTGTTCATCTTCAGCTCTGTCTACTTTGTCTTCATCTATTTAATTGGAATGCTGGTGAACACAGTTATCATTGCAGTGATATGTTTGGACCCCCATTTGCACACCCCAATGTATTTATTTCTCTGGAATTTGTCTGTTGTTGATATTTCTTATACAACTGTTACCATTCCAGAACTCCTCTACATCTTACTTTCTGGTAATAATTCAGTGTCTTTTACACAATGTCTTATCCAAATGTATTTTATGTTGCAAGCGGCCAGTGCTGAGGTAAACATTCTATTTATAATGGCGTATGACCGATATGTCGCAATTTGTCACCCTTTGCACTATCATCTTATACTTAATAAGAAAATCTGCATATTACTAATAATAGTCATCTGGATTGGTGGGTGTGTAAATTCATCTTTAATTACAATGTCAGTCTTAAAAATTATTTTCTGTTCTGCTACCATTCATCAGTTCTTCTGTGATGCTAAAGCTCTTCTCAACATTTCCTGCGGTGGCACTGAAATGTTTTATATTGTCTTCTATGCAGAGTATTTAGTATTTGGGCTCTGCCCAGTTATGTGCAATTTGATGTCCTATGTAAAAATTATCAGGGTCATACAACGTATAAAATCTAAGGATGGTCGAAGAAAAGTATTTTCCACCTGTTCATCCCACCTCATTGTTATGGCCATCTACTATGGATCTGCTGTATCTGTATACATGACCCCACCATCAGATCGCTATGACCTACTGGAACAGATCTTAACCATATTCTACACCACAGTGGTCCCCATGTTGAACCCTCTCATATACAGTCTACGAAACAAAGAAGTGAAGAATTCTTTCCGCAAACTGGTGTTGTAACATTCACAAGTAGAGATGAGATTTGAGTTTATCACTATCATGGACTTGCATCACATTCTGCATAATTGACATTAAAGAGGAAGTAAACCTCGCCAATTTTTCTTAAAAAAAAACAAACCCTGCGAAGTAAAGGTATAATGTGCTAGTATGCATCACATACTAGTACATTATGAAATACTTACCTTAGAACAAAGCCCTGCACCGCCGCCCTGTGAGCTCTTGCAGACGTTTCCATCTTCAACCGGTCTTCCTTCAGCGTTCGCATCCTCCGGCTGTCTGATTGGCAGTCCAACAATCATGTCACTCCCGCGCATGTGCACAGGAGTCAAGGATCGCGGCACGGAGCTCTGAGGGGATGGCATGGGTATACCATTCCTTCAGAGCTCATGCGCCCGTGACATCACCGGCTGCATGAAGTGTGAATATCTCCTAATCCGTGAAGGTTTAAAGGTTCAGGAGATATTCATAGTACCTACGGGTAAGCCTTATTATAGGCTTACCTGTAGGTTCAAGTCTACAGAATGGCTTTACTTCCTCTTCTTTTTTTCAAATAATTTTTATTTATTTTTTATTAAACATACATACAAATATGTCAAATGAATCCATGAATTATCAAAAAGAGGAAAACATACAAAACAGATAAACCTTGAACCTCTCAGACTAAAGTAGCTTAGCAAATAATAAACAAAACTTTATAGCGACATAGATACATTTTACACATCAAGTTGTTCACCACTAATATCAATCATTAAACTATGGCAGCTTCCTCTATACAGCATCAAGTTATCTTTCTATCACGCACTAATTTCTTCTCTTCTACTCCTCACTCCTCTACTTCTACTCTTTGCTCCCATCTATCACCTCTACCTCACTCCTCTCCACTAGGTAAACCATGATATAATTGATTACTAGGATCTATCCAGGATGACCATATTTTACCAAACCTTTGGGGTGCACCTCTATTCTTATATGTTAATGTAGCACACAGATCTTTTTCCCCCTCTTACCTTCCTTTTAGGGGGATCAGACACACCATGCCACAACACCTTATCACGCCCTCTTCTGTGATGCAACAAGGAAGTGAGGGCTTCTGGGAAATGACCTACAGGAAATGAATTCTGAGAGATGATCTACAGGAAGTGATGGAATCTGAAAATCATTTAAAAATTCAAATGAACTGAAAAGATTTTAAACCTCCTGTGGATAAGGGAGGATTACAACACTAAAGGCCGCGGCTGGGTTACAGTCGAATGTCCCAAACCGCTTGGCCTCTGGTAAGCTGCTACCCCTTCTGTTGGTGGTGGATATCTCACGGTTTACTTTGAGTAGTCACTGTGGTGTGATATCTGTGGCTCCCCTGCTATAAGGATTTATGGACATTTGTTGAATACCATTGGACTATTTGGTGTAAAGCCTGCTAGTTCATTATGTGCATTTAAAATAAGCATAAAATTCCTATTAGGCTTCGGTCCAAATTCCTAAAACTGGCGCAGTTTTTTCTTTTCCATTGTTTGAGGTGTTGTCACACTATTTCTGCTGCCTAAGGTTTAATTTTTAATTTTTAATTTGTAATTTTTAATTGTTTGCTAGCGCAGTTTTTTATCCTTTATACACCATACCACATGCCCGCGTCCTCTGGATTAGAGGTCGGGCAGTGTTATGTATTTGGGTCCCGCAGCGAGTTGCTTCCTTTCACTGGTTCTTCCCTCTAGACTATAGAGGCAAGTCTTTACCTTTCCCAAAGAAGGTCAATGTCCACACAACACTTCAACTCCAACAAGAGTTTATTTTCTCTTTTTGCTTCAGTAACCAGAAAGTTGGAGAGAGGAAAGGGGTTAGCAGAATAGAAGCAGAATAGAAGTGGATTCAGGCACACTCTTGGCTTCGTCGCCACTCGGTCCCGAGTGGGTACAGCGCACCCGGATAGTCACTCAATAGCACTAGCAGCCGGCATGAAGCTCGAACAGTAACTTAGTCTCCTCCAAGGACAAAGTCAAGGAGATCCCTCCTTAAGTAACTACACTCTGCAAGGGCAGTCTGCGAAGAAAGGAATCCTTCCCTCCGACAGGTCACCAGGCCTCTCTCTCTCCTCTATGGGTCCGATCCTCCCCTGGCTTCCTCTCAGTCAGAGCGGTCACCCTCACCTGGGCTCCCTGGGTTTCCTTTCTGGTTGTAGACCCAGTTGAAGGTACTGGGCCTACCTGGAACTCCGCAGCCTCGGGCCGAAGGTCCCCGAGACTCCTTAGTCAAAGTTGGGCGCACCCCCCTTAGAGGGGCACACACCTCCGGGTACAGGTCCCCGGGTACTACATCCTGAATAATGGCGTCTTCCCCTTATATACCCTCTCCCGGCATGCACAGCAGGCCAGAACCGCCCACTGTACGGCAGCCGAGAGAGGACATCCAATAGCCACTCTATCCCCTGTGGTTCAACCCCGGGTATAAGTGACAGCACCACCTATACGCCTAAAGGGGAACTGCACGCCAGGTGACACAGCAGCAAGGCAGAGTCCAAACAATTAGAAAACCCGAGCCAACTACCGCTCAGGTCCCCCCTAAATTTAAGCACAGCGACTCCCCTAGGTAGGGGTCCGCTACATTAATTTTTCTCTTTTAAGTGTATAATTAAGTTTCTCAACCCATTGTTTATGGGTTGGAGGATAAGCAGATGACAATTTTTGTAAAATAACTTTACGTGCTAAATATAGGGATCTTATCCACATGGTATGCATCTCTACTGGTAACGTTCCATCAGGAATTATTCCCAGTAGTGCAAGTTTAGACGTTCCTATTATCTCAGTGGAGCATAATGAATTCAAGGTTACAAATATTTTTTCCCAATAATGATGAAGCTTTGGGCATCGCCAGAGCATGTGGATAAGACAACCATTAAATAAAGAGCATCGCGGGCATAATGGTGTTATATATTTTCCCCAAGCATAGAGTTTTTGTGGGGTATAATGAGCCCTGTGTATGATATAAAGCTGAGGTAACCTTTGGGAGGGTGAGAGGGATGTCCTGGGAAGTGTTTCCAGGGCATGTGTCCAGTCCTCCTCATCTAGATCCTTGCCACCTGGCAAAACTATTTTTATGTTTTTCAGTGTTCTCTATATTTTGTAAATTAGAGTAAAGATCTCCTATTAATCCTTGTTTTGTGCAAGAAACCGAAGTTGCCTTTGATAGTATTTTAGAGTGTTTATACTGTAGTTGGATTTTTGAGCTCTGAGTCTGTAATGCGTGGCGTATTTGAAGATATTGGTAGAAGTTTTTATTCGTTAACTGATAGAGGTCTTTTAATTAATCAAAAGGAAGTAAAACGTCCCCTTCATATAACTGATACAGGAATATTATACTCGCTTTTTTCCAATCTGAAAATTCCGAAAGTCTATTCAATTCATAGAGGTAGTAGTTGTCCCATATAGGCATATGTTTCGTAAAGCCCTTATGTTGAGTAATAGTTCGGACTGCTCCCCATATGCTATGAATCAAATACAAAGTAGGGAATTTTCTTTTTTTTATGAAAATGGTGAGCTACTATTAATTGAACTAAAGGGTGTTTTTTAAGTTGTGATATAAATAATCTTCTGTGTAGGATCCTGCATGTCCACTACCAGCCATGCCAGTGTTGTAATTGTGATGCAATAAAATATAATCTTGGGTTGGGTATCGCAATTCCCCCCTTATCTATGGGCTGTTGTAATGTTTCTAATCTAATTCTAGGTTTTCGACCCTTCCACACAAAGTCCCTAAAAACTGAATCGATAGTCCTAAATAATTGCAAAGTCAACCATATGGGGGAGTTGTGTAATACATATAGCACCTGTGGCATACACACCATCTTCACCAAATTTGCCCTCCCTACCATGGACAACGGGAATTTACTCCACGTTTTGCTCAGTTGTCTAAATTTGACAATAAGAGGGAGAATATTCTTGTCTGTGTATTCTGTAATATCTGATGTAATTACCACTCCCAAATATTTAAATTATGTAACCAGGGCTATCCGATGAACCTGGTGTGGATGCTCCAAACTCACAGGGTCCAAAAGCAGCATTACGGGTTCATCCCAGTTAATATTAAATCCTGAAAAGGATCCATACAATTCTATTAAGGACATAACTGCAGACAGGGATGGACCCGTATCCCCCAGAAACACTAGAGTGTCATCCGAATAGAGTGCTATCTTATCTTCACCTGTAGATCTACGAAATCCAACAACATTTGTAGAGGAGCAGATAGCCTCAGAAAATGGTTCAATGGCCAGAGCAAAAAGAAGTGGGGATAGAGGACATCCCTGCCTTGTCCCTCTGGTCAATGAGAAAGGGGCAGATACACATCCATTCACCTGTACCCTTGCACTTGGGGAGTCATACAAAAGTTGTATCCATTTAATAAATCTGAAGCCAAACCCATATTGTTTTAAGCAGTTCCACAAGAAGACCCACTCTATACTGTCGAATGCTTAAGCAGCATCGAGTGACAGTATAGCTCTATTTCCCATATTGTCTGTTAGGAGTTGTAGATTTAAAAACAGACGTTTGCTGTGGATCTATTAGGGATAAAGCCTGATTGGTCACAATGGATTAAATTTGAAATGCTGATTGATAATCTTATCGCCAATGCCATTGCCAGCAACTTGATGTCTGACGTTAACAAAGATATTGGGAGATATGAGTCAGGATTACTTGGGTCCTTACCAGGTTTCAACAAGACAATGATTACTGCTTCAGTCATAGAGGGGGGTAATGAGCCCACCACCATGGCATAATTAAAGACATCAAGCAATTCAGGTAACAAAACATCCCCATATTTTTTATATACTTCCCCTGGAAGACCATCTGGTCCTGGTGCTTTATTATTAGATGTGGCTTCTCTTAGCTCATCCCATGTTAATGGGGCCTCCAAAGCCACCCTTTCATTATTTGAGATACTTGGTAAATCAATAGTATCAAAGAATCTACTCAGGGACTCCTCCAGATAAGATGCCCTACTTTTATATAGTAGCTGGTAGAATTCCCTGAATACCTCCAATACCTCTGGGGTAGTATCAACCCTCTTATTTAAAGATGATTGTATGTCCATTATATACCGTATATACTCGAGTATAAGCCGAGTTTTTCAGCAAATTTTTTTGTGCTGAAAATGCCCCCCTCGGCTTATACTAAAGTCTGTGTCCATCTTCAACTTTGTGCGTCTGATCCCAGCCAGCCGTAGGCTACACATGTAGCCCCACTTTTCCTCTACAAGTGAGCAAAGTTTGTTGTCCGGGGGACCTACGGCCAGGGAGCACCGATTTTTCAAAGCCGGGCCCCCCTTACCTAGACTCCCATGTTAAACGGTAATTTCTCTGGTGATTTTGGGGACCCAGTACCGGCCGGCCCTAGATTCCCTGAACCCCACACTTGGCACACATGTAGCCCCCCTATTTATCTACAAGTGTGCAAAGATTGTTGTCCAGGGGACCTACGGCTGAGGAGCACCCATTTTTCAAACCCGGGCACCCCTTCCATAGACTCCCACGTTAAACGTCAGTCTAGTCACACAGCGCCGGAGATCAGGTAGGGAGATTGGGCACAGTGAGGCATGGACACAGTGCGGCATGGGCACAGTGACAGTGAGGCATGGGCACAGTGAGGCATGGGCACAGTAAAGCACAGTGAGGAAAAGTGAGGCACAGTGAGGCATGCAGATGGACACCCTAGGCTTATACTCGAGTCAATACGTTTTCCCAGTTCTTTCTGGTAATATTAGGTGCCTCGGCTTATATTCGGGTCGACTTATACTCAAGTATATACGGTATGTTGTCAGCCACTGAGCTTTAACAATAGTTGCCAATAGATGTCCCTCTCCCTCCTCAAAATATGGTTGTTGTAGGAAAAATCTTTTATTTTTTGCTTTCTTCTTAGCCACTGCTGCATAATGTAGTTGGCTATGAAGCCATTATTTTTTAGTGTCTTCATTTGGATTAGTTATATATAGGAGTTTGGCCTTCATCATATTATCAGATAAAGTTTTTTCCCATTGCCTAGATTGTTTCTTAATTTTTGATATCTGTGCAATAAGGAGACCTCGAAGATACGCTTTCATTGCACCCCAATATATTAGAAGTGAAACTGAGGTTCTGTTTATATTCTGATATGTAATCAATTCACTCACAATACCTTCAGATGAAGAAAAAAGGGACAACCAATATGGGTTCACCTTCCATAGAGTACACCCGGGACTAGTCCTAAAATAAAAACTTAGTACTATAGGGGAGTGGACTGAAATACCCCTAGCCTCATACTTAATATCATGAAAGTATGGGAGCAAGGAATATGTTCCCAATGCTAAGTCTATTCTAGAAAGGGTTTTATGACTACTAGAGAAACATGAAAATTGCCTTTTTGTTGGATTACGCTGTCTCCAGAGATCTATCTCTGGCCCCAATGAAGTTTGCTTGTCCATTGTGTTGTATTTATCCATTGTGGAATCCATAGGTAGTTAATAAAGTCCCCAACCAATAGGCATGCACTATCTGGTTTATCAGATACAAACTGAATATATTCTTTAAAGACTACCGTTGAATATGGCAAAGGAATATATATATATATATTTCCAATCACATATGGTCGTCCTGATAATGTACAATACAGAAACATAAATTGACCTTTACTATTCTTCTTAAAGTGGAAGTAAACCCTCCTATCATTTTCAGGCAAGGAAGCTGCCATATTGGCCTCTGTTTAATCTTCAACTGCCATGATGCTGCACATGTGATCAGTTATGACACCAGCCATTGGATGGTTTGACAGTTTGGTTGAGAGCACAACCAATGTGACAGTTGGCATTCCCGGCATGCCGGGAATGTAACTGCTTTTTGAAACTGTTAAATCGATGAGTTTACTTCTGCTTTAATTTGTCTACATATAAAATCCACTCCATTAGATATAAGTATAGACACTCCTCTGGAGTATGATGTATATGTAGAATGATCCTGAGTGTTAAACTGATTCTGTTTTAAATAATGCAGCTTTTCAGAGCTTAAATGGGTCTCCTGAAGACATACTATTGAGGGTGAGAATCTCCCTAGTGAGGTAAACACTGCTTGCAGTTTAGATGGGCTACCAAGTCCCCTAACATTCCATGAAACTAGCACTTCACTCAGAGGATCCATGTCAAATTGATCTCAAATAAACTGACCAAAATCCAAATCCAAAGTTTTTAATTCCAATCCATGTCTTCCCGCCTCCACCCCCCCAGTCCGTTGCCCCCATCATCCATGGGGGGGGGTGAGAAAAGGGGAGACAGAGATATATTCCGAGAGGTGCACATAAATCAACATATAAGACAAACCTACACAACCACAAACATAGACATAAGCAAAGACATAATCAACATAGCAAAACCATAAAAAACACAAAGACATACTCAACATGACAAAACAATAACACAAACATAGGGGTTATCTGATCTAGAGGGTCTCTAGAAAAAAAATAGAGCTCTCTCCACTCCCTTCCCTTTCCCAGAATATCTTTTCCTTCTCCCTCAAAAAACAAACAGAGGGAAAGGAAAGGAAAAAAAAAAAAAGGAAAAAAAACTAGAAGAAGCAGTCTCTCCTTTTATGGAATTAATTTGACTGTTTATAATTGTCCAGCCACTGTGCCACTAGTTCTGGTGATGCAAAAAATGTGTAGTACCCTGTGCTTTTACTTTAAGTTTAGCTGGGAAAAGCATAGAATAGGGTAAGTCTATCTGCCTCAATCGCCGCTTCACTTCCATAAATCCCGCCCTTTGGGGCTGCACTGCTGCTGAAAATCAGGAAAAAAGCTTATCTTTGAGCCATTCATCCGTATATCTGAGAGTTGTCTACAGTAGCTCTCTGCAGGATAACATCCCTATCTTTATAATTCATAATTTTCAAAATCAATTCAATTCAAATCAATTCCTCTTCTTTAACCAGTTTTGCTCCAGAGCAATTTTTTTTATTTGTCACATACATGTAAAATATGTTGGCAATAAAATTACTTAAACCCCCAGAACATTGTATATTTTCTGAAAGCAGAGGCCCTGTAGAATAAACAGGGTGATAGTTGCATATTTTAAATTCACTTGATATTTGCGCAACTTTTCCGGAAAGAATATAATAAAATATATTTAAAACCACACCATATAATACCCATTTTGGTTCAAATATAAAAAATGAGGTTGCATAGAGTAAATAGATGCCAAACATTCCATGTCTTAAAATGTGTGCGTCTATGATATCGCCAAAAATGTTGGTGGCGCAAGGGGGGTTTCGGCAATTTTTTTTTTATTTTAATATATTTTATTACCATTTTTTTTTACTTTTTTCTTTTACTTTATTTATTTTTACTTGATTGCTATCACAAGGGGTCAATAAACCCCTATGTAATAGCATTTGGCAGGTGACAGCAGACATGGGAGTAAGTCACACATGTGCAAGTCACAAGCAAGTCTCAAGTCTTAACCTTCAAGTCTCAAGCAAGTCCCAAGTTACTGTGACGAAAAGCAAGCAAGTCAAGTCGAGTCCCTGCTAGAAGTCAAGCAAGTCAAGTCAAGTCATTTATTTTGGTCAAGTCACAAATCAAGTCAAAATACTGATCTACCCCATACTGTATAAAAATAATAGGAGGGATAACAATAAATAATATTGGTTATGTGCCCATGCCTCACTGTGCCTCACTGTGCCCATGCCTCACTGTGCCCATGCCTCACTGTGCCCGTGCCTCGCTGTGCCCATGCTTCACTGTGCCCATGCCTCACTGTGCCCATGCCTCACTGTGCCCATGCCTCACTGTGCCTGTGCCTCACTGTGCCCAATGTGTATAGAAAGTAATTCTGCGCTACTATAATAAAAAAGATCATCTGCTGCAAAGCACTGAAAGGTATAATCCGTGACCCTGAGTGTGAATAGATATAAAGAAATAGTGCTGAGCTGATGGGAATGATATGTGATGTTCTGTGTCAGTAATGCTGGTTCTCAAATATCCAATATAAAATTACTAAAACTGGCATCCATAAATACTTATTGAGATAGCATAAAATAATAAAACATAAATATTGTGCCTTAATATACTCCTGTATTAGTAAGGTGCTTATATTACCAGCAAGTGCTGGAGCAATGATAAAGTGCAAATGATTCGTGACGCAGGAAAAATAAAATAACTGAGACAGTAGTAAAAGGTGCATATATCCATGGAGAGAAAAAAATGTACTACCAGTAAGGTAAAGTGCAAAGGTGCATGAATCCGTGACAAAAAATTAGTACTAAACAGTAACAAATACTTGTGTACACAATTGCTGTGTTCATACAATAAAATGAGTGTCCTTTTTAAAATCTGTGAGAGAAAAAGCTTTAAAATAAACGTGCAATAGAGCAACTATGTTTCTGCGAGAAAGTCCAAAAAAGGATTCCTTTTGGACTGAAAGTAGTGCTGTGATAAGGTGCTAGGTGATGAGTGGTTTAAACTTCATGCCTTTCACACTGACTCCTGTGGTATATGGATGGCCCCTTACCTCACTGCTGTGAGGTTACAGCATATAAGAGAAACCCTCTGTTTGTCCGACCTCCTCCTGCCTGGATGGTCCCGTGGAACCTGGGGTAGTTGTGCTGCCTGGTATGGGGGGGGGACGAATCCTCTAGCCATGGAGACTTTAAAGTAATGTACATAAATGGGGGGAAGAGCGAAGGAATCCCAAGATAGTGTAGTATTGTTATGCAAAAGGTTTATTTAAACAGTAAGGTTTGCAAGTACTTACATTTAAAATGTATAAACAGGTTTATCAAATACGAGCGCCGAGCTCGTCCGCGTCACCTCCGGTGCTTGTGTTGTCCATACGCGTATCGTCATTGTGACGCCGCGGGAAGAGGACAGAGGGACGCCGTGGGAAGAGGACAGAGAGAGATGTTGTGGCGGTCAATAGGGCCTAGAGAATAGCAGGCTAGGTACTTCCTAATGGCTCAGTCCCTGGGAATAGTAATGGATAATGCCCAACAGGCCCTCTTACCAGACCCAGCAAAATCGCAACAGTGATCCCTCTGGCTGGACGTTCACTGGTGGTACGGGGTACAGCGCGGCTCCCTGGTGGTGTGGGGTACATCGCGGCTCCCTGGTGGTGCGGGGTACAGCGCTACTCCCTGGTGGTGCGGGGTACAGCGTGGCTCTCTGGTGGTGCGGGTACAGGGTTACAGTGTGGCTCCCTCTCTGGTTTCCCCCAGCACAGTATTCTCTTTTGCTCCTCTTCTGCTGGGGGCTGTAGCTTGGTGTCTATGGACACACTGGGGCCGGAACTCTGCAGTGACTACATTTCCCATGATGCCCCAGAGTTTTCTGATTGGCCCTCTGCTGTGGCCAATCATGGGGAGGGCGCGACGAATCCAATTAGAGCCGCTCTCTCTCTGTCTTCGGGTTACAGAAAGGGAAGGGGGCGGCGGGGGAGATATACAGACAGCCCGCATCTCTCCTCTCCCTGTCACAGCGCCGCTACTCTATTTGCCAGAGAACTCGGCAGTGGTGCTGACAGGGAGAGGAGAGCTGTGGGCTGTCTGTATATCTCCCCCGCCGCCCCCCTTCCCTTTCTGTAACCCGAAGACAGAGAGAGAGTGTGAGCGGCTCTAATTGGATTCGCCACGCCGCCGCACAGCTTTCGGCCCGCTGTTTCCCTCCCCACAACAGAATCACGGCTGTAGGGGGGGGGGCGGGTTGACGGCTCTTATTTAACTGCTTCCTGAACCCCTCCGCACCCGGCACGAGCCACTGCACTGCTAAGCAGTACTCCCTGATAGTGGCCCTGCATGCGGGAGTCGGGAGGAGGCCGCCCCCCGCAAAGTGCCGCCCTAGGCCTGGGCCTTGTCGGCCTAGGCCAGAACACAGCACAGAGTACAGGTACTGCTTAGTACCATTTTTTCTCTCCACGGATACATGCACCTTTTACTACTGTCTCAATTATTTTATTTTTCCTGTGTCACGGATCATTTGCACTTTATCATTGCTCCAACACTTGCTGGTAATATAAGCTTACTAATACAGGAGTATATTAAGGCACAATATTTATGTTTTATTATTTTATCTCAATAAGTATTTATGGATGCCAGTTTTAGTAATTTTATATTGGGTATTTGAGAACCAGCATTACTGACACAGAACATCACATATCATTCCCATCAGCTCAGCACTATCACTGTGCCCAATGTCTCACTGTGCCCAATGCCTCACTGTGCCCAATGCCTCACTGTGCCCATGCTTCACTGTGCCCGTCAGCCGTGTACCTGATCGGCGGCATCCCGGCGGCATCCCGGCGGCCATTCCAGTATTCAAAAGCCGCACCTCCTCCTCGTCTGTGATAGGCGGAACACTCAATTTCCCAGAATTCAGTGTTCCGCCTATAACGGACATCCGCTCATCCTCATAACACAGACGAGGATAAGAGGATGTCCGTGGTAGGCTGAACACTGCCTGCTGTGAAATTGAGTGTTCCGCCTATCACAGACAAGTAGGCGCCGCTTTTGAACACTGCAATGGCCGCCGTCTGTCTGCATGACACGCTGATCAGGTAGGCAGATGGCGGCTTGCGGTTAGTGTTAGTGGTGCCAAGTCATTGCAAGTCATATAGCCCAAGTCAAAGTCAAGTCGCAAGTCATTAGTGACAAGTCAAAGTCAAGTCGAGTCATTTATTGAATTCTGTCAAGCAAGTCGCAAGTCCTCAAACAGGTGACTTAAGTCTGACTTAAGTCAAGTCATGTGACTCAAGTCCCCCACCTCTGGGTGACAGGTATGCTTTATGGAGACATTAGGGGTCTAATAGACCCCAATGTCTCCAATGCCCTTCACATCATCTAACCAAGCACAGATCGGCTTGGTTAGATTTCTCTCCTGGCTGTACTGACCAGGAAAGGGTGCATATGAAACAGGAAGTGACATCGCTTCCAGTTTCATTGTTTGCATGTAAGATCGAGGCATGTGTTTGCCTCGGTTTCACTGCAATCTTTCCCCCCCACCAGCGGTTTTGTTCCCATGCACCGGTAAGCGCGGAACAGCCCGGGAACCAAGGGGGGGGGGGAGCCGACGGGAGGGGAGGCACTGCACTGCCGGCTGTGTGAAAGTGATCAGTGGCCATGGAGCTGCTGCATCACTTTCACTTTGAAGCCGGTCGCCGACTAAACAAAACCCACATAGGCTGATGGCTGCTATTGCCATATGAGCCCTTAGCTTGAAGGTTCACTGGATGTACATAGTACGTCCAAAGAGCATAACTGGTTAATGGAACTGAAGAACTTATATGGGAATTCGCCAGACTAAATTCTTTGTGACCATATTGCATTGCCTGGTCCTTTGGTTTAGAAGGGCCAATAAGAGGGATTTTGGATAAGCCAGTCCCCCTCACTATAAAAGGATAAATTCACAGCATCTATGAGTACCGGTATATATGTGCAGAAATTGCATCAGATGTGATATTCAAGTGATATGACTTTGAGGAGGGGGGCATTCAATAGAGTGGATCTTCCATTTTCACGGAAGGTCTTCTTTAGACAATAACAACAGTGTTTTGTTTTGGAGGACCATGTGGCAGCATGATTTACCAAAGGTAGATTAAAGTGGTTCTAAAGCCTCAAGGTTTTTTAACTTCATGCATTCTATGAATGAAGGTAAAAACCTTCTGTGTCACAAACTCGCCCTCTCACCCCCTTTATATTTACCTGAACCCCATCGAGATCAATCGCTATGCATGAGAGCTGCGGCTCTCCTGTCTTTGTCCCTCCCCTCTGGGCAGATCGATAGTAGTGGGAGCCATTGGCCGTTCTGTCAATCAACTCTAGTGATGAGGGAACAATGGAAGCGAGCCCACATGAGTGCCCCCATGGGGATCGGTTTCCTATTGCGAGCACCAGGAAGAGAGGAGGAGCGCCGGTGGGCAGGACTGGACTGGGACAAAAATTTGTCCCTGGACTTCATCCAGACTGGCCCACTTTAATTTTGAGAGTCCCCATCAGCACCCTGCTTACATCAGAGTGTCCCCAACAGCGTCCCCCTTACATGAGAGTGTTCCCATCAGCATCCCCTTACATCAGAGTGTTCCCATCAACACCCCCTTTCATCACAGTGTCCCCATCAGTGTCCCCTTCACATCAGAGTGTCCCCATCAGCACCCCCTTACATCAGTGTCCCCTTGAGTGAGTGAGTAACTTGTATAGCGCTGCAAATGCGAACAAAATCACCTCAAGGCGCTTGGCATCCAGTGTCCTTGAGATCCTTTAGAAGAGGTGGGCCTTTAGTTTTTTCCTGAAGGCCCGATGCTTTTCTTCCATGCGGATGATCGTGGGTAGTGCATTCCATAGCCTTGGTCCTTGGACAGCAAACCTCCGTTCTCCCTTAGCTTTGTAGCGAGTCTTGGGGATGTGAAGGAGGTTTTGGTTGGTTGAATGGAGGTCGCGAGTAGTGGTGTAGCGTTTTATTTTCTCGCATAAGTACTGAGGTGCGTGTCCTTGTGCGCATTTGTGAGTGAGGCAGAGGGTCTTGAATGTGACCCGATCCTTTACGGCTAGCCAATGGAGGCTTCTCAGGGACGGTGTGATTGATTCCCAGGGTTTTTTTTCCCATTACCAATCTGGCCGCTGTGTTTTGGATGACTTGTAGACGTGCAATCTGGTATTTGGGTAGTCCTAGGTAAAGGGAGTTAGCGTAGTCAAGTCGGGAATTGATGATGGTTCCGACTACTACTGCTCTGTCTTTTTCCGGCATTAAAGGGATAAGTCTTCGTAGCAGGCGGAGAAGAGTGTCCCCTTCAGAGTCCCCCTTACATCAGAGTGTCCCCATCAGCACCCCCTTACATCAGAGTGTCCCTATGAGTGTCCCCTTACATCAGAGTGTCCCCATCAGCGACCCCTTACATCAGAGTGTCCCCTTCAGTTTCCCCCTTACATCAGAGTGTCCCCATCAGCGTCCCCCTTACATCAGAGTGTCCATATCAGCGTCCCCTTACATCAGAGTGTGCCCATCAGCTCCCCCTTTCATCAGAGTGTCCCCATCAGCATACCCCTTACACCAGAGTGTCCCCATCAGCACCCCCTTACAGCAGAGTGTCCCCATCAGCGCCCCCCTTACATCAGAGTGTCCCCATCAGCGCCCCCTTTCATCAGAGTGTCCCCATCAGCGTACCCCTTACATCAGAGTGTCCCCATCAGCACCCCCTTACATCAGAGTGTCCCCATCAGCGTCCCCTTACATCAGAGTGTCCCCATCAGCGTACCCCTTACATCAGAGTGTCCCCATCAGCACCCCCTTACATCAGAGTGTCCCCTTCAGAGTCCCCCTTACATAAGAGTGTCCCCATTAGCGTCCCCCTTACACCAGAGTGTCCCCATCAGTGTTTCCTTACATCAGAGTGTCCCCATCAACGTACCCCTTACATTAGAGTGTCCCCATCAGCACCCCCTTACATCAGAGTGTCCCCATCAGCGCCCCCGTTACATCAGAGTGTCCCCATCAGCGCCCCCTTTCATCAGAGTGTCCCCATCAGCGTACCTCTTACATCAGAGTATCCCCTTCAGAGTCCCCCTTACATAAGAGTGTCCCCATTAGCGTCCCCCTTACACCAGAGTGTCCCTGTCAGTGTTTCCTTACATCAGAGTGTTCCCATCAGCTCCCCCCTTACATCAGAGTGTCCCCATCAGCACCCCCTTTCATTAGAGTGTCCCCATCAGCAACCCCTTACATCAGAGTGTCCCCATTAGTGTTCCCTTACATCAGCTGTCATCCCTCTCCTCCCCCTCCCACGTGTACTCACAGCTCTCCAGAATGAAGGCAGCTTCTTGTTCCTCTCTCCAGTCATGTGATAAGTGATAAGGGGAGAGAGGAAGGAAAGTCTGTCGGTTGTCTATCTCCCCCTGCAGGCTGGAGGGAGCAGAAAGCCTAATCCTCACTCCAGCAACTGTCAGGAGCTGCTTCTTGGCAACAAGAGTGTCCCCATCAGCACCCCCTTTCATCAGAGTGTCCCCATCAGCACCCCCTTACATCAGAGTGTCCCCATCAGCGTCCCCTTACATCAGAGTGTCCCCATCAGCGTACCCCTTACATCAGAGTGTCCCCATCAGCACCCCCTTACATCAGAGTGTCCCCTTCAGAGTCCCCCTTACATAAGAGTGTCCCCATTAGCGTCCCCCTTACACCAGAGTGTCCCCATCAGTGTTTCCTTACATCAGAGTGTCCCCATCAACGTACCCCTTACATCAGAGTGTCCCCATCAGCACCCCCTTACATCAGAGTGTCCCCATCAGCGCCCCCGTTACATCAGAGTGTCCCCATCAGCGCCCCCTTTCATCAGAGTGTCCCCATCAGCGTACCTCTTACATCAGAGTGTCCCCTTCAGAGTCCCCCTTACATAAGAGTGTCCCCATTAGCATCCCCCTTACACCAGAGTGTCCCTGTCAGTGTTTCCTTACATCAGAGTGTTCCCATCAGCTCCCCCCTTACATCAGAGTGTCCCCATCAGCACCCCCTTTCATTAGAGTGTCCCCATCAGCAACCCCTTACATCAGAGTGTCCCCATTAGTGTTCCCTTACATCAGCTGTCATCCCTCTCCTCCCCCTCCCACGTGTACTCACAGCTCTCCAGAATGAAGGCAGCTTCTTGTTCCTCTCTCCAGTCATGTGATAAGTGATAAGGGGAGAGAGGAAGGAAAGTCTGTCGGTTGTCTATCTCCCCCTGCAGGCTGGAGGGAGCAGAAAGCCTAATCCTCACTCCAGCAACTGTCAGGAGCTGCTTCTTGGTGACAAGAGTGAAAAATTTGATAATTCCTGTCAGTGAGGAGCGGCTCCAGGACTGATCCTGACCGGCCCACTGAGCAATTGGTCCACCGGGAAACTCTCGGTAATCCCGATGGCCAGAGAAGAGGAGGATCGATGCCACTCTTTGCAATTCTATTGCACAGAGCAGGTAACTATAGACATGTTTGTTTTCTGTTTATTTCCCTACAACCACTTTAAGGGAGACAGGGGCAAAACATTGTCACCCCATAAGTGCCCTAACAAGTACTTCTATATCAGTATCACCAGCTGTCATTTTAGTGAAGGCTACTGAGAAAAAAAAAAAAAAAAAGGACTTTCTAAATAGTATTATCATTTAAAAACTACGAGAGAGACTTTAGTTGTTATCATTTTCATATACAGTTCTGTGCAAAATTTTTAGGCAGGTGTGAAAATATGCTGTAAATGAAGAATTCTTTGAGAAATAGAAATTTTTATAGTTTATTTTTACTAAAATGGAAATTAAATGAACAGAAGAAAAATCCAAATCAAATCAATATTTGGTGTGACCATCCTTTGCCTTAACATTTTCAATACAGGGCATTTTCACCCTTTCCTGCCCAGCGCTGTCACACTTTGAATGACAATTGCACGGTCGTGCGACGTTGTACCCAAATTAAATTTTGATAATTTTTTTCCCCACAAATAGAGCTTTCTTTTGGTGGTATTTGATCACCTCTGCATTTTTTATTTGTTGCGCTATAAATAAAAATTTTGAAAAAAACACAATATTTATTACTTTTTGCTATAATAAATATCCCATTTTTTTTTTAAAAAAAACAATTTTTTTCCTCAGTTTAGGCCGATATGTATTCTTCTACATATTTTTTGTAAAAAAATCGCAATAAGCGTATATTGATTGGTTTGCGCAAAAGTTATAGCGTCTACAAAATAGGGGATAGATTTATGTCATTTTTATTATTAATTATTTTTTTACTACTAATGGCGGCGATATGACTGTGACATTGCGGTGGACAGATTGGACACTTTTGACACTATTTTGGGACCATTGACATTTAAAAAGCGATCAGTGCTATAAAAATGCATTAATTACTGTATAAATGTCACTGGCAGGGAAGGTGTTAACACTAGGGGGCGATGAAGGGGTTAAATGTGTGTCCTAGGGAGTGATTCTAACTGTGGGGGGAGGGGACTGATGAGGGGAGGAGACCGATCGGTGTTCCTATATATAAGGAACATACGATCAGTTCTCCTCTACCCTGACAGGACCTGGATCTGTGTGTTTACACACACAGATCCACGTCCCTGCTCTGTGATGAGCAATCGGGGGTGCCAAGCGGACATCAAAATTTACGAAATTCAAATTGAAATTCAAATTGAATTTTACATCAAATTCCGTTCAAATTCGAACTGTAAACATATTTCTGAAATCAAAGACTATGTGTGTTATTAGAATACCATTTGGAAATAATGCTGTTTTTGTTAAGCCAAAGTTGATTTAAAGAGTCATAGTAATTAGTGATGAGCCGAACACCCCCGGGTTCGGTTCGCACCAGAACCCGCGAACGGACCGAAAGTTCGAACGAACATTAGAACCCTATTAAATACAATGGATGCGAACGTTCGAATTCTAAAGTGCTAATTATAACAACTATTATGCATGTTATTGTCCTAAAAAGGGTTTGGGAACCCGGGTTCTGCACCAGGGGACATGTATCAATGCAAAAAGAAGTTTTAAAAACGGTCGTTTTTCGGGAGCAGTCATTTTAATGATGCATAAAGTGAAAAAAAAAAAGTCAAATATTCCTTTAAATATCGTACCTGGGGGGTGTCTAAAGTATGCCTGTGAAGTGCCACGTGTTTCCCGTGTTTAGAACTGTCCCTGCACAAAATGACACTTCTAAAGGAAAAAAAAGCAATTTAAAACTGCTTGCGGCTTTAATGTAATGTCTGGTCCCGGTAATATGGATGAAATTCTTTAAGAAAAATGGCATAGCTACCCCATGACCCCCCCCCTACCCCAGCCCATTACCAGCCCCTTTGGGTCTTGTATGGATATTAAGGGGAACCCCGCACATAAAATAAAAAAGGCCCTATATACTCTGAACAGCCCTATACAGGCGGTGCATACAAGACAGGGACTGTAGGTTTGTTCTTATGTAGAGTCTGTTTGTAATTTTGAACAGGTACATTGTTGAAGTGTAGCTCCAGACCAAAAATCTATTTTTAAACTTTTTGGAAAACATAGGTAAGGGTTATCACCCCTGTAACATTTGTTTTGCTGTCTGTGCCCCTGTTCAGAACATTTCACCTCACTTTCCGTCCCAATGACAACTGTTTTTGAAATGTGGTGTTTTTCTTGAAACAAGGATTGCTGATAAAGCATCAGTACAGAGGAGACACCTTTCTCCCATATTTATTCTTACAGGAGAGAATTTTCCTTCCTAGTGGTAGATTTCCTCTCACTTCCTGTTGTCTTCTTGCGTTTGCAAGTAGGAGTCGTTTGTAAGTTGGATGTTTGAAAGTAGGGACCTGCCGTATATACTCTGCAGAAATAGGCCCCTTAGTTGTTGGTGTTGGCACAACACTGTAAGCACTCACAGTTACTCTTGGTTGGTGCTGGAACGCCCTGCTGTCAACTATTATATCAGGAATTTTAATTACATATAATTGTTGAACAGTGGTAGTAAAAATTGGGCCTTTGATGGTGGTGCTGGTGCCACAACACTGTAAGCCCTGACAGTTACTCTTGGTGGGTGCAGCAATGGGCCCTGCTGTGAATTATTAGATCAAGAATTGTAATTACATGCCCCTGTTGAACAGGGGCTGAAAAATTGGGCCTTAGGCACTGGTGGCACAACACTGCAACCCCTCACAGATACTGTACTTGGAGCACAGCAATGAGCCCTGTTGCAAAGTATTGCTTCAAAAATTGTAATGACACGCCCCTGTTAAACAGGGGCTGAAAAATTGGGCCTTAGGCACTGGTGGCACAACACTGCAACTCCTCACAGATACTGTACTTGGAGCACACCAATGAGCCCTGTTGCAAAGTATTGCTTCAAAAATTGTAATGACACGCCCCTGTTAAACAGGGGCTGAAAAATTGGGCCTTAGGCACTGGTGGCACAACACTGCAACTCCTCACAGATACTGTACTTGGAGCACAGCAATGAGCCCTGTTGCAAAGTATTGCTTCAAAAATTGTAATTACACGCCCCTGTTAAACAGGGGCTGAAAAATTGGGCGTTAGGCACTGGTGGCACAACACTGCAACTCCTCACAGATACTGTACTTGGAGCACAGCAATGAGCCCTGTTGCAAAGTATTGCTTCAAAAATTGTAATTACACGCCCCTGTTAAACAGGGGCTGAAAAATTGGGCGTTAGGCACTGGTGGCGGCACCCATAAACAAAAATGATCTTACAAGCTATCATCATCAATCGTATCATTGAGGACTCGGAGGAGGAGGATAGCCAGTCAACATAACAGCACAGGCACTCAGCATCAGCATCAGTCTTGAAGGGATGTGACATGTTAAAATCAATTAGTCTGTTATATCAGCATCAGGTGTGTGGTAGCTGGTGGTGATCCAAGACTGGTTCATCTTGATGAAAGTCAGTCGATCAACCGAGTCGGTGGACAGGCGCACCCTGTGATCCGTGACAAATCCTCCAGCAGCACTGAATGTGCGTTCCGAAAGAACGCTGGATGCAGGACAGGCCAGTAGCTCAATTGCATACTGTGCAAGCTCTGGCCAGTGATCCATCCTCAAGACCCAGTAAGCCAGAGGATTTTCGGTGGGGAAGGTGTCCAAGTCTGACCTTGCCCCTAGATATTCCTGCACCATGTTTATCAGACGCTGGCGATGGTTGCTGGAACCGATCATACTTTGGGGCTGCGGACTAAAGAATTGTCTGAACGCATCGGTCAGACGGCCACCTTCCCCACCGCTCCTTCTTTGACTGGCCGAAGCCTCAGCAACTCGTTGTCCAGGACCAGGAGTTTGCAACCTCCCAGTCTCTGGGAACGCGTTGCACAGACCTTTCTGCAAGGCCTCCCGGAGTTGTCTCATCCTCTGCTCCCTCTGCGACGGTAACATAAGGTCCGCAACCTTACCCTTGTACCGTGGATCAAGGAGAGTGGCCAGCCAGTAATGGTCCCTCTCCTTGATCCGAAGAATACGAGGATCCTTCCGCAGACTTTGCAGGATCAGGGAGGCCATGCAGCGTAGGTTTGCTGAGGCATTCGCTCCGGAGTCCTCTGGGTCACTAAGGACGACATGATCCGCAGCCACCTCCTCCCAGCCACGTACAAGTCCACTGGTTTCTTGGGACTGTAAATCATCCCTAAAAGACTGCTGCTGATGATGCTGAGTGCCAGCCTCCACCTCCATGCTGACACAATCCTCCTCCTCCTCCTCCTCCTCCTCCTCCTCCTCCTCTTCCTGTGCGATGGGTGGGACAGAAGGAACACTGTCTGGGTAAAGGGGGCCTTGAGAGGCAAGGAAGTCCTCCTCTTCCTGCCTCTGTTCTGCCTCAAGTGCCCTGTCCATTATTCCACGCAGCGTGTGCTCCAACAGGTGGACAAGAGGTACAGTGTCACTGATGCATGCACTGTCACTGCTCACCATCCTCGTGGCCTCCTCAAATGGTGCCAGGACAGTGCATGCATCCCTGATCATGCCCCACTGGCGTGGAGAAAAAAAACCAAGCTCCCCTGACCCTGTCCTGGTGCCGTAGTCGCACAGGTACTCATTGATGGCCCTCTGCTGCGTGTGCAGCCGCTGCAGCATGGCCAACGTTGAGTTCCACCTGGTGGGCATGTCACATATAAGGCGGTTCTTGGGCAGGTTCAACTCCTTTTGCAGCTCAGCCAGGCGAGCACTGGCATTATAAGATCTGCGGAAATGCACACAGACTTTCCTGGCCTGCCTCAGGACATCCTGTAAGCCCGGGTACCTGCCCAAGAAGCGCTGCACCACCAGGTTAAGGACGTGAGCCACACAGGGCACATGGGTCAGTTGTCCCTGTCGGAGGGCGGAGAGGAGGTTGGTGCCATTGTCGCAAACCACCATTCCTGGCTTAAGCTGGCGTGGCGTCAACCACCTCTCGGCCTGGCCCTGCAGAGCAGACAGGACCTCTGCCCCAGTGTGGCTTCTGTCCCCCAAACACACCAGCGCAAGCACGGCATGGCATCTTTTTGCCTGCGTACTTGCGTAGCCCCGTGAACGGCTACGGAGCACCGCTGGTTCATAGGACAAACCACAGGAAGAGGCCATGGAGGAAGAAGAAGAGGAGGGGGTGGAGGAGAGAGGTGTGTCACAACCAGTAGTAGCATTTTGGAGGCGTGGCGGTGGGACAACCTCCAACACTACTGCACCTTGTCCTGAATCCTTCCCAGCTGCCAAAAGAGTGACCCAATGGGCCGTGAAAGAAAGGTAACGTCCCTGTCCATGCCTGCTGGACCATGAGTCAGCGGTAATATGCACCTTACCGCTGACCGCCCTGTCCAGCGAGGCCAAGACATTGCCTTCCACATGCCGGTAGAGAGCCGGAATAGCCTTCCGTGAGAAAAAGTGGCGTTTGGGAACCTGCCACTGAGGAACTGCACATTGCACAAACTCACGGAAGGGGGCCGAGTCTACC
The DNA here is from genome assembly GCA_029206835.1 of Rana muscosa. Lineage (NCBI taxonomy): Eukaryota > Metazoa > Chordata > Amphibia > Anura > Ranidae > Rana > Rana muscosa. The sequence goes on along the minus strand of CM055127.1, from coordinate 158,234,410 downwards.
AACTGAAAAGGCAGCAGTTGAAGCGCTAGCAATTTAGCCAAGCTAGCATTCAACCGCTGGGCATGTGGATGGCTGGGAGTGAACTTCTTTCGACGGTCCAGCAGCTGGGGCAGGGAAATTTGCCTGCTAGAATCGGACGTCGGTGTACTGCTAGCAGAGTGGGCGCAAGTACTTGGCTGTGACACACCTAATTCTACACCTTCATTCCTCTCAGTGCATGTTTCAGAGAGGACTGAAGTTATAGTGGGGTTGGAGATCCCAGCTGATGCGGTGCAAGGAGAGGTCCGCTTTGTTCTTTGGTGTGGGTCTTTGAGGTAGGCTTGCCAACGAGCTGCATGGCAGGTCAACATATGTCTGGTCAGGCATGTGGTACCCAAGCGGCTGATGTTTTGGCCACGCGATATACGCTTGAGACATATGTTGCAAACAGCAGCTGTGCGATCTGATGCACTAGCCTCAAAAAAGGCCCACACCAAAGAACTTTTTGAATGACGGGCAGAGGCAGCGCCCTGCACAGGCGGAGCTCTGCGGTGTGATTCCGTTGGTGTACTGCCCTTACGCTGGCCACCAAAGGGCATCCTGCCTCGTTGGAGATGTGCCTCCTCCTCATCCTCCTCCTCCTCCTCTCTCCTATTAGGCACCCACGTGGAGTCAGTGACCTCATCATCCCCTCCCTCCTCATCACTGGAGCCAATCTGGCAGTATGCTGCAGCTGCTGGAACATGACTGCCAGATTGGTGTCCTTCTTGAGCATCCCCTCTGTCTGCTCTCACGCTACTGCCTTCCTCTAGCTGGGTTTCATCATCAGACCCTTCGAAACGCTGGGCATCCTCCTGGAGCATGTACCCAACACTGTGCTGAAACAGTTCGGGGGACTCCTCAGGAGGAGGACATGGTGGGTCTAGGGAAGGAGTGACTGATGATTTGTCTGACATTGATACCAGGGAAGACGACGCTTTGGCAGCTGCTTTTCCAGTACCCTGAGCCTGGGTGAGAGAGGATGAGGAGGAGGAGGAGGGCTTGGTCATCCACTCTACCAAGTCTTCGGCATGATGTGGCTCAACATGTCCAGCTGCCGAAAAGAAGGACAAGCGTGTCCCATGGCCATGTGCTGATGACAATGCACCGCGTCCACGACCAGCACTGTTGCCCCCAGACACAGAGCCTGCTTGCCCTCTTTTATTGCCTCCTGACTGTCTGCCTCTCCTTGTTTGCCTTCCAGACATTCTAATAGATGGCCTGCAGGGAGATGGGAAAAAAGCAATAAGGGCTACCTTCAGGTGTCCTTCTCTGTCCCTTGAAACAAGGACTTTCACAGTGAAAGAAACTGACACTCTCCCTACCTACAGTTTTCTGTCCCTAGAAAAAATGTTTTTTTTAATCACAATATAGCACAAGGACAATTCACTCACTGTCCTTACAGGTCCCTGGAAACAAGGACTTGCAGAGTGAAAGAAAAAAAACACTCTCCCTACCTACAGTTTTCTGTCCCTAGAATAAATGTTTTTTTTAATCACAATATAGCACAAGGACAATTCAGTCACTGTCCTTCCAGGTCCCTGGAAACAAGGACTTGCAGAGTGAAATAAACTGACACTCTCCCTACCTACAGTTTTCTGTCCCTAGAATAAATGTTTTTTTTAAGCACAATATAGCACAAGGACAATTCACTCACTGTCCTTACAGGTCCCTGGAAACAAGGACTTGCAGAGTGAAAGAAAAAAAACACTCTCCCTACCTACAGTTTTCTGTCCCTAGAAATTTTTTTTTTTTTAATCACAATATAGCACAAGGACAATTCACTCACTGTCCTTACAGGTCCCTGGAAACAAGGACTTGCAGAGTGAAAGAAAAAAAACACTCTCCCTACCTACAGTTTTCTGTCCCTAGAAAAAAATGTTTTTTTTAATCACAATATAACACAAGGACAATTCACTCACTGTCCTTCCAGGTCCCTGGAAACAAGGACTTGCAGAGTGAAATAAACTGACACTCTCCCTACCTACAGTTTTCTGTCCCTAGAATAAATGTTTTTTTTAATCACAATATAGCACAAGGACAATTCAGTCACTGTCCTTCCAGGTCCCTGGAAACAAGGACTTGCAGAGTGAAATAAACTGACACTCTCCCTACCTACAGTTTTCTGTCCCTAGAATAAATGTTTTTTTTAAGCACAATATAGCACAAGGACAATTCACTCACTGTCCTTACAGGTCCCTGGAAACAAGGACTTGCAGAGTGAAAGAAAAAAAACACTCTCCCTACCTACAGTTTTCTGTCCCTAGAAAAAATGTTTTTTTTTAATCACAATATAACACAAGGACAATTCACTCACTGTCCTTCCAGGTCCCTGGAAACAAGGACTTGCAGAGTGAAATAAACTGACACTCTCCCTACCTACAGTTTTCTGTCCCTAGAATAAATGTTTTTTTTAAGCACAATATAGCACAAGGACAATTCACTCACTGTCCTTACAGGTCCCTGGAAACAAGGACTTGCAGAGTGAAAGAAAAAAAACACTCTCCCTACCTACAGTTTTCTGTCCCTAGAAAAAATGTTTTTTTTAATCACAATATAGCACAAGGACAATTCACTCACTGTCCTTACAGGTCCCTGGAAACAAGGACTTGCAGAGTGAAAGAAAAAAAACACTCTCCCTACCTACAGTTTTCTGTCCCTAGAAAAAATGTTTTTTTTAATCACAATATAACACAAGGACAATTCACTCACTGTCCTTCCAGGTCCCTGGAAACAAGGACTTGCAGAGTGAAATAAACTGACACTCTCCCTACCTACAGTTTTCTGTCCCTAGAATAAATGTTTTTTTAAGCACAATATAGCACAAGGACAATTCACTCACTGTCCTTACAGGTCCCTGGAAACAAGGACTTGCAGAGTGAAAGAAAAAAAACACTCTCCCTACCTACAGTTTTCTGTCCCTAGAAAAAATGTTTTTTTTAATCACAATATAGTACAAGGACAATTCACTCACTGTCCTTACAGGTCCCTGGAAACAAGGACTTGCAGAGTGAAATAAACTGACACTCTCCCTACCTACAGTTTTCTGTCCCTAGAAAAAATGTTTTTTTTAATCACAATATAACACAAGGACAATTCACTCACTGTCCTTCCAGGTCCCTGGAAACAAGGACTTGCAGAGTGAAATAAACTGACACTCTCCCTACCTACAGTTTTCTGTCCCTAGAATAAATGTTTTTTTTAATCACAATATAGCACAAGGACAATTCAGTCACTGTCCTTCCAGGTCCCTGGAAACAAGGACTTGCAGAGTGAAATAAACTGACACTCTCCCTACCTACAGTTTTCTGTCCCTAGAATAAACGTTTTTTTTAAGCACAATATAGCACAAGGACAATTCACTCACTGTCCTTACAGGTCCCTGGAAACAAGGACTTGCAGAGTGAAAGAAAAAAAACACTCTCCCTACCTACAGTTTTCTGTCCCTAGAAAAAATGTTTTTTTTAATCACAATATAGCACAAGGACAATTCACTCACTGTCCTTACAGGTCCCTGGAAACAAGGACTTGCAGAGTGAAAGAAAAAAAACACTCTCCCTACCTACAGTTTTCTGTCCCTAGAAAAAATGTTTTTTTTAATCACAATATAACACAAGGACAATTCACTCACTGTCCTTCCAGGTCCCTGGAAACAAGGACTTGCAGAGTGAAATAAACTGACACTCTCCCTACCTACAGTTTTCTGTCCCTAGAATAAATGTTTTTTTTAATCACAATATAGCACAAGGACAATTCAGTCACTGTCCTTCCAGGTCCCTGGAAACAAGGACTTGCAGAGTGAAATAAACTGACACTCTCCCTACCTACAGTTTTCTGTCCCTAGAATAAATGTTTTTTTTAAGCACAATATAGCACAAGGACAATTCACTCACTGTCCTTACAGGTCCCTGGAAACAAGGACTTGCAGAGTGAAAGAAAAAAAACACTCTCCCTACCTACAGTTTTCTGTCCCTAGAAAAAATGTTTTTTTTAATCACAATATAGCACAAGGACAATTCAGTCACTGTCCTTCCAGGTCCCTGGAAACAAGGACTTGCAGAGTGAAATAAACTGACACTCTCCCTACCTACAGTTTTCTGTCCCTAGAATAAATGTTTTTTTTAAGCACAATATAGCACAAGGACAATTCACTCACTGTCCTTACAGGTCCCTGGAAACAAGGACTTGCAGAGTGAAAGAAAAAAAACACTCTCCCTACCTACAGTTTTCTGTCCCTAGAAAAAATGTTTTTTTTAAGCACAATATAGCACAAGGACAATTCACTCACTGTCCTTACAGGTCCCTGGAAACAAGGACTTGCAGAGTGAAAGAAAAAAAACACTCTCCCTACCTACAGTTTTCTGTCCCTAGAAAAAATGTTTTTTTTAATCACAATATAGCACAAGGACAATTCACTCACTGTCCTTACAGGTCCCTGGAAACAAGGACTTGCAGAGTGAAAGAAACTGACACTGTCCCTACCTACAGTTTTCTGTCCCTAGAATAAATGTTTTTTTTTAAGCACAATATAGCACAAGGAGAATTCACTCACTGTCCTTCCAGGTCCCTGGAAACAAGGACTTGCAGAGTGAAATAAACTGACACTCTCCCTACCTACAGTTTTCTGTCCCTAGAATAAATGTTTTTTTTAAGCACAATATAGCACAAGGACAATTCACTCACTGTCCTTACAGGTCCCTGGAAACAAGGACTTGCAGAGTGAAAGAAACTGACACTCTCCCTACCTACAGTTTTCTGTCCCTAGAATAAATGTTTTTTTAAGCACAATATAGCACAAGGACAATTCACTCACTGTCCTTCCAGGTCCCTGGAAACAAGGACTTGCAGAGTGAAAGAAACTGACACTGTCCCTACCTACAGTTTTCTGTCCCTAGAATAAATGTTTTTTTTAAGCACACTATAGCACAAGCACAAAACACACTGACACTCTCCCTACCTATCCTTCTCTTTCCCTAAACTAAAGGAATCCAGGTTAAGCAAGAAAGAAATAACAGTCACTGTCCCTGCCTATGCTGCTCTATCCCTGCTCCGGAACACACTACACTAGGCCGCCGTGCTGGCGGCCTTTTATAGTGTGGGGCGTGTACTAAACACCCTCAGCAATAATTGGCCACAGGCATCCTGCCTGTGGCCAATCATTGCTCTCCTCGCTGCCGGCGCTGTGATTGGCCAAGCATGCGGGGTCACAGTGCATGCTTGGCCAATCACAGCGCCTGGATGACACTGCGATGGCGTAGTGCATTGTGGGCCGTTCGCGTCACTCGAATTTGGCGCGAACGGCCCAAATCGTTCGATCTTCGTCGAACGATCGAACAGCCGATGTTCGAGTCGAACGTATGTTCGACTCGAACACGAAGCTCATCCCTAATAGTAATCATTTAATGAAGATTTTTCTTTTGTTTGTTCACTTTGTCACATTTGAATCAGAAAAAAATAAAAACATTTTCCTTTTGACTGATTAGAAATTTATCAATTTGAAAGTTTCAAATAGAAAAAAAATCGGTAAATTCGAAAAACTATGAATACGAATTTCCCGAATATAATTCCCGAATACGAATTGAACGAATCAATCAAATTTAATGAAACAAAATAACTAGATTAACGAATCTAAAGGAAACAAAACAAATATTTTCATCATGCACATGTCTATTCTTCAATTCTTCTTGGTACACTTACACACAGTTTTTTAGGAACTTGGCAGGTAGGTTGTTCCAAACATCTTGGATAACTAACCTCAGGTTCTTCTGTGGATGTAGACTGCCTCACATCCTTCTGGTCCTTCATGTAGTCACATGACAAACTGGATGATTTTGAGATCAGGGCGCCAAACCATAATTTTCAGGGCGCCTTTTTGTTCTTCTTTACATTGAAGATAGTTCTTAATGACATTGGCTGCATGTTTGGGGTTATTGTCGTGCTGCAGAATAAATTTGGGGCCAATCACACGCCTCCCTGATGGTATGGCATAATGGAGATCTGCCTGTATTTCTCAGCATTGAGGACAATACTGTTCCTAACCAAATCTCCAACTCCATTTGCAGAAATGCAGCCCCAAACTTGCAAGGAACTTCCACCATGCTTCACTGTTTACTACAGACACTCATTATTGTACCACTCTCCAGCCCTTTGTGAACCATCTGCCTTTTGCTACAGCCAAATAGCCAAATATTTCAGTTTTCGATTCATTAGACCAGAGCACCTGCTGCCATTTTCTGCACCTAAGTTCCTATATTTTCATACATTGGATTAGGGATAGTCCCGATGTTCGAATCGAACGTAAGTTTGACTCGAACATTGGGTGTTCATTTGTTTCTTAGAACAAACGAACATATAGGGCGCTCGCGGCAAATTTGAGTGCTGCAGAGCGCCCCATACTGCACTGCGTGATCACAGTGCACTGACTGCTGCTGACTGGCCAAAGCATGCCCCTTTGGCCAATCATGGCTCAGGGGCTAAGTGCACGCCCCACACTATATAAGGCTGCTGCTTACATGGCGGCCATGTATACTGAATGAATGGAGATTAGGCAGGTAGTGTAGTGTGCAGTCAGTCAGTGTAGTAGTATATATATATATAACAGTTTAGAGTATATAGTGCAGTTAGTGTAGTATATCTATTTAATACAGTTCAGAGTATAAAGTGCAGTCCATGTAGTATATATAATGCAGTTCAGAGTATATAGTGCAGTCTGTATAGTATATATAATGCAGTTCAAAGTTTATAGTACAGTCTGTGTAGTATATATAATACAGTTCATAGTTCAGAGACACGCCTGAGAGGGCTGGGAGGATGCAGTGGGAGGATGCACTCTGGAATAGGTGCATAACCAGAGGAATGGACCGTGGTATCATGGAGAAGGGCAGCTTCAGCCAGGAGGGCTGGCAGGGCCTGAAGATGGCTTTCTGTGTTTAGTACCTGCATGTAGAATAGATAGCACCAGAGACTTTCTATTTTGCTACAATATAGGGGCCCGCGGCCCCTGCCTGCAAAGGGCAATCGCTAAGGCCTTGCGGAGCCACTGTCAGGCCTATCAACTTTGTGCTAGCTGTGCCTGAACATTAGAGAGTAAGCGATGTGCAGGACAAGAGAGGAATGAACATTAGAGAGGAAGCGATGTGCAGGAGGAGAGAGGAATGAACATTAGAGAGTAAGCGATGTGCAGGACAAGAGAGGAATGAACATTAGAGAGGAAGCGATGTGCAGGAGGAGAGAGGAATGAACATTAGAGAGTAAGCGATGTGCAGGAGGAGAGAGGAGTGAACATTACAGAGGAAGCGATGTGCAGGAGGAGAGAGGAGTGAACATTATAAAGGGTGCGATGTGCAGGAGGAGAGAGGAGTGAACATTAGAGAGAAAGGGATGTGCAGGAGGAGAGAGGAGTGAACATTAGAGAGAAAGGGATGTGCAGGAGGAGAGAGGAGTGAACATTAGAAAGGATGCGATATGCAGGAGGAAAAAGGAGTGTATATACCTGAGTGTATATAGCTGTCCCAGCAAGTTCTGCAAAATTTCATTGGGCATCCCATACTTCCTATACCCCATCCAAGTTCAAATCCCTCAATAAAACAAAAAAACAAGCACATGGACTCTTTTTCTGTCTTGGAGTGTCTGAGAGGTGAAAGCCGGGCCAGGATAGGGTGACAGGTGGGCCGGAACACTCAGCAGCCCCTACGGGGGTACCGTACATATAGATAATGCAGTGGAGAGTATATAATGCAGTCCGTGTAGTATATATAATACAGTGGAGAGTATATAGTGCAGTCCATGTAGTATATATAATACAGTTCAGAGTATATAGTGCAGTCCAAGTAGTATATATAATACAGTTCAGAGGCAAACCTGAGATGACTGGGAGGATGCAGTCTGGGATGGGTGCAGAACCAGAGGAGTGGACCGTGGTGTCATGGGCAGTGGAGAAGGGCAGCTGAAGCAAGGAGGGCTGGCAGGGCCTGAAGGTGGCTTACTGGGTTCAGTAGCCATGTGTAGGACAACTAGCACCAGAGACGTTCTATTTTGCTACACTATATGGGCCCGCAGCCTCTGCCTGCAAAGGGCAATTGGTAAGGCCTGGCTGAGCCAGTGTCAGGCCTAGCCACACAGTGCTAGCTGTGCTTGGAGACTCATGCAAGTAGAGTGCTGGAGGAGCTGAGGAGTTATAGTCTGCAGTAAGAGTTGTGGTTTAGGAAGAGAGGCCTGTATATACCCGAAAGTATATAAGTTGTCCCAACTGATTGTTCTAAAATTCACCAATTGATTGTTCTAAAATTCACTGGGCATCCCATACTTCCAGGGCCGTCTTTAATTTTGATTGGGCAAACATTTTCTTGGTGCCCCCTCCATTCTGAGATATACAAAAAAGAGCAGGTAGACTCAAAATCAGTTTACTGCAGCAGATCACGCAGCGATTCCAATTGTTTGCCAGAGGTTACAGCCTATCCTTTCTGCTCACTGGCCGGTTTCTAGAGGTTACAACACATAATTTCTGCTTGCTGATTGCTAGAGGTTACTGCACATTATTAGCGCTCACTGATTGGTTTCTAGGGGTTACAGCACATCATTACCACTTACTGATTGGTTGCTAGAGATTAGAGCAGATCACTACTGTTCGCTGATTGGTTGCTACAGGTTAATGCACATCATTGCCACTCACTGAGCAGTGGAGCAATCCCAAATAACTGAGCAAGTAAAGCGGCACATTAATACACATACTACAGGAGAGGGTCAGAGAGTGCAGACATACTACAGGAGAGGTTCAGAGACTGCGGACATACTACGTGAGAGGTTCAGAGACTGCGGACATACTGCAGATTACCAGAGACTGTGGACATACTGCAGGAGACAATCAGAGACTGTGGACATACTGCAGGAGATTACCAGAGACTGTGGACATACTGCAGGAGATTACCAGAGACTGTGGACATACTGCAGGAGATTACCAGAGACTGCGGACATACTGCAGGAGACAATCAGAGACTGCTGACATACTGCAGGAGATTACCAGAGACTGCGGACATACTACAGGAGACAATCAGAGACTGCGGACATACTGCAAGAGATTACCAGAGACTGCGGACATAATGCAGGAGATAATCAGAGACTGCGGACGTACTGCAGGACACAATCAGAGACTGCAGACATACTGCAGGAGATTACCAGAGACTGCGGACATACTGCAGGAGATTACCAGAGACTGCAGACATACTACAGGAGATTACCAGAGACTGCGGACATACTGCAGGATATTACCAGAGACTGCGGACATACTGCAGGAGACAATCAGAGACTGCGGACATACTGCAGGAGATTTTCCAAAGACTGCGGACATACTGCAGGAGACAATAAGAGACTACAGACTTACTGCAGGAGATTACCAGAGACTGCGGACATACTGCAGGAGATTACCAGAAACTGCGGACATACTGCAGGGGATTATCAGAGACTGCAGACATACTGTAGGAGAATACCAGACTGCAGACATACTACAGGAGACAATTAAAGACTACGGACATGCTACGGGAAAGAATCAGAGACTATGGACATACTACAGGAGACAATTAAAGACTACAGACATGCTACAGGAGACCATCAGAGACTGCAGACATTATACAGGTGATGGTCAGAGAACTTTCAGCAACGCACAGCTTTACAGTTGAATAACACAACTCAGGGTTTAAGCAGTCAGGCATTTTATGGGTGTAAGGACATACCTGGGCAGCCGGGCTCACTACATACATTCAGAGGTCTGTGGGCGGGGCTTCCACTCTCTGCTCTTACAACAACTGCTCCACCCTGAGCATACAGGCTGCATGGGGCGGGGTTAGAGCATCAGTGGAGCTCCCGGCCCCACCCCCAGACCTCTGTATTCCCCAGCTAGTATAGAGGGGGCGGGGTCCGGGAGCTCCACTGACACTTTGTTGGGGGGCCCGCGCTACCCGTGAATTGGGGCCCCGATGACGGCTTTGCAGAGTGCACAGAGGACACGGGAGGCTGTATTCCCGCACTAGCCAGCAGAGAGGGGGTGGGGCTGGGAGCTCCTCTGAAGCTCTGACCCCGCCCCATGCAGCCTATATGCTCAGAACAGAGCGGCTGTAGTGAGAACAGTGATCGGAGTGGGAGCGTCAGTGGAGCTCCCGGCCCTGCCCCCGGACCGCTGTATTCCCCAGCCAGTATAGAGGGGGTGGGGCCAGGAGCTCCACTGATGCTCTTACTCCAATCTCTGGGACTCACTACAGCCGCTCTGTTCCGAGCATACAGGCTGCATGGGGCAGGGTCAGAGCGTCAGTGGAGCTCCCGGCCCCGCCCCTCTCGGCTGGCTAGCATGGGAAAACAGCCTCCCATGTCCTGTGTGCACTCTGCAAAGCCGTCATCGGGGGCCCAAATTCACGGGTAGCGCGGGCCCCCCAACAAAGATTGGGCCATGGGCAGGTGCCCCGTTTGCCCTGCGCTAAAGACGGTCCTGCATACTTCCTATACCCTATACAAGTTCAATCCCCTAAATAAAAATATAAACAAAGCTAATGGACTGTTCATTGCGTTGGAGTGACTGAGGATTTAATGCTGGGCTGGGCAAGGTGACAGGTGAGCCACAAAACTCAGCAGCCCCAGTGGGGAGTATATAGTGCCATCAGTGTAGTATATATAATACATTGCAGAGTATATAGTGCAGTCAGTGTAGTATAAATAATACAGTGGAGAATATATAGTGCAGTCAGTATAGTATATATAATACAGTGCAGGGTATATAGTGCAGTTCAGAGTATATAATACAGTGTATTGAAGTGGTTAAGGGAAACCCTATGACAGAATTAAGAAAAAACAGCATGGGGTCCCCCCAAAATCCATACCAGGCCCTTTGGGTCTGGCATAGATTTTAAATGGAACTTCACGTCAAAATTAAAAAAGAAATTGGTGAGGGGTCCCCCCAAAATCCATACCAGACCCTTATCCGAGCAAGCAGCCTGGCAGGCCAGGAAAGGGGCGAACAAAGCCCTCCTGAACCATACCAGGCCACATGCCCCCAACATGGGGAGGGTGCTTTGGGGTCTTCCCAAAGCACCTTATCCCCATGTGAATGGGGACAAGAGCCTCTTCCCGACAATCCTGGCCATTGGTTGTCGGGGTCTGCGGGTGGGGGGCTTTTCGTAATCTGGAACCCAGATCCCACCCCCTATATAAATTGTACCCCTACCCATTCACTAAAAAAAGTGTCAAAAAGTAAAAACCACAGCAGACCGTTTTTGACAAGTCCTTAAAAAAAAGTGTCCCGCGATGTCCATCCATCTTCAATCTAGTCGCCCGACGGACTCGAAATATAGAAGAAAAAAAAAAAGCTCCGCCTTGATGGGAGGACTGCTGTCTCTTGGCTTTGACAGCTGTTATATAGGCAAGGGGGGGCCACTCAGTGACGTAACCGAGTGACACCGCCCCCCCTTTGACATCATGTGAGGTCAGAGGGGGCGGGGTCATATAACAGTTGTCAAAGCCAAAAGACAGCAGTCGCCATGAGGCCTCCCATGGAGGCAGAGTTTTTAAAAAAAATTAAAATATTTTGTGTCTGACGGGCGGTGTGATTGAAGATGGATGGACACTTCTTTTATTTTCTAACCTCCCTGGCGGTATGATTATGTCAGTTTTTTGATGTTAAAAGCGGTAACATTATATTGCATGGAAATTTGGCGTTTTATATTTTAGGCCTGTAATTCTTAGTAATAACACAACTAAATCTGTCCAAACAAGAGTCTAGTAGACATCCTGGGTATGATAAAGTTTGAAACACTAAATCATAAATTATAATATAACTATAAATAATAAAAAAAATAATAATATAATAATTATAATAAAATGAATTACCCCACTATTCACTATCGCTCAATTCTGCAAGTGTTCTTATTTACTATCGCTGTTTTCTAGCTGGTCTCAAACCACTTTTGACATAAAGGGACACTTTTTTGGTTGCTATGGACAATCTTAAGTTTCCAGGCAGAAAGAAAAGTATATATAATATAAAACTGCATGCAGGGAACTGGACAAAACACTAGGGACAAATGGGATATGAAATATTTTCATACAGTAATGTAATCTGTAAGATTACAGTGTACTGTATGTATCATGAATTTTGTAATTTTTGAATTTGCCGCCAGGCTCTGCCCCTGTGCGTTGCGACACTCGCAGGGAATGTAGCATGGCACACAGAGGCATCGGGCGGAGGACACAGCCCGCGGACACAGCGAGGGGGACATCGCAGGATCCTGGGGACAAGGTAAGATACCTGCACCAGGATCCTGCAATGCAATCCCGAGTGTGTTTTGGGTTACCGCTAATGGTACTGAAATTTAACCCCGAGCCACACTTGGGAAAACCGCCAGGGAGGTTAATAAAGGAGTTATCAAAAACTGTCTGTCCACTTTTTTTGGTGAAAGGGTACAATGTACCTGATACCCGTTCACATAGGGGGGGTTTGGGGGCCCCCTTGTTAAAGGGGGCTTCCGGATTCCGATAAGCCCCCCACCCGCAGACCCCGACAACCAATGGCCAGGGTTGTCAGAAAGAGGCTCTTGTCCCCATCCAAATTGGGACAAGGTGCTTTGGGGGGACCCCAAAGCACCCTCCCCATGTTGGGGGCATGTGCCCTGGTATGGTTCAGGAGGGGAGGGGGCACTTGCTTCCACTCCTATCCTGACCTCCAGGCTACATGCTCGGATAAGGGTCTGGTATGGATTTTGGGGGGACACCCACGCCAATATTTTTTTACATTTTGGCATGGAGTTCCCCTTAAAATCCATACCAGACCCAAAGGGCCTGGTATGGACTGGGGGGGGGGGGGGGGGAATCCTACGCTGTTTGTTTTCTTGATTTCTCATCTATATTGCCAGGAGCGGGTAATACATTACAGCTACGAGCAAGTTTAAATTACATTTTTTCCTTTAGAAATCAAATTTTGCTGTGGCAGTGTTCTACTCATCACACAGATGCGCAAATTTACGGGCAGATGAAGGGGAACCCCAGGCACTATATTTAACCACTTCCAGACCGCCTGCCATCGTTATACGTCGGTACTTTGACATAGAATATGGTTGTTATGGTGGCAGATAGCTGCCATACCCCGGTATATTCTTAAACAGCGGACGGTCCAATTTCAGATAAAAGTGGTCTCTGCGGCGGATTCACCACAAGATCACTTTTATCGGTGGCGGGAGAGGTGCCCCCCAAACCGCTCCCTGGTGGTCTCCGCTGCTTACCGGAGCCGTCCGTAGCGGCGGAGACGATCAGGTCCTTTCCCCTGCCAGGCATGGAGTAGAGTAAGGGAAAGATGGCCCCCACTCGGCTCCATACCTTTGGATGACGGAAGCAACGTCAAACGTCACTTCAGCACAATAGTCTAAAAGGGGAAAAAAAATTATTAAAAAAAATATGTATACCTTTTTTTATTGCATTTAAGTGTAAATGTGAGATCTGAGGTCTTTTTGACCCCAGATTTCACATTAAAGAGGTCCTGTCATGCTTTTTTCCATTACAAGGGATGTTTACATTCCTTGTAATAAAAGTGGCTATTTTTTTTTTTTTTAAATGGACAATGTCAAAATAAAAAGTTAAATAGATAAGAGAAAAAAAATTAAAGTGCCCGTCCCGCCGAGCTCGGGCACAGAAGCAAGCGCATACGTAAGCCGCGCCCACATATGAAAACGGTGTTCAAACTACACATGTGAGGTATCACCATAATCTTTAGAGCAAGAGCAATAATTCTAGCAAAAGACCTCCTCTGTAACTCAAAACTGGTAGACTGTAGAAATTTTTAAACAACGCCTATGGATATTTTAGTTTGTCGCCATTCCACGAGCGGGTGAAATTTTGATGCATGACATGTTGGGTATCAATTTACTCGGCAAAACATTATATTTCACAATATAGAAAAAAAATTGGGATAACTTTACTGTTGTCTTATTTTTTATTTAAAAAAGTTTACCTTTTCCCCGAAAATTGCACTTGTAAGACCGATGCACAAATAAGGTGTGACATAAAGTATTGCAACGACCGTCATTTTATTTTCTAGGGTGTCTGAAAAAAATATATAATGTTTGAGGGTTCTAAGTAATTTTCTAGCAATGATTTTAACTTGTAAACAACAAGTTTTAAAAATAGGCCTGGTCATTTTTATTGTTTCACTTTAGGAATTATTAAAATCACTGCTCCTTGCATTAATACATGTCTCCTGGGGCAGTCCCCGGGTCCCCATACAGGTTTTATGGCAATAACTTGCATACAGGCCTTTAAAATGAGCACTTTTGATTTTTCATGTTTGTGTCCCATAGACTTTAATAGGGTTTGCATGTTCGCTAGAACTTTTTGCCTGTTTGCGGTGTTCGGCCCATCCCTACATCCCTACATTGGATGTGGAAACAAGGCTAAGCGACTCAACTATGCACAAAAACTTAGGAACTGGGGTGCAGAAAAATGGCACAACTGTGTGTATTACAGAGCAACTGTTTGAAGATCTTGAAGCTGTGTGTATTAAAGAGGCAGCTGCCCGAGGGACCAGTTTTAATAGCAGTGGTTCTGTTGAAGCGTAGCCAGGTGGGCTAGCTTTTTCTGTTGCTGATATTTTTTTGGAGAAAACCCTTGTGTGGGCAAACGGTTGGAACTAAACTTTGTATCAAAACTAACTTTGTCACTAACTTTGCTTTTGCCTATTAAATGTGGGCTGCCATGCCCTTAAACTTAAGTTCAGATTTATATGTCTCACCAAAATGCATCTAGCACATTGAGTCTAATCACTATATACAGTATCTTCCAAAAGTGAGCTAATTGGGCCCAATTTGGACATTTTCGCTTAGGGGTGTACTCACTTTTGTTGCCAGCGGTTTAGACATTAATGGCTGTGTGTTGAGTTATTTTAAGGGGATAGCAAATTTACACTGTTATACAAGCTGTACACTCACTACTTTACATTGTAACAAAGTGTAATTTCTTCAGTGTTGTTACATGAAAAGATAGAATAAAATATTTACAAAAATGTGAGGGGTGTACTCACTTTTGTGAGATAATGTATTTGTATCAAATGTATGTAGATATACACAGAAAGACAGAACTTTGGTAACAGCTGGGTACGCATTTACACATTAAAAAGAAGTACTCAGTTCTATTCTATTAGTTCTATTTGCTAAAGGTACCTAGGCTGTTACCTTTGCAGGGGAATTTTCCCTAGAGCTTAGTGAATGTGTGCGAATTTCACTTTTTAAAGAATACCCAATCACATGCTAGAAAAAAAAAAACAGTATTTCTTGTTCATACATCACGGGACACAGAGCAGCATAGTCATTACTATGTGGGTTATATAGAATTACCTTCAGGTGCTGGCACTGGCAACTTCCAAAACAGGAAGTACCCTCCCCTATATAAGCCCCTCCCATCCGGGAGTACCTCAGTTTTTTGCCAGTGTCTAAGGTGTTGGCCAAGGTTAACATGTATTCATCTGGGCTTGTGTACAGGTTCTCTGGGCCTTAGCAAGCTATTCCGGATCCGACCAAAAAAAGCTTCATAGCTAAACGGTCGGTACCCGGGCCTTGCAGAGAAGAGCAGGGTTTTGCCTGTAATGCCTCTCTTAGGAGGGCTGGACCCTGGGATCCAGAGCTCTGGTCATACCCAAAACCAAGAGGCTATCTGTGCAGGGTGCTATACAGGTCCAGGGGAGTGGAATCCTTGGGAACCCGGTCCCTGAAGGTCTAGTACAATGCCTGCCGTGAGAGGTGAAGTTTGGGCTTCTGTGGACCAAACAGAGTCCTGCGGCGGGGAAAAGGTAAGTGGGGGCCCCTCAGGAACTTGGTTCTATTGAGGGGACCCCCAAGCCTAATATGTCTTTCTGCCTGTTACCTAAAGGGTATTCCCGCTAATAGCTGTATATGCCTAAGAAATCCTAGAAATGTTTTTTCATAAGGGAAATTTTAAAAAAACTGTAAACCTGGAAATGTTTTTTCATAAAGGAGGTTTTAAAAAAAAAAAAAAAAAAAAAGACAAAGGTGCGGTACCTGTGTTTGTCCACTAGAGGCCGCTGTGGAACGTCTTTTTTCTTGGGACTATTCCTTCCATGGTGAAAGTCCAGGCAGATGAGTGAGCTCTCTATCAGGGAAGCTGCATTCCTCTGTCATGCTGCCAAGTAGTTTCCTTCCATCCCTGAGTCCTGGTGAAACAGGGACCCTGGCTCCTCTCCCTACATGGCGCCAAGAGCGCACACGTGCACGCGCGCGCACATGCTTTCCTTTTATAAGGTTTAGCTTCAAAAAAGGGGGCGGAGCCTGGCGGATGACGCGCTCTGTGCGCCCAGCGCTTCTGCGCATGTGCGGGCGTCCCAGCAAGATAAAAGGACTCAGTCCACGCTGCTTGCTATGGACACAGAGCATGAAAAGGAGCTGGTAGCATGGTATAGGGGCTTACAGCGGGCGGTTGATACAGGCATCCCCAGAAAGACGCATTAGTAGACACCCACTGATGTACATAGCAGCAAATTGCATTAGACTATTTCAGTAAGGGGTGTATTGCGGCTGGAATACCTCAGCTTTGAACTAAGGAATATGCCGCCTAAAAAACTCTGAGATATACCTCTCAGGAAGTGTAGGGGGTCTCCATCGGGCTCTGAGGATCTGGAGCAGTCATCTGCACCCTCCTCCCCTGAGAAATCAGAGGTTAATACCCATAAGGAACCCCCGGGAGTGCCAGGTACTGCGGCTGTCCTCAGTCCACCTGCTCCTGCATATATAACAGAGGAGGTTTTTTCCTCAACTCTGGAGGGATTGGAGCAGAGATTGGCTGCATTGATCGCTTCTTCTCTACAGGAAAGAAAGCGCGCCAGATCTCCATCACCTCCATTAGAGTGCCTGTTGGCAGAGCAACAGTCCCAGGAAGGGACCGACCTACCTGAAGGGGATCAGGAGGAGGTTAGCTCTGTTTTTGAGGAATCGACAGTAGATGAACCATTTTCAGCATCACAGACTGAAAGATTGTGGGTCCAGACCCTAACTGACATGGTTCGATCTGCATTTAAAATGCCTCTCGTTGAACCATCAACTACTGCTGTCTCCTCATTGGGGTCGCTAAAAGCTCCCCAGGTTAATTGCTCCTTTCCAATACATCCATTATTGGAAGGACTTATATACCAGGACTGGGAACATCCTGATAAACTATTTGTTCCGCCTAAAAGGTTTCCGGTGATCTATCCCATGGAGGGAAAGTTCACCCAGAGATGGAATGTTCCTACGGTGGATGCAGCCATCTCTTCTGTGAACAAATCACTGACATGTCCAGTAGATAATGTTCAAATGTTCAAAGATCCAGTGGATAAAAAATTGGAATCTTTATTAAAATCTGCTTTTTCCACAGCAGGGGCTGTTACACAGCCAGCAGTGGCAGCTATTGGGGTCTGCCAAGCTTTAAAGGATCAAATGAAAATGGTCCTGAGGGATTTGCCAGACCAGCAGGCCCAGGCTCTGGCTGATCTGCCTAGAGCATTATGCTTTGCGGTTGACGCCATCAAGGATTCTATCCATCAGGCCTCCCGCCTCACGCTGTCTTTGGTACATATGCGTAGGCTTCTGTGGCTCAAAAACTGGTCTGCTGAAGCTCCCTGTAAGAAGCTCTTAGTTAGCTTCCCATTTCATGGGGAACGCCTTTTTGGCGAAGACCTGGATAAGTATATCCAGAAGATTTCCAGTGGTAAAAGTACTCTCTTACCGAGTAAAAAGAGGTCTAGGGGTCCATCTTTTAAGAGGACTACCTCTCCTATCCCTGCGACGTCTGCTACTAAGCAGTTCCGACGGCCTCCTCGGTCAAACTCAGGAGGTAAAAATCAGGGACAGCCACAGGGTAATAAAAAGCCCTGGATCCGAAGAGGTACTAAACAAGCCCCCAAGTCAAGCCTATGAAGGGCTGCCCCCACTCAAACGGGTGGGGGGAAGACTTCAGTTGTTCGCAGAGACCTGGCGGGAGACGATCAAAGACAGATGGGTGCTCTCCGCAGTAACTCTGGGATACAAGTTGGAGTTAAAAGAGTCTCCTCCGTCCCATTTTATGTGGTCAGGCATGCCAAGAGACCCTCTGAAAAGAGGGTCTCTCCTATTGGCGTTAGAACAACTATTGCTCCAAGGAGTAATTATGGAGGTTCCTATGGAAGAGTGGGGGTTGGGTTTCTACTCAAACCTTTTCACAGTCCCGAAGCCAAACGGGGACATAAGACCCATATTGGACCTAAAGAGTCTAAACAAATTTCTAAACGTCCGGTCTTTCCGGATGGAGTCGATCCGATCGGTCACCGCTGCCCTACAAGGGGAGGAATGGTTAGCCTCGATCGACATCAAAGATGCTTACTTGCATGTTCCCATCTTTCCAGGTCATCAAAAATTCCTACGCTTTGCAGTAGAAGGGCGCCATTTTCAGTTCAGAGCCTTACCATTCGGTCTGGCCACAGCACCACGAGTGTTCACAAAAATTCTGGCCCCACTGTTGGCCGATCTAAGAACACGGGGTGTAACGATAATGGCATACCTAGACGACCTGTTGTTGATGGACCACTCAGTTGCCAAGCTAGAAGTGGTAATTGTCGATACAATCAAGTATCTAGAATCTCACGGTTGGGTCATCAACCTGGACAAGTCAGCCCTACAGCCAGTGAAAAACCTGGTATATCTAGGGCTACGGCTGGATTCAGACCAGAGGAAGATTTTCTTACCTCTAGACAAGGTATCCTCTTTGAGGGCCTTGGTCCGTCTGCTTTGTGCAAAAAGACAGCCGTCCATACGCCTGTGCATGAGGCTGCTAGGAAAGATGGTAGCATCATTCGAAGCTGTGCCATACGCCCAATTCCACTCAAGGAATTTACAAAGGGCCATATTGTCAGCCTGGAACGGAAAAGTTCAGGCTCTAGACTTCCCGATGGCTTTGTCCCCTTCCGTTCGGAAGAGTCTCTGCTGGTGGTTGATCCCCCAGAATCTCCAGAAGGGAAAACCCTTCAGCCCGATATCTTGGAAGGTGGTCACTACAGATGCCAGCCTTATAGGCTGGGGGGCAGTACTGGAGCAATGGTCTCTCCAGGGCAGATGGTCAAATGTAGTAAAAACCCTGCCCATCAATCTCTTAGAGATACGAGCAGCCCGGTACGCTCTAGTAGCCTGGACATCCAGACTCCAAGGGTCCCCTGTCAGAATTCAATCAGACAATGCCACAGCAGTGGCATATATCAATCATCAGGGAGGCACCAGGAGTCGTGCAGCCCAGAGGGAAGTAAGTCACATCCTGGAATGGGCAGAAAAGCATGTCCCATGTATATCAGCTGTCTTCATTCCAGGGGTGGAGAATTGGAAGGCGGACTTTCTGAGTCGCCAACAGTTATGCCCAGGGGAATGGTCCCTTCATCCCGAGGTCTTCCGAGCAATATGTCAGCGGTGGGGAACACCGGATGTAGATCTGCTAGCATCCAGATTCAACGCAAAGGTGGACAGATTTGTCTCCCGGACAAGGGATCCCCTCGCTTGCGGCTCGGATGCTCTGGTGTTCCCTTGGGATCAGTTCAGACTGATATATGCATTCCCTCCGCTACAATTGTTGCCTCGACTCCTTCGCAGAGTCAGGTTGGAGAAGAAGCCGGTGATCCTGGTGGCTCCAGCGTGGCCCCGAAGGGCCTGGTACGCGGAGATCATCAAAATGTCTGTGGGGAGTCCTTGGACCCTTCCACGTCGTCCGGACCTGCTTTCGCAAGGACCGATATACCACCCTTCCTTACTAACTCTAAGTTTAACGGCCTGGCTATTGAATCCCACATCCTAAAGAAGAGAGGTCTCTCTAACTCTGTGGTATCAACTATAATCAATGCCAAGAAGCCTGTATCCAGGCAGATCTACTATAGAGTTTGGAAGGCGTACATCACTTGGTGCGAGGCCAGAAAATGGCATCCACGTAAGTACGTTATAGGCAGAATTCTGGACTTCCTGCAGTGGGCTGTAGACAGGAAGTTTGCCTTAAGTACTATCAAGGGCCAGGTTTCGGCCTTGTCAATACTATTTCAAAGGCCCCTGGCTATGCATTCACTTGTCAAATCCTTTATGCAAGGTGTGACTCGTATTATTCCACCGATTAAGGCTCCCATATGCCCATGGGATCTAAATTTGGTTCTGTCGGTTCTGCAGAAGCAGCCATTTGAACCTTTGCGGCACATTTCCTTGGTTCTACTCACCAGGAAATTGATATTTTTAGTAGCCATATGCTCGGCTAGAAGAGTGTCGGAATTAGCCGCCATGTCCTGTAAAGAGCCATATCTGGTTATCCATAAGGACAGAGTAGTATTACGTCCTCACCCAGCCTTTCTTCCTAAGGTGGTATCGAGGTTTCACTTGAACCAGGATGTGGTTCTTCCTTCTTTTTTCCCCAAACCAAGCTCGGTAGAGGAAAAGTTATTGCATTCTTTGGATGTAGTAAGAGCAGTTAAAGCTTATCTAAAAGCCACTGCTCAGATTCGTAGAACGGATTCTTTGTTTGTTCTGCCGGAAGGCCCCAGAAAGGGTCAGGCAGCATCAAAATCTACTTTAGCCAAGTGGATTCGACAGGTCATAATACAAGCCTATGGCTTGAGAAGTAGACCGCCTCCGTTCAAAGTTAGGGCGCACTCCACGAGAGCAGTTGGAACTTCATGGGCAGTGCATCACCAGGCCTCCCTGGCTCAAATTTGTAAGGCCGCAACATGGTCTTCAGTACACACGTTTACTAGGTTCTACCAGGTGGACGTTAGAAGTCAGGAGGATGTCGCCTTTGGGCGCAGTGTGTTGCAGGCCGCAAAAGATCCTCATGCCTGATGGCGCCCAGCTTATGTATGGTGTATCCCCCCCCCTCATGTGGCATTGCTTTGGGACGTCCCACATAGTAATGACTATGCTGCTCTGTGTCCCGTGATGTATGAACAAGAAAGTAGGATTTTTAAAACAGCTTACCTGTAAAATCCTTTTCTTGGAGTACATCACGGGACACAGAGCTCCCACCCCTCTTTTGGGGACACGTATTGCTTTGCTACAAAACTGAGGTACTCCCGGATGGGAGGGGCTTATATAGGGGAGGGTACTTCCTGTTTTGGAAGTTGCTAGTGCCAGCACCTGAAGGTAATTCTATATAACCCACATAGTAATGACTATGCTGCTCTGTGTCCCGTGATGTACTCCAAGAAAAGGATTTTACAGGTAAGCTGTTTTAAAAATCCTACTTTTTGCTTGCGCATGTTTGGACGATGGGAGTCAGCAAAGCTTCACCTTATTTACTAAGCTCTGCCTTTAGTGAATGAACCCTTTTCCATGCTAATTCTATTCATAACGCTACTGAAAACTGTGATGTCAAAACACCCAACTGTTATGATAATTGGTCAGATGGATACTTATTTAAGCTGTTGTAAACGTGAAAAACAATGCTATAATGTGCTAGTATGCATTGCATACTAGCACATTATGTGACACTTACCTTAAAACAAAGCACTCCCCGGTGCGCTGTCACCGCTGACAGGGCTTCCATCTTCACCCGGTCTCCCTTCCGGGAACATGGGCTGCAGCCTCTTGAATGACCAAGCTGCGATGATGTCACTCCTGTTTATGGCACAGGGCTCTGAAGGAACAGCAGGGATATGACGTCACCGGCGGCTGCACAAGTAAATATTTCCTAAACTATGCTCTCTCAGCAGAGCGCACTGTGATTGGCAAAACCATGCAGGTCAGGTGCATGCTTTGGCCAATCATCATACAGCAATGCACTGTGATCTCGCAGTGCGTTATGGGGCATTCCGCGGCGCTCGAATATCCTGCGAACGCCCCATATTATTCGCTGTTCGGCGAACAGGTGAACACCCGATGCTGGAGTCGAAATTACATTTGACTCGAACATCGAGCTCATCCCTACTTACAAGTAATTCTTATTAGAGACTTGCCTGTAGATAAAACATAACTATACAGCTTTAATACCACTTTGAGGCTGGGTTCACACTATTGGGAATTCGCCTAGCAGGCGATTGTGACCGGCTCTCTATTGAGCCATTCACACATCTCCACAGCGGTTCCGGTGCGAATTGCACAGGAGCCCTGTCCTTCTTTTGGTCCATTTCAGGTCCGAATTCAGCCCAAAATTCAGGCTGAAATCTGACCTGAAACAGTGAATGTGAATGTGAACCCAGCCTAATTGTTTACACAAACTGCAAGATGGGTATTAGGAATTTCAAAAGAAAACTGGAATATTGTTTAACAACAAGATTAAAAATGTTTGATCAACCAATCAGCTTCCTCCACATCTTAGTAAATATGGGGAAATTAGTATATCAGGGCAAAAATTATAGGATTGAAAGGAGGAATGGCCTAGCTCTAGGGCATAGATTTAATGGATGCATGCCCATACATGGGGGACAAATACTGCAGGTGCACATATAGACTGGACATACAGTATATGCTGCAGTGGCGTTGTGTCTATTAAGGGCGCATGGACGCTCCCCCCTCTCTCCAGCCACCCCCTCTATGTAAAATGGATAGATTCATGCATTGCATGAATCTATCCATGGCCGCTGTAGCCACCCCCTATTCAGGCGCCCGGTCCCTTTTCGGACACCGGGTGCCTGAATTACAGTGGCAGGGTTTTTTTTTTTAAGCACCTGATTAGAGCCATAGGCTCTAATAGGCCTCAAAAAAGGTGAACTGCGAGTGCAGAGCATTGCGCTCACAGTTCACCCAGGTGTGTTAGCAAAGCAAATGAATATTTGCTTTTCTAACGCTGAACCGCCTCCCCGCCAATCAGGAGGCGTGAAACGAATGCTGGTCACCTGATTGGCTAAAGGCAGAGGCGATCCCATTGGCCACCTAGCAGAACAGGAAGAAGAGATGCAGGGAGGACACAGGAGCCATCATCTGACCCGCGCTACCTGTCCCACAACTCGCCGCCATCACCGCTGCCTGACCCGCCACCACGAGGGGGTAAGTGTCGGGCAGACAGTGGGCGGGGGGGGGGTACAGTGGCTGCATATTATGGGCATAGAAGCTGCATATGATGGGCACAGTTGGCTGCATTTGCTGGGAACAGAGGCTGCATATGATGGGCACAGTTGGCTGCATATGATGGGCACAGTTGGCTGCATTTGCTGGGCACAGTTGGCTGCATATGATGGGCACAGTTGGCTGCATTTGCTGGGCACAATGGCTGCATATTATGGGCACAATTGGCTGGAAATGATGGTCACAGTTGGCTGCATTTTCTGGGCACAATTGGCTGCATTTGCTGGGCACAGTTGGCTGCATTTTCTGGGCACAATTGGCTGCATTTGCTGGGCACAGTTGGCTGCATATGATGGCTTCATATGATGGGCACAGTGGCTGCATATAATGGGCACAGTGGCTGCATATTATGGGCACAGTTGGCTGCATATGATGGGCACAGTGGCTGCATTTGATGTTTTTGTCTCAGTATTTTTCAGAATTTTTCAGTTCGTTTGTGAAAAATGTGAGCACCAGCCATCACTGATATGCTGGTTGGGTGGTGTTTCTATATCCTGGCTAAAATTATGCATAAAATAACTTAGTATTCTGAGTTGGACTCCTGGGCCTTCTTATTAGTGTATTATTTTGAAAATACTCTGCTGTATTTGTCGTCTGTTGCTGGGATCCAAAAAACGCTACACTCTGGAAAGGAACCAAGGTTGCCTGGAGTTTGCATCCAGCACCCGTTTACTTCTCCAAATATCATTATCATATATTATTTTGTACGTACTCTTTTTTTTATTTTTTTTATTTATGTTTATTGATTTTTCCATTGAACAGAGAAAAATTACAGAGCATATCAACATACACGCTTACACATTATTTTCTTGTATTCAGTAGCAATATACCAGTATTACACCGTGAAGCGGGAGCATAAACAATATAGTCTCGAAATAACATTCAAGCCTAATAAGGCCTACAGCTTGTGGCCACATGGCCACATAGGTGTCCCAGTTCCTCAACGGAGGAGAAGAAAAAAAAAAAAGAAACACAAAACCCTAATACCAAAGGTGTATCGAGAGTATTTAACTGTGATTTTCACAGGACTCATTCGGTTATCCTTATTCAGTAATACTTAAGTGCTTGCATTCACTCACACAACACTCATACCCATTCACCCAGCACTTCCACCCATTTCCCCAGCCGAAACTACAGCTGGGTGGGGGCACTCCTCCTACTCCCCCCCCACATTTATGTGGGATATGTTTCATGTCCCCAGCTTCTTTATTTAGGATAGGAGGTAGTTCTCCCCCCCCCCCATCAAACAGGAGGGGCTGAATCAGGGCCCACTACTGCTGAGACAGAGGGGTATCCTTCCAAAAGGAGCTGTCTATATCCAGCCAAGGTTGCCAGATCTTGTAGAATTTCTGTATACAGGCCCTTCCTTTATAGATTAGTTTAAAGGTTGGTACGACTTTGTTTATCATGCGGTACAGCAGTTGGATGTTGGGAGCAGATTCACACTTCCATTGTAGTAATATCAGTTTTCTGGCATAAAAGAGTATCAAGCGGACTAGGGTCCGTTCGTGGGTTCTGGGTATGTGGTCATTAAGGATGCCCAGGAGCCCCACTTCAACAGTGTGGGGGGTCACTAGGCATAGATTGTTTTCAAAAAAAGAGAATAGGTCCACCCAGAACCCCAAGAGGGCCGGGCAGGACCAAAACATGTGTACATAACCAGCATTGGTGCACTTACATCTAGGGCAGAGGGCCCCTGAAACATAACCCATGCGAGCCAGACGGGCCGGCGTGTAATGCAGTTGATGAATAAATTTGAACTGTATATATTGGTCGTTAGACCCAACAATATCCAAGAAACAGGCCCCAGAGGCCTCCTCCCACCCCTCCTCTGAAAGCCCAGGGATGTCGACCATCCACTTCCGCTGTGCAGCACGGAAGGGAGAACTCCCACCCGTCTGCAGTCGGGAGTAAATGGTCGTGGCTAATTTCGTAATGCCAGAACACGACATCAATGCCTCAAGCGGGGATTCAGCGAGCTCAAGAGTCAGGCCATGAAACTGCGCACGGACAGCGTGTCGTATGAGAAGATATTTAAAATAGAATTTATTTGATAATCCACTTGTAGCTTTTAGGACTTCAAAAGAGATAAATTCACCATTGAGAAAAATGTGGGCAGCGTGGGTAATGCCCAGCCGTGTCCACCACAATGCATCGGGGTGACCCATGAGCTCCAGAAGATTGGGGTTATGCCATAGGGGGGTTTTCGGTGAGACCCCCCCCCAATTCTGAAATCGTCTTATTCCCTTCATGCCAGGCCAACCAACTCACTTCTATCGGGGAGCCGCGGGAGCATCGTTTTGGTAAAGATCTATGCATAATATCTACCAATGGGGTCTCTAGGCCAGCAAGTGCCTGCAGTAGATAGGTAGAGCAGGATGCGGAGGCCCCCTGGAACCATTCATAGACATAGGTTAATTGGGCTGCTATAAAATAGTGTCGCAAGTTGGGGCAGGCCAGTCCCCCATCACCCTTAGAGGCCTGGAGGGAAGCCTTCGCTATTCTGGGATTGGTCCCCTGCCATAGGAAGGAGGATAATAACGAGTCTATTCTTTTGAAGAGCTTTTTGTAGAGAAAAATAGGGGATGCCCTAAAGGCATATAAAAATTTAGGTAGGTATATCATTTTAAATATGTTCACCCGCCCTATCAAATTCAAAGGTAATGAGGCCCAAGTTTGCAACCTGGTCTCCATGTGTGTAACAACTGGGGCAATGTTAAGAGATTCAAAGAGGGCCAGGTCTGCATTAATGTGAATGCCCAAATATTTAAATGTGGATCTGACTGACAGGTTAGAGTGAGATAAGTAAGTATAATCCTGTTTGGGGCCTATGGGAAAAGCAACAGACTTGTCCCAGCCCACCTTTAGTCCCGAGACCCTCCCGAACTCCTCCACCACTTCCATTAAAGATTTAAAGGACTGTTCTGTGCCATCAAGGTATATTAATGCGTCATCAGCATATAATGAGATCTTCTCTGTAAGATTACCATAACATATGCCGCCCACCGACGCCGTCTGTCGCACCGCCAGAGCCAAAGGCTCTATGGCAAGTGCGAACAGGAGTGGCGAGAGTGGGCAGCCCTGCCGTGTTCCCCTGTGTAAAGAAAAGACATCCGATACATCCTTGTTAGTACATATTCTTGCCCTGGGATTGATATATAGCAGGCGAACCCATTTTATAAATTGGTGACTAAAACCCATTCGGTGCATGACTTCCCACAAAAAGGTCCATTTCACAGTATCAAAGGCCTTCATCACTAGGGATGAGCTTCGTGTTCGAGTCGAACATACGTTCGACTCGAACATCGGCTGTTCGATCGTTCGACGAAGATCGAACGATTTGGGCCGTTCGCGCCAAATTCGAGTGACGCGAACGGCCCACAATGCACTACGCCATCGCAGTGTCATCCAGGCGCTGTGATTGGCCAAGCATGCACTGTGACCCCGCATGCTTGGCCAATCACAGCGCCGGCAGCGAGGAGAGCAATGATTGGCCACAGGCAGGATGCCTGTGGCCAATTATTGCTGAGGGTGTTTAGTACACGCCCCACACTATAAAAGGCCGCCAGCACGGCGGCCTAGTGTAGTGTGTTCCGGAGCAGGGATAGAGCAGCATAGGCAGGGACAGTGACTGTTATTTCTTTCTTGCTTAACCTGGATTCCTTTAGTTTAGGGAAAGAGAAGGATAGGTAGGGAGAGTGTCAGTGTGTTTTGTGCTTGTGCTATAGTGTGCTTAAAAAAAACATTTATTCTAGGGACAGAAAACTGTAGGTAGGGACAGTGTCAGTTTCTTTCACTCTGCAAGTCCTTGTTTCCAGGGACCTGGAAGGACAGTGAGTGAATTGTCCTTGTGCTATATTGTGCTTAAAAAAACATTTATTCTAGGGACAGAAAACTGTAGGTAGGGAGAGTGTCAGTTTCTTTCACTCTGCAAGTCCTTGTTTCCAGGGACCTGTAAGGACAGTGAGTGAATTGTCCTTGTGCTATATTGTGCTTAAAAAAAACATTTATTCTAGGGACAGAAAACTGTAGGTAGGGAGAGTGTCAGTTTATTTCACTCTGCAAGTCCTTGTTTCCAGGGACCTGGAAGGACAGTGAGTGAATTCTCCTTGTGCTATATTGTGCTTAAAAAAAACATTTATTCTAGGGACAGAAAACTGTAGGTAGGGACAGTGTCAGTTTCTTTCACTCTTCAAGTCCTTGTTTCCAGGGACCTGTAAGGACAGTGAGTGAATTGTCCTTGTGCTATATTGTGATTAAAAAAAACATTTTTTCTAGGGACAGAAAACTGTAGGTAGGGAGAGTGTTTTTTTTCTTTCACTCTGCAAGTCCTTGTTTCCAGGGACCTGTAAGGACAGTGAGTGAATTGTCCTTGTGCTATATTGTGCTTAAAAAAAACATTTTTTCTAGGGACAGAAAACTGTAGGTAGGGAGAGTGTTTTTTTCTTTCACTCTGCAAGTCCTTGTTTCCAGGGACCTGTAAGGACAGTGAGTGAATTGTCCTTGTGCTATATTGTGCTTAAAAAAAACATTTATTCTAGGGACAGAAAACTGTAGGTAGGGAGAGTGTCAGTTTATTTCACTCTGCAAGTCCTTGTTTCCAGGGACCTGGAAGGACAGTGACTGAATTGTCCTTGTGCTATATTGTGATTAAAAAAAACATTTATTCTAGGGACAGAAAACTGTAGGTAGGGAGAGTGTCAGTTTATTTCACTCTGCAAGTCCTTGTTTCCAGGGACCTGGAAGGACAGTGAGTGAATTGTCCTTGTGTTATATTGTGATTAAAAAAAACATTTTTTCTAGGGACAGAAAACTGTAGGTAGGGAGAGTGTTTTTTTTCTTTCACTCTGCAAGTCCTTGTTTCCAGGGACCTGTAAGGACAGTGAGTGAATTGTCCTTGTGCTATATTGTGATTAAAAAAAACATTTTTTCTAGGGACAGAAAACTGTAGGTAGGGAGAGTGTTTTTTTTCTTTCACTCTGCAAGTCCTTGTTTCCAGGGACCTGTAAGGACAGTGAGTGAATTGTCCTTGTGCTATATTGTGCTTAAAAAAAACATTTATTCTAGGGACAGAAAACTGTAGGTAGGGAGAGTGTCAGTTTATTTCACTCTGCAAGTCCTTGTTTCCAGGGACCTGGAAGGACAGTGACTGAATTGTCCTTGTGCTATATTGTGATTAAAAAAAACATTTATTCTAGGGACAGAAAACTGTAGGTAGGGAGAGTGTCAGTTTATTTCACTCTGCAAGTCCTTGTTTCCAGGGACCTGGAAGGACAGTGAGTGAATTGTCCTTGTGTTATATTGTGATTAAAAAAAACATTTTTTCTAGGGACAGAAAACTGTAGGTAGGGAGAGTGTTTTTTTTCTTTCACTCTGCAAGTCCTTGTTTCCAGGGACCTGTAAGGACAGTGAGTGAATTGTCCTTGTGCTATATTGTGATTAAAAAAAACATTTTTTCTAGGGACAGAAAACTGTAGGTAGGGAGAGTGTTTTTTTTCTTTCACTCTGCAAGTCCTTGTTTCCAGGGACCTGTAAGGACAGTGAGTGAATTGTCCTTGTGCTATATTGTGCTTAAAAAAAACATTTATTCTAGGGACAGAAAACTGTAGGTAGGGAGAGTGTCAGTTTATTTCACTCTGCAAGTCCTTGTTTCCAGGGACCTGGAAGGACAGTGACTGAATTGTCCTTGTGCTATATTGTGATTAAAAAAAACATTTATTCTAGGGACAGAAAACTGTAGGTAGGGAGAGTGTCAGTTTATTTCACTCTGCAAGTCCTTGTTTCCAGGGACCTGGAAGGACAGTGAGTGAATTGTCCTTGTGTTATATTGTGATTAAAAAAAACATTTTTTCTAGGGACAGAAAACTGTAGGTAGGGAGAGTGTCAGTTTATTTCACTCTGCAAGTCCTTGTTTCCAGGGACCTGTAAGGACAGTGAGTGAATTGTCCTTGTGCTATATTGTGATTAAAAAAAACATTTTTTCTAGGGACAGAAAACTGTAGGTAGGGAGAGTGTTTTTTTTCTTTCACTCTGCAAGTCCTTGTTTCCAGGGACCTGTAAGGACAGTGAGTGAATTGTCCTTGTGCTATATTGTGCTTAAAAAAAACATTTATTCTAGGGACAGAAAACTGTAGGTAGGGAGAGTGTCAGTTTATTTCACTCTGCAAGTCCTTGTTTCCAGGGACCTGGAAGGACAGTGAGTGAATTGTCCTTGTGTTATATTGTGATTAAAAAAAACATTTTTTCTAGGGACAGAAAACTGTAGGTAGGGAGAGTGTTTTTTTTCTTTCACTCTGCAAGTCCTTGTTTCCAGGGACCTGTAAGGACAGTGAGTGAATTGTCCTTGTGCTATATTGTGCTTAAAAAAAACATTTATTCTAGGGACAGAAAACTGTAGGTAGGGAGAGTGTCAGTTTATTTCACTCTGCAAGTCCTTGTTTCCAGGGACCTGGAAGGACAGTGACTGAATTGTCCTTGTGCTATATTGTGATTAAAAAAAACATTTATTCTAGGGACAGAAAACTGTAGGTAGGGAGAGTGTCAGTTTATTTCACTCTGCAAGTCCTTGTTTCCAGGGACCTGGAAGGACAGTGAGTGAATTGTCCTTGTGTTATATTGTGATTAAAAAAAACATTTTTTCTAGGGACAGAAAACTGTAGGTAGGGAGAGTGTTTTTTTTCTTTCACTCTGCAAGTCCTTGTTTCCAGGGACCTGTAAGGACAGTGAGTGAATTGTCCTTGTGCTATATTGTGATTAAAAAAAACATTTTTTCTAGTGACAGAAAACTGTAGGTAGGGAGAGTGTTTTTTTTCTTTCACTCTGCAAGTCCTTGTTTCCAGGGACCTGTAAGGACAGTGAGTGAATTGTCCTTGTGCTATATTGTGCTTAAAAAAAACATTTATTCTAGGGACAGAAAACTGTAGGTAGGGAGAGTGTCAGTTTATTTCACTCTGCAAGTCCTTGTTTCCAGGGACCTGGAAGGACAGTGACTGAATTGTCCTTGTGCTATATTGTGATTAAAAAAAACATTTATTCTAGGGACAGAAAACTGTAGGTAGGGAGAGTGTCAGTTTATTTCACTCTGCAAGTCCTTGTTTCCAGGGACCTGGAAGGACAGTGAGTGAATTGTCCTTGTGTTATATTGTGATTAAAAAAAACATTTTTTCTAGGGACAGAAAACTGTAGGTAGGGAGAGTGTTTTTTTTCTTTCACTCTGCAAGTCCTTGTTTCCAGGGACCTGTAAGGACAGTGAGTGAATTGTCCTTGTGCTATATTGTGATTAAAAAAAACATTTTTTCTAGGGACAGAAAACTGTAGGTAGGGAGAGTGTTTTTTTTCTTTCACTCTGCAAGTCCTTGTTTCCAGGGACCTGTAAGGACAGTGAGTGAATTGTCCTTGTGCTATATTGTGCTTAAAAAAAAAAATATTTCTAGGGACAGAAAACTGTAGGTAGGGAGAGTGTCAGTTTATTTCACTCTGCAAGTCCTTGTTTCCAGGGACCTGGAAGGACAGTGACTGAATTGTCCTTGTGCTATATTGTGATTAAAAAAAACATTTATTCTAGGGACAGAAAACTGTAGGTAGGGAGAGTGTCAGTTTATTTCACTCTGCAAGTCCTTGTTTCCAGGGACCTGGAAGGACAGTGAGTGAATTGTCCTTGTGTTATATTGTGATTAAAAAAAACATTTTTTCTAGGGACAGAAAACTGTAGGTAGGGAGAGTGTTTTTTTTCTTTCACTCTGCAAGTCCTTGTTTCCAGGGACCTGTAAGGACAGTGAGTGAATTGTCCTTGTGCTATATTGTGCTTAAAAAAAACATTTATTCTAGGGACAGAAAACTGTAGGTAGGGAGAGTGTCAGTTTATTTCACTCTGCAAGTCCTTGTTTCCAGGGACCTGGAAGGACAGTGACTGAATTGTCCTTGTGCTATATTGTGATTAAAAAAAACATTTATTCTAGGGACAGAAAACTGTAGGTAGGGAGAGTGTTTTTTTTCTTTCACTCTGCAAGTCCTTGTTTCCAGGGACCTGTAAGGACAGTGAGTGAATTGTCCTTGTGCTATATTGTGATTAAAAAAACATTTTTTCTAGGGACAGAAAACTGTAGGTAGGGAGAGTGTCAGTTTCTTTCACTGTGAAAGTCCTTGTTTCAAGGGACAGAGAAGGACACCTGAAGGTAGCCCTTATTGCTTTTTTCCCATCTCCCTGCAGGCCATCTATTAGAATGTCTGGAAGGCAAACAAGGAGAGGCAGACAGTCAGGAGGCAATAAAAGAGGGCAAGCAGGCTCTGTGTCTGGGGGCAACAGTGCTGGTCGTGGACGCGGTGCATTGTCATCAGCACATGGCCATGGGACACGCTTGTCCTTCTTTTCGGCAGCTGGACATGTTGAGCCACATCATGCCGAAGACTTGGTAGAGTGGATGACCAAGCCCTCCTCCTCCTCCTCATCCTCTCTCACCCAGGCTCAGGGTACTGGAAAAGCAGCTGCCAAAGCGTCGTCTTCCCTGGTATCAATGTCAGACAAATCATCAGTCACTCCTTCCCTAGACCCACCATGTCCTCCTCCTGAGGAGTCCCCCGAACTGTTTCAGCACAGTGTTGGGTACATGCTCCAGGAGGATGCGCAGCGTTTCGAAGGGTCTGATGATGAAACCCAGCTAGAGGAAGGCAGTAGCGTGAGAGCAGACAGAGGGGATGCTCAAGAAGGACACCAATCTGGCAGTCATGTTCCAGCAGCTGCAGCATACTGCCAGATTGGCTCCAGTGATGAGGAGGGAGGGGATGATGAGGTCACTGACTCCACGTGGGTGCCTAATAGGAGAGAGGAGGAGGAGGAGGATGAGGAGGAGGCACATCTCCAACGAGGCAGGATGCCCTTTGGTGGCCAGCGTAAGGGCAGTACACCGACGGAATCACACCGCAGAGCTCCGCCTGTGCAGGGCGCTGCCTCTGCCCGTCATTCAAAAAGTTCTTTGGTGTGGGCCTTTTTTGAGGCTAGTGCATCAGATCGCACAGCTGCTGTTTGCAACATATGTCTCAAGCGTATATCGCGTGGCCAAAACATCAGCCGCTTGGGTACCACATGCCTGACCAGACATATGTTGACCTGCCATGCAGCTCGTTGGCAAGCCTACCTCAAAGACCCACACCAAAGAACAAAGCGGACCTCTCCTTGCACCGCATCAGCTGGGATCTCCAACCCCACTATAACTTCAGTCCTCTCTGAAACATGCACTGAGAGGAATGAAGGTGTAGAATTAGGTGTGTCACAGCCAAGTACTTGCGCCCACTCTGCTAGCAGTACACCGACGTCCGATTCTAGCAGGCAAATTTCCCTGCCCCAGCTGCTGGACCGTCGAAAGAAGTTCACTCCCAGCCATCCACATGCCCAGCGGTTGAATGCTAGCTTGGCTAAATTGCTAGCGCTTCAACTGCTGCCTTTTCAGTTGGTAGACTCGGCCCCCTTCCGTGAGTTTGTGCAATGTGCAGTTCCTCAGTGGCAGGTTCCCAAACGCCACTTTTTCTCACGGAAGGCTATTCCGGCTCTCTACCGGCATGTGGAAGGCAATGTCTTGGCCTCGCTGGACAGGGCGGTCAGCGGTAAGGTGCATATTACCGCTGACTCATGGTCCAGCAGGCATGGACAGGGACGTTACCTTTCTTTCACGGCCCATTGGGTCACTCTTTTGGCAGCTGGGAAGGATTCAGGACAAGGTGCAGTAGTGTTGGAGGTTGTCCCACCGCCACGCCTCCAAAATGCTACTACTGGTTGTGACACACCTCTCTCCTCCACCCCCTCCTCTTCTTCTTCCTCCATGGCCTCTTCCTGTGGTTTGTCCTATGAACCAGCGGTGCTCCGTAGCCGTTCACGGGGCTACGCAAGTACGCAGGCAAAAAGATGCCATGCCGTGCTTGCGCTGGTGTGTTTGGGGGACAGAAGCCACACTGGGGCAGAGGTCCTGTCTGCTCTGCAGGGCCAGGCCGAGAGGTGGTTGACGCCACGCCAGCTTAAGCCAGGAATGGTGGTTTGCGACAATGGCACCAACCTCCTCTCCGCCCTCCGACAGGGACAACTGACCCATGTGCCCTGTGTGGCTCACGTCCTTAACCTGGTGGTGCAGCGCTTCTTGGGCAGGTACCCGGGCTTACAGGATGTCCTGAGGCAGGCCAGGAAAGTCTGTGTGCATTTCCGCAGATCTTATAATGCCAGTGCTCGCCTGGCTGAGCTGCAAAAGGAGTTGAACCTGCCCAAGAACCGCCTTATATGTGACATGCCCACCAGGTGGAACTCAACGTTGGCCATGCTGCAGCGGCTGCACACGCAGCAGAGGGCCATCAATGAGTACCTGTGCGACTACGGCACCAGGACAGGGTCAGGGGAGCTTGGTTTTTTTTCTCCACGCCAGTGGGGCATGATCAGGGATGCATGCACTGTCCTGGCACCATTTGAGGAGGCCACGAGGATGGTGAGCAGTGACAGTGCATGCATCAGTGACACTGTACCTCTTGTCCACCTGTTGGAGCACACGCTGCGTGGAATAATGGACAGGGCACTTGAGGCAGAACAGAGGCAGGAAGAGGAGGACTTCCTTGCCTCTCAAGGCCCCCTTTACCCAGACAGTGTTCCTTCTGTCCCACCCATCGCACAGGAAGAGGAGGAGGAGGAGGAGGAGGAGGAGGAGGAGGAGGATTGTGTCAGCATGGAGGTGGAGGCTGGCACTCAGCATCATCAGCAGCAGTCTTTTAGGGATGATTTACAGTCCCAAGAAACCAGTGGACTTGTACGTGGCTGGGAGGAGGTGGCTGCGGATCATGTCGTCCTTAGTGACCCAGAGGACTCCGGAGCGAATGCCTCAGCAAACCTACGCTGCATGGCCTCCCTGATCCTGCAAAGTCTGCGGAAGGATCCTCGTATTCTTCGGATCAAGGAGAGGGACCATTACTGGCTGGCCACTCTCCTTGATCCACGGTACAAGGGTAAGGTTGCGGACCTTATGTTACCGTCGCAGAGGGAGCAGAGGATGAGACAACTCCGGGAGGCCTTGCAGAAAGGTCTGTGCAACGCGTTCCCAGAGACTGGGAGGTTGCAAACTCCTGGTCCTGGACAACGAGTTGCTGAGGCTTCGGCCAGTCAAAGAAGGAGCGGTGGGGAAGGTGGCCGTCTGACCGATGCGTTCAGACAATTCTTTAGTCCGCAGCCCCAAAGTATGATCGGTTCCAGCAACCATCGCCAGCGTCTGATAAACATGGTGCAGGAATATCTAGGGGCAAGGTCAGACTTGGACACCTTCCCCACCGAAAATCCTCTGGCTTACTGGGTCTTGAGGATGGATCACTGGCCAGAGCTTGCACAGTATGCAATTGAGCTACTGGCCTGTCCTGCATCCAGCGTTCTTTCGGAACGCACATTCAGTGCTGCTGGAGGATTTGTCACGGATCACAGGGTGCGCCTGTCCACCGACTCGGTTGATCGACTGACTTTCATCAAGATGAACCAGTCTTGGATCACCACCAGCTACCACACACCTGATGCTGATATAACAGACTAATTGATTTTAACATGTCACATCCCTTCAAGACTGATGCTGATGCTGAGTGCCTGTGCTGTTATGTTGACTGGCTATCCTCCTCCTCCGAGTCCTCAATGATACGATTGATGATGATAGCTTGTAAGATCATTTTTGTTTATGGGTGCCGCCACCAGTGCCTAACGCCCAATTTTTCAGCCCCTGTTTAACAGGGGCGTGTAATTACAATTTTTGAAGCAATACTTTGCAACAGGGCTCATTGCTGTGCTCCAAGTACAGTATCTGTGAGGAGTTGCAGTGTTGTGCCACCAGTGCCTAACGCCCAATTTTTCAGCCCCTGTTTAACAGGGGCGTGTAATTACAATTTTTGAAGCAATACTTTGCAACAGGGCTCATTGCTGTGCTCCAAGTACAGTATCTGTGAGGAGTTGCAGTGTTGTGCCACCAGTGCCTAAGGCCCAATTTTTCAGCCCCTGTTTAACAGGGGCGTGTCATTACAATTTTTGAAGCAATACTTTGCAACAGGGCTCATTGGTGTGCTCCAAGTACAGTATCTGTGAGGAGTTGCAGTGTTGTGCCACCAGTGCCTAAGGCCCAATTTTTCAGCCCCTGTTTAACAGGGGCGTGTCATTACAATTTTTGAAGCAATACTTTGCAACAGGGCTCATTGCTGTGCTCCAAGTACAGTATCTGTGAGGGGTTGCAGTGTTGTGCCACCAGTGCCTAAGGCCCAATTTTTCAGCCCCTGTTCAACAGG
Source organism: Rana muscosa (assembly GCA_029206835.1). NCBI lineage: Eukaryota > Metazoa > Chordata > Amphibia > Anura > Ranidae > Rana > Rana muscosa. The sequence goes on along the minus strand of CM055127.1, from coordinate 158,199,035 downwards.
GGCATGTAATTACAATTCTTGATCTAATAATTCACAGCAGGGCCCATTGCTGCACCCACCAAGAGTAACTGTCAGGGCTTACAGTGTTGTGGCACCAGCACCACCATCAAAGGCCCAATTTTTACTACCACTGTTCAACAATTATATGTAATTAAAATTCCTGATATAATAGTTGACAGCAGGGCGTTCCAGCACCAACCAAGAGTAACTGTGAGTGCTTACAGTGTTGTGCCAACACCAACAACTAAGGGGCCTATTTCTGCAGAGTATATACGGCAGGTCCCTACTTTCAAACATCCAACTTACAAACGACTCCTACTTGCAAACGCAAGAAGACAACAGGAAGTGAGAGGAAATCTACCACTAGGAAGGAAAATTCTCTCCTGTAAGAATAAATATGGGAGAAAGGTGTCTCCTCTGTACTGATGCTTTATCAGCAATCCTTGTTTCAAGAAAAACACCACATTTCAAAAACAGTTGTCATTGGGACGGAAAGTGAGGTGAAATGTTCTGAACAGGGGCACAGACAGCAAAACAAATGTTACAGGGGTGATAACCCTTACCTATGTTTTCCAAAAAGTTTAAAAATAGATTTTTGGTCTGGAGCTACACTTCAACAATGTACCTGTTCAAAATTACAAACAGACTCTACATAAGAACAAACCTACAGTCCCTGTCTTGTATGCACCGCCTGTATAGGGCTGTTCAGAGTATATAGGGCCTTTTTTATTTTATGTGCGGGGTTCCCCTTAATATCCATACAAGACCCAAAGGGGCTGGTAATGGGCTGGGGTAGGGGGGGGTCATGGGGTAGCTATGCCATTTTTCTTAAAGAATTTCATCCATATTACCGGGACCAGACATTACATTAAAGCCGCAAGCAGTTTTAAATGGCTTTTTTTCCTTTAGAAGTGTCATTTTGTGCAGGGACAGTTCTAAACACGGGAAACACGTGGCACTTCACAGGCATACTTTAGACACCCCCCAGGTACGATATTTAAAGGAATATTTGACTTTTTTTTTTTCACTTTATGCATCATTAAAATGACTGCTCCCGAAAAACGACCGTTTTTAAAACTTCTTTTTGCATTGATACATGTCCCCTGGTGCAGAACCCGGGTTCCCAAACCCTTTTTAGGACAATAACATGCATAATAGTTGTTATAATTAGCACTTTAGAATTCGAACGTTCGCATCCATTGTATTTAATAGGGTTCTAATGTTCGTTCGAACTTTCGGTCCGTTCGCGGGTTCTGGTGCGAACCGAACCCGGGGGTGTTCGGCTCATCACTATTCATCACATCCAGGGACAATACCAGGCCACTTTTATGCTCAGTGTCAGCTCTATGGATATGTATGAACAATCGTCTAATGTTGTCATATGTACTCTTTCCAGGCATGAATCCAGTTTGGTCCCTATGGATAAGGTGTAGGATAATCTTTTGTAGTCTCACTGCCAGTACCTTGGCCAGTATCTTAACATCGCTATTGAGTAAGGAGATTGGACGGTATGAGCCACATAGCGTTGGATCTTTATCAGGCTTGGGGATCACCACAATCAGGGCCTCACACATGGAGGAGGGGAGAACGCCCTCCTCCATTACCTGCCCAAACTGAGAGTGCAACCTCTGTGCCAAGTCCCCAGCATAGTGTTTGTACCATTCAGCGGGCAAACCGTCCAATCCAGGAGTTTTGTTCGGGGGGAGTGAGTATATGGCAGTGGTAATTTCTTCTACCGTCAAAGGTTCATTTAAGATGGATCTGTGTGAGTCCTCCAGTACAGGGAACCGGAGAGACTCGAAGAAACCCATAGTTTCCCATTCAGGTGGAGAGGGCTGGGACGAATATAGGTCCTCATAGAAGGATTTAAAAGTTAGATTAATGGTCCTAGGGTCTGAAGCGATGGAGCCATCCGGCACCTGGATTTGCGGAATAGTCCTATCAACACAGTCCATGCGGGAGAGATATGCCAACATCTTGCCATTTTTCCCACTGTGTTCAAGCAGCCTGGCCGTCAGATATCTCTGTTGTTTCTGCGTTACATCCACCCTGTGGAGGTCCAGGGCCCTATGCGCCCCCACCAGGACCCCGTGGGAGTCCGGGGTGGGGGACGCAGAATACTGGGCCCTCGCAATCTCCAAGGAGGACTCTAGGGCTAAAAGAGTGGCCTGGAGGTTTTTTTTATGTCTGGCAGTGTTAGAGATGTATGAACCCCGCACAGTCGCCTCAAAGGCGTCCCATGTGGGGCCAGGGGAGGCAGATCCTTCATTATCCGCCCAAAAGTGGGACATGTCCTGTCCCACCGGGTCCTGTATTTCGGGGGTGGAGATCCAGCAAGGGCTGAGCCTCCACTGCCGAAAAGAGGGTCGGTGACCCATCACCAACTCTATCTTAAGGGCCGAATGGTCTGAGATTGTCTGCGAGATGTATGCGACCGACTTAACATAAGGGACCATATCAGAGGTTCCCAGGGCATAATCCAGCCTGGAAAGAGTACCATATGTTCTGGATTGACAGGAGTATTCTTTTATCAGTGGATGGCCACGCCGCCAAAGGTCAACGTAACCAAAGGAGGCACACCAGTGGCTAAATAGCTTGGATTCATATTGGAGGGGCCTCAACCTGTCCAGACCTGGGTCCAGGACAGAATTGAAATCCCCCAGCACAAGGGTAGGCAGACCCGGCAATTTAGAAAACTGTAAACTTAAGTCAGTGAAGATTGCAGCCGTGACAGGGGGGGGGGGCATACACCACCACCAAGAGCAATGGGGTGGCGTGGATTTTACACAGTAAAAAAACGTACCGACCCATTGGGTCAATAACTACCTGGTCACAGGAGAAAGGGAGTCCCTTCCTTATGAGGACAGAGACACCCCTAGCATAATTTGAGTACGTGGAATGATACCCCTGTGACACCCAGTGTTTTTTCAAAGCAAGTATTTTGGAGCCTAGGAGATGTGTCTCCTGTAGGCATAGTATCTGTGGCCTATGTGGCTTGAGAAATTCAAATAAGGATGCTCTTTTAAATTTAGAATTTAACCCCCGGACATTCCAGGAGATGCATGTGATTATAGACATGGCGGGGGGTTAAAAAGGGGCCCATATATGGTAATACAAATCAGACACTTGTCACCGGCGCGGCTGCAATCCAACACTGGGGGGGAGCAGGAGAAAAGGAGTACCCATGAACACATCCACACAACCACCATCCATGCAAACACACAAACCATTACACATACATTACCAGTTGAAATCCACATTGATTTCGTTACTACCCCTGCCGTACCCCAAGAACAAGGGGCCGGCTTTGTCCCAAAACTGCTAGTAGACACTAGGAACATGGCCAATACAGGCAAGTCAGCAAACTATTTCGATCAGTCAATGATCAGAGAACAAAAAAAGAAAAAAAAAAAGAAAACCAAAGGGGAAAGAAAAAGGAAAACAACTGCAGCATCCCAATCTTCCCCTTAAAGATCCATAGCCTCTTGTCGAGCTGTAGAATAAGGTACCTGCCATAGGCACAAAGAGCCCCCGATTGGGGCGAGAAAAAGAAAATGAAGTGGCTTTGTAGCCTGTGCGGGGGGGATACCCCGATCAGGTTGCAGGTGGTCGGTCAGATGCGCGGCCGGGTTTGGACAGGGATTCATACCAGGAAAGCGCAGTAGCAGGGTTCTGAAAAAAGTGCACTTGGTCCTGGTGGACGACTCTCAGCGTCGCGGGAAATTGCATGGAGTATTGTATGGTCTGTTCTCTCAACTTCTGTTTAACATGTTGATACTTGGCTCTCGCAGCATGAACTGCTGGGGAGTAATCTGGGTAGAGGGAGACCGATGCGTTGTTGATTTTCAGGCTTCCCTTTATGCGGGCAGCCCTCAGGATAGCGTCCCTGTCCCTATAATTTAGGAGACGGATAACCATGGTGCGAGGGGGGTTTCCAGCAGGGAGCGGTCTCCCAGGGACCCTGTGGGCCCGTTCGATCACAAAACATGGGGACAGGCAGTCTTTGCCAAATTCCTGGGTAAACCAGCATTCAAGGAAGGATACCGGGTCTGCACCCTCGACCCGTTCTGGGAGGCCCACCAGGCGCAGGTTATTCCTACGTAAACGATTTTCCAAATCGTCGATCTTATCTGCCAACGATTGAATTCTGTTGCCATGGGTTTTCAGCACAGGCAGGGCCGGGCCTACAGTGTCTTCCAGGTCACTAATGCGGCGTTCTGTCTCAGCGACCCGGTCCCTGACCTTATACATGTCCTGGCGCATTATAGTAATGTCCAGCTTTAGTTCCTCCACCTTCCCCATAATATCAGAATGATTTACCTTCAGGATTTTGAGAACATCCAGCAAGGTGGGCTCCGGTTCCGGCCCCTCCTCGAGACCGTCATCACTCGGAGCGGGGTGGGCCAGGGGTATTGAAGGGGCTGAAGCCCCAGGGGATGGTGGTAGTGAGGGGTCCAGATCGTCACCGAAGAGTTCCGGTGTAGATGAGAGAGGCACATGTAGCATGGTGGAGCGGCGGCCATCTTGGGAGGACCGAGTGGTAATATTCATCCTGACCGGGGGCTGTTTTCTCCCTTTTCTTCCTCCCATCCACCAAAATTCTTCCGTGGATGAGTAGCAGGGTCCCTCTTGGGTGTCTGGAGAAAGTTTTGGGCCGATTGGTTTGGCAGGTTAGCAGGATTGCGAAGGATTGTGCAGAGGGATCTTGGAGCTGCAGAGAGGAACGTCTGCTCACATGCTGCGTCAGGCCACGCCCTTGTACGTACTCTTACAACGTTTTGGTACCATGTAAATGACCAAAGAATCTATTACCAGTTGGTAGTACCTACTGTCCTGTGAGAAGACCTGTGACCTGTGAATGGAGACCTGTAAGGACCCAGAAGATGTGTTGTGATTTGAAAGTCTGACGGTGACTTAGGAGCCTGATCCACATATTGAAGAACTTTGGAACCCCAAAACTGTAAGATGGAATCTGGAAAACTGAACTGTGCTTTGGAAAAGAAGACTAAAACTGTGCACTGCAGAAATACCTTCAAGACTGAGCCTCAAATGCTGGAAGTAAACAGTATTTCCTTCATATCTGCATTGGTAAAATAGTTAAAATGCTTACTGAGTATGAAGATTGCTAATTTTGTCTAGAGTGGGGGAGAAACAGGTAGATAAATGCAGGAGACTTGAATGGCTGCACTGTTGTAATGACATCCTCAATAGTAAAAGCAAGGCGCTTTGTGGGCTGAAGAAGAACAGTACCCATTTACTCATTCACGTGAAGGTAGACAGATATCTGGGGGACCCCTTATCTTAACCACTTCTGCTCTAAAGCAATGTTTTAATTTTTTTGTGCACACTGTTTATCAAACACGTTTTCATAAAAACATATAGTAAAATAAATTTTAGTGCACACAAAAACAATATAATACCCAATTCTTTCTAAAATATAAAAAAAGACTGGGTTGGTAAAATATAAAAGACTGGGTTGCATTAAATATGTACTCCTGTACTCATTCCCCTGAGAGAGGGGGGATTTCTGGGGGTCCAATTTTTTTTTATAAAGGTACTTCTAGACTCATAAAAATCACCTGCATAAACCCTCACATCCTTTTTAGGGAACTGAACTTGGGTAAGTGTTCCATGGCCCTCAACATTGGGGCAAGGTGCCTTGCAAGGGGGGTGGTTTACTGCTCCTCTTTGCAAAGTACCTCACCAAGTTGAAAGGCATGTGGTATGGTAAGGTACATGAAGAGGGTACACATTCATTGCCTTCACTTTCCTGGCCACCTAGGCTGCATTCCAGGATAAGGGTCTGGTTGGAATACTAAGGGAAACCACACACTTCTTGGCCTTTTGGCCAAGATCAAGAGAAGTATCCATTCTTATCAGAATCCAGGAGATGAAACGTGATGTTATTCCTGCCTTTCTGTGGGGATTCCTGACTGTAGAGCACTCTACCTGATATTATGGGGTCCTGACATATTTTCCATGTGGGTAAGGAAACCAAATTAAGTGCCCATTAAATAAGTTGGGGTGGGGAGTTCAACACAGTGTGGGGAATTCTGAAGGGCTAAATGCCATCTGTTTTGAATAATTCTATCTATCCTTGCCATGGGCTGGGAAGCCAAAGAGCTTGCGATGTGAGCCACCCCCTGTAGTTTGAGCCATACTGTGTGAAATTACATTAGGCCATGATACCACTTGCTTCTTTTCTCTACACTATGCCCTATGGGCAAGGTCTTGTGGCTGAGAACTGGGTCGTTTTTTTTATAGTGAGCCATGAGGCCTAGCCATAGTCTTATACAGTGGTACTTATTCATTTTCTCCCCACATTTGTGCACTATCACTTTGTATGTGTGTATTTATTACTCTACAAGAACAAATGTTTTTACCTTTTGGGCCTACCCTGAAGTCCAGGGGGAGAATGCATGTGTGTATTAGGATCCTCTTTGGAAGAGCCCCTAACCATGCGCTCTGTGGTCAGTTTTGGCAGACAGTGAGGAAAGGCACTTGCCTGCTTTGGCCAGGTGTGCCTTGCTACTTTCAGGAGCCTTGGAGGACCAGAAATACACCCAGTGTACCTTTTCTGTGTGTGCTCACAAGCACTTTTTTTTGCAAAGCATTTATAAAGCTTTCATAAAACTTTGAGTAGTTTTGTTGAAGACTGTACATAAAACTTCAGCTCAAATGTGGGGTTGTTAGCTATAGGTCCTTATAGGAATAGGAATCCTGCGATTTTAAACAAGCAGTTAGCAGGCTTTAGCAAGCTTTCAACAAGCTTCAAGGGGCAGCAAACCACCACCCCCCCCCCCGAGCGGCCCACTGTTTGCCGGTCTGGTCGGCACCTACCCTATCTAGGTGGGCAGCGGGTGGCAGGCAGCGTGCAGAGGCTCCATGTCCTCTCCTCCTTTGGCAGCTTCCAGTGTGTGGCTCCTCCCCTTTGTGTGTCCAACAGGATTGCCTGTCCTTTCAGCCAATCAAGTGACAGGTCTCAAAATCCGCTTCCTGATTGGCCGGGAGGAGGATCAGTGTTACAATAGCAAATATTCATTTGCTGTTATAACACACCTGGGTGGGCTCCGTGCGCATTCTCTGCGCCCCGAGCCCACCCTATTTTGAAGCCTATTAGAGCCCACACCCACCCCGCATTGATAAGGGGCCGGATGCATAGATAGGGGGAGGCGGCGACGGATGGGTGGGCAGCGTCCATGTGCCCTTAATGGACGGGCCGCCCCTGTGCCTAGCATATTATATGCTGTAAAAGGTGGAGTTAGCCTTTAACATTCGCAAACTGGAGCTAAATAATGTTAACAAAGCTGCTTTGAACTTGCTAAAAGTTTTACAAATTCTTTGCAAACAGTTGTCATTCAGTCTGATACAATACAAACTGAAGCTGTGTGTACAAGGCCTCACTGTCCTGTAATTAAAAATATATATATATAATCAGTTTTAGTGGCATGGCCCATTAAACAAAATTCACAATATACAAGTTAAAAAAAGTTGGAGAAAAGTTCATAAAAATTGTTTTGGTTAGTTATACAGGTCCTTCTCAAAAAATTAGCATATTGTGATAAAGTTCATTATTTTCTGTAATGTACTGATAAACATTAGACTTTCATATATTTTAGATTCATTACACACAACTGAAGTAGTTCAAGCCTTTTCTTGTTTTAATATTGATGATTTTGGCATACAGCTCATGAAAACCCAAAAATCCTATCTCAAAAAATTAGCATATTTCATCCGACCAATAAAAGAAAAGTGTTTTAAATACAAAAAAAGTCAACCTTGAAATAATTCTGTTCAGTTATGCACTCAATACTTGGTCGGGAATCCTTTTGCAGAAATGACTGCTTCAATGCGGCGTGGCATGGAGGCAACCAGCCTGTGGCACTGCTGAGGTGTTATGGAGGCCCAGGATGCTTCGATAGCGGCCTTAAGCTCATCCAGAGTGTTGGGTCTTGCGTCTCTCAACTTTCTCTTCCCAATATCCCACAGATTCTCTATGGGGTTCAGGTCAGGAGAGTTGGCAGGCCAATTGAGCACAGTAATACCATGGTCAGTAAACCATTTACCAGTGGTTTTGGCACTGTGAGCAGGTGCCAGGTCGTGCTGAAAAATGAAATCTTCATCTCCATAAAGCTTTTCAGCAGATGGAAGCATGAAGTGCTCCAAAATCTCCTGATAGCTAGCTGCATTGACCCTGCCCTTGATAAAACACAGTGGACCAACACCAGCAGCTGACATGGCACCCCAGACCATCACTGACTGTGGGTACTTGACACTGGACTTCAGGCATTTTGGAATTTCCCTCTCCCCAGTCTTCCTCCAGACTCTGGCACCTTGATTTCCGAATGACATGCAAAATTTGCTTTCATCCGAAAAAAGTACTTTGGACCACTGAGCAACAGTCCAGTGCTGCTTCTCTGTAGCCCAGGTCAGGCGCTTCTGCCGCTGTTTCTGGTTCAAAAGTGGCTTGACCTGGGTAATGCGGCACCTGTAGCCCATTTCCTGCACACGCCTGTTCACGGTGGCTCTGGATGTTTCTACTCCAGACTCAGTCCACTGCTTCCGCAGGTCCTCCAAGGTCTGGAATCGGTCCTTCTCCACAATCTTCTTCAGGGTCCGGTCACCTCTTCTCGTTGTGCAGCGTTTTCTGCCACACTTTTTCCTTCCCACAGACTTCCCACTGAGGTGCCTTGATACAGCACTCTGGGAACAGCCTATTCGTTCAGAAATTTCTTTCTGTGTCTTATCCTCTTGCTTGAGGGTGTCAATGATGGCCTTCTGGACAGCAGTCAGGTCGGCAGTCTTACCCATGATTGCGGTTTTGAGTAATGAACCAGGCTGGGAGTTTTTAAAAGCCTCAGGAATCTTTTGCAGGTGTTTAGAGTTAATTAGTTGATTCAGATGATTAGGTTAATAGCTCGTTTAGAGAACCTTTTCATGATATGCTAATTTTTTGAGATAGGATTTTTGGGTTGTCATGAGCTGTATGCCAAAATCATCAATATTAAAACAAGAAAAGGCTTGAACTACTTCAGTTGTGTGTAATGAATCTAAAATATATGAAAGTCTAATGTTTATCAGTACATTACAGAAAATAATGAACTTTATCACAATATGCTAATTTTTTGAGAAGGACCTGTATACCAGGAGATTAGAAGTTTAGTGAAGTTTTAAGTAAAGATGAAAGATATGTAATAGTTTTGTCCCTGAAGGTTTCTCTTTGTTTCATTTTTTTAGCTTAGTTCTTAGAACAATATTCCACAATATACAACAATAAGAAAGTTTAAAAAAAAAAGGTGGAGAAAAGTTCCTCAGTTCAGTTAGTTATATACCAGGAGATTAGAAGTTTAGTGAAGTTTTAAGTAAAGATGAATGTGATGTAATAGTTTTGTCCCTGAAGGTTTTTCTTTGTTCTCAGCACTGAGCAGATTATAAAACACGGCCTTTTCTTAGGGTTTGATTTGTAAGAAAATCTGTAGCCAGACACATTGCTGCGCAGGTAAGAGATGTCATATTTATAATATTATATACTCACTAGGTGTCTGAGTATTGGGTTGTATTCTTTTTGCTGGGTTGTCAGTCGGCCCGTATTTCCAGCAGGAATTTCTCTCTCTGATGTACATAGACCGGGGATAAAGAGAGGATACAATCTCTTTACTACTGAAAGATAAGACCACTTATTGGTTAACAACCCAGAACAGCAAAATTAAATCAGAGTTCTGGTAATGTGATGATTGACAACAAGTAGATACATCTCTCAGTAGAAAACAGATATCATTGCTTGTGTAGCCCAAGCTGGCCATACACTAGTGCACGAAGCCTAGTTTTGGGGCAAAGGCCTTTGAACCCCAAAAAGATTAACATAGGTGGTCCAAGGATACCATTTTGGGTATCCCTCTGGAATGGATGTAGTTCAGCTGTGGCTTCATAAATCTGTAATGATGAGTGTTGATGGAGGTGTAGTACACGCTTTTGTGATTCTCAGAGGAGGAACGGTGGTTAAATTCTCATGCCCGTTTGTTTGAACTTTGTATGGCTGGTCCATGCAAGGTTCTCAAGCTGCTCTCATGTTTGTCCCATTGTATTTTTTTCTATTGCTGAAAGAGTGAAGGGAGAATTCTGGCTGTTTTTGTTTTTTCATTTTTGGTTTTGGAAACTGTGAAGTATCTCCCCCACATTTGTATCTGAATGTTTGTATGTAGTAACGTGAATATATTCAAACTTACCGCGGCGATCCTCCGATGCGTCGCGGCAGTTGTATTTGTGTAGGAACGGGAAAAGTAAGGGTTACAGAGGGTTTTCATTGAATCAGTTTTGGAAGAATGTCATTGACAATTTACCAATGTACAGGAATGTCATTATTGTTTACCATTCTTTGCAGGTTAAATATGAAGGATAGAGTAATGATTTTGCTTATAAGTATTTTTCAGATCCAAAGGAGCTTCTGAAAGTGTATGTACACTAGACATGTGCATTTGTTTTCATCCGAATGCATTTTCTTCCGAATTTCAGGTATTTTCGTTATCGTTTTAACAAACGAAAACGAAATAGCAGAATCCGAAAACCGAAAGATCCGACATAAACAAATGCTTTATTTTAGTTTTCGTTGTGACAATCTGTGTCTATCGAACCTGTGGTCGAATGTGCCTAACCTTAACTCTATTAGTCCAAGATTATTCTACATAGAGAGAAAAGATTCTACATAGAGAGAAAAGATTTGACATAGAGAGAAAAGATTCGACATTATAGAGAGAAAAGATTCAACATTATAGAGAGAAAAGATTCGACATAGAAAGAAAAGATTCAACATAGAAAGAAAAGATTCGACATAGAGAGAAAGGATCGCTGCTGGAATTGGGTGGGGGAAGTAAAATAAAAATAATGATGATGATGAATGTTATTGGCTGATTGTAACCAAAGAGGAGGAGCGGTAAAATAGCTAGAACTAACTTGACAATTCAACATGAACGACGAAGATTCGACAAAGCATTGAAAAACATACAAACGTCAAATCTGTCATTGTAGGCTTATTGTGTCTGTCGAAAGTTCTAAGAAGATTCGACGGAGCAGCTAAACTGTACGATGCTGCAATCATACATTTCCGGTCAAATGCATCCGCCCATAGGCTATAGAAAAATTCTAATGTTGGTTGACTAGTAGGGATGAGCTTCGATCGAACGATTTGGGCCGTTCGCGCCAAATTCGAGTGACGCGAACGGCCCACAATGCACTACGCCATCGCAGTGTCATCCAGGCGCTGTGATTGGCCAAGCATGCACTGTGACCCCGCATGCTTGGCCAATCACAGCGCCGGCAGCGAGGAGTAGGGATGAGCTTCGTGTTCGAGTCGAACATACGTTCGACTCGAACATCGGCTGTTCGATCGTTCGACGAAGATCGAACGATTTGGGCCGTTCGCGCCAAATTCGAGTGACGCGAACGGCCCACAATGCACTACGCCATCGCAGTGTCATCCAGGCGCTGTGATTGGCCAAGCATGCACTGTGACCCCGCATGCTTGGCCAATCACAGCACCGGCAGCGAGGAGAGCAATGATTGGCCACAGGCAGGATGCCTGTGGCCAATTATTGCTGAGGGTGTTTAGTACACGCCCCACACTATAAAAGGCCGCCAGCACGGCGGCCTAGTGTAGTGTGTTCCGGAGCAGGGATAGAGCAGCATAGGCAGGGACAGTGACTGTTATTTCTTTCTTGCTTAACCTGGATTCCTTTAGTTTAGGGAAAGAGAAGGATAGGTAGGGAGAGTGTCAGTGTGTTTTGTGCTTGTGCTATAGTGTGCTTAAAAAAAACATTTATTCTAGGGACAGAAAACTGTAGGTAGGGACAGTGTCAGTTTCTTTCACTCTGCAAGTCCTTGTTTCCAGGGACCTGGAAGGACAGTGAGTGAATTGTCCTTGTGCTATATTGTGCTTAAAAAAACATTTATTCTAGGGACAGAAAACTGTAGGTAGGGAGAGTGTCAGTTTCTTTCACTCTGCAAGTCCTTGTTTCCAGGGACCTGTAAGGACAGTGAGTGAATTGTCCTTGTGCTATATTGTGCTTAAAAAAAACATTTATTCTAGGGACAGAAAACTGTAGGTAGGGAGAGTGTCAGTTTATTTCACTCTGCAAGTCCTTGTTTCCAGGGACCTGGAAGGACAGTGACTGAATTGTCCTTGTGCTATATTGTGATTAAAAAAAACATTTATTCTAGGGACAGAAAACTGTAGGTAGGGAGAGTGTCAGTTTATTTCACTCTGCAAGTCCTTGTTTCCAGGGACCTGGAAGGACAGTGAGTGAATTGTCCTTGTGTTATATTGTGATTAAAAAAAACATTTTTTCTAGGGACAGAAAACTGTAGGTAGGGAGAGTGTTTTTTTTCTTTCACTCTGCAAGTCCTTGTTTCCAGGGACCTGGAAGGACAGTGAGTGAATTCTCCTTGTGCTATATTGTGCTTAAAAAAAACATTTATTCTAGGGACAGAAAACTGTAGGTAGGGAGAGTGTCAGTTTATTTCACTCTGCAAGTCCTTGTTTCCAGGGACCTGTAAGGACAGTGAGTGAATTGTCCTTGTGCTATATTGTGATTAAAAAAAACATTTATTCTAGGGACAGAAAACTGTAGGTAGGGAGAGTGTCAGTTTATTTCACTCTGCAAGTCCTTGTTTCCAGGGACCTGGAAGGACAGTGACTGAATTGTCCTTGTGCTATATTGTGATTAAAAAAAACATTTATTCTAGGGACAGAAAACTGTAGGTAGGGAGAGTGTCAGTTTATTTCACTCTGCAAGTCCTTGTTTCCAGGGACCTGGAAGGACAGTGACTGAATTGTCCTTGTGCTATATTGTGATTAAAAAAAACATTTATTCTAGGGACAGAAAACTGTAGGTAGGGAGAGTGTCAGTTTATTTCACTCTGCAAGTCCTTGTTTCCAGGGACCTGGAAGGACAGTGAGTGAATTGTCCTTGTGTTATATTGTGATTAAAAAAAACATTTTTTCTAGGGACAGAAAACTGTAGGTAGGGAGAGTGTTTTTTTTCTTTCACTCTGCAAGTCCTTGTTTCCAGGGACCTGGAAGGACAGTGAGTGAATTCTCCTTGTGCTATATTGTGCTTAAAAAAAACATTTATTCTAGGGACAGAAAACTGTAGGTAGGGAGAGTGTCAGTTTATTTCACTCTGCAAGTCCTTGTTTCCAGGGACCTGGAAGGACAGTGACTGAATTGTCCTTGTGCTATATTGTGATTAAAAAAAACATTTATTCTAGGGACAGAAAACTGTAGGTAGGGAGAGTGTCAGTTTATTTCACTCTGCAAGTCCTTGTTTCCAGGGACCTGGAAGGACAGTGAGTGAATTGTCCTTGTGTTATATTGTGATTAAAAAAAACATTTTTTCTAGGGACAGAAAACTGTAGGTAGGGAGAGTGTTTTTTTTCTTTCACTCTGCAAGTCCTTGTTTCCAGGGACCTGGAAGGACAGTGAGTGAATTCTCCTTGTGCTATATTGTGCTTAAAAAAAACATTTATTCTAGGGACAGAAAACTGTAGGTAGGGAGAGTGTCAGTTTATTTCACTCTGCAAGTCCTTGTTTCCAGGGACCTGTAAGGACAGTGAGTGAATTGTCCTTGTGCTATATTGTGATTAAAAAAAACATTTATTCTAGGGACAGAAAACTGTAGGTAGGGAGAGTGTCAGTTTATTTCACTCTGCAAGTCCTTGTTTCCAGGGACCTGGAAGGACAGTGACTGAATTGTCCTTGTGCTATATTGTGATTAAAAAAAACATTTATTCTAGGGACAGAAAACTGTAGGTAGGGAGAGTGTCAGTTTATTTCACTCTGCAAGTCCTTGTTTCCAGGGACCTGGAAGGACAGTGACTGAATTGTCCTTGTGCTATATTGTGATTAAAAAAAACATTTATTCTAGGGACAGAAAACTGTAGGTAGGGAGAGTGTCAGTTTATTTCACTCTGCAAGTCCTTGTTTCCAGGGACCTGGAAGGACAGTGACTGAATTGTCCTTGTGCTATATTGTGATTAAAAAAAACATTTATTCTAGGGACAGAAAACTGTAGGTAGGGAGAGTGTCAGTTTATTTCACTCTGCAAGTCCTTGTTTCCAGGGACCTGGAAGGACAGTGAGTGAATTGTCCTTGTGTTATATTGTGATTAAAAAAAACATTTTTTCTAGGGACAGAAAACTGTAGGTAGGGAGAGTGTTTTTTTTCTTTCACTCTGCAAGTCCTTGTTTCCAGGGACCTGTAAGGACAGTGAGTGAATTGTCCTTGTGCTATATTGTGCTTAAAAAAAACATTTATTCTAGGGACAGAAAACTGTAGGTAGGGAGAGTGTCAGTTTATTTCACTCTGCAAGTCCTTGTTTCCAGGGACCTGTAAGGACAGTGAGTGAATTGTCCTTGTGCTATATTGTGCTTAAAAAAAACATTTATTCTAGGGACAGAAAACTGTAGGTAGGGAGAGTGTCAGTTTATTTCACTCTGCAAGTCCTTGTTTCCAGGGACCTGGAAGGACAGTGACTGAATTGTCCTTGTGCTATATTGTGATTAAAAAAAACATTTATTCTAGGGACAGAAAACTGTAGGTAGGGAGAGTGTCAGTTTATTTCACTCTGCAAGTCCTTGTTTCCAGGGACCTGGAAGGACAGTGAGTGAATTGTCCTTGTGTTATATTGTGATTAAAAAAAACATTTTTTCTAGGGACAGAAAACTGTAGGTAGGGAGAGTGTTTTTTTTCTTTCACTCTGCAAGTCCTTGTTTCCAGGGACCTGGAAGGACAGTGACTGAATTGTCCTTGTGCTATATTGTGATTAAAAAAAACATTTATTCTAGGGACAGAAAACTGTAGGTAGGGAGAGTGTTTTTTTTCTTTCACTCTGCAAGTCCTTGTTTCCAGGGACCTGTAAGGACAGTGAGTGAATTGTCCTTGTGCTATATTGTGCTTAAAAAAAACATTTATTCTAGGGACAGAAAACTGTAGGTAGGGACAGTGTCAGTTTATTTCACTCTGCAAGTCCTTGTTTCCAGGGACCTGGAAGGACAGTGAGTGAATTGTCCTTGTGTTATATTGTGATTAAAAAAATCATTTTTTCTAGGGACAGAAAACTGTAGGTAGGGAGAGTGTTTTTTTTCTTTCACTCTGCAAGTCCTTGTTTCCAGGGACCTGTAAGGACAGTGAGTGAATTGTCCTTGTGCTATATTGTGCTTAAAAAAAACATTTATTCTAGGGACAGAAAACTGTAGGTAGGGAGAGTGTCAGTTTATTTCACTCTGCAAGTCCTTGTTTCCAGGGACCTGGAAGGACAGTGACTGAATTGTCCTTGTGCTATATTGTGATTAAAAAAAACATTTATTCTAGGGACAGAAAACTGTAGGTAGGGAGAGTGTCAGTTTATTTCACTCTGCAAGTCCTTGTTTCAAGGGACAGAGAAGGACACCTGAAGGTAGCCCTTATTGCTTTTTTCCCATCTCCCTGCAGGCCATCTATTAGAATGTCTGGAAGGCAAACAAGGAGAGGCAGACAGTCAGGAGGCAATAAAAGAGGGCAAGCAGGCTCTGTGTCTGGGGGCAACAGTGCTGGTCGTGGACGCGGTGCATTGTCATCAGCACATGGCCATGGGACACGCTTGTCCTTCTTTTCGGCAGCTGGACATGTTGAGCCACATCATGCCGAAGACTTGGTAGAGTGGATGACCAAGCCCTCCTCCTCCTCCTCATCCTCTCTCACCCAGGCTCAGGGTACTGGAAAAGCAGCTGCCAAAGCGTCGTCTTCCCTGGTATCAATGTCAGACAAATCATCAGTCACTCCTTCCCTAGACCCACCATGTCCTCCTCCTGAGGAGTCCCCCGAACTGTTTCAGCACAGTGTTGGGTACATGCTCCAGGAGGATGCCCAGCGTTTCGAAGGGTCTGATGATGAAACCCAGCTAGAGGAAGGCAGTAGCGTGAGAGCAGACAGAGGGGATGCTCAAGAAGGACACCAATCTGGCAGTCATGTTCCAGCAGCTGCAGCATACTGCCAGATTGGCTCCAGTGATGAGGAGGGAGGGGATGATGAGGTCACTGACTCCACGTGGGTGCCTAATAGGAGAGAGGAGGAGGAGGAGGATGAGGAGGAGGCACATCTCCAACGAGGCAGGATGCCCTTTGGTGGCCAGCGTAAGGGCAGTACACCGACGGAATCACACCGCAGAGCTCCGCCTGTGCAGGGCGCTGCCTCTGCCCGTCATTCAAAAAGTTCTTTGGTGTGGGCCTTTTTTGAGGCTAGTGCATCAGATCGCACAGCTGCTGTTTGCAACATATGTCTCAAGCGTATATCGCGTGGCCAAAACATCAGCCGCTTGGGTACCACATGCCTGACCAGACATATGTTGACCTGCCATGCAGCTCGTTGGCAAGCCTACCTCAAAGACCCACACCAAAGAACAAAGCGGACCTCTCCTTGCACCGCATCAGCTGGGATCTCCAACCCCACTATAACTTCAGTCCTCTCTGAAACATGCACTGAGAGGAATGAAGGTGTAGAATTAGGTGTGTCACAGCCAAGTACTTGCGCCCACTCTGCTAGCAGTACACCGACGTCCGATTCTAGCAGGCAAATTTCCCTGCCCCAGCTGCTGGACCGTCGAAAGAAGTTCACTCCCAGCCATCCACATGCCCAGCGGTTGAATGCTAGCTTGGCTAAATTGCTAGCGCTTCAACTGCTGCCTTTTCAGTTGGTAGACTCGGCCCCCTTCCGTGAGTTTGTGCAATGTGCAGTTCCTCAGTGGCAGGTTCCCAAACGCCACTTTTTCTCACGGAAGGCTATTCCGGCTCTCTACCGGCATGTGGAAGGCAATGTCTTGGCCTCGCTGGACAGGGCGGTCAGCGGTAAGGTGCATATTACCGCTGACTCATGGTCCAGCAGGCATGGACAGGGACGTTACCTTTCTTTCACGGCCCATTGGGTCACTCTTTTGGCAGCTGGGAAGGATTCAGGACAAGGTGCAGTAGTGTTGGAGGTTGTCCCACCGCCACGCCTCCAAAATGCTACTACTGGTTGTGACACACCTCTCTCCTCCACCCCCTCCTCTTCTTCTTCCTCCATGGCCTCTTCCTGTGGTTTGTCCTATGAACCAGCGGTGCTCCGTAGCCGTTCACGGGGCTACGCAAGTACGCAGGCAAAAAGATGCCATGCCGTGCTTGCGCTGGTGTGTTTGGGGGACAGAAGCCACACTGGGGCAGAGGTCCTGTCTGCTCTGCAGGGCCAGGCCGAGAGGTGGTTGACGCCACGCCAGCTTAAGCCAGGAATGGTGGTTTGAGACAATGGCACCAACCTCCTCTCCGCCCTCCGACAGGGACAACTGACCCATGTGCCCTGTGTGGCTCACGTCCTTAACCTGGTGGTGCAGCGCTTCTTGGGCAGGTACCCGGGCTTACAGGATGTCCTGAGGCAGGCCAGGAAAGTCTGTGTGCATTTCCGCAGATCTTATAATGCCAGTGCTCGCCTGGCTGAGCTGCAAAAGGAGTTGAACCTGCCCAAGAACCGCCTTATATGTGACATGCCCACCAGGTGGAACTCAACGTTGGCCATGCTGCAGCGGCTGCACACGCAGCAGAGGGCCATCAATGAGTACCTGTGCGACTACGGCACCAGGACAGGGTCAGGGGAGCTTGGTTTTTTTTCTCCACGCCAGTGGGGCATGATCAGGGATGCATGCACTGTCCTGGCACCATTTGAGGAGGCCACGAGGATGGTGAGCAGTGACAGTGCATGCATCAGTGACACTGTACCTCTTGTCCACCTGTTGGAGCACACGCTGCGTGGAATAATGGACAGGGCACTTGAGGCAGAACAGAGGCAGGAAGAGGAGGACTTCCTTGCCTCTCAAGGCCCCCTTTACCCAGACAGTGTTCCTTCTGTCCCACCCATCGCACAGGAAGAGGAGGAGGAGGAGGAGGAGGAGGAGGAGGAGGATTGTGTCAGCATGGAGGTGGAGGCTGGCACTCAGCATCATCAGCAGCAGTCTTTTAGGGATGATTTACAGTCCCAAGAAACCAGTGGACTTGTACGTGGCTGGGAGGAGGTGGCTGCGGATCATGTCGTCCTTAGTGACCCAGAGGACTCCGGAGCGAATGCCTCAGCAAACCTACGCTGCATGGCCTCCCTGATCCTGCAAAGTCTGCGGAAGGATCCTCGTATTCTTCGGATCAAGGAGAGGGACCATTACTGGCTGGCCACTCTCCTTGATCCACGGTACAAGGGTAAGGTTGCGGACCTTATGTTACCGTCGCAGAGGGAGCAGAGGATGAGACAACTCCGGGAGGCCTTGCAGAAAGGTCTGTGCAACGCGTTCCCAGAGACTGGGAGGTTGCAAACTCCTGGTCCTGGACAACGAGTTGCTGAGGCTTCGGCCAGTCAAAGAAGGAGCGGTGGGGAAGGTGGCCGTCTGACCGATGCGTTCAGACAATTCTTTAGTCCGCAGCCCCAAAGTATGATCGGTTCCAGCAACCATCGCCAGCGTCTGATAAACATGGTGCAGGAATATCTAGGGGCAAGGTCAGACTTGGACACCTTCCCCACCGAAAATCCTCTGGCTTACTGGGTCTTGAGGATGGATCACTGGCCAGAGCTTGCACAGTATGCAATTGAGCTACTGGCCTGTCCTGCATCCAGCGTTCTTTCGGAACGCACATTCAGTGCTGCTGGAGGATTTGTCACGGATCACAGGGTGCGCCTGTCCACCGACTCGGTTGATCGACTGACTTTCATCAAGATGAACCAGTCTTGGATCACCACCAGCTACCACACACCTGATGCTGATATAACAGACTAATTGATTTTAACATGTCACATCCCTTCAAGACTGATGCTGATGCTGAGTGCCTGTGCTGTTATGTTGACTGGCTATCCTCCTCCTCCGAGTCCTCAATGATACGATTGATGATGATAGCTTGTAAGATCATTTTTGTTTATGGGTGCCGCCACCAGTGCCTAACGCCCAATTTTTCAGCCCCTGTTTAACAGGGGCGTGTAATTACAATTTTTGAAGCAATACTTTGCAACAGGGCTCATTGCTGTGCTCCAAGTACAGTATCTGTGAGGAGTTGCAGTGTTGTGCCACCAGTGCCTAACGCCCAATTTTTCAGCCCCTGTTTAACAGGGGCGTGTAATTACAATTTTTGAAGCAATACTTTGCAACAGGGCTCATTGCTGTGCTCCAAGTACAGTATCTGTGAGGAGTTGCAGTGTTGTGCCACCAGTGCCTAAGGCCCAATTTTTCAGCCCCTGTTTAACAGGGGCGTGTCATTACAATTTTTGAAGCAATACTTTGCAACAGGGCTCATTGGTGTGCTCCAAGTACAGTATCTGTGAGGAGTTGCAGTGTTGTGCCACCAGTGCCTAAGGCCCAATTTTTCAGCCCCTGTTTAACAGGGGCGTGTCATTACAATTTTTGAAGCAATACTTTGCAACAGGGCTCATTGCTGTGCTCCAAGTACAGTTGCTGTGAGGGGTTGCAGTGTTGTGCCACCAGTGCCTAAGGCCCAATTTTTCAGCCCCTGTTCAACAGGGGCATGTAATTACAATTCTTGATCTAATAATTCACAGCAGGGCCCATTGCTGCACCCACCAAGAGTAACTGTCAGGGCTTACAGTGTTGTGGCACCAGCACCACCATCAAAGGCCCAATTTTTACTACCACTGTTCAACAATTATATGTAATTAAAATTCCTGATATAATAGTTGACAGCAGGGCGTTCCAGCACCAACCAAGAGTAACTGTGAGTGCTTACAGTGTTGTGCCAACACCAACAACTAAGGGGCCTATTTCTGCAGAGTATATACGGCAGGTCCCTACTTTCAAACATCCAACTTACAAACGACTCCTACTTGCAAACGCAAGAAGACAACAGGAAGTGAGAGGAAATCTACCACTAGGAAGGAAAATTCTCTCCTGTAAGAATAAATATGGGAGAAAGGTGTCTCCTCTGTACTGATGCTTTATCAGCAATCCTTGTTTCAAGAAAAACACCACATTTCAAAAACAGTTGTCATTGGGACGGAAAGTGAGGTGAAATGTTCTGAACAGGGGCACAGACAGCAAAACAAATGTTACAGGGGTGATAACCCTTACCTATGTTTTCCAAAAAGTTTAAAAATAGATTTTTGGTCTGGAGCTACACTTCAACAATGTATCTGTTCAAAATTACAAACAGACTCTACATAAGAACAAACCTACAGTCCCTGTCTTGTATGCACCGCCTGTATAGGGCTGTTCAGAGTATATAGGGCCTTTTTTATTTTATGTGCGGGGTTCCCCTTAATATCCATACAAGACCCAAAGGGGCTGGTAATGGGCTGGGGTAGGGGGGGGGTCATGGGGTAGCTATGCCATTTTTCTTAAAGAATTTCATCCATATTACCGGGACCAGACATTACATTAAAGCCGCAAGCAGTTTTAAATGGCTTTTTTTTCCTTTAGAAGTGTCATTTTGTGCAGGGACAGTTCTAAACACGGGAAACACGTGGCACTTCACAGGCATACTTTAGACACCCCCCAGGTACGATATTTAAAGGAATATTTGACTTTTTTTTTTTCACTTTATGCATCATTAAAATGACTGCTCCCGAAAAACGACCGTTTTTAAAACTTCTTTTTGCATTGATACATGTCCCCTGGTGCAGAACCCGGGTTCCCAAACCCTTTTTAGGACAATAACATGCATAATAGTTGTTATAATTAGCACTTTAGAATTCGAACGTTCGCATCCATTGTATTTAATAGGGTTCTAATGTTCGTTCGAACTTTCGGTCCGTTCGCGGGTTCTGGTGCGAACCGAACCCGGGGGTGTTCGGCTCATCACTAGCGAGGAGAGCAATGATTGGCCACAGGCAGGATGCCTGTGGCCAATTATTGCTGAGGGGGTTTAGTACACGCCCCACACTATAAAAGGCCGCCAGCACGGCGGCCTAGTGTAGTGTGTTCCGGAGCAGGGATAGAGCAGCATAGGCAGGGACAGTGACTTTTATTTCTTTCTTGCTTAACCTGGATTCCTTTAGTTTAGGGAAAGAGAAGGATAGGTAGGGAGAGTGTCAGTGTGTTTTGTGCTTGTGCTATATTGTGCTTAAAAAAAACATTTTTTCTAGGGACAGAAAACTGTAGGTAGGGAGAGTGTGTCAGTTTCTTTCACTGTCAAAGTCCTTGTTTCCAGGGACCTGGAAGGACAGTGAGTGAATTCTCCTTGTGCTATATTGTGCTTAAAAAAAACATTTTTTCTAGGGACAGAAAACTGTAGGTAGGGAGAGTGTGTCAGTTTCTTTCACTGTCAAAGTCCTTGTTTCCAGGGACCTGGAAGGACAGTGAGGTAATTCTCCTTGTGCTAAATTGTGCTTAAAAAAAACATTTTTTCTAGGGACAGAAAACTGTAGGTAGGGAGAGTGTGTCAGTTTCTTTCACTGTCAAAGTCCTTGTTTCCAGGGACCTGGAAGGACAGTGAGGTAATTCTCCTTGTGCTAAATTGTGCTTAAAAAAAAACATTTTTTCTAGGGACAGAAAACTGTAGGTAGGGAGAGTGTGTCAGTTTCTTTCACTGTCAAAGTCCTTGTTTCCAGGGACCTGGAAGGACAGTGAGGTAATTCTCCTTGTGCTAAATTGTGCTTAAAAAAAACATTTTTTCTAGGGACAGAAAACTGTAGGTAGGGAGAGTGAGTTTCTTTCACTGTCAAAGTCCTTGTTTCCAGGGACCTGGAAGGACAGTGAGGTAATTCTCCTTGTGCTAAATTGTGCTTAAAAAAAAACATTTTTTCTAGGGACAGAAAACTGTAGGTAGGGAGAGTGTGTCAGTTTCTTTCACTGTCAAAGTCCTTGTTTCCAGGGACCTGGAAGGACAGTGAGGGTAATTCTCCTTGTGCTAAATTGTGCTTAAAAAAAACATTTTTTCTAGGGACAGAAAACTGTAGGTAGGGAGAGTGTGTCAGTTTCTTTCACTGTCAAAGTCCTTGTTTCCAGGGACCTGGAAGGACAGTGAGGTAATTCTCCTTGTGCTAAATTGTGCTTAAAAAAAACATTTTTTCTAGGGACAGAAAACTGTAGGTAGGGAGAGTGTGTCAGTTTCTTTCACTGTCAAAGTCCTTGTTTCCAGGGACCTGGAAGGACAGTGAGGTAATTCTCCTTGTGCTAAATTGTGCTTAAAAAAAACATTTTTTCTAGGGACAGAAAACTGTAGGTAGGGAGAGTGTGTCAGTTTCTTTCACTGTCAAAGTCCTTGTTTCCAGGGACCTGGAAGGACAGTGAGGTAATTCTCCTTGTGCTAAATTGTGCTTAAAAAAAACATTTTTTCTAGGGACAGAAAACTGTAGGTAGGGAGAGTGTGTCAGTTTCTTTCACTGTCAAAGTCCTTGTTTCCAGGGACCTGGAAGGACAGTGAGGTAATTCTCCTTGTGCTAAATTGTGCTTAAAAAAAAACATTTTTTCTAGGGACAGAAAACTGTAGGTAGGGAGAGTGTGTCAGTTTCTTTCACTGTCAAAGTCCTTGTTTCCAGGGACCTGGAAGGACAGTGAGGTAATTCTCCTTGTGCTAAATTGTGCTTAAAAAAAACATTTTTTCTAGGGACAGAAAACTGTAGGTAGGGAGAGTGTGTCAGTTTCTTTCCACTGTCAAAGTCCTTGTTTCCAGGGACCTGGAAGGACAGTGAGTGAATTCTCCTTGTGCTATATTGTGCTTAAAAAAAACATTTTTTCTAGGGACAGAAAACTGTAGGTAGGGAGAGTGTGTCAGTTTCTTTCACTGTCAAAGTCCTTGTTTCCAGGGACCTGGAAGGACAGTGAGGTAATTCTCCTTGTGCTAAATTGTGCTTAAAAAAAACATTTTTTCTAGGGACAGAAAACTGTAGGTAGGGAGAGTGTGTCAGTTTCTTTCACTGTCAAAGTCCTTGTTTCCAGGGACCTGGAAGGACAGTGAGGTAATTCTCCTTGTGCTAAATTGTGCTTAAAAAAAAACATTTTTTCTAGGGACAGAAAACTGTAGGTAGGGAGAGTGTGTCAGTTTCTTTCACTGTCAAAGTCCTTTTTTCCAGGGACCTGGAAGGACAGTGAGGTAATTCTCCTTGTGCTAAATTGTGCTTAAAAAAAAACATTTTTTCTAGGGACAGAAAACTGTAGGTAGGGAGAGTGTGTCAGTTTCTTTCACTGTCAAAGTCCTTGTTTCCAGGGACCTGGAAGGACAGTGAGGTAATTCTCCTTGTGCTAAATTGTGCTTAAAAAAAACATTTTTTCTAGGGACAGAAAACTGTAGGTAGGGAGAGTGTGTCAGTTTCTTTCACTGTCAAAGTCCTTGTTTCCAGGGACCTGGAAGGACAGTGAGGTAATTCTCCTTGTGCTAAATTGTGCTTAAAAAAAAACATTTTTTCTAGGGACAGAAAACTGTAGGTAGGGAGAGTGTGTCAGTTTCTTTCACTGTCAAAGTCCTTGTTTCCAGGGACCTGGAAGGACAGTGAGGTAATTCTCCTTGTGCTAAATTGTGCTTAAAAAAAACATTTTTTCTAGGGACAGAAAACTGTAGGTAGGGAGAGTGTGTCAGTTTCTTTCACTGTCAAAGTCCTTGTTTCCAGGGACCTGGAAGGACAGTGAGGTAATTCTCCTTGTGCTAAATTGTGCTTAAAAAAAACATTTTTTCTAGGGACAGAAAACTGTAGGTAGGGAGAGTGTGTCAGTTTCTTTCACTGTCAAAGTCCTTGTTTCCAGGGACCTGGAAGGACAGTGAGGTAATTCTCCTTGTGCTAAATTGTGCTTAAAAAAAACATTTTTTCTAGGGACAGAAAACTGTAGGTAGGGAGAGTGTGTCAGTTTCTTTCACTGTCAAAGTCCTTGTTTCCAGGGACCTGGAAGGACAGTGAGGTAATTCTCCTTGTGCTAAATTGTGCTTAAAA
Source organism: Rana muscosa (assembly GCA_029206835.1). NCBI lineage: Eukaryota > Metazoa > Chordata > Amphibia > Anura > Ranidae > Rana > Rana muscosa. The sequence continues at coordinate 158,175,121 of CM055127.1, read as the reverse complement.
AAAACATTTTTTCTAGGGACAGAAAACTGTAGGTAGGGAGAGTGTGTCAGTTTCTTTCACTGTCAAAGTCCTTGTTTCCAGGGACCTGGAAGGACAGTGAGGTAATTCTCCTTGTGCTAAATTGTGCTTAAAAAAAACATTTTTTCTAGGGACAGAAAACTGTAGGTAGGGAGAGTGTGTCAGTTTCTTTCACTGTCAAAGTCCTTGTTTCCAGGGACCTGGAAGGACAGTGAGGTAATTCTCCTTGTGCTAAATTGTGCTTAAAAAAAACATTTTTTCTAGGGACAGAAAACTGTAGGTAGGGAGAGTGTGTCAGTTTCTTTCACTGTCAAAGTCCTTGTTTCCAGGGACCTGGAAGGACAGTGAGTGAATTCTCCTTGTGCTAAATTGTGCTTTAAAAAAAAAAATTTTCTAGGGACAGAAAACTGTAGGTAGGGAGAGTGTGTCAGTTTCTTTCACTGTCAAAGTCCTTGTTTCAAGGGACAGAGAAGGACACCTGAAGGTAGCCCTTATTGCTTTTTTCCCATCTCCCTGCAGGCCATCTATTAGAATGTCTGGAAGGCAAACAAGGAGAGGCAGACAGTCAGGAGGCAATAAAAGAGGGCAAGCAGGCTCTGTGTCTGGGGGCAACAGTGCTGGTCGTGGACGCGGTGCATTGTCATCAGCACATGGCCATGGGACACGCTTGTCCTTCTTTTCGGCAGCTGGACATGTTGAGCCACATCATGCCGAAGACTTGGTAGAGTGGATGACCAAGCCCTCCTCCTCCTCCTCATCCTCTCTCACCCAGGCTCAGGGTACTGGAAAAGCAGCTGCCAAAGCGTCCTCTTCCCTGGTATCAATGTCAGACTCATCATCAGTCACTCCTTCCCTAGACCCACCATGTCCTCCTCCTGAGGAGTCCCCCGAACTGTTTCAGCACAGTGTTGGGTACATGCTCCAGGAGGATGCCCAGCGTTTCGAAGGGTCTGATGATGAAACCCAGCTAGAGGAAGGCAGTAGCGTGAGAGCAGACAGAGGGGATGCTCAAGAAGGACACCAATCTGGCAGTCATGTTCCAGCAGCTGCAGCATACTGCCAGATTGCCTCCAGTGATGAGGAGGGAGGTGATGATGAGGTCACTGACTCCACGTGGGTGCCTAATAGGAGAGAGGAGGAGGAGGAGGATGAGGAGGAGGCACATCTCCAACGAGGCAGGATGCCCTTTGGTGGCCAGCGTAAGGGCAGTACACCGACGGAATCACACCGCAGAGCTCCGCCTGTGCAGGGCGCTGCCTCTGCACGTCATTCAAAAAGTTCTTTGGTGTGGGCCTTTTTTGAGGCTAGTGCATCAGATCGCACAGCTGCTGTTTGCAACATATGTCTCAAGCGTATATCGCGTGGCCAAAACATCAGCCGCTTGGGTACCACATGCCTGACCAGACATATGTTGACCTGCCATGCAGCTCGTTGGCAAGCCTACCTCAAAGACCCACACCAAAGAACAAAGCGGACCTCTCCTTGCACCGCATCAGCTGGGATCTCCAACCCCACTATAACTTCAGTCCTCTCTGAAACATGCACTGAGAGGAATGAAGGTGTAGAATTAGGTGTGTCACAGCCAAGTACTTGCGGCCACTCTGCTAGCAGTACACCGACGTCCGATTCTAGCAGGCAAATTTCCCTGCCCCAGCTGCTGGACCGTCGAAAGAAGTTCACTCCCAGCCATCCACATGCCCAGCGGTTGAATGCTAGCTTGGCTAAATTGCTAGCGCTTCAACTGCTGCCTTTTCAGTTGGTAGACTCGGCCCCCTTCCGTGAGTTTGTGCAATGTGCGGTTCCTCAGTGGCAGGTTCCCAAACGCCACTTTTTCTCACGGAAGGCTATTCCGGCTCTCTACCGGCATGTGGAAGGCAATGTCTTGGCCTCGCTGGACAGGGCGGTCAGCGGTAAGGTGCATATTACCGCTGACTCATGGTCCAGCAGGCATGGACAGGGACGTTACCTTTCTTTCACGGCCCATTGGGTCACTCTTTTGGCAGCTGGGAAGGATGCAGGACAAGGTGCAGTAGTGTTGGAGGTTGTCCCACCGCCACGCCTCCAAAATGCTACTACTGGTTGTGACACACCTCTCTCCTCCACCCCCTCCTCTTCTTCTTCCTCCATGGCCTCTTCCTGTGGTTTGTCCTATGAACCAGCGGTGCTCCGTAGCCGTTCACGGGGCTACGCAAGTACGCAGGCAAAAAGATGCCATGCCGTGCTTGCGCTGGTGTGTTTGGGGGACAGAAGCCACACTGGGGCAGAGGTCCTGTCTGCTCTGCAGGGCCAGGCCGAGAGGTGGTTGACGCCACGCCAGCTTAAGCCAGGAATGGTGGTTTGAGACAATGGCACCAACCTCCTCTCCGCCCTCCGACAGGGACAACTGACCCATGTGCCCTGTGTGGCTCACGTCCTTAACCTGGTGGTGCAGCGGTTCTTGGGCAGGTACCCGGGCTTACAGGATGTCCTGAGGCAGGCCAGGAAAGTCTGTGTGCATTTCCGCAGATCTTATAATGCCAGTGCTCGCCTGGCTGAGCTGCAAAAGGAGTTGAACCTGCCCAAGAACCGCCTTATATGTGACATGCCCACCAGGTGGAACTCAACGTTGGCCATGCTGCAGCGGCTGCACACGCAGCAGAGGGCCATCAATGAGTACCTGTGCGACTACGGCACCAGGACAGGGTCAGGGGAGCTTGGTTTTTTTTCTCCACGCCAGTGGGGCATGATCAGGGATGCATGCACTGTCCTGGCACCATTTGAGGAGGCCACGAGGATGGTGAGCAGTGACAGTGCATGCATCAGTGACACTGTACCTCTTGTCCACCTGTTGGAGCACACGCTGCGTGGAATAATGGACAGGGCACTTGAGGCAGAACAGAGGCAGGAAGAGGAGGACTTCCTTGCCTCTCAAGGCCCCCTTTACCCAGACAGTGTTCCTTCTGTCCCACCCATCGCACAGGAAGAGGAGGAGGAGGAGGAGGAGGAGGAGGAGGAGGATTGTGTCAGCATGGAGGTGGAGGCTGGCACTCAGCATCATCAGCAGCAGTCTTTTAGGGATGATTTACAGTCCCAAGAAACCAGTGGACTTGTACGTGGCTGGGAGGAGGTGGCTGCGGATCATGTCGTCCTTAGTGACCCAGAGGACTCCGGAGCGAATGCCTCAGCAAACCTACGCTGCATGGCCTCCCTGATCCTGCAAAGTCTGCGGAAGGATCCTCGTATTCTTCGGATCAAGGAGAGGGACCATTACTGGCTGGCCACTCTCCTTGATCCACGGTACAAGGGTAAGGTTGCGGACCTTATGTTACCGTCGCAGAGGGAGCAGAGGATGAAACAACTCCGGGAGGCCTTGCAGAAAGGTCTGTGCAACGCGTTCCCAGAGACTGGGAGGTTACAAACTCCTGGTCCTGGACAACGAGTTGCTGAGGCTTCGGCCAGTCAAAGAAGGAGCGGTGGGGAAGGTGGCCGTCTGACCGATGCGTTCAGACAATTCTTTAGTCCGCAGCCCCAAAGTATGATCGGTTCCAGCAACCATCGCCAGCGTCTGATAAACATGGTGCAGGAATATCTAGGGGCAAGGTCAGACTTGGACACCTTCCCCACCGAAAATCCTCTGGCTTACTGGGTCTTGAGGATGGATCACTGGCCAGAGCTTGCACAGTATGCAATTGAGCTACTGGCCTGTCCTGCATCCAGCGTTCTTTCGGAACGCACATTCAGTGCTGCTGGAGGATTTGTCACGGATCACAGGGTGCGCCTGTCCACCGACTCGGTTGATCGACTGACTTTCATCAAGATGAACCAGTCTTGGATCACCACCAGCTACCACACACCTGATGCTGATATAACAGACTAATTGATTTTAACATGTCACATCCCTTCAAGACTGATGCTGATGCTGAGTGCCTGTGCTGTTATGTTGACTGGCTATCCTCCTCCTCCGAGTCCTCAATGATACGATTGATGATGATAGCTTGGAAGATCATTTTTGTTTATGGGTGCCGCCACCAGTGGCTAAGGCCCAATTTTTCAGCCCCTGTTTTACAGGGGCGTGTAATTACAATTTTTTTAGCAATAATTTGCCATAGGGCTCATTGCTGTGCTCCAAGTACAGTATCTGTGAGGGGTTGGAGTGTTGTGGCACCAGTGCCTAGGGCCCAATTTTTCAGCCCCTGTTTAACAGGGGCGTGTCATTACAATTTTTGAAGCAATACTTTGCAACAGGGCTCATTGCTGTGCTCCAAGTACAGTATCTGTGAGGGGTTGTAGTGTTGTGCCACCAGTGCCTAAGGCCCAATTTTTCAGCCCCTGTTCAACAGGGGCATGCAATTACAATTCTTGATCTAATAATTCACAGCAGGGTCCATTGCTGCACCCACCAAGAGTAACTCTGAGGGCTTACAGTCTTGTGGCAACGCCACCACCACCACCACCACGAAAGGCCCAATTTTTCAGCCCCTGTTCAAAAGGGGCATGTAATTACAATTCTTGATCTAATAATTCACAGCAGGGCCCATTGCTGCACCCACCAAGAGTAACTGTCAGGGCTTACAGTGTTGTGGCACCAGCACCACCATCAAAGCCCCAATTTTTACTACCACTGTTCAACAATTATATGTAATTAAAATTCCTGATATAATAGTTGACAGCAGGGCGTTCCAGCACCAACCAAGAGTAACTGAGTGCTTACAGTGTTGTGCCAACACCAACAACTAAGGGGCCTATTTCTGCAGAGTATATACGGCAGGTCCCTACTTTCAAACATCCAACTTACAAACGACTCCTACTTGCAAACGAAAGAAGACAACAGGAAGTGAGAGGAAATCTACCCCTAGAAAGGAAAATTCTCTCCTGTAAGAATAAATATGGGAGAAAGGGGTCTCATCTGTACTGATGCTTTATCAGCAATCCTTGTTTCAAGAAAAACACCACATTTCAAAAACAGTTGTCATTGGGACGGAAAGTGAGGTGAAATGTTCTGAACAGGGGCACAGACAGCAAAACAAATGTTACAGGGGTGATAACCCTTACCTATGTTTCCCAAAAAGTTTAAAAATAGATTTTTGGGCTGGAGCTACACTTCAACAATGTACCTGTTCAAAATTACAAACAGATTCTACATAAGAACAAACCTACAGTCCCTGTCTTGTATGCACCGCCTGTATACGGCTGTTCAGAGTATATAGGGCCTTTTTTATTTTATGTGCGGGGTTCCCCTTAATATCCATACAAGACCCAAAGGGGCTGGTAATGGGCTGGGGTAGGGGGGGGGGTCATGGGGTAGCTATGCCATTTTTCTTAAAGAATTTCATCCATATTACCGGGACCAGACATTACATTAAAGCCGCAAGCAGTTTTAAATGGCTTTTTTTTCCTTTAGAAGTGTCATTTTGTGCAGGGACAGTTCTAAACACGGGAAACACGTGGCACTTCACAGGCATACTTTAGACACCCCCCAGGTACGATATTTAAAGGAATATTTGACTTTTTTTTTTTCACTTTATGCATCATTAAAATGACTGCTCCCGAAAAACGACCGTTTTTAAAACTTCTTTTTGCATTGATACATGTCCCCTGGTGCACAACCCGGGTTCCCAAACCCTATTTATGACAATAACATGCATAATAGTTGTTATAATTAGCACTTTAGAATTCGAACGTTCGCATCCATTGTATTTAATAGGGTTCTAATGTTCGTTCGAACTTTCGGTCCGTTCGCGGGTTCTGGTGCGAACCGAACCCGGGGGTGTTCGGCTCATCACTATTGACTAGTAATAATAATTAATAAATATAAGTAAAATTATTACTAGTCATACAACATTAGAATTCTACTATAGCTAGCTTGTAGGCGGAACATTCGACCGGAAATGTACGATTGCAGGGTCGTACAGTTTCGCTGCTCCGTCAAATCTTCTTTGAACATTCGACAGACACCATAAGCCTTCAATGACAGATTCGACCTTAATTAATTCAGATTTTCGGACGAATGCAATTTCTAACGAAAAACTAAATAAATAAAAACGAATTTCGGGAGTAACTAAATAAATTTATTTTTCGGACGAAAACGAAATTCTGAAACAAAATATTTCAGTGTGCACATGTCTAATGTACACAGAGAGCAGGTGTATGTAGACAGCTGTACATATGGATAAATATGAGTCTAAGGAGGTAAAAGTATCATGGGCTTTTTCATTGTTTCCTTTTTCCTGCACCACGCATTTCTTCCTTCAGTTTCTAATGAGGAAGAAAATGGGGGGAGAAGTGATAAATGTAAGAATTACAGTTTTTTTCAAACAAATAATGTTAACCTCTGTAATTCTAACCAAGTTTGTGCCAAGATTGTCTTTCTTTGATAGAATTTGAATCGGCAAGCAGCAGTCTGGTGAAGTAGGTTCCCATCCCAGATGCTAAGAACCTTTTGTCAATGGTTCCAGGTATTGTAAGCCATGCACGGGTTATGCAGTGACCACAGTCCCGATGTCTGGGTTATTGTCATATGAGGGTTGTTTGGAGGTCAATCAAAGCCAGAGTCGTACTTTCCTCATTAGCTGTCACTTATATTCTCGGCTGACGGGGTGGGTGCAATCACTGTGACATGAAGTTCAAAATGTCAACCACAGGGTTCACGAGTCAATCCTGGACCCTGACATAATAACCGATTTACATTCTTTCCAACCAGGTGACTGGGTCATTGTAAAGAAGCTTGAGGAGGGATGAGACCACGCCAGCCACTGCAAGGAGCGGCTCAACCACACCAAAGGACTGAGTAGTATATTTGTTTATTTATATATTTTTTGTTTAGTAAATTTTAGCAAGAGTAACGATGAAAAGCATCCCAAGTTATTATTTAAAGTGTATTTCCTGACTAGCTTAGAAAGCGAACAGGATCGATTGCTAGGTCTGTTCTGAGTCTCCACCGAGTTTTAGTCCCCAGCGATGACAGCGGTACATGCCATTTATGATGTTATTATGGGTATGAGGAGTTTTGACAAACTGGTGAAGACTCCAAACCGACCCTTGTCAATGGAATCTAACGATGCATTTTTAGAGGGTAAAATTGGTTAGTTTTAATAGCTCTGCCTCTTGTCGGTTTGGGTATCTAGGCAGCCCAAAAGTGTGTGTAGCGGGGTCCTCAAAGTTAGTGGGATACACCTGGGGGTAGAGAGACCCAGGTGTGTAATTATGTCAGGGATTAGACCCCTTTTTGTTATTCGTGGAGGATTGGGTGGTGCAATATTCTCCTTGGCCTGTGGGTGGCGGGGTACCTACAGGCTCGAGGTAGAATCACTACCACAGTGCTACCCTTTTTGTCCCTTCCTGGAGATGGTACGGCTGGGGTGGGGAACCCGCCGTGGTGTCGATGGGAGGAGATAAAAGGGGGAGACGCCCTCGCCACGAGGTCTTTTGGGGGATCATCTCTTCACGTACCCAGGCGCCCTCGGCCTAGGTGCGGGCGGTTCAAGGTTCCGGCCTGGGCACCCTAGGCCTGGCCGGAATGAAGCTGGAGTTGGAGTCCATCCCAGGCACCTTCAGCCTGGGGTGAGGTACTTTGTAGAAGGCCTGGGACCTGGTGACTTTGACCGGGTCCCGCGAGGGTGAAGTGATTCCAGGGTGCCCCTTGCGAGGGGACCCGCATCTGAGGTGAGGAGGCTGGGGAGGTCACCCGTCTGAAGACTCCGGAGCAGCGTCAACCCGGTGATGGACGGGCCTCCGGTAACTCCCTTGGAGGGTCATCTTCCCCTGATAGAGGCCGCTACACGTGGGGGCTCGTGAGTCCGGGATGAAAAGTGTATTGACCCTGAGGTTTGGAACGGCTGTGTTTGAACTTTGCTGCCCGGAGGAGGTCCGAGCAGGTCGGCCATGTGATTGGCCAAAGTGCGTCCCTGTGCTCGAAGTCGTGGAAATTTCTCTGAAAAACCGGGAGAGGCCCATGCAGAAAGAGCGGGAAGAGGGAGGAGTCCAGCCATGTGACGAACTACATGTGGGGACTTTTGCTGCACTGCGCCACAAGGCACCCCGTGACTGTACAATTCGTGGGCGGAGGCTGGCGGAAGCCCGCGAAAGTGTGCAAGTCGTGGGAGGAGTCTGGCCACGTGTGGAGATACATGTGGAGACTCCGGCGCGTGGTCAGCGCGTGATGGAGCAGCAAGTGGTCGGAGTGAACTCAGGCTCCCAGTGGATGTCGGTACCTTATCCTTTCAAGATGACTGCATTTGCTGCTCCCCTGACAGACACGGGAATAAGACTTAGGCCCCGAGGACAGTTGGCTCTGTATTCATGCAGAGACATGGAGGGCCTCGGTGTGATCTGTCCCGGATGCTCGGGACTGGTGGTCCAACTGAAGCCGTTCGGGCGATGTGAAGCGTGCAAAGAATTTCTTTTTGAGGTCGAATCATCCACAGTAAGGCCCCGGGCCCTTCGCCTCAACTGCATCACAGGAACCGCCACTCCGGAGGGAGAGATCCAGGCCTTTGCGGAGGTCCCCGTGCGCGCTGACCAGGGCGATGGGACTGCCCAATCAGAGACTGAGAGAGGAAAATCCGAGGACGCTGCTTCGGTCACTACAGACTCCCTGCTCCCACCTCCGAAGAGGAAAGTCGGCCTGGTACAGGCATCCTATGGTCGTGGTCGAGCTTCACCCCGCCGCTTGCCTGGCCTAGATGGCGCCGGTAGAGAAGAGAGTCCCGGACATCCCAGTTCTTCAGAAGGTCCAGGTGAGCCAGGGGCTGGGACTGTGGTGTTGGTTGGAGGTGTCGGGGGTCCACAGTCGGTGGAGCCCGCAAGGGAGGGTAGCCTTCCGTCTACTAGAGACTACCTTCCCGCTGAGATGTATGACACCTCCGACCTAGAGTCATTGTCAGACTGTGGGGATGACGGAGAGATAGACGAACTGTTTCACCGGAAGGGCTGGGACAGACGCCCACTACCTGTGCTGAGTAAACCGCAGGATTCCCCCATGTCCATAGAAGACAGTACGCTCCGGGCGCAGGCCCCGGAGTTCCCGAGGAAATCTAGTCCTCCGACCAACTTTCCTCATTCAACTACATCACCCGCTCTGATGGTGGGGATGCAGCATGCTTCGTTGCGGGCACCAAAGACAAAGCAACCCGAGATGGTGAAGGTACCTCGGCACCCGGAGGCCATCGTGCAGCCAGGAGAAGGTGAGCGAGATGTGATGCCGCCTCTAGCCAGGTTGCAGAGACTTTTCTCCCAGAGAGTCGCCCGTGAATATGGGTGGGAGTACCCCTACTTGCCTCGGGACTTATTGTATGAAGTCGAGGTCCTGCGACCAAGGTGGTATGACGAGTTTGTATGGGAAAAGCTTAAAGTACCCCATGCCAGGCGATACCTGTCATGTTCGCCGCCTGTGTCTAAAAAGTTCAAGGACTGCAGAGCTGATTGGAGACTTGGGCGCCATATTCATGCCGATAAGGTGCTCATCTGCAGGAAAGAAGGAGAGGATGTCGAGTATTCGGTGGAAGTGTTTGACGGGCACCTGAAGCCCCTGTTTCTGCCGGATCCAAGGTTCTACTTATAGGAGAAGTGAGCTCCTATCTTGTTGCTGTTGAAACTTTCTGGAAGAGACATTCCCAGACGCCTAGAACTGTGCCCTACTTTTGTTTTGATTTGGGCTTTTCTTTTACTCACTGGAGACTTGGGAGTAGGGATGAGCTCGGTGTTCGAGTCGAACATACGTTCGACTCGAACATCGGCTGTTCGATCGTTCGCCGAACAACGAACGATTTGGGCCGTTCGCGCCTAATTCGCGGCCCACAATGCACTACGCCATCGCAGTGTCATCCAGGCGCTGTGATTGGCCAAGCATGCACTGTGACCCCGCATGCTTGGCCAATCACAGCGCCGGCAGCGAGGAGAGCAATGATTGGCCACAGGCAGGATGCCTGTGGCCAATTATTGCTGAGGGTGTTTAGTACACGCCCCACACTATAAAAGGCCGCCAGCACGGCGGCCTAGTGTAGTGTGTTCCGGAGCAGGGAAAGAGAAGCATAGGCAGGGACAGTGACATTTTTTTTTCTTGCTTAACCTGGATTCCTTTAGTTTAGGGAAAGAGAAGGATAGGTAGGGAGAGTGTCAGTCTGTTTTACTGTGCTAAACCTTGTTTGTAGGGACAGGGAAGGACAGTGAGGGAAATTCTCATTGTGCTATACTGTGCTAAAGCATTCCTCATCAACCATCTTTAAAAAAATTTTTTTATAGGGACAGAAAACTATAGGTAGGGAGAGTGTCAGTGTGTTTTACTGTGCTAAACCTTGTTTGTAGGGACAGGGAAGGACAGTGAGGGAAATTCTCATTGTGCTATACTGTGCTAAAGCATTCCTCATCAACCATCTTTAAAAAAACATTTTTTATAGGGACAGAAAACTATAGGTAGGGAGAGTGTCAGTGTGTTTTACTGTGCTAAACCTTGTTTGTAGGGACAGGGAAGGACAGTGAGGGAAATTCTCATTGTGCTATACTGTGCTAAAGCATTCCTCATCAACCATCTTTAAAAAAACATTTTTTATAGGGACAGAAAACTATAGGTAGGGAGAGTGTCAGTGTGTTTTACTGTGCTAAACCTTGTTTGTAGGGACAGGGAAGGACAGTGAGGGAAATTCTCATTGTGCTATACTGTGCTAAAGCATTCCTCATCAACCATCTTTGAAATCCTTGTTTTTTGGACAGTCAGGGAAATTGTCATTGTGCTATTCTGTGCGAAAGCAATCATCCTCAACCATATTTAGAAATCCTTAAGTAAAGGGACAGAGAAGAACACCTGAAGGTAGCCCTTATTGCTTTTTTTCCCATCTCCCTGCAGGCCATCCATTAGAATGTCTGGAAGGCAAACAAGGAGAGGCAGACAGTCAGGAGGCAATAAAAGAGGGCAAGCAGGCTCTGTGTCTGGGGGCAACAGTGCTGGTCGTGGACGCGGTGCATTGTCATCAGCACATGGCCATGGGACACGCTTGTCCTTCTTTTCGGCAGCTGGACATGTTGAGCCACATCATGCCGAAGACTTGGTAGAGTGGATGACCAAGCCCTCCTCCTCCTCCTCATCCTCTCTCACCCAGGCTCAGGGTACTGGCAAAGCAGCTGCCAAAGCGTCCTCTTCCCTGGTATCAATGTCAGACTCATCATCAGTCACTCCTTCCCTAGACCCACCATGTCCTCCTCCTGAGGAGTCCCCCGAACTGTTTGAGCACAGTGTTGGGTACATGCTCCAGGAGGATGCCCAGCGTTTCGAAGGGTCTGATGATGAAACCCAGCTAGAGGAAGGCAGTAGCGTGAGAGCAGACAGAGGGGATGCTCAAGAAGGACACCAATCTGGCAGTCATGTTCCAGCAGCTGCAGCATACTGCCAGATTGGCTCCAGTGATGAGGAGGGAGGGGATGATGAGGTCACTGACTCCACGTGGGTGCCTAATAGGAGAGAGGAGGAGGAGGAGGATGAGGAGGAGGCACATCTCCAACGAGGCAGGATGCCCTTTGGTGGCCAGCGTAAGGGCAGTACACCGACGGAATCACACCGCAGAGCTCCGCCTGTGCAGGGCGCTGCCTCTGCCCGTCATTCAAAAAGTTCTTTGGTGTGGGCCTTTTTTGAGGCTAGTGCATCAGATCGCACAGCTGCTGTTTGCAACATATGTCTCAAGCGTATATAGCGTGGCCAAAACATCAGCCGCTTGGGTACCACATGCCTGACCAGACATATGTTGACCTGCCATGCAGCTCGTTGGCAAGCCTACCTCAAAGACCCACACCAAAGAACAAAGCGGACCTCTCCTTGCACCGCATCAGCTGGGATCTCCAACCCCACTATAACTTCAGTCCTCTCTGAAACATGCACTGAGAGGAATGAAGGTGTAGAATTAGGTGTGTCACAGCCAAGTACTTGCGGCCACTCTGCTAGCAGTACACCGACGTCCGATTCTAGCAGGCAAATTTCCCTGCCCCAGCTGCTGGACCGTCGAAAGAAGTTCACTCCCAGCCATCCACATGCCCAGCGGTTGAATGCTAGCTTGGCTAAATTGCTAGCGCTTCAACTGCTGCCTTTTCAGTTGGTAGACTCGGCCCCCTTCCGAGTTTGTGCAATGTGCGGTTCCTCAGTGGCAGGTTCCCAAACGCCACTTTTTCTCACGGAAGGCTATTCCGGCTCTCTACCGGCATGTGGAAGGCAATGTCTTGGCCTCGCTGGACAGGGCGGTCAGCGGTAAGGTGCATATTACCGCTGACTCATGGTCCAGCAGGCATGGACAGGGACGTTACCTTTCTTTCACGGCCCATTGGGTCACTCTTTTGGCAGCTGGGAAGGATGCAGGACAAGGTGCAGTAGTGTTGGAGGTTGTTCCACCACCACGCCTCCAAAATGCTACTACTGGTTGTGACACACCTCTCTCCTCCACCCCCTCCTCTTCTTCTTCCTCCATGGCCTCTTCCTGTGCTTTGTCCTCTGAACCAGCGGTGCTCCGTAGGCGTTCAAGGGGCTACGCAAGTACGCAGGCAAAAAGATGCCATGCCGTGCTTGCGCTGGTGTGTTTGGGGGACAGAAGCCACACTGGGGCAGAGGTCCTGTCTGCTCTGCAGGGCCAGGCCGAGAGGTGGTTGACGCCACGCCAGCTTAAGCCAGGAATGGTGGTTTGCGACAATGGCACCAACCTCCTCTCCGCCCTCCGACAGGGACAACTGACCCATGTGCCCTGTGTGGCTCACGTCCTTAACCTGGTGGTGCAGCGGTTCTTGGGCAGGTACCCGGGCTTACAGGATGTCCTGAGGCAGGCCAGGAAAGTCTGTGTGCATTTCCGCAGATCTTGTAATGCCAGTGCTCGCCTGGCTGAGCTGCAAAAATAGGATTTTTATAACAGCTTACCTGTAAAATCCTTTTCTTGGAGTACATCACGGGACACAGAGCGACATAGTCATTACTAATGGGTTATATAGATACCGTCAGGTGCTGGCACTGGCAACTTCCAAAACCGGAAGTACCCTCCCCTATATAAGCCCCTCCGGGAGCACCTCAGTTTTGTAGCAAAGCAAAGCAATAAGTGTCCCCAAAGAAGGGCGGGAGCTCTGTGTCCCGTGATGTACTCCAAGAAAAGGATTTTACAGGTAAGCTGTTATAAAAATCCTATTTTCTTTCTCGTACATCACGGGACACAGAGCGACATAGTCATTACTAATGGGATGTCCTAAAGCAATGCCAAATGAGGGGGGGGATACACCATATATAAGCTGAGCGCTATCAGACATGAGGATCTTTTGCGGCCTGCAACACACTGCGCCCAAAGGCGACATCCTCCTGACTTCTAACGTCCACCTGGTAGAACCTAGTAAACGTGTGAACTGAAGACCATGTTGCGGCCTTACAGATTTGAGCCAGGGAGGCCTGGTGATGCACTGCCCATGAAGTTCCAACTGCTCTCGTGGAGTGCGCTCTAACTTTGAACGGAGGCGGTCTCCTTCTCAAGCCATAAGCTTGCATAATGACCTGTCGAATCCACTTGGCTAAAGTAGATTTTGACGCTGCCTGACCCTTTCTGGGGCCTTCCGGCAGAATAAACAAAGTATCCGTTCTGCGAATCTGAGCAGTGGCTTTTAGATAAGCTTTAACTGCTCTTACTACATCCAAAGAATGCAATAACTTTTCCTCTACCGAAGTAGGTTTGGGGAAAAAAGAAGGAAGAACCACATCTTGGTTCAAATGAAACCTCGATACCACCTTAGGAAGAAAGGCTGGATGAGGGCGTAACACTACTCTATCCTTATGGATAACTAGACATGTGCACACTGAAATATTTCGTTTCGGAATTTCGTTTTCGTCCAAAAAATAAATTTATTTAGTTACTCCCGAAATTCGTTTTTATTTATTTCGTTTTTCGTTAAAAATTGCATTCGTCCGAAAATCTGAATTAATTAAGGTCGAATCTGTCATTGAAGGCTTATGGTGTCTGTCGAATGTTCAAAGAAGATTCGACGGAGCAGCGAAACTGTACGACTCTGCAATCATACATTTCCGGTCGAATGTTCCGCCCACAAGCAGTGATCTTTTCTCTCTATGTCGAATCTTTTCTCTCTATAATGTCGAATCTTTTCTCTCCTATGTCGAATCTTTTCTCTCTATAATGTCAAATCTTTTCTCTCTATAATGTCAAATCTTTTCTCTCTATAATGTCAAATCTTTTCTCTATAATGTCGAATCTTTTCTCTCTATAATGTCAAATCTTTTCTCTCCTATGTCGAATCTTTTCTCTCCTATGTCGAATCTTTCCTCTCCTATGTCGAATCTTTCCTCTCCTATGTCGAATCTTTCCTCTCCTATGTCGAATCTTTCCTCTCCTATGTCGAATCTTTCCTCTCCTATGTCGAATCTTTCCTCTCCTATGTCGAATCTTTCCTCTCCTATGTCGAATCTTTTCTCTCTATAATGTCGAATCTTTTCTCTCCTATGTCGAATCTTTCCTCTCCTATGTCGAATCTTTCCTCTCCTATGTCGAATCTTTCCTCTCCTATGTCGAATCTTTCCTCTCCTATGTCGAATCTTTCCTCTCCTATGTCGAATCTTTTCTCTCTATAATGTCGAATCTTTTCTCTCCTATGTAGAATAATCTTGGACTAATAGAGTTAAGGTTAGGCACATTCGACCACAGATTCGATAGACACAGATTGTTATTGTCAGCGTCACGTCGAATCTCCTATCTATATCGAACTGTTGTAGCAACGAAAACGAAAATAAAGCATTTGTTTATGTCGGATCTTTCGGTTTTCGGATACTGTGCTTTCGTTTTCGTTTGTTAAAACGATAACGAAAATAGCTGAAATTCGGACGAAAATGCATTCGGACGAAAACGAATGCACATGTCTATGGATAACCAGATATGGCTCCTTACAGGACATAGCTGCTAATTCCGACACTCTTTTAGCCGAACAAACGGCTACTAGAAAAATCAATTTCCTGGTGAGAAGAACCAAAGAAATATGCTGTAATGGTTCAAATGGTTGTTTCTGTAGAACCGACAGAACCAAGTTTAGATCCCATGGACATATGGGAATATTAACCGGAGGACTAATACGCATCACTCCTTGTATAAAGGCTTTGACTAGTGAATGCGAAGCCAAGGGCCTTTGAAAAAATATTGACAAGGCCGAAATCTGACCCTTGATAGTACTCAAGGCAAGCTTCCTATCTACAGCCCATTGTAGGAAGTCCAGAATCCTACCTATTACGTACTTATGTGGATGCCATTTCTTGGCCTCACACCACGCGATGTACGCCTTCCAGATTTTATATTAGATCTGCCTGGATATTGGCTTCCTGGCATTGATCATGGTAGATACCACAGGATTAGCGAGCCCTCTCTTTTTTAGAATGTGGGCTTCAATAGCCAGGCCGTCAAACCTAGGGCTGGTAAGGAAGGGTGGTATATCGGTCCTTGCGAAAGCAGGTCCGGACGATGTGGGAGAGTCCAAGGACTCCCCACTGACATTTTACAATCTCCACGTACCACGCTCTTCGGGGCCACGCTGGAGCCACCAGAATCACTGGTTTCTTTTCTACCCTGATTCTGCGGAGTAATCGAGGTAACCATTGTGGCGGTGTGAATGCATATATCAGCTTGAACTGATCCCAAGGGAACACTAGGGCATCCGAGCCGCAAGCTAGGGGATCCCTTGTCCGAGAGACAAACCTGTCCACCTTTGCGTTGAATCTGGATGCTAGAAGATCTACATCCGATGTTCCCCACCACTGACATATTGTCCAGAAAACCTCGGGGTGAAGGGACCCTTCCTCTGGGCATAATTGCTGGCGACTTAGAAAGTCCGCCTTCCAATTCTCCACTCCTGGAATGAATACCGCAGATATGGCTGGGAAATATCTTTCTGCCCATCTCAGGATGTAATTTACTTCCCTTTGGGCTGCACGACTCCTGGTGCCCCCCTGACGATTGATATATGCCACTGCTGTGGCATTGTCTGATTGAACTCTGACAGGGGACCCTTGGAGTTTGGATGTCCATGCTACTAGGGCATACCGGGCTGCTCGTATCTCTAAGAGATTGATGGGCAGGGCCTTTTCTGCTTCTGACCACTTGCCCTGGAGAGACCATTGCTCCAGTACTGCTCCCCAGCCTATAAGGCTGGCATCTGTAGTGACCACCTTCCAGGAAATCGGACTGAAGGATTTCCCTCTTTCCAGATTCTGGGGAACCAACCACCAGCGGAGGCTCTTGCGAACGGAAGGGGACAAGGACATTGGTAAGTCCAGAGCCTGAACTTTTTTGTTCCAGGCTGACAGTATGGCCCTTTGCAATTTCCTTGAATGGAATTGACCGTAGGGTACTGCTTCGAATGATGCCACCATTTTTCCCAGCAGCCTCATGCACAGGCGTATGGATGGCTGTCTTTTTGAGCCCACTAAGTGGATCAAATCTCTCAAAGACAACACCTTTCCTCGAGGCAAGAATATTTTTCTCTGGCCTGAATCCAACCTTAGCCCCAAGTATTCCAGACTTTTGACTGGTTTTTAGGGCTGACTTGTCTCGGTTGATAATCCAACCGTGAGATTCCAGATACTTGATTGTCTTGTGAACGACCACGTCTAGTTTTTTCACTGAGTGGTCTATCAGCAACAAGTCATCTAGATATGCCATTATCATTACACCTTGTGTTCTTAGATTGGCCAATAAAGGGCCAGAATTTTTGTAAACACTCGTGGTGCTGTGGCCAAACCGAAGGGTAAGGCTCTGAACTGAAAATGGCGCCCTTCTACTGCAAAGCGTAGAAATTTTTGGTGGACTGGAAAGATGGGAATGTGCAAATAAGCATCTTTGATGTCGATCGCGGCTAACCAATCCTCCCCCTTGTAGGGCAGTGGCCACCGATCGGATCGACTCCATCGGAAAGTCCTGATATACAGGAATTTGTATAGCCCTTTTTAGAATTAATATGGGCCTCCCGTCCGCGTTTGCTTCGGGACTGTAAAGAGGTTTGAGTAAAACCCGAACCCTCATTCTTCCAGGGGAACCTCCATAATTACTCCTTGGAGCAATAGTTGTTCTAGTGCCAACAGGAGGGACTCTCTCTTCCGGGGATCCCTTGGCACGTTTGACCTCAAAAATGGGAAGGAGGAGAGTCTTTTAACTCCAAACTGTATCCCAAACCTACTGCGGAGAGCACCTATCTGTCTTGATCGTGTCCCGCCAGGTCTCTTGCGAACAACTGGAGTCCTCCCCCCACCCGACTGAGTGGGGGCTTCAATGAATTTAACTTTGGGGGAGGTTTTGTACCTCCCCTGACCCAGGGTTTCTCATTACCCTGCTACTGTCCCTGTTTTTTACCCCCGGGAATTGACCGAGGAGGCCGTCGGAACTGTTACACAGCCGATGCCCCAGGGACTGGAGAAGCAGGCCTCTTAAAGAGGGACCTCTAACTCTGTTTTTAACCGGCAAGAGCGTATTTTTACCGCTGGAAATTTTCTGGATATATTTGTCCAGGTTTTCCCTGAATAAGCGTTCACCATGAAATGGGACGCTAACCAGCCATTCTTTACAGGGAGCTTCAGCAGACCAGTTTTTGAGCCATAGGAGCCTACGCATATGTACTATAGACAGCGTAAGGCGGGAGGCCTGATGGACTGAATCCTCTATGGCGTCAACCGCAAAGCCTAAGGCTCTAGGTAGATCAGCTAGGGCAAAGCCTGCTGATCTGTCAAGTCCCTCAAGACCTGTTTCAACTGATCCTTCACTGCTTAGCAGACCCCAATAGCTGCTACTGCTGGTTGTATCACCAAGCAGATTTTCATAAGGACTCCAATCTTTTATCTATTGGGTTCTTGAACATTTGGACATTATCCACTGGACATGTCAGTGATTTATACATACAAGAGATGGCTGCGTCCACTGTAGGGACCTTCCATTTTTTTTTTTTTTTTTGATGAACTTATCCTCCATGGGATAGACCACCGGAAATCTCTTGGGGGAATAAATATTTTCTCAGGACGTTCCCAATCCTGGTAAATGAGCCCTTTCAGTAAAGGGTGAAGTGGAAAAGAACAAACAGTCTGGGGGCTTCTAGCGACCTCAACGAGGATACAGTAGTGGTTGATGGTTCCGCAAGGTGCATTTTTAAATGCTGATCGGACCATGTTAGTCAGAGACTGAACCCATAATCTTTCAGCTTGAGATGCTGAGAAAAGGTTCCCCCACTGTTGATTCCTCTATAACAGAATCAACCTCATCCTGATCCCCTTCAGGCAGGTCGATCCCTGTATGGGACTGTTGCTCTGCTAACAGGCACTCTGAAGGAGGAGACGGAGATCGGGCGTGCTTTCCCTGACAGGGAGGCAGCATCCTCCCAGAGCTGAGGAAAAAACCTCCTCTGTTACATACACAGAAGCAGGTGAACTGAGGACAGCCACAGTACCAAGTACCCCTGCGGGGTCTCTACGGTCACTTACCTCTGAACTTCAGGGGAGACTGGTGCAGCAGAAGTATGCCCAAGATCCTCCGAGCCCGATGAGACCCCCTTCGCTTCCTGGAAGATTCAGTTCCGGAGCTTCTGGACGGCATATTCCTAAGCCTAAAGCTGAGGTATTCCAGCCGTAATACACCACTTTTACTGAGAATAGTCTAGCACAATTGCTGCTATATCACAGTTGGTGTCTACTAATGTGCCTTTCTAGGGGATGCCTGTATCAACCGCTTGCTGTATGCCCTTTTTTTAAATGTTACCAGCTCTGTCTCTGTACTTCATAGCCAGCTCACCACACAAAACTGTGGTTTTTACATGCTGGGACGCCCGCACATGCGCAGAAGCGCTGCGGCGCACACAGAGCGTCATCCCCCAGGCTCCGCCCCCTTTCCTGGCTCACCTCTATATATAGAGGCGCGTGCACGCGCACGCGCGCGGCCACGTGCGCCTTCGGCGCTAATTTTGAAAAATGGAGACTAGGGACAAGAGCCAGGGCCCCTCTTTGCCGCAGGCCGGGGGATGGACGAGCATTGCAACATGGCAGAGGAAGCAGTTTCCCATAAGAGAACTCACCATCTGCCTGGACTTGCTCTGCTGAGAAGAAACTAGTCCACATGACAAGAAAACATTCCACAGCGGCCTCTAGTGGACAAACACAGGTACCGCAGTCTAATATCTTAAATATATATAAAAAAATATATATATTTTTTTCTTGACCACTATTAAAAATTATTACATTTTTTTAGTAGTTACAGGCATGCACAGAATTTTGCGGGAATACCATTAGGTAACAGACAGAAAGACAAATTAGGCTTGGGGGTCCCCCAATAGAACCAAGTTCCTGGGGGCCCCCACTTACCTGTTCCCCGCCGCAGGACTTTGTTTGGTCCACAAAAGCCCAAACTTCACCTATCACGGCAGGCATTGTAATCAAACCTTCAGGGACCGGGTTCCCAAGGATTCCACTCCCCTGGACCTGTATAGCACCCTGCACAGAAAACATCTTGGTCGTGGGTATGACCAGAGCTCTGGATCCCAGGGTCCAGCTCTCCTAAGAGAAGCATTACAGGCAAAACCTTGCTCTTCTCTGCAAGGCCCGGGTACCGACCGTTTAGCTATGAAGCTTTTTTGGTCGGATCCGGAATAGCTTACTGAGGCCCAAAAGAACCTGTACGCAAGCTCAGTGAAAAACACATGTTTCTTCTTGGCCAACACCTTAGACACTGGCAAAAAACTGAGGTGCTCCCGGATGGGAGGGGCTTATATAGGGGAGGGTACTTCCGGTTTTGGAAGTTGCCAGTGCCAGCACCTGACGGTATCTATATAACCCATTAGTAATGACTATGTCGCTCTGTGTCCCGTGATGTACGAGAAAGAAAGGAGTTGAACCTGCCCAAGAACCGCCTTATATGTGACATGCCCACCAGGTGGAACTCAACGTTGGCCATGCTGCAGTGGCTGCACACGCAGCAGAGGGCCATCAATGAGTACCTGTGCGACTACGGCACCAGGACAGGGTCAGGGGAGCTTGGTTTTTTTTCTCCACGCCAGTGGGGCATGATCAGGGATGCATGCACTGTCCTGGCACCATTTGAGGAGGCCACGAGGATGGTGAGCAGTGACAGTGCATGCATCAGTGACACTGTACCTCTTGTCCACCTGTTGGAGCACACGCTGCGTGGAATAATGGACAGGGCACTTGAGGCAGAACAGAGGCAGGAAGAGGAGGACTTCCTTGCCTCTCAAGGCCCCCTTTACCCAGACAGTGTTCCTTCTGTCCCACCCATCGCACAGGAAGAGGACGAGGAGGAGGAGGAGGAGGAGGAGGAGGATTGTGTCAGCATGGAGGTGGAGCCTGGCACTCAGCAGCATCAACAGCAGCAGTCTTTTAGGGATGATTTACAGTCCCAAGAAACCCGTGGACTTGTACGTGGCTGGGAGGAGGTGGCTGCGGATCATGTCGTCCTTAATGACCCAGAGGACTCCGGACCGAATGCCTCAGCTAACCTACGCTGCATGGCCTCCCTGATCCTGCAAAGTCTGCGGAAGGATCCTCGTATTCTTCGGATCAAGGAGAGGGACCATTACTGGCTGGCCACTCTCCTTGATCCACGGTACAAGGGTAAGGTTGCGGACCTTATGTTACCGTCGCAGAGGGAGCAGAGGATGAGACAACTCCGGGAGGCCTTGCAGAAAGGTCTGTGCAACGCGTTCCCAGAGACTGGGAGGTTACAAACTCCTGGTCCTGGACAACGAGTTGCTGAGGCTTCGGCCAGTCAAAGAAGGAGCGGTGGGGAAGGTGGCCGTCTGACCGATGCGTTCAGACAATTCTTTAGTCCGCAGCCCCAAAGTATGATCGGTTCCAGCAACCATGGCCAGCGTCTGATAAACATGGTGCAGGAATATCTAGGGGCAAGGTCAGACTTGGACACCTTCCCCACCGAAAATCCTCTGGCTTACTGGGTCTTGAGGATGGATCACTGGCCAGAGCTTGCACAGTATGCAATTGAGCTACTGGCCTGTCCTGCATCCAGCGTTCTTTCGGAACGCACATTCAGTGCTGCTGGAGGATTTGTCACGGATCACAGGGTGTGCCTGTCCACCTACTCGGTTGATCGACTGACTTTCATCAAGATGAACCAGTCTTGGATCACCACCATCTACCACACACCTGATGCTGATATAACAGACTAATTGATTTTAACATGTCACATCCCTTCAAGACTGATGCTGATGCTGAGTGCCTGTGCTGTTATGTTGACTGGCTATCCTCCTCCTCCGAGTCCTCAATGATACGATTGATGATGATAGCTTGGAAGATCATTTTTGTTTATGGGTGCCGCCACCAGTGCCTAACGCCCAATTTTTCAGCCCCTGTTTAACAGGGGCGTGTAATTACAATTTTTGAAGCAATACTTTGCAACAGGGCTCATTGCTGTGCTCCAAGTACAGTATCTGTGAGGGGTTGCAGTGTTGTGCCACCAGTGCCTAAGGCCCAATTTTTCAGCCCCTGTTTAACAGGGGCGTGTAATTACAATTTTTGAAGCAATACTTTGCAACAGGGCTCATTGCTGTGCTCCAAGTACAGTATCTGTGAGGGGTTGCAGTGTTGTGCCACCAGTGCCTAAGGCCCAATTTTTCAGCCCCTGTTCAACAGGGGCATGTAATTACAATTCTTGATCTAATAATTCACAGCAGGGCCCATTGCTGCACCCACCAAGAGTAACTCTGAGGGCTTACAGTGTTGTGGCAACGCCACCACCACCACCACGAAAGGCCCAATTTTTCAGCCCCTGTTCAAAAGGGGCATGTAATTACAATTCTTGATCTAATAATTCACAGCAGGGCCCATTCCTGCACCCACCAAGAGTAACTCTGAGGGCTTACAGTGTTGTGGCAACACCACCACCACCACCACCACCACCACGAAAGGCCCAATTTTTCAGCCCCTGTTCAACAGGGGCATGCAATTACAATTCTTGATCTAATAATTCACAGCAGGGCCCATTGCTGCACCCACCAAGAGTAACTGTCAGGGCTTACAGTGTTGTGGCACCAGCACCACCATCAAAGGCCCAATTTTTACTACCACTGTTCAACAATTATATGTAATTACAATTCCTGATATAATAGTTGACAGCAGGGCGTTCCAGCACCAACCAAGAGTAACTGTGAGTGCTTACAGTGTTGTGCCAACACCAACAACTAAGGGGCCTATTTCTGCAGAGTATATACGGCAGGTCCCTACTTTCAAACATCCAACTTACGAACGACTCCTACTTGCAAACGCAAGAAGACAACAGGAAGTGAGAGGAAATCTACCACTAGGAAGGAAAATTCTCTCCTGTAAGAATAAATATGGGAGAAAGGTGTCTCCTCTGTACTGATGCTTTATCAGCAATCCTTGTTTCAAGAAAAACACCACATTTCAAAAACAGTTGTCATTGGGACGGAAAGTGAGGTGAAATGTTCTGAACAGGGGCACAGACAGCAAAACAAATGTTACAGGGGTGATAACCCTTACCTATGTTTTCCAAAAAGTTAAAAAATTGATTTTTGGGCTGGAGCTACACTTAAACAATGTACCTGTTCAAAATTACAAACAGATTCTACATAAGAACAAACCTACAGTCCCTGTCTTGTATGCACCGCCTGTATACGGCTGTTCAGAGTATATAGGGCCTTTTTTATTTTATGTGCGGGGTTCCCCTTAATATCCATACAAGACCCAAAGGGGCTGGTAATGGGCTGGGGTAGGGGGGGGGGTCATGGGGTAGCTATGCCATTTTTCTTAAAGATTTTCATCCATATTACCGGGACCAGACATTACATTAAAGCCGCAAGCAGTTTTAAATGGCTTTTTTTTCCTTTAGAAGTGTCATTTTGTGCAGGGACAGTTCTAAACACGGGAAACACGTGGCACTTCACAGGCATACTTTAGACACCCCCCAGGTACGATATTTAAAGGAATATTTGACTTTTTTTTTTCACTTTATGCATCATTAAAATGACTGCTCCCGAAAAACGACCGTTTTTAAAACTTCTTTTTGCATTGATACATGTCCCCTGGTGCAGAACCCGGGTTCCCAAACCCTTTTTAGGACAATAACATGCATAATAGTCGTTATAATTAGCACTTTAGAATTCGAACGTTCGCATCCATTGTATTTAATAGGGTTCTAATGTTCGTACGAACTTTCGGTCCGTTCGCGGGTTCTGGTGCGAACCGAACCCGGGGGTGTTCGGCTCATCACTACTTGGGAGCTGTTGTTTTTTTTCTCCCTTTTCTTCATGTGCCAAAGGCAGAGACTTTTGGGGTAGAGTCAGAGTAGGAAAGCAGGAAGAATGAAGATCTCACCAAGTGTCATTACCGCAGCGATCTCACCAGGTGGCAGTGTTGTGCAACGGTTGTTTGAAATGTTACACATGCATTACTTACTTATTGGAGTGAGTGGGTCTCTCGGCTGACGGACCCACTCATGCCAAGTTAACACAGAGTGTTAGGATGTGTTTTTTTTTTGTTTCCCTTCTGCAGGAGATTCGTCGGTCAAGACTACTGAGTATGGGGTGGTTCTTAGACAGTGACGGGAGGGATTGTATATGTGTACATGACAGATGTTTTATACAAAAGTTTTAATGTTTTATAGTTCCCTTTCCCTGGAGCAGGTCTTGGCACACACAGTATCCAAAATTTGAGGGATAGCCTCTGGGGCCCACTTCATGTCACCACTCCTTGGGAGACATGGGTGTGCACCTGACGCTGGGGACCAGCGTCAAATCACAAGGGGGAGTGTGTAGCGGGGTCCTCAAAGTTAGTGGGATACACCTGGGGGTAGAGAGACCCAGGTGTGTAATTATGTCAGGGATCAGACCCCTTTTTGTTATTCGTGGAGGATTGGGTGGTGCAATATTCTCCTTGGCCTGTGGGTGGCGGGGTACCTACAGGCTCGAGGTAGAATCACTACCACAGTGCTACCCTTTTTGTCCCTTCCTGGAGATGGTACGGCTGGGGCCCGCCGTGGTGTCGATGGGAGGAGATAAAAGGGGGAGACGCCCTCGCCACAAGATCTTTTGGGGGATCATCTCTTCACGTACCCAGGCGCCCTCGGCCTGGGTGCGGGCGGTTCAAGGTTCCGGCCTGGGCACCCTAGGCCTGGCCGGAATGAAGCTGGAGTTGGAGTCCATCCCAGGCACCTTCAGCCTGGGGTGAGGTACTTTGTAGAAGGCCTGGGACCTGGTGACTTCGACCGGGTCCCGCGAGGGTGAAGTGATTCCAGGGTGCCCCTTGCGAGGGGACCCGCATCTGAGGTGAGGAGGCTGGGGAGGTCACCCGTCTGAAGACTCCGGAGCAGCGTCAACCCGGTGAAGGACGGGCCTCCGGTAACTCCCTTGGAGGGTCATCTTCCCCTGATAGGGGCCGCAGCGCAGCGAAGTTGTTCTAATCAAGACTCCTGCAACCCCTGGTCATAGCACAGGGGGTGTAGGGACTACAATCCGGATAGTGCCTCGGCCTGCTCATCCCACCGTATCCTGCCATATATTGTTTGTTGTGGAGCTACGAAATAAAACTAACAGTTGGACTGTGATCGGTGTATGGACTCTGTTGATGGGAGCAAAGGGAGATTCCAGCATAGCAGGGCTAAGTTCCGCAACCCAATGCACATTTGGCCCGAGGAAGATATTGATACTGGCCTTCACCTCACCCACAGCCATGGGGAGGACATGGGCCGTAGCGCACCTCACTCTCGAAACCCAGGTACCCCTAGACAAGAGCTTTCGGACAACCGATAAACATGTGAAGGGGGTGAGGCCGCTACATGTGTTTGAACTTTAGTTTGGTGCTTATGCGGATCTGCAGCTTATAAGGTAATTCCCCCAATGCAAGAGGTTCATGCATGATGGTGAAGCTGTCCCAGCATCTTATGTCACGGCCGATCGCGAGGATCTGATGGCGCAAGATATTAAGAATGGCAGGGACAGCTGGAAGGGAATTGTTCACCAACCCCGACCAGGTCTGGGCATGGTTTCCTGCATGTACAAGGAGGGGGGGGGGCTCGAGCTTGGGATACGATTGAACAATTCTCATCCATTTAAGGATAGGGTTCTTTATGTAACTGTTAAAGCCAGAGCTATAGCTAGTGAAGGTTGGGAGTCCTTTTAGGGGTCTGGGAATCTTTGGGGATCTAATTTTTATTTTACAGCGGATCGTGGTTAAAGGAAGTGGGAATACATATACTCATGTCGTTTTTATTTCTATTCTTTCTATGTCGTGACTAGAGATGTACAGAACTATTCGCCGGCGAACAGTTCCCGGCGAACATAGCTTGTTCGCGTTCGCCGCGGCCGGCGAACATATGCGATGTTCGGTCCGCCCCCTATTCATTATCATTGAGCAAACTTTGACCCTGTACCTCACAGTCAGCAGACACATTCCAGCCAATCAGCAGCATACCCTCCCTCCCAGACCCTCCCACCTCCTGGACAGCATCCATTTTAGATTCATTCTCAAGCTGCAGTCTTAGCGAGAGGAGGGACAGTTTAGCTGCTGCTGATTTTATAGGGAAAGCTAGGCTAGGCCAGTGTATTCAGTGTTCACTCCACTCCTGAAAGACTCATCTGATCTCTGCTGTAAGCACAGCGTCCTGACAGCACCCCAAAAAGCCCTTTTTAGGGCTGGTAAAACACCAGTCTGCTTTTTTGTTTTTTCCTGGACAGCATCTATTTTAGATTCAGTCTGAACTTAAGCTACAGTGTTAGCCAGAGGAGGGACAGTTTAGCTGCTGCTGATTTTATAGGGAAAGCTAGGCTAGGCCAGTGTATTCAGTGTTCACTCCACTCCTGAAAGACTCATCTGATCTCTGCTGTAAGCACAGCGTCCTGACAGCACCCCAAAAAGCCCTTTTTAGGGCTGGTAAAACACCAGTCTGCTTGTTTTTTTTTTCTGGACAGCATCTATTTTAGATTCAGTCTGAACTTAAGCTACAGTGTTAGCCAGAGGAGGGACAGTTTAGCTGCTGCTGATTTTATACGGAAAGCTAGGCTAGGCAAGTGTATTCAGTGTTCACTCCACTCCTGAAAGACTCATCTGATCTCTGCTGTAAGCACAGCGTCCTGACAGCACCCCAAAAAGCCCTTTTTAGGGCTGGTAAAACACCAGTCTGCTTTTTTTGTTTTTTCCTGGACAGCATCTATTTTAGATTCAGTCTGTACTTAAGCTGCAGTGTTAGCCAGAGGAGGGACAGTTTAGCTGCTGCTGATTTTATAGGGAAAGCTATAGGCAAGTGTATTCAGTGTTCACTCCACTCCTGAAAGACTCATCTGATCTCTGCTGTAAGCACAGCGTCCTGACAGCACCCCAAAAAGCCCTTTTTAGGGCTGGTAAAACACCAGTCTGCTTTTTTGTTTTTTCCTGGACAGCATCTATTTTAGATTCAGTCTGTACTTAAGCTGCAGTGTTAGCCAGAGGAGGGACAGTTTAGCTGCTGCTGATTTTATAGGGAAAGCTAGGCTAGGCCAGTGTATTCAGTGTTCACTCCACTATTGAAAGACTCATCTGATCTCTGCTGTAAGCACAGCGTCCTGACAGCACCCCAAAAAGCCCTTTTTAGGGCTGGTAAAACACCAGTCTGCTTTTTTGTTTTTTCCTGGACAGCATCTATTTTAGATTCAGTCTGAACTTAAGCTACAGTGTTAGCCAGAGGAGGGACAGTTTAGCTGCTGCTGATTTTATAGGGAAAGCTAGGCTAGGCCAGTGTATTCAGTGTTCACTCCACTATTGAAAGACTCATCTGATCTCTGCTGTAAGCACAGCGTCCTGACAGCACCCCAAAAAGCCCTTTTTAGGGCTGGTAAAACACCAGTCTGCTTGTTTTTTTTTTTCTGGACAGCATCTATTTTAGATTCAGTCTGAACTTAAGCTACAGTGTTAGCCAGAGGAGGGACAGTTTAGCTGCTGCTGATTTTATAGGGAAAGCTAGGCTAGGCCAGTGTATTCAGTGTTCACTCCACTCCTGAAAGACTCATCTGATCTCTGCTGTAAGCACAGCGTCCTGACAGCACCCCAAAAAGCCCTTTTTAGGGCTGGTAAAACACCAGTCTGCTTTTTTGTTTTTTCCTGGACAGCATCTATTTTAGATTCAGTCTGTACTTAAGCTACAGTGTTAGCCAGAGGAGGGACAGTTTAGCTGCTGCTGATTTTATAGGGAAAGCTATAGGCAAGTGTATTCAGTGTTCACTCCACTCCTGAAAGACTCATCTGATCTCTGCTGTAAGCACAGCGTCCTGACAGCACCCCAAAAAGCCCTTTTTAGGGCTGGTAAAACACCAGTCTGCTTGTTTTTTTTTCTGGACAGCATCTATTTTAGATTCAGTCTGAACTTAAGCTACAGTGTTAGCCAGAGGAGGGACAGTTTAGCTGCTGCTGATTTTATAGGGAAAGCTAGGCTAGGCCAGTGTATTCAGTGTTCACTCCACTCCTGAAAGACTCATCTGATCTCTGCTGTAAGCACAGCGTCCTGACAGCACCCCAAAAAGCCCTTTTTAGGGCTGGTAAAACACCAGTCTGCTTCTTTTTTTTTCTGGACAGCATCTATTTTAGATTCAGTCTGAACTTAAGCTACAGTGTTAGCCAGAGGAGGGACAGTTTAGCTGCTGCTGATTTTATAGGGAAAGCTAGGCTAGGCCAGTGTATTCAGTGTTCACTCCACTCCTGAAAGACTCATCTGATCTCTGCTGTAAGCACAGCGTCCTGACAGCACCCCAAAAAGCCCTTTTTAGGGCTGGTAAAACACCAGTCTGCTTTTTTGTTTTTTCCTGGACAGCATCTATTTTAGATTCAGTCTGAACTTAAGCTACAGTGTTAGCCAGAGGAGGGACAGTTTAGCTGCTGCTGATTTTATAGGGAAAGCTATAGGCAAGTGTATTCAGTGTTCACTCCACTCCTGAAAGACTCATCTGATCTCTGCTGTAAGCACAGCGTCCTGACAGCACCCCAAAAAGCCCTTTTTAGGGCTGGTAAAACACCAGTCTGCTTGTTTTTTTTTTCTGGACAGCATCTATTTTAGATTCAGTCTGAACTTAAGCTACAGTGTTAGCCAGAGGAGGGACAGTTTAGCTGCTGCTGATTTTATAGGGAAAGCTAGGCTAGGCCAGTGTATTCAGTGTTCACTCCACTCCTGAAAGACTCATCTGATCTCTGCTGTAAGCACAGCGTCCTGACAGCACCCCAAAAAGCCCTTTTTAGGGCTGGTAAAACACCAGTCTGCTTCTTTTTTTTTTCCTGGACAGCATCTATTTTAGATTCAGTCTGTACTTAAGCTGCAGTGTTAGCCAGAGGAGGGACAGTTTAGCTGCTGCTGATTTTATAGGGAAAGCTATAGGCAAGTGTATTCAGTGTTCACTCCACTCCTGAAAGACTCATCTGATCTCTGCTGTAAGCACAGCGTCCTGACAGCACCCCAAAAAGCCCTTTTTAGGGCTGGTAAAACACCAGTCTGCTTGTTTTTTTTTCCTGGACAGCATCTATTTTAGATTCAGTCTGTACTTAAGCTGCAGTGTTAGCCAGAGGAGGGACAGTTTAGCTGCTGCTGATTTTATAGGGAAAGCTATAGGCAAGTGTATTCAGTGTTCACTCCACTCCTGAAAGACTCATCTGATCTCTGCTGTAAGCACAGCGTCCTGACAGCACCCCAAAAAGCCCTTTTTAGGGCTGGTAAAACACCAGTCTGCTTTTTTTTTTTCCTGGACAGCATCTATTTTAGATTCAGTCTGTACTTAAGCTGCAGTGTTAGCCAGAGGAGGGACAGTTTAGCTGCTGCTGATTTTATAGGGAAAGCTAGGCTAGGCCAGTGTATTCAGTGTTCACACCACTCCTGAAAGACTCATCTGATCTCTGCTGTAAGCACAGCGCCCTGACAGCACCCCAAAAAGCCCTTTTTAGGGCTGGTAAAACACCAGTCTGCTTGTTTTTTTTTTCTGGACAGCATCTATTTTAGATTCAGTCTGAACTTAAGCTACAGTGTTAGCCAGAGGAGGGACAGTTTAGCTGCTGCTGATTTTATAGGGAAAGCTAGGCTAGGCCAGTGTATTCAGTGTTCACTCCACTCCTGAAAGACTCATCTGATCTCTGCTGTAAGCACAGCGTCCTGACAGCACCCCAAAAAGCCCTTTTTAGGGCTGGTAAAACGCCAGTCTGCTTTTTTGTTTTTTCCTGGACAGCATCTATTTTAGATTCAGTCTGTACTTAAGCTACAGTGTTAGCCAGAGGAGGGACAGTTTAGCTGCTGCTGATTTTTATAGGGAAAGCTATAGGCAAGTGTATTCAGTGTTCACTCCACTCCTGAAAGACTCATCTGATCTCTGCTGTAAGCACAGCGTCCTGACAGCACCCCAAAAAGCCCTTTTTAGGGCTGGTAAAACACCAGTCTGCTTGTTTTTTTTTCTGGACAGCATCTATTTTAGATTCAGTCTGAACTTAAGCTACAGTGTTAGCCAGAGGAGGGACAGTTTAGCTGCTGCTGATTTTATAGGGAAAGCTAGGCTAGGCCAGTGTATTCAGTGTTCACTCCACTCCTGAAAGACTCATCTGATCTCTGCTGTAAGCACAGCGTCCTGACAGCACCCCAAAAAGCCCTTTTTAGGGCTGGTAAAACACCAGTCTGCTTGTTTTTTTTCCCCGGCACAGTAGCTTACATAAAAAAAAACACAACAGTTTTGACTGCAGTAGATGAGCAGTCAGTTGCCTGCCAGCGTGTGTGTCAGACCTACAGTGTCTACTGTGCCAACTTCTGCCAGTGCACAGTGCCACTCATATCTGGTGTCACAGTAGCTTGCACGCATAGTACAACTAAACTAATCTAAAAAAAATGACAGGCAGAGGCAGGCCACCCCGCAGGGGCTGTCGTGGTCGTGGTGCTGTGATTCCCTTTGGCCCAAGAATAATGCCCAGTGTTCAGGGGCCACGTACCCTGAACTCGAAAAGTTCTGAGGACATAGTTGACTGGCTAACACAGGACAGCCAATCTTCTACAGCTTCCGCTCGGAACCTTGACGCACCATCCTTCTCCAGCTCAGCTTTGGGCACCTCTCAAGTTCCCACTCGCCCGCCTGCCGCCACCACCAACACTAGCACCACAGTTGCTTCACTTGATCTGTCAGAGGAGTTATTTACACATGAGTTGGAAGAAATGAGTGATGCGCAAACATTATTGCCAGAGGATGTAGATAAAAGGGATATGTCTCAGTCAGGCAGCATTACACACATGGATGTACGGTGTGATGATGATGATGTTGTACCCGCTGCTGCTTCCTTTGCTGAGTTGTCAGATACAAGTGAAGCGGTTGATGATGACGATGTGGATGTCACGTGGGTGCCCGCTTGAAGAGAAGAAGAACAGGGGGAAAGTTCAGATGGGGAGACAGAGAGGAGGAGGAGACGAGTTGGAAGGAGGGGTAGGTCGTCGCAAGGAGCTAGTGGCACAGTCAGACAGCATGTATCGGCACCCGGGGTCAGCCAGACAGCACGCCAATCAACGCATGCTGTTGCCACCACCAGAATGCCGCCATTGCAAAGCTCAGCAGTGTGGCATTTTTTTTGTGTGTCTGCCTCTGATAACAGCGATGCCATTTGCAACCTGTGCCAAAAGAAACTGAGTCGTGGGAAATCCAACACCCACCTAGGTACAACTGCTTTGCGAAGGCACATGATCTCACATCACAAACGCCTATGGGATCAACACATGATGACGAGTACAAGCAGCACACAAGCTCAAAGCCACCATCCTCCTCCTGGTCCAGCATCTTCAGCCACGTCAACCACTGCTGTCCTCCTTGCCCCCTCTCAACCATCTGACACTACGTCTCTCGCCTTGAGCAGTTCCTGCTCATCTGCCCACAGTCAGGTGTCTGTCAAGGACATGTTTGAGCGTAAGAAGCCAATGTCACAGACTCACCCCCTTGCCCGGCGTCTGACAGCTGGCTTGTCGGAACTCTTAGCCCGCCAGCTTTTACCATACAAGCTGGTGGAGTCTGAGGCCTTCAAAAAATTTGTAGCTATTGGGACACCGCAGTGGAAGGTACCCGGCCGAAATTTCTTTTCACAAAAGGCAATCCCCAACCTGTACTCTATTGTGCAAAAGGAAGTCATGGCATGTCTGGCACACAGTGTTGGGGCAAGGGTCCATCTGACCACTGATACCTGGTCTGCAAAGCACGGTCAGGGCAAGTATATCACCTACACTGCTCATTGGGTAAACCTGCTGACGGCTGCCAAGCATGTAATGTGTGGCTCTGCAGAGGAGTTGGTGGTGACACCACCACGACTTGCAGGCAGACCTGCTGTCACCTCCTCTACTCCTCCTACTCCATCCTCTTCGATAACCTCCTCGGCTGAGTCCTCTTCTGCTGCTGCGTCTTGCTCCACATCAACAGCACCCCCCCAGCTCCCCAGGGGCTATTCCACATCCCGGATACGACAGTGTCACGCTGTCTTGGGGTTAACTTGCCTGAAAGCAGAGAGTCACACCGGACCAGCACTCCTGTCCGCCCTGAACGCACAGGTGGATCAGTGGCTGACTCCGCACCAACTGGAGATCGGCAAAGTGGTGTGTGACAACGGAAGCAATTTGTTGGCGGCATTGAATTTGGGCAAGTTGACACATGTGCCGTGCATGGCACATGTGTTAAATCTGATTGTACAACGCTTTGTGCATAAGTACCCAGACTTACAGGATGTCCTCAAGCAGGCCAGGAAGGTGTGTGGCCATTTCAGGCATTCCTACACAGCCATGGCGCACTTTTCAGATATCCAGCGGCGAAACAACATGCCAGTGAGGCGCTTGATTTGCGACAGCCCGACACGTTGGAATTCAACACTCCTAATGTTCGACCGCCTGCTCCAACAAGAAAAAGCCGTCAACGAGTATTTGTATGACGGGGTGCTAGGACAGCCTCTGCGCAGCTGGGAATTTTTTTGCCACGTTACTGGACGCTCATGCGCAATGCCTGTAGGCTCATGCGTCCTTTTGAGGAGGTGACAAACCTAGTCAGTCGCACTGAAGGCACCATCAGCGACATCATCCCATTTGTTTTCTTCCTGGAGCGTGCCCTGCGAAGAGTGCTGGATCAGGCCGTAGATGAGCGTGAAGAGGAAGAGGAAGAGTTGTGGTCACCATCACCACCACCAGAAACAGCCTTATCAGCATCGCTTGCTGGACCTGCGGCAACGCTGGAAGAGGAGTCTGAGGAAGAGGAGTCAGAGGAGGAATGTGGCTTTGAGGAGGAGGAGGAAGACCAACCACAGCAGGCATCCCAGGGTGCTCGTTGTCACCTATCTGGTACCCGTGGTGTTGTACGTGGCTGGGCGGAAGAACAGACCTTCAGTGAGATCAGTGAGGACGAGGAACAGGACATGAGTAGCTCGGCATCCAACCTTGTGCAAATGGGGTCTTTCATGCTGTCGTGCCTGTTGAGGGACCCTCGTATAAAAAGGCTGAAGGAGAACGACCTGTATTGGGTGGCCACGCTACTAGACCCCCGGTATAAGCAGAAAGTGCCAGAAATGTTACCGAATTACAGGAAGACGGAAAGGATGCAGCAGTTCCAAAATAAATTAAAAAGTATGCTTTACACAGCGTATAAGGGTGATGTCACAGCACAACGGGAATCTAACAGGGGAAGAGGTGAAAGTAATCCTCCTCCTACCACGACCATGCCGGCAAGGACAGGACGCTTTACAGACGTATTGTTGATGGAGGACATGCGGAGCTTTTTAAGTCCTACGCATCGCCACAGCCCTTCGGGGTCCACCCTCAGAGAACGACTCGACCGACAGGTAGCAGACTACCTCGCCTTAACTGCAGATATCGACACTCTGAGGAGCGATGAACCCCTTGACTACTGGGTGTGCAGGCTTGACCTGTGGCCTGAGCTATCTCAATTTGCGATAGAACTTCTGGCCTGCCCCGCTTCAAGTGTCCTTTCAGAAAGGACCTTCAGTGCAGCAGGAGGTATTGTCACTGAGAAGAGAAGTCGCCTAGGTCAAAAAAGTCTAGATTACCTCACCTTTATTAAGATGAATGAGGCATGGATCCCGAAGGGACTGACAGTGGGCGATACATTTGACTAAAAAAGGCCTGATGAGATGAGCTGCCTTGGGCTAAAAATGGTCCACAAGCCGCAATGTTTTAGGGCACTTTCTGCCTGAAAAACATAATTTTTTCTGGCCGCTGCTACAGCAGCGGCTGCAACAATACCTAATTTTACAGGCATGTGTACATGCCTAATTTTTCTGGCCTCTGGTGCTGCACTGTGGCTGCAAAAAAAACAAACAAAAAAACACATACCTGTGTCAATTCCCCTTCGTGATCATTACCTTGTTGTGGTGAAGGGGCTTGCGTATCACAATGAAGCGACCACCTCTATGAGTGTGTTGGCAATGGCGTTGTTGGCACACCCCAGATGGTAAGGTCGTTGCTTCATTGTGAACAGACCAAAAGCGATCGGCTTGATAATTTTGCATAGAAAAAACATACATTTTCTTTGTGATCATCTAAGGTGATCATTAAAGCCTTGCGGTTGTGCAAATGGACTGTTTGCAGTTGTTTGCGGTGCGTTAAACGGGGAGTTTGGTCTGTCCGAGTTTGGTCTGTCACTGTGAAGCGGGCGTAACCCTTACACTACCTGATCGATACAACATCATACCTGATGTTTTAAAGCACGTTATTCCAAACACATTAGGAATGTTAGGTGATTTATGCCCTTTATGGATTAAAACCCGACTCTGCGTCAACTACGTAATTTTCCATGGGAGTTTTGCCATGGATCCCCCTCCGGCATGCCACAGTCCAGGTGTTAGTCCCCTTGAAACAACTTTTCCATCACTATTGTGGCCAGAAAGAGTCCCTGTGGGTTTTAAAATTCGCCTGCCTATTGAAGTCTATGGCGGTTCGCCGGGTTCGCCCGCTCGCGAACATTTGCGGCAGTTCGCCTTTCGCGAACGGAAAATTTTATGTTCGCGACATCACTAGTCGTGACGAGGTGCTCCTGTTGCCTGATTGGACGCGTGACCAGAGTTTCCTTGATGAGACGCTCCGAAACCGGACCCACGTACAAGACACAGAGGATCACAGACGGATCGCAAATTACTACAGCTCACCATGTCGTGTCCTCCTTTATAAGTCATGCTCCTGGAGAAGAGTCTACATGTCAAGCCGTGTTTTCCTTTTTATGGACTCGTATGGACTGTAAGGACTGATTCATTTCCAGGTGTAAGAAGGAGATCAAGTTTCATCGATGGACATGGGGTGCTTATGACAAAAAAGGGAGGATTGTTGTGGAGAATTTTATGAAGATGTATTTAATATGTATTGTCATAGTGTCACCCAGTGTTAGTACTTCCGCAACCCGCTCTAAAGAGCTGACTGGGGCAGTCTGAGGCTGGTTGAGATAAACTTCCTGATTTGGAGTAGGGTGTTTGCGGAGTGAGGCCTCTCTGCAAACACATTATTGGTTTAGCAGATTGTGCTCTTGTCACCTCTATGTCTGATCAGCATTGGGGTGGTGGCGTGAGCATACACCTGCAGATAAGCTCCCCTCATCAGGAACTGTGTTCATTGGTTATTGTATTATTATTGTATTATTGTATTATTGTATCCCTTAAGCTATATTTGATGTATTGGATTGTATGGGACATCTTGTTAGAGGGATGCCCTTATATGGACATTTGCTGTGTAAAGAGGACATCATGTGATGACCACTCCCATGGAGGTCAGATGCTGTGTCCTCACTTCCTATGGAGGAGGTCACATGTTGTGACATCACTTCCGGCTGGGAGTTTAATAAAATAACCTTTTGGTGGGCGTCGACAGTTAGTTGATGCTCGGATGCCTTGATGATAAGAGCTGTCTGGTGATGTCTGGTCTTTGGATGAATGGGACGAATGAACGGTGAGTGAATTTTAGCCTAAGATAGCATTATTGCAATAAGATGAAGTGTGTGCTTATTTAGCACAAGACAAAATGGTTGTGTGCTCTGCAAATAACCAATTTTGCCACGACAATTACACAGAGGATTTACTGTTTTCTTTATTTATTGAATGGTCACATAATATCTGCAGTCTACAACGGTGGAGTTTATTCTAGGACACTTAGTGGAAAAAGACTTTGATCTTACCACTCACATTGGTTCACAGAGTATAGTAAATAAGAATTTCCTTATGTGTTTTCATGTTTTTTTTTCACTACACAAATTAATAAGAGTGTATTACAGTGTGTATTAAGGTTTTATTGATTAGCTGCAGTGAGTTTGTATGTATCAGTTATGGGTGGAACATTATTTAAAAAAAAAAAATTATAAATGTTTTTTTTTTTTTTTTTTCAATTTACATTTTGTGTAGAGGACTGTGTTTTATACAGTTTTTTTTGTCTTTTTTTTTAACAGTTTAGCACTCTATACATAACGTCACTGAGGGTTCTGTCACAGATTGCATTGTTTTGCTACATTTTCTGTAAAATACTTTTGTCTAATTGTGTATTGTGCATATTTTTCAATATTTAGATTAGTGTTTTACAGACAATTTTGTTTTTCTTTTCACCTGGTGATCCTGCAAGTGCGGAAATTGAAGAAGGTTTGGACAGCCGCACTCCAAAAAATAGTTCCTTTATTTTAAAATCAAGTCGCAAAAATACATGCCACTGCAAAAAAGCAGATGTAAACTGATGCGTTTCACACTGTAGTTCAGTTTGGAGTGCGGCTGTCCAAACCTTCTTCAATTTCCGCATTTTCATATGCATTGTCTGCACCCGCGGTTTTGGATCTGATGAAAGGCTCATTAGGCACATCTGAGCGATAATCTTCTCTCTGGTGGTCCTGCAATTCACACACTTCCTGTCCAAGAGTGACAACCGCACTGTATCTATGGAGGAGCAATGTTCTGTAGTCCACAGGGAGGACTCAGACAGGGCTAATAATTATGTTTGAGATTTCTGTGCAGCATTTTCAGCTCAATACAGGCGGTTAGGAGCTCAATGTATTTTTGGCAGGATCCATTGGTCATTTTTTTGCAGTTGTGAAACACATCTAACTTTACACCCTCAGTTTTATATTTAAGACCAAAAGGTAGGAAATTCATTGTTAGAGGTTACTCTCTTCACTACTGAAAGACTTTGCTTGCTGTCAGTCATCTCATTAAAATTGCATTGATGTTAGTGCTCTGTAAATGATACAGCTGGCAATACATGGTTTAATCTCCCAACAGCACAGATATGTAAAGGAAATCTATACAGAGAGAAATGCCCTTTGAAAATACTAGCTGCCTGGCTTCTATGCTCTTCCAATGTCCTGTCATTAACAAATATGTCGTCCAGGGGTTCTGGATTGCCACTGACTTTTTATGCTGAATAATTATTCTGGGACAATGACTCAGAAAACAAGTCAGAGACAGCCAGGCAACCAGAATTTTTAGGGGGAGGAGGCAGCATTAAAGGAACACTAAAGGTTCCCGTTTTTTTTTTTTTTAAAACAACAAACATGTTATACTTACCTCCACTGTGCAGCTCGTTTTGCACACAGTGGATCCTGGTCTTCTGGGGTCCCTCGGCGGCTGTCTCGGTTCCTCCCCGCAAGGACTCCACACCATAATGCGAGCGAGCTCGCATGGTGTGGAGTTACTGCGGGCGCGCTCCCGTGATACAGTGGCGGCCATAGCCGTCGACTGTATCACTCGGCCCCGCCCCCCGGCGTGCCGCGTCATTGGATGTGATTGACAGCAGCGCGAGCCAATGGCTGCGCTGCTTTCAATAAATCCAGTGTAGCCAATCAACGGCCGGGCATAGGATGCATTAATAAAAAAAGGGTGTATCTAAGGCCTACCATACACCACTCAGCGCCTATAGATAAATGAATTGATCCCTGCAAGACACAGTAGGTGTACAGGGACAATGCAATAATTGTCCACACACCCTACGGTGAGTATGACATATATGAATCTACAGATGAGTAGATACAAATAATTATCCTATATCTTAAACAGGTATAGAAAAACAAATAAAGCAGCTATTTAAATAACACAAAATACATCAAATAAATAGTAAAAAGCATGGAAAACAATAATCTGTATCCAAAATTACTACAAAACAGCGCTATGTTGATTTAAAAAAACGTAAAAAGAAGAAAATTTTAAAATTAGAAGACAAAATTAATGACCTTAAATCACAGTTGGATCCTATTAAAGACTCTCAGCAGGTATCTGATTTTAATACCCGAATAAAGAAAAAACTAGAAAAAGTTGATAAGGACACCCAGAAAAAGAAAACTAGAAAATTTCATCGGGATCTGGGTGATTTCCGTTCACACTCGGTATACCTATGGCAACAAAATATCATTCGGAATAATGTTGAAACTAATGGGAACATTGTTGATCCTGATAACTCTGTAATAAGACCTTCTCAATCATCTATAAATGTCCCTGGTACCAGTGACATAAGGAGGAATGAAGCTCCTCCCCGTCCACCAAGGGACCAGTCTACCCCTAGTAGGAATACTGGGGATTATAGTAGAGGAGGCTCAGGGAGAGAGGGATCAAATAATGCCCACTATAATCAACAATACCATGTCCCGGTCCACAACAGATTCGACCCTCTATGGGAAGAGGGGGCAAGAGGTAGCTATCAGTCTCCGCGTCCTTTTTTAGGGAGAGGGAGGGGATGGCAGAGACGAGGCCGAGGGTTTCCCCAACGGAGAGGGAGACCTCCAGCCAAATCCCAACAAAATCAAGAATACATGAATCCTCAGTGGAAAGAACAACCATATTGGGAACGGGACCAAGCTCACCATCCCAATCAGAGAAGAGACGATCACGAGGATGTAGAGCGGGGAGAAAACTCCAGAAAAAGAAGCAGAGGTCCAGATTAGGAGGCATCTTTAATTTGAGTGATACAACTTTGTCGCATAAGGAATTGAATATTCTGCATTTAGGCCTGAAATGTGGCCTAAAAAGGGCAATTAATAAATTTGACGTCTTTATAGATGTGCATAAATATATGCGGAAAGTGAATATGAAAAAATACTTTCTTAACAAAAATTCCCAACCAGTAACTAATCTATCATTAGCTGTGACAGATAGTGGACTTCGTAACAAATCTCTCTTCAACCCTTTGAATGGTGCGAACCATCAACTGGAAACGTTTAAAGGTCTTGTGATACGAGATCTCCAACATATAGTCCCGAGGAAAGAAGTAAATCCACGACATATATTAGATGGAATCACAATGCTTGAAGAGAGGAAGGATATAATAGTCAGACCCGCTGATAAAGGGGGGGGGGGGTGTTGTCATTTTGAACAAAACATTTTATGTGAATCAACTTATGGAGATGTTGGCTGATACCAATACCTATAGGAAGTTGGAGAAGGATCCAACTGTCCAATATGAAATGAATTTGAAACATCTGATAGACATGGGGTACTCTAATGGGGCTTTATCTAAGCGTGAGAGCACTTATCTAGTTCCGAGTAGCAGTAGAATTCCTACTATTTACACGCTCCCCAAAATCCATAAGGATGTGCACTGTCCCCCTGGAAGACCCATTGTTAATGGGATTGGGTCCATTTCATCCCGTCTGGGGCAATATTTAGATGTATATCTCCAAAAAAGTGTGGTACAAACTCGGGCCTACCTGAGGGACACTAAAAGTCTCCTTCAGTTATTAGAGCGAGTAGACCTCACAGGGAAGGAAGAAATATTCCTGGTAACCGCGGATGTCTCTGCATTATACACCATCATCCAGCATGACGATGCTCTGCTGGCTCTGAATTGGGCATTAAGTAAGCGTGAAGACATACCACACAATCAAAAAATCTTTATACGGAATTCTTTAGATTTTTGCTTAAACCATAATTATTTTTGGTTTAATGGTAACTTCTACTCCCAATCTAAAGGAGTTGCTATGGGGGCCAAGTTTGCCCCCAGCATAGCAAACTTATTTATGGGGGAGTGGGAGGATAAGTTCATCTTTTCTATAACCCGCCCACACCTCTTAATGTACAAAAGGTACATTGATGATTTGTTTTTCATCTGGGAGGGGTCTATAGATACATTACATGAGTTTTTAAATGAACTTAATAGTAATAGGAATAATATTAAATTGACCAGTGAATATAGCCCTAGTGATATACACTTTTTGGATGTTCATATATATAGACAAGGAAATAAGTTGGGAACAAAAGTATTTTTCAAAGCTACGGATTCTAACAGCTATTTGCCTGTTAGTAGTGGACATCACCCTTTATGGTTGAAAAATATATCAAAAGGACAAATCACCAGAGTAAAAAGGAATTGCTCTGAGGAGATGGATTTTCTACAACAGGCCCAAATTATAAAAAACAAATTTATTGAGAAAGGCTATAATGAGGAAAAACTCAACTCCATTATATGCGACTTGGCGGCTTTACCAAGGGATAATTTCCTTAGAGATACATCTTCCACTCAAGAAAACAGCGTAAGACAGTGGAATTTTATCTCAGGTTTTCACTCCCAATACAGGGAGGTTGAAGAAATATTTTATACCCATTGGCATATTTTACGTATGGACAAAGTACTTTCTGCAGTATTACCTGATAAACCAGGCTTCGTGTATCGAAGAGCTCTGAGTTTCTCGGATAAAATAGTAAGGAAGGTTCTGGATCCCCCATCCAGACCTTCCACTTTTTGGGACAAAGATGGCTTTTTTGCCTGCAGAAGGTGCCGTGCATGCAAGGAGGTCAACAGACCTTTGAGGGCAGTGGAATCGTTTATATCAACGTCAAATAATAAAGTGTTTGATGTTAAGGAATTTATTACATGCAATTCCACGCATGTTGTATATGCCCTCCAATGTCCATGTGGGCTTATATATATAGGCCGCACCAAGCGCCAATTAAAAATCCGGATTGCAGAACATATTGCAAATATTATTATCGGATACAAAGATCATAATGTGTCACTCCATTTCAAAATGTTTCACAATCAAGACCCATCAGGCCTCAAATTTTGGGGGGTTGATCATTTAAAACCACCTTGGAGGGGCTCTAATTTGATAAGAGATCTCTCAAAGCGAGAGACCCAATGGATTTTCTCCGTCGATACTTTATCGCCCAAAGGGTTAAATGTGGAGTTGGACATCAACTGTTTTATTAGTGATTTTTAGTTAATTTTATATATTTTTTACAAAGGGTTTTAATTTTCATCTAAGTGATTTGTGAGGTTGCATATATATATATATATATATAATTTAATATTGATATATATGGATCAGTAAATTTATGTAGATGTTATTATAAATTTTTTTATATATATTTTATACATATATGCGTCTAGTCACTATGATAATTATAAAAGCTAATTGAATTTTATATTCATATTTTAGGATGTTTTTAATGTTTATATGAAATGAGTTTTATTATCCTAAATTGCATTTCTGATGATGTTTTCCTTTGCTGTTTAAAATGTAAGATGGTTTTAATTATCTTATATGAAATCCATCGCTGTGAAGTTATATCCAGATGATGGTAATTATGTATGCAGTTAGACTTTGTTTGTCCCATCCTGCTCCCTGTAGAATAGCCTTCGGTTAGATGTGCGTGAAAGCAGACTGTGCACCTATTATTTCTTATCTGCATGTAGCGCGCACCGATTGGCTGGAGCGGAAGATAATGGGACAATATAAGTCAGCGTGTGCGTCGTGTAGGCACGCCCTCTGTTGAAGTCAGCCAATGACGAAACGCGTCAGGGCGTGACCTACACGACACGCTGGAAGTGGTTGTTTGCGCTCCACCGTCCCGGAGAACCAGGAAGTAAGGAAGCGAGCGGTTCAGCTGGCGGTTCCTGAATCATACGCCGGACGGCGCAGACGGTGAAGTGCAATTGCAACTTATTATTTTTTGCTCTTATACAAATTTATTGATGTACGTTTAATGTGTGAGGGGTTATTAGTTGTGAGAGGGACCTTTATTGAATAAACCAGGATTGCACTATGGTATGTCCTTTGTTTTTTGGGAGTCGAACGCACTGTGATACCCCCTGGATGGATGCAGTTTTCCGGTGTACAGCTTGGATGTGAACATTGTTCAAAGCTTATATTCATTGGTGATCTGGTGAGTGTTAACCCCTAAGGGGTGTGTGCAATCACGTGGTGGACCTAGAGAATCGGTGGATGGTGCACTCTACAATTTCTTTAGAAATCACCTATGGACACTGTTATGAAACACTGGAATTGGTTGTCATCTTTCTAAAAAGATTATTATGTGATGTTGACCTCTTTAAATCAACATAGCGCTGTTTTGTAGTAATTTTGGATACAGATTATTGTTTTCCATGCTTTTTACTATTTATTTTATATAGGATGCATTAAGGTGAAAAAAACATGTACCTTTACAACCCCTTTAATACCTTATTTATGTTTCCCAATACAGGTTTCCTTTAACCCTCAAGATACAGTGGCTGGTAAAAGATGATATGGATTTGTAATTATACTTACTGTATGTGTATTTTTTAATTACCACTTTGTTTCACATTTGGATAATTTCTGGATAAAGATTAATGTTTCATTAAAAAATATTAGATCTTGTATATGTGAGCATTTTTTGTACTTTGGTTATATACGACATGCATGTTTACCAAATAACAAAACAATCATCTTAAGCAATAAATCCTTTTTACATACACAGGTATGTAGGTAGGTAAGAAATATTTGAAATATTTAGTGCTAGTATAAACAATTGAGTATTTTTTATTTTTATTTTTAACTCTGCTGCTTTGTGAAGAAATACATTTTGTTTTTGTGTAGAAATGTATCCATTTCCTATGGAAAACACAACATCTCCTATAGATGTGCACATTTTGCCATTTTTCATGAAAACTGGCACTACATTGTTCATCTTCAGCTCTGTCTACTTTGTCTTCATCTATTTAATTGGAATGCTGATGAACACAGTTATCATTGCAGTGATATGTTTGGACCCCCATTTGCACACCCCGATGTATTTATTTCTCTCGAACTTGTCTGTTGTTGATAT
Organism: Rana muscosa; assembly: GCA_029206835.1. Classification (NCBI taxonomy): domain Eukaryota; kingdom Metazoa; phylum Chordata; class Amphibia; order Anura; family Ranidae; genus Rana; species Rana muscosa. Next base: position 158,133,096 of record CM055127.1, on the reverse strand, counting down.
TTCTTATATAACTGTTTCTATTCCAGAATTCCTTTACATCTTATTTTCTGGAAATAATTCAGTGCCATTTACACAATGCCTTATCCAAATGTATTTTATGTTGCTAGCGGACAGTGTTGAGGTAAACATTCTATTTATAATGGCGTATGACCGATATGTCGCAATTTGTCACCCTTTGCACTATCATCGTATACTTAATAAGAAAATCTGCATATTACTAATAATAGTCATCTGGATTGGTGGGTGTGTAAATTCTTCTTTTATTACAAGTCCAGTCTTAAAAATAATTTTCTGTTCTTCTGTTACCATTCACCAGTTTTTCTGTGATGCTAAAGCTCTCATCAACATTTCTTGTGGTGGTACTGAAATGTATTACATTGTCATATATGCAGAGTGTTTAGTATTTGGGCTCTGCCCAGTTATGTGCAATTTGATGTCCTATGTAAAAATTATCAAGATCATACAACGTATAAGATCTAAGGATGGCCGAAGAAAAGTCTTTTCCACCTGTTCATCCCACCTCATTGTTATGGCCATCTACTATGGATCTGCTGTATCTGTATACATCACCCCACCATCAGATCGCTATGACCAACTGGAACAGATCTTAACCATGTTCTACACCACAGTGGTCCCCATGTTGAACCCTCTCATATACAGTCTACGAAACAAAGAAGTGAAGAATTCTTTCCGCAAACTGGTGTTGTAACATTCACAAGTAGAGATGAGATTTGAGTTTATCACTATCATGGACTTGCATCACAATCTGCATTATTGACATTAAAGAGGAAGTAAACCTCGCCAATTTTTCTTTAAAAAAAAAACCTGCAAAGTAAAGGTATAATGTGCTAGTATGAAATACTTACCTTAGAACAAAGCCCTGTGAGCTCTTGCAGATGTTTCCATCTTCACGCTGTCTTCCTTCGCGGTTCACATCCTCCGGCCATCTGAAGGGATGGCATGGGTATACCGTCCCTTCAGAGCGCATGCGCCCATGACATCACAGTCTGCATGAAGTGTGAATATCTCCTAATCCGTGAAGATTTAAAGGTTTAGGAGATATTCATAGTACCTACAGGTAAGCTTTATTGTAGGCTTACCTGTAGGTACAAGTCTACAGAATGGCTTTACTTCCTCTTTAACCAGTTCTGCTCCAGAGCATTTTTTTTTATTTGTGCATACATGTTAAAATCTTAATTTTTGGCAATAAAATTACTTTAACTCCTAGAACATTATATATTTTCTGAAAGCAAAATAAAATAAAAAGGTGATAGTTGCAAATGTTTGCTTCACATAATATTTGCGAAACTGTTTATTAAAAGCAAATTTTCCGGAAAAAATTAAATAATAAAATAAATTTTAGTGCAAAACCACACCATATAATACCCATTTTTGGTTAAAATATAAAAAATGAGATTGCATCGAGTAAATAGATAGCAAACATTCCATGTCTTGAAATTGCGTGTGTCCATGATATCGCCAAAAACTATGGTGCCCAAAAATCACCATATGTGACGCTTTAAAAGCCTTTACAGCTCATCAATTTAGAATTAACTAGGAGCTCTTGTGCTAGAATTATTGTTCTCACTCTGACATTCGCAGCGATATCTCACACGTGTAGTGCGCCACGGTTTACATACACGTGCACACCCTGGGTGTGAGGGGCAACGGGGATTTCGTAATTTTTCTTTATTTAATATATTTTAACATTTTTTTTTTTTACTTTTTTCTTTTACTAGATTGCTATCACAAGGGGTTAATAAACCCTTATGTGATAGCATTGGACAGGTGACAGGTATGCTTTATGGAGTTATTAATGGTCTAACAGACTCCAATGTCTCCCCTGCCCTTCACACCATCTAACCATCTGTGTGAAAGTGATCGATGGCCATGGAGCTGCCGCATCACTTTCACTTTGAAGCCGGTGGCCGGCTAAACAAAGGCTGATGGCTGCTATTGCCATATAAGCCATCAGCTTGTTATTAAAGGTTCACTGAACATACATAGTACGTCCAAAGAGCTGAACTGGTTGAAGGAACTGAAGAACTTATATGGGAATTCGAGACTAAATTCCTTGTAACCATATTGCATTGCCTGGTCCTTTGGTTTAGAAGGGCCAATAAGAGGGAATTCGCATAAGCCAGTTACCCTCACTATAAAAGGGTAAATTCACAGCATCTATGTGCATCTATGTGCAGAATTTGCTTTAGCTGTGATATGCAAGTGATATGACTTTGAAGGGGGGGGGGTGTCATTCAACACAGTGGATCTTCAATTTTCATGTGAGGTCTACTTTAGACAATAACAACACCAGTGGGATATACCTGAAAAATACACATAAGCATAACAGCTTATAGTTTTGTTTTGGAGGAGCATGTGGCAGCAAAATTTACCAAAGGGAGATTAAAGTGTTTCGAAAGCCTCAAGGTTTTTTCAACTTAACCTCCCTGGCGGTATTCCCGAGTTTGGCTCGGGGTAAGATTTCAGTACCATTAGCGGTAACCTCGAGCCAGACTCGGGCTGCATCGCAGGATACAGGGAGAGTTACTTACCTTGTCCCCTGGATCCTGCAATGTCTGCCTGCTGTGTGTGCGAGCTGTCTCCTCGCTCGATTCACACACAGTGCCTGAGTGCCGCCGAGCTCCTTTCCCTGCGACGTTGCAGCGTACGGGGGCGGAGATCGGCGCCAAATTCAAAAAAGTAAAAACACAATACACATACAGTATACTGTAATCTTACAGATTACAGTACTGTATAAAAAATTACACATCCTGGTTTTAGACCAGCTAGAAAACAGCGATAGAAAATTAGAATCACTTGCAGAATTGAGCGATAGCGATTTGTGGGGAAATTCGTCATCAAACACTAAATCTAATGACAGCGACTAGAGTTGAGCAGACACCTGGATGTTCGGCTTCGACGGGTTCGGCCGAACTTCGCAAAAAAGTTCGAGTTCGGGACCCGAACTTGACCCGAACCCGAACCCCATTGAAGTCAATGCGGACCCGAACTTTTGAGGACTAAAATGGCTCTAAAAAAGTAATGGAAAGGGCTAGAGGGCTGCAAATGGCAGCAACATGTTGTTAAGAGCATGGCAAGTGCTCTGCAAACAAATGTGGATAGGAAAATAACTTAAAATAACATAACATGCATAAAAATAATAATCTAACATAAAATACATAAAAATAATAATTAACCTAGGAGGATGAGGTCCATGTGGAGTAGGAGGTTGAGGTGGCGGTGGATGTGGCGGTATAGGTGGAAGCGGCGGTAGAGGAGGACGAGGTAGCCACGACTGGTTTTTGTTTTTATTTATTTTTTTGTTTTTAAATTAGGGTACACCCCAAAAGAGTGAGAAAGATCAAAAATACAACAATGGCTGGGTAAGGCCGGTATACATGTCTATTCTGCACAAGGTACGGACAAGTCCTGTGGGATCCATGCCTGGTTAATTTTAATGAACGGGAGCTTGTCCACAATGGCTCTGGACAGGCGGCTGCACTTGTCTGTGATAACGCCCCCTGCCGTGCTAAATACATGTTCAGATAATACACTGTCTGCAGGGCAGTCCAGCACCTCCAAGGTGTAAAGGGCAAGCTCAGGCCATGTGCCCAATTTGGAGACCCAGAAGTTGAAGGGAGCAGACCCGTCATTCAGTACGTGTAGGCGTGTGCACACAAACTGCTCCACCATGTTGGTGAAATGCTGCCTCCTGCTAAGACGTTCCATATCAGCTGGTGGTGCTGGTTGTTGTGGGGTGCTGACAAAGCTTTTCCACATTTCAGCCATGCTAACCCTGCCTTCTGAGGTGCTAGCGGTGCCCCGGCTGCGTTGGCGACCTCTTCCTCCTCCTCTGCCTTCGCCTTGTGCTTCCACTGTGCCCCCGTTGTCAGGTGGGAATGCCACCAGCAGCACGTCTACCAGCGTGCGCCTGTACTCGCGCATCTTACGATCACGCTCCAGTGAGGGAATTAAGGACGGTATGTTGTCCTTGTAACGGGGATCCAGCAGCGTGGCCACCCAGTAATCAGCACCAGTTAAAATGTGGGCAACTGGGCGGTCGTTGCGGAGACACTGCAGCATGTAATCGCTCATGTGTGCCAGGCTGCCCAGAGGCAACGAAAAGCTTTCCTCTTTGGGAGGTGTATCGTCTGTGTCCTCTGTATCCCCCCAGCCACGCACCAGTGATGGCCATGAGCTGGTCTGGGTGCCACCCTGCTGTGAAAATGGTTCCTCCTCCTCCATTTCCTCCTCCTCATCCTCCACCTCGTCATCCTCCAGAACTGTGCCCTTGCTGGACAATTGTGTACCTGGCGTTTGTTGGTGCAGGAACCCACCCTCGGAGCCACTTGTGAATGACTGCCCTGAAAGCCTTGGAAATTACCCATCTTCCTCCTCCTCCTCCGCCTGTGCCACATCCTCTTCCATCATCGCCTAAAGCGTTTTTTCAAGGAGTCATAGAACTGGGATAGTAACGCTGAGAACGGCATCATCGGCACTGGCCATGTTGGTGGAGTACTCGAAAAAGCGCAACAAGGCACACAGGTCTCGAATGGAGGCCCAGTTATTGGGGGTGAAGTGGTGCTGTTCCGCAGATCGACTCACGCGTGCGTGCTGCAGCTCAAACTCCACTATCACCTGCTGCTGCTCGCACAGTCTGGCCAGCATGTGCAAGGTGGAGTTCCACCTTGTGGGCACGTCACATATGAGGCAGTGAGCGGGAAGGCCGAAGTTATGCTGCAGCGCTGACAGGCGAGCAGCAGCAGGAGTGAGAACTCCGAAAGTGCGCAAAGACGGCCCGCACTTTCTGCAGCAGCTCTGGCATATCGGGGTAATTTTTAAGGAACCTCTGCACCACCAAATTCAGCACATGCGCCAGGCAAGGGATGTGCGTCAAACCGGCTAGGCCCAGAGCTGCTACGAGATTTCGAACATTATCGAACACCACAAGGCCGGGCTTGAGGCTCACTGCTACCAACCACTCATCGGTCTGTTGTTCCATGTCCCTCCACAACTCCTGCACGGTGTGGGTTTTTTCCCCCAAACAGGAAAGTTTTAAAACTGTCTGCTGTGGTTTACCCCTGGCTGTGTTGAAGTTGGTGGTGAAGGTGTTACGCTGACTGGATGAGGAGGCGGTAGAGAATGAGGAAGCGGAGTAGGAGGAGTTAACAACAGGAGGCAAACTAAAGCGCCCTGCAATCCTCGGTGGTGGAAGGACATGCGCCAAACTGCTATCCGCCTCAGGCCCAGCCGCCACTGCATTTACCCAGTGTGCTGTTAGGGAGATATAACGTCCCTGACCGTGCTTACTGGTCCACGTATCCGTAGTTAGGTGGACCTTGCCACAGATGGCGTTGCGCAGTGCACACCTGATTTTGTCCCCCACTTGGTTGTGCAGGGAAGGGATGGCTCGCCTGGAAAAGTAGCGGCGGCTGGGCACGACGTACTGTGGGACAGCCAATGCCATCAGGCTTTTAAAACTCTGCGTCTCCACCAGACAGAATGACAGCATTTTAAAGGCCAGGAATTTTGAAATGCTGGCATTCAGGGCCAGGGATTGTGGGTGGGTAGGGGGGGACTTCCTCTTCCGCTCCAGTGTTTGGGATATAGAGAGCTGAACGCTTCCATGGGAAATTGTGGAGATGGTTAGTTCTGGATGCGGGGGGTGTTCGGCTCATCCCTATAGATAAATACTAAATACACTGCAGCTAACTGAATAACCTGCCTGCCTGCTCAATATAAATGACACTCTCTCTCGGTTCACGCCAGCAACACACTACACAAGGCCGACATGCAGGCGGCCATATATAGTGTGGGGCATGGACTTAGTCCCCCTAAAACACAATTGGCCAAAGGCACCCTTGTTGACTGCGCTGGGATTGGATGTGGGTCATAGTGCATGCTTTGGCCAATCAGCATACAGCAATGCACTGCGATGTCGTAGTGCATTATGGGGCGTGACGCGCCGCTCAAATTTGGCGCGAATGCCCCATACTCTTTTCATTTCAACGAATGATCGAACAGTCAATGTTCAAGTCGAAATCCTGTTCGACCCAAACATAAAGCTCATCCCTAGTGCCCATACAAGAAGATTAGTGAGAAAATTCACCAGCAACTGTGAAGGAGTAACAAGCATCAGTGGCTAAGAATGGAGAAACTATGCATTCAGCAACTGTTGCCTGGGTGCTTCACCAGGTGCAGATGTATATGAGAGTGGTAAAACCAACAGTAACTACTGCTGACTACCTTAAATGACATCTCACCTACAGTTAGTTATAGGGTAAGTAGGGACTCTGAAGTCAGCTGCAAGGAGATTCTGGATCATTATAAACAACACCCCCACACTGTGAAGCATGGTGGTGGAAGTATTATGATTTTGGGAATGTTTCTTTGCTTCAGACTCTCAAAGGTTTTTAAGAGTACAGGGTAGAATTAATGTAGAAACAAGGGGAAATGTTGGCTGAAAACCTGATGCAATCTGCAAGAATTATGAGCATTGGGGGAAGATATGTGTTTCAGCAAGGCATTGTCCCCCAAACTGCATGTCTAGCATTGCACATCATCAGGTGCACACTATCCCAATGTAAAGCATAGTGGTGGGTGGCAGCATCATGATGTCGGGATTCTTTTATGCAGGAGGACCCAGAAGGCTTCTAAGGGTAGAGGTTAGAAAGAATGCAGCAAAATATTGAGAAATCTCAATGGAAACCTGATGCAGTCTGCATGAAACCTGAGCCTTTGAAGAAGATCTTTTTTCTAGTAAGACAATGAACCCAAGCCAAAACTTCTCAAAAATATATTAAAAACAACATGTGTGTCTGCACTTAAAACAGGTTGTTCACTTACAACCCCCATAACACCTGACAGAGACTGAACATTTGGGCACTGCAATTGTTACCCATTCCTCTTTTCAAAGCTTATAGAGGCCGATCTACACAGACTTCAGTATTTAATGCCAAACGAGCACCTACCGATTTCAAGGGGTGTATACTTGTGCAAATAATTACATTTTCTTCATTATTTATTTAAATCATTTTGCAGAAATCTCTGTTTGCTCTGGTATGAAAGAGTCTATTTTAGTGGAATAGTGTCAAAAACAAAATTAAATCAATTGTAAGTCAATATTCTAAGGCAGGGATATGCAATTAGCGGACCTCCAGCTGTTGCAAAACTACAAGTCCCATCATGCCTCTGCCTCTGGGTGTCATGCTTGTGGCTGCAGAGTCCTGCTATGCCTCATGGTACTTGTAGTTCTGCAACAGCTGGAGGTCCGCTAATTGCATATCCCTGTTCTAAGGCAATAGAATTAGACAATTAGGCACTCTATTAATACAATCAATATATGTAAAAGGGGGACATGGCCTGATACTTTCTCTTCCTTTTTAATCAGGATAGTATGGTGGCCCTCAGTGATGGAGAAAATGTAAAGGCTAAAAAATAATTTGATATTGCAAACATTTAATGATGTAATCAGACCCATAGGACACAATGAATTAGTCATTCGGATTTAACTGTAAATCTGTCCCTAAAGGTGCAGTTTTTTTAGTGTACTAATTTTCTAAGCATCATCAGCACATTATAAATATGACAAAAAAATCTAATACATAACAAAGCTTTCAGGGTGCCACACTACATGCCCTACCTATTGTAAGTATTATTATTACTATGCAAAATATTGGACAAGAATTCAAACAACATCCCAAGCAGGAGGGACCATGGCTGCATCCATCCTAATCTGCATCTGATAATTTTGATGATTTTTATGATGATAGATCATTCTAGAATTGTATTGTCTTGAATACTATATGAGCTAAAAGTTGTTAAATTTTTTGAGTGCATCAATGATGTGGTCAGTCTTTGCGACAGCATTGATATACATATACATGCCTAAAATATTTCAATAAAAAATAGTAAATGTGGATAGAAAATCTAGGTAAATTTATTTTCTGTTGCAGTATACTAACTGGTGGTAGATGTGTAAATAAACTCTGAAATAGTTGTATTTAAAATTTCATCTTTACGAATAGGCTTTATGGCACTTTATATTATACTGTAAAAGGTTGTTTTATAGTTGCTTTTTTAGGTGGAGACAATTGGCTGGACATTGGCTGAGAATACTAAATATTTTGGATTAAAGTAGGTGTAAGTGCTCCCTACACCAGGACACAGCAACCACAAATGACTTTACATGATACAAATTATATATTATTGTATAGGAGAATTATTCCTCACAGGATAAATGTATTAATTCACAGCAGTTGTACAGCCAGGGTAATCTATAGGGATGAGCCGAACAACCCCCTCTTCGGTTCGCACCAGAACCTGCGAACAGACCTAAAGTTCGCGCAAACTTTAGAACCCTATTAAATACAATGGACCTCGAACATTTCGAAATCAAAAGTGATAATTATCAAGGCTAATATGCAAGTTATTGTCCTAAAAAGGGTTTGGGGACCCGGGTCCTGCCCCAGGGGACGTGTATCAATGCAAAAAAAATGTTTGACCCGAACTCGAAGCTCATCCCTAGTAATCTATAAACACGGGAATGTCCACATAGTCATGAATGAGCTTAGGAGGCGCATACATACATACTGTACATACACCTACCTTAATCCAAAATAGAAGATCTCAGCCACTGTCCAGCCAATTGTCTTCATCTAAAAAGCAGATCTGAAAATAACCGATAGTTCAAATGTTGTCACATACAGTTTGAGTTATTAAAAATAATTTATAGTAGGTAATAGTAGTTATTAAATAGTGTAGTATAGTAATAGTATCAAAGTGACCATTCCTTACTACAATTTTTCTCATTCACAATTCCTCATTTAACTACTCACCTGCTCGGCCTACATCTAGTCCCTCTCTGGATCTTGCCCACTGGGCGCTGTTCTTGTATTTTATATGGCCTACTATGTTTACTTTATACTGCATTAAATATGCTATGCTTTTGAAGAAGCGTGTGCGCATGTGAAACATGTCAAGCCTTTGGTTCTGATCAATGCAACTTGAAAATCCTTTGCTGCTGGTGTTCAGCCACCTTTCAGGACTTTGGCACTATGGAAAGATTTTCTTCCTAAGGTCCCGCTACTATTGTGGCTATCCAAACAGCTATTGCATTGATTTTGAATGTTTATATGCATATTTTTTTCTTGCTTTTATAGGTCTTTTTAGAATTGTATTTATGTTGATATCCCAGCTCTCACTGAGGAATCTTGGGCTGCAGTCACCGCATCTTTATTGCCGTCGGTGATTTCGGCCAGAGATAAGGTCATTCAATTTAACTTCCTACACCGAGTGTACTACACTCCGAAGCGGCTTCATAAGATGGGCAGGGTGGAATCTCCTGAGTGCAACAGATGTAGGGTGGAGATAGGTAACTTCTTTCATATGGTGTGGCTATGTCCACAGGTGAGGGGCTTCTGGTCGAGTGTTATGTCATTCCTGGAAGAAAGACTGGCTCTCCCGAATATCTGTGACCCGGCCAGATGTATATTGGGTGTCTTTGGGGATGAGGAATTGTCAGACTCTAAAAAGACTCTTTTGAGAACACTTTTCTTTCATGCTAAGAAGGCACTGGCTTTGAAGTGGAAGGATGTTAGGCCTCCGTCGCTCCAATGCTGGATTGACTTGGTTAATGGAGCCCTCCCAAAATATAAGTTAACTTACATCTCCAGGGGGTGTCCGAAAAAATTTAATAAAGTATGGGCTGGATGGATCAATTCAGTGTCAGGAGAGATAGAGGTGTGAGAGGGCCTGGACAGACCCTAAGGGGATCGTGATCATCTTCGGAGAGACAGGCTGGGTGGTGACGTGGGAATATTGCTCATACAGTTTGGCCTCTAAAGGTGGGAAAAATATATGTCAAGATGTACTTATGGTCTTGGGTCCCCCCCCCCCATGTTATGTTATGATTCTGCTTTGTTTTGTTTTGTTTTGGTTCTCCCTCCTTTTTTTTTTTTTTTTTGTATGCTAATGTTTGCATATTCCTTTGCTATATGAGCATATGTAGGGGTATGTGCAGGGAGTTAGGGGAGTTGGCCCCGCGTACTGATGATTAACCGATATCTATCTGTTAGGTGTAATAGCTATATGTTTTTTATATTATAAGTATTGGTTGCTGTTTTGACGTCTGAGAAATAATTTCCTATGTACTGATTATGCTTTGTGGAATGTAACCTGTGTAATTATTTTTGTTCGGAAAAAAAAGGAATAAAATAAAAAAAGAATTGTATTTATGTCAATAAATTTTGTTATATTTTTCTAAATCAGTCTATTTCTGTGCCTACAAAGTCCAAAGTCCCACAATTCTTTTCCTTTTTATATTTCTATATGAGGACGCGGCACATGTTTCATATCTATGTATCCACATTCCCACTCTGTGTGATGATACATTAACCAATTTTTCCAACATAAAATTGAAGTTACAGGAACATGATTTATTGTTACATTTGAGGAAAATATTGTATCAAATAGATAGGTAGTCACATGACTTACACTAAATATGCTGCTCATAGCATGCAATACAAATAGAAAATAGACATAATAAATGTACATAATAACATGAATAGGTTAAAGATCCAATCCAATAGATCCCTATGCCATTATTTCCCTATGTATTACCTTTGACCCATTATCCTTTTCAGATCACTCCCCAATGCCTTGTCCGGTTCAGCTTGGGTTTGAGGGGGGTCGGGTGTTTTCTCTGGCTCCGGGGTTGCGATGTGCAGCAGCCCCCTCCCCCCCACCCTTTGGTGGGGCGTGGCCTGGCCTCCTGCGCATCGGCGTCATGCTTCGACGCCGAAACTGCAGCGTCATCTACACTGATTTAACTTCTTTTTCCATCCATGGCCACGTATGAGATGGGCGGGGACCCACTGCTGATGGTTCCACCACATGCAGCTGGGATTCCCCTCCCCGCCTCCCTTGTGTAGAATGGCCAATCAAGCATGACGTTGACAGGGCCCCGCCTGGGAATGGGAGTATATAGTAGCCTTGGAGCAACCGATGGTTCATTTGCTTGACTCAATCACAAGGAACCACACACTGATCCCACACACAGGTCACTATTTTTGCTGGGAGCTCAGTCGCCATCTTTTGGTATGTTTTTTCCTCCCCCTTTTTGGTTTTGTTTTACACACATTCCCCCATGTAGTCCCCCTGTGGGAACACATAGATATTTTGCTACACTATTTTTACACTTTTTAATTACCGTATATACTCGAGTATAAGCCGACCCGAATATAAGCCGAGGCACCTAATTGTATCACAAAAAACTGGGAAAACTTATTGACTCGAGTATAAGCCTAGGGTGTCCATGTGCATGCCTCACTGTGCCTCACTTTGCCTCACTGTGTCCATGTGCATGCCCCACTGTGCCCATGCCTCACTGTGTCCATGACTAGACTGATGTTTAACATGGGTACCGGGTCCCAAAAATCACTGGAGAAATTACAGTTTAACATGGGAGTCTATGGAAGGGGTGCCCGGGCTTGAAAAATTGGTGCTCCCTGGCCATAGGTCCCCCGGACAAAAAACTTTGTGCACTTGGAACAGTGGGACTACATGTGTGCCAAGTATAGGGTCCAGGAGACCTACGGCCGTCTGGTACCGGGTCCCCAAAGTCCAGGAGATCAGGCGCAAAAAGGTGACTCGAGTATAAGCCGAGGGGGGCATTTTCAGCACAAAAAAATGTGCTGAAAAACTCGGCTTATACTCAAGTATATACGGTAATCCATTTTTGACAAATCTGTTCTAGGAACACTATGCACTCCTCGTGTACACATAGTATTTGGATCATGCTGTGACCACTGTGTTGTGTTCTGGGCGCTGTTCTCTGTCCTTGGAGGGATCCCCCGTCTCAACCCCAGGGGAGACATAATGCCCGTCACCCACACTTTCCTTGGCGGACACCGGAATTGATCTTGAGGCTGTGCAGTGAGTTTCCCAATCTGTCTCCACCTTGTTGGGACATAGTCTCTTTGTCCTCCCTTATCTGCTTAAGGACTGCCGCACGCCTATTTACGCCTTTTTTATTATTGTTGGTAATATCAATTAATTTTACTGATCAACCTCTATATGTATCTCTATTATGTTTCTACGTACTAGGTTTACATTTGAGTGCCCTTAGATCTATTTTCCTTTTGCTCTAGCAGGCCTTTTTTTTTTAAACTTTCTTATGTATCAGCCCCTTTATATTCTAATGTCCTACATATGTGTGCCATTATGTTTTACAGGTGGCGCCCGCCCTCTGTCTCACTTGTGGGGTGGGGATTTCTAGTGATGCGGTGACGCTGAGCACGCCTACCGCACTTCCCTTTACAGCTATGGAAGTGGGCGGATGAGTCACTGCGCTTCAGGCGTTCCTTCGGCTTCCCCCTCCTAGAAACTCCTGCCTTTCTGTTGTTGCCATGATCCCCTGTGACGTAGTGACGCTGGGCACGCATATCGCGCTTCCCTCTGCTGTCATGTATGGGGGCGGAGGACCTTCTGCGCTTCAGGCGTCCCTCCGGCCCTCCCACCTTGGATATTCTAGCGCCTGTGGTTGCCATGGCGCCGCGGATGCGCCCAGCGTCACACCGTCTCTATTGGCCATTCCATAATGAGGTTTGGAACACAATTTATTACCTTGGTTTATACTATGCAGATTGGACTTTCATTCTGAGGTTTGAAGCGCACGCCATTGCCGCATTCCCGGAAGTGAATCAGCCCCTGCACTTTTTACACACTATATAAGCGCAGTAGATACAGACTAGTACACACCCCTGTAGAAGTCCTATAGGACGAAATGCATAGGGTCTTACGTCTGTTGACTATACTGCGCCCTCATTTGTGATCACTCTGCGCGAATCGCCAGTTCCGTACTGCCATTGTTTTATATTTTTACTTTTTTTTTTTAAATCCTGTTTGTTTTTTTGATCTACGCCATGTGGAGGCTTGTTCTTTTTATTTTTTCATCTTTATGCTGCTAAACCTTGGAGATATACTTCCTTTGGGCATATCGCACCTTAGTTCCTGAGAACGGAGAGGCCTGATGTTTACCACCATTCCCGCTACGGATTGATTGGCTACCGCCTAGAGAGAAATTCCAGGATTAACCACCGGATCGTCACTCTTGCCTCTGCTTGTTTGACCCACCCCTAATCGGTTTGTGGGTCCACGCCACACGGTAAGAGTACCCATCTTATATCTTTGATGTCGATTTGTTTTCCTGTGTTTACCTTCTACTCGTCAACCATCAGGACTGTCTTTATTCACCTTTATAATCAGTTTGCTGTTTCGGATATTTTTTCCTATAGACACTTTTCTGTTATGGACTCCTGCATAGGAGCTTGATTGAATTCTACTCACCATTCCTTGCACGGATATGTCACTTTCACTGACTTTATGATGCATTGTTTCTTGCTCTGCATATAATTTTATATGTTTATGTTCTTACATATGGACACTTTATATTACGAGATTATCTCAATAATGTTTATTTGCACTTGTGACAATTCCCTGTCACTTTTTAGCGCTGCACTTTTGACCTTCATGACATATACACTTTCTATTTGTTTAGTGCTAGCAGCTGTTTCACCTTCACCCCAGCAGCGCGTTTTTTTTCCTTTACTTACGAGTGCATTTTTATAGCACTGTTCGCTGTAAAAATGACAATGGTCCCAAAATGGTGTCAAAAGTGTTTGATGTGTCCGCCATAATGTCGCAGTCACGATAAAAATCGCTGATCGCCGCCATTACTAGTAAAAAAAAAAAATATTAATAAAAATGCCATAAAACTATCCCCTATAACTTTTGCGCAAACCAATCAATAAACGCTTATTGCGATTTTTTTTTTTTACCAAAAATATGTAGAAGAATACATATCGGCCTAAACTGAGGAAAAAAAATATTTTTTTATATATTTTTTGGGGATATTTATTATAGCAAAAAGTAAAAAATATATTTTCAAAAATTTCGCTGTATTTTTGTTTATAGCGCAAAAAATAAAAACCGCAGAGGTGATTAAATACCACCAAAAGAAAGCTCTATTTGTGGGAAAAAAAGGACGTCAATTTTGTTTGGGAGCCACGTTGCATGACCGCGCAATTGTCAGTTAAAGCGACGCAGTGCCGAATCGCAAAAAGTGGCCTGGTCTTTGACTAGCGAAATGGTCCGGGGCTGAAGTGGTTATTATAAGCGCATTATTATGCCCCTGTCCATTTTTCTTTCCAGTATAATACCTCATAACACTCCTGATGAATGGATGTAATGCCAAGAAACGCGTTGAGTGCCAGTAATAGCCAACAGTTACCTGTTTCTATATTATATGTTTTTTAACCTATTCATGTTATCATGTACATTTATTATGTCTATTTCCTATTTGTATTGCATGCTATGAGCAGCATATTTAGTGTACGTCATGTGTCTACCTATCTATTTGATACAATATTTTCCTCAAATGTAACAATAAATCATGTACTGTAACTTCAATATTATGTTGTTCTTGTCCGTATCTGACATGGTGGTGCCTCATTTAAAGTCCCATAGCTCTCCTCTATAAAATTATTTGTCATTATACATACGTGTATGAAAACTTTAAAAAAGGAACAGGAATTACATATTTTTTTTTACTTTGTTTTACATTTGGATACCTTCTGGTTAAAGATTTTGTTTTCATTATACATATTAGACTCTGTAACTGTGGGAATTTTTGTAGCTTAGTTATATATGACATGAATGTTTACCAATAACAAAACCATGATCTTAAAGGGATACTAAAGGTTTGTTTTAAAAAAACAAACAGACAAACATGTCGTACTTACCTCCACTGTGCAGTTCGTTTTGCACAGAGTGGCCCTGATCGTCATCTTCTGGGGTCCCACTGCGGCTCTTGCGGCTCCTCCCAGCAAGAGCTACACCACTCTGGGAAGCTCTCTCCCGAGGGGGTTACCTTGCGGGCGCGCTCCCGTGTGATACAGTGGCGGCTATAGCCACCAAATGTATGACTCGGCCCTGCCCCCCGGTGCTCTGCGTCATTGATTTGATTGACAGCAGCAGGAGACAATGGCTGTGCTGCTATCAATCATCCAATGAAGAGCCGACAAGAGCTGGGGGAAAGCAACGCGGGATCGCGCCCACAGAGATTCGGGGCTCAGGTAAGTAAAACGGGGGCTCGGGGGGGCCTGTGACTGCAAGGTGTTTTTTCCTCTTAATGCATAGAATGCATTAAGAGGAAAAAACACAAAGGTTTACAACCCCTTTAACCACTTGTCCACCGCCCACCGTCAAATGACGGCGGGCGGAAGACTCTCTTGTTCTGACAGGACGTCATATGACGTCGCGCCTTTAAGAGCCACTAGTGGGCGCGTCACTGGGAAACCGATGCGCGTGCCCGGAGGCCGCGATGGCCGCCGGGCACCTGCGATTGCCCAGTAACTGAGCAGAACCGTGGATCTGTGTGTGTAAACCCTCCCCCAGTCAGTCCCCTCCCCCCACAGTAAGAATCACTTCCAGGGAATACATTTAACCCCTTCCTCGCCCCTTAGTGTTAACCCCTTCCCTGTCATGCATGTTTATACAGTAATCAATGCATTTTTATAGCAGGGATCGCTGTATAAATGTGAATGGTCCCAAAAATGTGTCAAAAGTGTTCAATGTGTCCGCCGCAATATCATAGTCACGATAAAAATCCCTGATCGCCGCCATTACTAGTGAAAAAAAAAAAAGGCTATAACTCTATCCCCTCTTTTGTATCTGCTATAACTTTTGCGTAAACCAATCAATATACGCTTATTGCGATTTTTTTTTACCAAAAATATGTAGAAGAATACGTATCGGCCTAAACTGAGGAAAAGTTTAATATTTTTTTTTTAAAAATGGATATTTATTATAGCAAAAATGAAAAAAATATTGTGTTTTTTTTTTCAAACTTGACGCTCTTCATTTGTTTATAGCGCAAAAAATAAAAAACCGCAGAGGTGATCAAATACCACCAAAAGAAAGCTCTATTTGTGGGAGGGAAAAAAGGTGCAAATTTTGTTTGGGTACAGCGTCTCACGACCGCGCAATTGTCATTCAAAGTGTGACAGCCGCTAAAAGCTGAAAAAGGCCTGGGCAGGAAGGGGGTGAAAGTGCCCAGTAGGCAGGTGGTTAAACAACAAATCCCTTTTTTACTTACACAGGTATTAGGAAATACTTGAAATATACATGTATATATATATATATATATATATATATATATATATATATATATAGATAGATAGATAATGGTGTTTTTCTTAACTATGCTGCTTTGTGAAGATATACGTTTAATTTTTGTGTAGAAATGTGCTCCTGTCCTATGGAAAACACAACATTCCCTTTAGATGTGCACATTTTACCATTTTTCGTGAAAACTGACAATAAATTGTTCATCTTTAGCTCTGTCTACTTTTTCTTCATCTATTTATTTGGAATTCTGGTGAACACAGTTATCATTGCAGTGATATATTTGGACCTCCATTTGCACACCCCAATGTATTTATTTCTCTGGAACTTGTCTATTGTTGATATTTCTTATATAAATGTTACCATTCCAAAACTTCTCTACATCTTATTTTCTGGAAATAATTCAGTGACATTTACACAATGCTTTATACAAATATATTTTGTGGTACTAGCGGCCAGTGCTGAGGACACCATTCTATTTATAATGGCGTATGACCGATATGTCGCAATTTGTCACCCTTTGCACTATCATCGTATACTTAATAAGAAAATCTGCATATTACTAATAATAGTCATCTGGATTGCTGGGAGTGTAAATTCTTCTTTTATTACTAGTCCAGTCTTAAATTTTGTTTTCTGTTCTTCTGTTACCATTCATCAGTTTTTCTGTGATGCTAAAGCTCTCATCAACATTTCCTGCGGTGGCACAGAAGTGTTTTACATCATCATGTATGCAGACTTTTTAGTATTTGGGCTCTGGCCAGTTATGTGCAACTTGATGTCCTATGTAAAGATTATCAGAGTCATACAACGCATTAAATCTAAGGATGGCAGAAGAAAAGTATTTTCCACTTGTTCTTCCCATCTCGCTGTTATGGCCATCTACTATGGATCTGTTGTATCTGTATACATGACCCCACCATCAGATCGCTATGACCTACTTGAACAGATATTAACCATGTTCTACACCACAGTGGTCCCCATAATGAACCCTCTCATTTACAGCCTAAGAAACAAAGAATTAAAGAATTCTTTGCAGAAATTGATGTCGTAACATTGGCAAGAAGGGATGGCATTTTTTGTTTGCGACTACCATAGACTTGTTTCAAATTCTGCATTATCGACAAGGAACTGAAGGACTTACATGGAATTTCATCATACAAAGTTCTTTGTAATCATAATGCACTGGCCTTTAAACTTAGGTCATTTGGTCATTTAGTTTAGAAGGGCCAATAAGAGGGATTTCGGATGAGCCAGCCCCCGATTATAAAAGGGTAAATTCAAAGCATCTACTGTATGATGAGAAATGTCTTTAGCTATTATATGCAAGCGATATGACTTTGGCTATTATATGCAAGCGATATGACTTTGGGAGATGGGGGGTGGGGGGTGGGGGGGTGGGGGGAATTCAATAGAATGGATCTTACATTTTCATGGAATGTCTACTTTAGACAGTAACAACAGTGGGAAATACCTGATTTTGTGTGCTTAATGTTTTCATTATGATTCAAAAAGGAGGCCAACAACAATGTGAAAATAACTCAGCTTAATAAATCTATCCTTAACCACTTAAGGACCGGACCAATACGGACCATAATGACCAGAGGTGATTTCACAATTTGGCACTGCGCTGCTTTAACTGGAAATTGTGCGGACATGCAATGTTGTACCCAAACGAAATTTGTGTCCTTTTCTTCCCACAAATAGAGCTTTATTTTAATGGTATTTGATTGCCTCTGCGATTTTAATTTTTTGCGATATAAGCGGAAAAATGACGAAAATTTTGAAAAAAAAACATATTTTCTAATTTTTGGTATAAGAAAAATCGAATAAACTAAATTTTAGTCCAAAATGTATTCAGCCACATGTCTTTAGTAAAAAAAATGTCAATAAGCGTATATTTATTGGTTTGCGCAAAAGTTATAGTGTCTACAAACTAGGGTACATTTTCTGGAATTTACACAGCTTTTAATTTATGACTGCCTATCTCATTTCTTGAGGTGCTAAAATGGCAGGGCAGTACAAACCTCCCCCAAATGACCCCATTTTGGAAAGTAGACACCCCAAGGAAATTGCTGAGAGGCATGTTGAGCCCATTGAATATATATTTTTTTGTCCCAAGTGATTGAATAATGACAAAAAAAATAAAAATTACAAAAAGTTGTCACTAAATGATTTATTGCTCACACATGCCATGGTTACATGTGAAATTGCACCCCAAAATACATTTTGCTGCTTCTCCCGAGTATGGGGATACCACATGTGTGGGACTTTTTGGGAGCCTAGCCGCGTACGGGACCCCGAAAACCAAGCACGCCTTCAGGATTTCTAAGGGTGTAAATTTTTGATTTCACTCCTCACTACCTATCACTACCTATCACAGTTTTGAAGGCCATAAAATGCCAAGATGGCACAAAACCCCCCAAATGACCCCATTTTCGAAAGTAGACACCCCAAGCTATTTGCTGAGAGGCATGTTGAGCCCATTGAATATTATTTTTTTTTTCCCAAGTGATTGAATAATGACAAAAAAAAATTACAAAAAGTTGTCACTAAATGATATATTGCTCACACATGCCATGGTTATATGTGGAATTGCACCCCAAAATACATTTTGCTGCTTCTCCTGAGTCTGGGGATACCACATGTGTGAGACTTTTTGAGAGCCTAGCCGCGTACGGGACCCCAAGCACCGCCTTCAAGATTTCTAAGGGCGCAAATTTTTGAGTTTACTCCTCACTACCTATCACGGTTTCGAAGGCCATAAAATGCCAAAATAGCACAAAACCCACCCAAATTACCCCATTTTGGAAAGCAGATACCCCAAGCTATTTACTGAGAGGCATGTTGAGTCCATGGAATATTTTTTATTTTGCCACAAGTTGCGGGAATATAACAAACTTTTTTTTTTTTTTGCACAAAGTTGTCACTAAATTATATATTGCTCACACATGCCATGGGCATATGTGAAATTACACCCCAAAATACATTCTGCTGCTTCTCCTGAGTACGGGGATACCACATTTGTGGAACTTTTTGGGAGCCTAGCCGCGTACGGGACCCCGAAAACCAAGCACCGTCTTCAAGATTTCTAATCTAAGGGCATACATTTTTGATTTCACTCTTCACTACCTATCACAGTTTTGAAGGCCATAAAATGCCAAGATGGCACAAAACCCCCCCAAATGACCCCATTTTGGAAAGTAGACACCCCAAGGAAATTGCTGAGAGGCATGTTGAGCCCATTGAATATATTTTTTTTGTCCCAGTGATTGAATAATGACAAAAAAAAAAAATTACAAAAAGTTGTCACTAAATTATATATTGCTCACACATGCCATGGTTATATGTGAAATTGCACCCCAAAATACATTTTGCTGCTTCTCCTGAGTACGGGGATACCACATGTGTGGGACTTTTTGGGAGCCTAGCCGCGTACGGGACCCCGAAAACCAAGCACCGCCTTCAGGATTTCTAATCTAAGGGCATAAATTTTTGATTTCACTCCTCACTACCTATCACAGTTTTGAAGGCCATAAAATGCCAAGATGACACAAAACCCCCCCCAAATGACCCCATTTTGGAAAGTAGACACCCCAAGCTATTTGCTGAGAGGCATGTTGAGCCCATTGAATATTTTTTTTTTTTTTTGTCCCAAGTGATTGAATAATGACAAAAGAAAAAAAATGTACAAAAAGTTGTCACTAAATGATATATTGCTCACACATGCCATGGTTATATGTGGAATTACACCCCAAAATACATTCTGCTGCTTCTCCTGAGTACGGGGATACCACATGTGTGGGACTTTTTAGGAGCCTAGCCACGTCCGGGCCCCCGAAAACCAAGTACCACCTTCAGGATTTCTAAGGGCACAAAATTTTTATTTCACTCCTCACTACCTATCACAGTTTTGAAGGCCATAAAATGCCAAAATAGCACAACCCCCCCCCAAATCACCCCATTTTGGAAAGAAGACACCCAAGCTATTTGCTGAGAGGCATGGTGAGTATTTTACAGCTCCCATTTGTTTTTGAAAATGAAGAAAGAAAATCATTTTTATTTATTTTTTTCAATTTTCAAAACTTTGTGAAAAAAAGCGAGATCTGCAAAATACTCACCATACCTCTCAGCAAATAGTTTGGGGTGTCTACTTTCCAAAATGGGGTCATTTGGGGGGGGGGGTTTGTGCCATCTGGGCATTCCATGGCCTCCGAAACTGTGATAGGCAGTGAGAAGTGAAATCAAAAATTTACACCCTTAGAAAGCCTGAAGGCGGTGCTTGGTTTTTGGGGTCCTGTACGTGGTTAGGCTCCCAAAAAGTCCCACACATGTGGTATCCCCGTACTCAGGAGAAGCAACAGAATGTATTTTGGGGTGCAATTCCACATATAACCATGGCATGTTTGAGCAATATATCATTTAGTGACAACTTTTTGTAATTTTTTTTTTTTTTGTCATTATTCAATCACTTGGGACAAAAAAAAAATATATATTCAATGGGCTCAAGATGCCTCTCAGCAAATAGTTTGGGGTGTCTACTTTCCAAAATGGGGTCATTTGGTGGGGGGGGGTTGAACTGTCCTGGCATTTTATGCACAACATTAGGAAGCTTATGTCACACATCATCCACTCTTCTAACCACTTGAACACAAAGCCCTTTCTGACACTTTTTGTTTACATGAAAGCATATTTTTTTTTGCAAAAAAATTACGTTGAACCCCCAAACATTATATATATTTTTAAAGCAAAGGCCCTACAGATTAAAATAGTGGGTGTTGCATTTTTTTTCCACACAGTATTTGCGCAGCGATTTTTCAAACACATTTTTTGGGGAAAAAATACACTTTTTTTATTTTAATGCACTAAAACACACTATATTGCCCAAATGTTTGATGAAATAAAAAAGAGGATCTTAGGCCGAGTACATAGATACCAAACACGACATGCTTTAAAATTGCGCACAAACGCATAGCAGCGACAAACTACATACATTTTTAAAAGCCTTTAAAAGCCTTTACAGGTTACCACATTCGATTTACAGAGGTCTACTGCTAAAATGACTGCCCTCGATCTGACCTTTGCGGTGATACCTCACATGCATGGTGCAATTGCTGTTTACATATGACGCTAGACCGACGCTTGCGTTCGCCTTTGCGCAAGAGCAGGGGGGGACAGGGGTGCTATTTTTTTTTAATTATTTTTTTTGCTTTTTTTATTTTATTTTTAAACTGTTCCTTCCATTTTTATTTTTTTTTTACCATTTTTATTGTTATCTCAGGGAATGTAAATATCCCCTATGATAGCAATAGGTAGTGACAGGTACTCTTTTTTTTGGAAAAAAACTGGGGTCTATTGGACCCTAGATCTTTCCTCTGCCCTCAAAGCATCTGACCACACCAAGATCGGTGTGATAAAATGCTTTCCCAATTTCCCAATGGCGCTGTTTATATCCGGGGGGGGACATTCCCTCCCACTGCTTGTAAAAGCAGTCCAGAGGCTAATTAGCCACTATAATTGCTTTTACATGAAAGCCGACCACTGGCTGAAAAGAATGATGCCAAGATGATACCTAAACCCGCAGGCATCATTCTGGTATAACCATTCAAAATCCAGCAACATACAAGTACGTTGCTGGTCCTTGTTGGACATGTATTGTAATCTTTTTTTTTCATGCAGCCTGTTGGCTGAATGAAAAAAAGAGATTGATCGGTTGGTATGCCCACCGTTAGAATACCCTTCATCCACCCACTTCTAATGATGGGCATACATGCACCATTTATATATGCCGAAACATGGGGGCATCCTCCCACAAAAAAGTTATGCCGCGTACACACGGTCTGACTTTTCTACGGGCAAGCCTCTGTCGGAATTTCGACCGTATGTACGCGGCATTAGGAGCAAAATCGCTCCTCCGCCCCTGCTGCCCCCATGCTTCGGCATATATGCTTTTTTTTTTTACTGTGGTGGTGAAATCACCTCCTACAGCACTGGAGTCACGGCTTTATGTATCGTGGGAGCAAACGTTGTTGCTGTCAAGATAAATATATCCGCGCTGCAACTGAATGGCGTACCTGAAAACAAAAAGTTACATACCTGAAAAGCAAGCATGATAAAACATTGCAGAATAGAATACAGTAAAAAAAGAGCAGAACAATAGAGAGAAAATAGAGAGAGAGAGAGAGAACAATAAAACTACAACTATTTTTTATTTTATTTTTTTATATTTTTTTTGTGTTTTGTTTCTTACGTTTTTTTTTTACACTTTTTTTTTACTCAACTGTAACGGTTCGGGTCTCTCAAAATGTGATGGCATCTTGGGAGACCCTGTGTAAGTGTGTCTTGTTCTGTGCAATACTGTACCCTACGCTAAAACTTCACTTTTGAGTGGTAGCGTTCAAAACATTTACCAATGCACAGACCAAGA
The DNA here is from genome assembly GCA_029206835.1 of Rana muscosa. Taxonomy (NCBI): domain Eukaryota; kingdom Metazoa; phylum Chordata; class Amphibia; order Anura; family Ranidae; genus Rana; species Rana muscosa. The sequence goes on along the minus strand of CM055127.1, from coordinate 158,110,484 downwards.
TTGTCAGGACAGAGTGGACAAAAATAACGGGTGTCACGCCTAAATCCGCACTTGCTACAGACACAACATCTTTTTTGGGGGGCTCGTTGGGTAGGAGTACTCTCGAGGACATACGTATAATGCCTCTCATGCAGCCGGCTTACTGCATTTGGTTGGGGATGGTGAGGTGCAGAACTGCCTGGATACAGGAGTTCTGTGACTATCTCATCCTGGAATTTTAGGAGAGATAAAGTCCCGCCTGAAGCTCTGTATAGCACATGAGTGTTCAGCAAAGCCAATTGAAATAAGGATAGAGACACTTTTTTGTACCAGCGCCTCGCCTTACGGGCAATGTGATACGGCGCCAACTTCTGGTTGTTGAGGTCCACCCCTCCCATATTTTTGTTATATTCGTGGACACAGAGGGGTTTCTCCACAACACCAGTCGCCGTACGAATTTGGACTGTCGTGTCTGCATGAAGGGAGGTAAGAAGGAAAACATTCTTATTGTCCCTCCACTTCACAGCGAGCAAATTATTACACTTCAAGCAGGCTCTCTCCCCCAGCCTAAGACAGGAATCTACAAGCTGCTGGGGAAAGCCCCGGCGATTAGGTCGCACGGTGCCACATGCTCCAATTTGATGATCAAACAAGTGACTAAAAAGTGTCACGCTCGTGTAATAATTGTCCACATACAAGTGGTACCCCTTTCCGAATAAGGGTGACACCAAGTTCCACACTATCTTGCCAGCGCTCCCTATGTAATCCGGGCAGTTGACCGGCTCAACCTAACTATCTTTTCCCTCATAAACCGTAAAGCTCGATACATAGCCTGTTGCCCTGTCACAGAACTTATAGAGCTTGACCCCGTATCCGGCACGCTTGCTGGGAAGGTACTGTTTGAAAGACAAGCGGACAGAAAATTTAATCAGGGACTTATCAACGCAGACAACTTGATCGGGAATAAACAAGGCTGCAAAACGTTTGTTGAAGTGGTTTATGAGCGGCCGAATTTTGTAGAGCCGATCGTATTCAGGGTCTCCACGTGGACGACAAAGTTCATTGTCGTTGAAGTGCATGAACCGCAAAATCTGCTCGTATCGTTTCCTGGGCATGGAGGCAGAGAACACAGGCATGTGGTCAATTGGGTGCGTGGACCAATAAGCACGTATTGACGAAAATTGTGCCCATGTTGAGGGAAAGGCCCAGAAAGGTCTTAAATTCGGAAACCGTAATTGGTTTCCAATCTTTGGCAATGGAAGGCAACAGGGGATTAGCGGCGATGAATTGACCAGCATATAAATTACTCTGGTCCACAAAAGATCTATAGAGATCTTCCGTGAAAAACAGTGAATAAAAGTGGCATAAAATCAGCTGTTTCCACCTGAATACCGGGTTGGGCGGTGAATGGGGGAAGTACGGGTGCTGCAGAAGTGGTGGGGACCCAATCAGGATAGGCAAATTCTGCAGGAAGGGCACTATGGGCACGACGAGCCTGCCTTTGTCTTCTTATTCTTGGTGGCAGTGGGACACCACTTGTGCTTGCCACCTCGCCAGCTTGAACTGCACTTATGGGACTCGCCACGTCACCACGTGATACTGCAGTGATGGATGTACGCCCAGGCTGTACTAGGCCGCTAGTGCTTGCCAGTTCACCAGAAGGAATAGCGGCGCTAGTACTACTCTGCTCCATGATACGAGAGACCCGCGGTTCTTGCTCCTCAACAACCTAAATTTAGGGGTACACTAGTAAGATTCACAGGAAAAAAAGCACCTGACTGTCGACAGCAAATATAATAAACGCTACAAAAAAAACTGTTAGCGATCGCAGGGATCAGGTCTGACTCTGTGAACGCTGCAGTTATGTGTGTTGTGTTTTGTAAGTTACAGTGATCGATCGATACTGCACTTGAGTGGGCTGGGCTGGGCTAGGCTGGGCTGGGCGGAGGGGTTAAACGCAGGTGCAAGCAGGTATCTGGGCTGATCCCGCTAACACTGCGTTTTTGGTAACCTTAAACTGCTGGGGACGCTAGTATAGATCTGATCAGATACTATACCACTAAGGGAGGTGTATGCTTTTCGCGTGGGTGTTAGCGCTACTGGCACTAACCTGACGCTGCCTGGGGCGACACAGACCCTCTCTGACACTAAAACCTAATTGATATCACCCGCAGGGGGTTAAAACTTTATTGGGTTATATACGGCGGGTGCCCTGATGCTATAAAAAGCAAACTAACCAACCAGCGTCACCCGTAACACTTATATGGTGATCACTGGTGAAAGGGTTAACTAGGGGCAATCAGGGAGTTAAAAGCTTTATTAGGTTATATATGGGGGTACCTGACGCTATATAAAAACCTGACGGGTAACCTAAATAACGAAATAACTAACTGGCTAACACTTATACGGTGATCACTGGTGAAAGGGTTAACTCTAGGGGCAATCAGGGGGTTAAAATAATATATGGGGGTACCTGACGCTATAAAAACCTGCAGCGAACCTAAAAATAAATAACTGACTATCTAGGGCACCACCGACACTAATACAGCGATCGGAAAAACGATTGCTTAGTGACGCTGGCGTTAGGGGGTGAAAGGGTTACCTGGGGGGCGATCAAGGGGTTAAACCTTTATTAAGGGGGGTTAGGGGGCTACCCTGGACCTAAAGGGGCCTAAACCTAACTGCCCTGCAACTGTTTACTGTCACAAATGACACTGATTGCAGTGATCAGTAAAAAAAATGACCACTGCAAACGGTGCACTGTGACTGGGGGCACTGGGGGTGATCTAGGGGGGTGATCTGGGGGTGACTAGGGGGTGTAAGTGTGCCTACATGTACTGGTGTCAGTGTAGTGTTGGTGCACTTACTGTGAGATGTCTTCTCTCCTCGCGCCGGAACGAAAAGACCGCCACATGGAGAGATGACATCACTTCCTCTGCCTGTGTTTACATTACACAGGCAGAGGAAGATTCTCATTCGCCGGGAGCGATCGCGAGGGGGTGGCCGGAAACGAATGGCCGTCCCCTCATCACGGATCGCTCCCACACCGAGAACCACTGCTCGCTGTACTGGAGGGGGGCCCGATTGGACCCCCCACCCATACGAAGGCAGTCACGTACAGGTACGTGGTTGTGCCTGTCCGTGCCATTTTGCCGACGTATATGTACAGTGAGCGGTCGTTAAGTGGTTAATTAGAAGACAGTTTTTGGCATGATCAGTCATATTTTCAATATCAATGCCAAAATGCCAAAATGACATGATTTCTGTCAGAGTGTGCAAACTTTTGAGCACAACTAAATATTTATGGAGATTTTGGAGGACAGCCCCACTCCCGCCACCCTCCCGTGCTTCTACCGGCTTGCCATCGGCTGATCGGCAAGCCAGAGAATGAATTGTCCGGCGGGCGTTTACCATAGAGCTGACCGAGGACCAGATGGTCCCCGGCCATCTCTATGACCTTCGGAGGCCGGGCGCGTCCTTTTCGACCTCGGCAGATGTAAACACTGCTGTGTTCTTAGCTGGAAAGTCTTAAGCCCCGTACACGCGGTCGGACTTCCATCTGAATTTTCCGTGTTTTTTTGTCCGAACGGAGTTGGTCGGGAACACCCATAGCATACACACGCTCTGACTTTTCTGCAAACGTTCCCAAAACTTTTTCCAACATCACGTGGTTTTTCTGCTTTTTTTCTGCTCTTTACCGCCACCCTTTGGTCAACTTCTGCTATTGTTGGTTGATTGTAACATTATTTGTTTTGTTAATCGGACAAAAGTCCGATGGTTTTCTGTACACACGGTCGGACTTTGCTCCATCGGACTTTTGTTGGCCAAAAGTTTGTCCGTTTGCAGACCCAACATTTGTCTGATGAAAACAAAAAAAAAGCAAAAAGGTTTGTCCGATGGAGCGTACACACGGACGGATTGTTGGTCCAACTTGCTTAAAATGAAGTTTGTTGGCCAAAAGTCCGACCGTGTGTACAGGGCTTAAGAATTTTTTGTTTGTTTTTGATCTCAGGCTTTCCAGCTTAGAGTCGAGATGTGGGGTCTTATAGATCATCTCTCTGTAACCTCTCATGCACTATCCCTATTACAAGGGATGTTTACATGCCTTGTAATAGGAATAAAAGTGATTAAAAAAAAATGAAGGGAAAGTGTAAAAAATAAATAAATAAGAATAAAATAAACAATAATAAAAAAAAATATATAAGCGCTACCGTCCCCGCATGCTCACACGCGAAAGCGAACGCATACTTACGTCGCACCCGCATATGTAAACGGCGTTCAAACCACACATGTGAGGTATCGCCACGAACATTAGAGCAGGAGAAATAATTCTAGCCAAAGACCTCCTCTGTAACTCTAAACAGGTAACCTGTAAAAATGTTTAAAGCATCACCTATGGAGATTTTTAAGTACCAAAGTTTGGCGCAATTCCACGAGTGTGCGCAATTTTAAAGCATGACATGTTAGGTATCTATTTACTTGGTGTAACATCATCTTTCACATTATACAAAATAAATCAGGCTAAGTTTAGTGTTTTGTTTCTTTTTAATTAATTGAACAGTTTTGCTTAAAAAAAAACACGTTTGAAATTTTTCTGCACAGATACTGTGTGACATAAAAGTTGCAACGACCGACATTTTATTCTTTAGGGTCTCTGCTAAAAAATCATATATAATGTTTGAGGGTTCTTGATACTTACATTTTACTAGGCAGTCTATGAATGGAAAATGAGGAGGAGAGGAGGGGCTGGTAAAAACAGGCTTTCGACTTGTCTACTCACAGGATGCCTTGCATTCTATGAAAAGAATACAAGACCTTATGTGAATGGATAGGAGGAGAGGAAGAAGGGAGTCAATTACACAATCCCTGCACTGCACACTAGCTGAAACTGTCAAGTGCAGTGCCAGAATAAGAGTGCTGCCTGTGGTATCCATAACGTAAGACTTGTTCAATATTCAGCAGTCAGATAGGCATAGAATACTCAGCATTAGAGGTAAGTTATTTCATGTGTAGCTATTGCAAAAAAATCCTGATTTTCTACTTTAAGAATTATAGCTTAAGAATAAGAACTCTTTCTTGAATAAAACCATATTAATTTTTTTCTTATCTTTATCTTTTCTGTTCTCTTCTATTTCTTTTAATTCTATTCTGTTATAAGAAATGTACAGTTCTACAATGTTGTTTACCATCTATTGATGCCTATACACCCATTATTTTTTAAACCTTCTCTGTAAGAAGTACAGTATCTCACAAAAGTGAGTACACCCCTCACATTCCCCCACAGATGCTCAATAAGGTTTAGGTCTGGAGACATGGTTGGCCAGTCCAACACCTTTACCCTCAGCTTCTTTAGCAAGGCAGTGGTCATCTTGAAGGTGTGTTTGGGGTCGTTATGTTGGAATACTGCCCTGTGGCACAGTCTCCAGAGGGAGGGGATAATGCTTTGCTTCCGTATGTCACAGTACATGTTGGCATTTATGGTTCCCTCAATGAACACTTGCCATTTCTTTAGGTGAGTGTGCCATGACCGGTGGCTCCTGTGCACATGCTCAGGAGTGACATCACGCTGCTCCAGCCAGTCACAGAGCTGGAGTCTGTGGCCCTGGAAGGAAGACGGAGCAAAGATGGATGCGGCCTGCTGCGGGGACAGCGCGGGCTTCATTTGCAGGTAAGTGTCACATATTGTGCTAGTATGCAATGCAATTTGCAGGGACAAAGAAAGCAAGAAAAACCCACCAGGGTATACTTCTTCTTTAAGCATGCTGAGTATTTTCAAGCATCATTATGAAAATTAGGTTACTAAATTAGACAAAAGAGTACAACTGATTTACAGTAAATTTAACAATTATCTGGAATCTGCTGTATACAAAAATTTAAATGCTAGACTAAAGCCCTGTACACACGATCGGATTTCCTATGGTTTTTAAACCAATGGATTTTTCCATCGGAAAACTGATGAAGCTGACTTCCATCAGTCTTGCCTACACACCATCAGTCAAAAAACCGACCATTCCAAACGCGGTGACGTAAAACACTCCGATGAGCCGAGAAAAATGAAGTTCAATGCTTCTGAGCATGCGTCGACTTGATTCTGAGCATGCGTGGGTTTTTTATCCGATGGAGTTCCCCACAGAGGATAGTAATTTGCTATTGGTTTTCTAACCATCGGATAAATTTAAAACATGTTCTATTTTTAAACACCGATGGAAAAAAGACCGATGGGGCCCATACACGATCGGTTTGTCCGATTAAAAAAAAGTCCATCGGACTGTTTTCATCGGTAAAACCGATCGTGTGTACAGGGCTTTAGAGATAACCTGTTGAGGTTTAACCAACAGATTATATCAAACAAGGACAAAAAGTTTACAATAGATCTGATAGCTTTTCAAACAGGACGTGCATATAGATGTCAGAATGTCAAAAAGAATAGAATAGAACCTTCATACAGAGAGGGGAAGAGAAATTGGAGAATGAGCTTTCCGATCATTCAACTGTGTCATCAGTTTTTTGTTTCAGGGACCATCTCACTTGAGGGGTGACAGATCTGGTCGTTGTACGTGTGGAGGTCGGGGTAGAACTGGTGGTGGTGAGTCACGTGGTGATTATACGCATGCTCCTGTTCCTATGAAGCATAAAGACCCCTGTCGGGGGATGGACATCCAGACAGGACTCACAAGCACCTGGGTGTGGGTAAAGGTGATGGGAAAGATATATATGGAACCAAGGCCCCACAAACCAACTATGCAGATGATCATTTTTTAGACCTGCCCCCTACCGACAAAACCCTCCAGACCAATACAATACAGGAAAAGATGGACGCATTTGTGACCCGTCCGGACCATTAGATGAGAGTGTTTTTAAAATTATTAATCTCACACCATGTGAGTTTTCTTCGGACAAAGTGGCTATGTTAAGGTTGGGACTCAATGTTTGTCTCCAGGTTGACATTGACCACTTTGATGTTGTTAAAGATCTTAATCTATTTGTGCGCAATTTGAATTTTAAACATCATTTTGAAAGTTCTAAATGTTCCAGAGATGAACCTGCAGGAGGTAATGTACGTTTTGAACTTGGGGAGTTTACTTGTTCTGAATGCAGAGCTTTAAAAAGCTCTAAGGGAGCTGGCGAGGGAGAGTGGTGAAGTAGATTTTGAGGCACTGATGAGGGATGAGGACCCAGAAGACCTGGTCATATTGGATAGTGAATTCCCAATATGGCCAGTCAATTACAAAATTAAGAGTTATTGTATTTTTACAACTTGTAATGAGGGACTTAGTTAAGCTCAATTCTCAAACGAAGGTTAGATCTGGCTCTGAAAAAGAACATAGAGAAGCTTTGAGAAAGTTACAGCATTGTTATTAAGCCCTCCGACAAGGGGGGCAATATTGTCATCTTAACTCAGGACTCATACGTACGGATGTGTGAGAAGATCCTGTCCAACTCAGCCTGGTATAAAAAAATCTCCCCTCTAACTACGGCTCAATTCCAGGATATGTTTTGTAAATCAGTGGATACAGACTTTAGACAAGGTATTATCACGAAGGATACCAGGGTTTTTTAAATTATTAAACACCCAATTGCTCCCACATTCTAAGCGCTCCCTAAGATGCATTAAAATCTCTCTGACCCTCCTGGATGACCTATTGTCTCACGGATCGGGAGCATTACCTCCAAGGCTAGTACCATTGTAGATGACTACCTACGGCCACATGTTGAGAGTTTACCTACCTATCTCAAGGATACCATCCATTTACTTAACTTCCGTGACGGCTTACATGTAGATACCAATACAATGTTGGTGTCTATTGATGTTGAAGCCCTTTACTCCAGTATAAATTATAAAAATTATAAAAATTACATTGCCACCAAATAAATTAAAAAGCTGCTGACACTGTAATTAGTCAAATTGTGTATAAATAAATGAAAATAAAGTGCAACGCAGTATAGAAATGAATCTGCAAATGTTCAAACAAATAAAGTGTCAGTGCAACACTATTGATGTGTCAGATGTACAAGAATAATAGTTTACACCTGTAAAAACATAAATTCATGAATGTATATATACATAATAAAGTGCAAATGTGCCAACAAGTCCACAATGTCCACCAATCCTAATTCAAAAGTGAAAACACATATTAGATCCACAATAAGTCCATGCAAATAGATGTGACTTCTAGATTGAGGACAGTTCCGAGGTGGTAGGAATTTATATAGTCTGCATCTGTGAGGAAAAACCACCATGAAAAGAGTTCACCATCCACTGTGCAGCCACCACCAAAGCACATAATTGGGTACTCTTACTAAATTGTGTGGACCCCCCGGCCAGTGGCAAGGGGTCAATCAAGCGTAAAAACTGAAAAAGTAGTCACTTCACAGGAACCAGCATAAGGGATGAACAGCAACACTGTCTCAACACCAAAAAGCATTTGGCTCCAGTATGTCCAACGCACTGGGCCTAGCAATGGTCAAAATGTTCCTGGATGAAAGGAGCAACATTCATCAGGAATATATTACATTATATTGGAATTACTCAACTTGATATGAAGCGCAATGCGTTTATGTTCGACCGCGCCCACTACCTCCAGGTGCAGGGGGTGGCTATGGGCAATGCCAACCTATACCTGGGGGGTGTGAGTGGACAATTTTAGGTTCTGAGGACTTGTCAATGTACCTCCGGCACATTTCATTGGGGAAGCTCAATATTAAGGATTTTATTTTGCATTTCACACGCAAAGTTAATGCAAATTTGTTGCCATTTCTCGACCTTACTATTATCAAGCACTACAATGGCGCCATTGCTACAAGCCTTTTTAGAAAACCTATTTTCAGGGAGTGGCCATCACCGACATCTAAGCAGGGGAATACCCGTAGGCCAATACCTACGTGTCCAAAGAAATTGCTCTAGTGACAGTGACTTTAAGACACAGGCTAAAGCTTTAAAAGAGAGATTCTTTAAGAGGGGTTATAGCCACAGAGCCCTTAAAATGTATTTTAAAAGGGCGCCAGAGAGTTCAAATGAACTGTTACTCTTCCAGGGGGAACAACATTTGGGGGAAGCTAAGATCAGACCTATTCTACAATTCAACAAACAACACAATGAGATAATGACGATCCTGTGAGAACATTGGCACCTGCTGACTCAGGACAGCACCATCAAACATTTTGTTGACCCAAGTCCACATATCACATTTAGGAAAAATTGTTCAATAAAAAATATCCTTACCTGTAGCCATTTTGATAGAACTAAAGTATCCGATCCCTGCGGGACACGTCCCCCTGGTACTTACTGTTGCGGTCATTGTAAATACTGCTGCTTAGTGATGAGCCGAACACCCCCGGGTTCGGTTCGCACCAGAACCCGCGAACGAACCGAAAGTTCGCACGAACATTAGAACCCTATTAAATACAATGGATGCGAACGTTCGGATTCTAAAGTGCTAATTATAACGACTATTATCCATGTTATTGTCCGAAACAGAGTTTGGGAACCCGGGTTCTGCACCAGGGGACATGTATCAATGCAAAAAGAAGTTTTAAAAACGGACGTTTTCCGGGAGCAGTCATTTTAATGATGCATAAAGTGAAAAAAAAAAGTCAAATATTCCTTTAAATATTGTACCTGGGGGGTGTCTAAAGTATGTCTGTGAAGTGCCACGTGTTTCCCGTGTTTAGAACTGTCCCTGCACAAAATAACATTTCTAAAGGAAAAAAAGCCATTTAAAACTGCTTGCGGCTTTAATGCAATGTCTGGTCCCGGTAATATGGATGAAAATCTTTAGGAAAAATGGCATAGCTACCCCATCAACCCCCCCCCCCCCCTACCCCAGCCCATTACCAGCCCCTTTGGGTCTTGTATGGATATTAAGGGGAACCCCGCACACAAAATAAAAAAGGCCCTATATACTCTGAACAGCCATATACAGGCGGTGCATACAAGACAGGGACTGTAGGTTTGTTCTTATGTAGAATCTGTTTGTAATTTTGAACAGCTGCATTGTTTAAGTGTAGCTTAGTTAGTTATATAACAGGAGATTCAAAGTTTAGTGATGAATTTGATGTACTAGTTTTGTCCCTGAGGGTTTCTCTTTGTTTAGTTTTTTTTAGCTTAGTTCTTAGAACAGTGATTCTCAACCAGGGTTCCGTGGAACCCTAGGGTTCCTCCAGAGGTTGCTAGGGGTTCCTTCAGCATTGGGCAATTTCTGCCTCTCAGATAATTTCCTACTGACACCATTGATCTTTTTAGCTATCTGTAAGGAGGAAATTCTTCCCAATGACCACAAGTGTAAGGACCATTCTTCCCACTGACATCACACTAAGGTTTCATGAATTGTAGATCTGTAATTTTTAGCAGGGGTTCCCCGAGACCGGAGAACTATTTCAAGGGTTCCTCTGTGTTGATAAGGTTGAGAAAGGCTGTCTTAGAACAATATTCCCAATATACAACAATAAGAAAATTTAGAAAAACATTGGAGAAAAGTTTTTCAGTTCCGTTAGTTACAGTGCCTTGAAAAAGTATTAATACCCTTTGAAATTTCCAAATTTTCTCATGTTACAACCAAAAACATAAATGTATTTTATTGGGATTTTATGTGCTAGACCATCACAAAGTGGCACATAATTGTGAAGTGGAAGAAAAATTATAAATGGTTTTCCAAATCTTCTACAAACAAATATGTGAAAAGTGTGGCACACATTTGTATTCAGCCCCCCTGAGTCAATACTTTGTAGAACCACCTTTGACTGCAATTACAGCTGCAAGTCTTTTTGGGGATGTCTCTAACAGCTTTGCACATCTAGAGAGGGAAATTTTTGCCCATTCTTCTTTGCAAAATAGCTCAAGCTCGGTCAGATTGGATGGAGAGTGTGAACAGCAATTTTCAAGTCTTGCCACAGATTCTCAATTGGATTTAGGTCTGGACTTTGAATGGGTCATTCTAACACACAAATATGCTTTGATCTAAACCATTCCATTGTAGCTCTGGCTGTATGTTTAGGGTCGTTGTCCTGCTGGAAGGTAAACCTCCATCCCAGTCTCAAGTCTTTTGCAGACTCTAACAGGCTTTCTTCTAAGATTGCTGTGTTTTTGGCTCCATCCATCTCCCTATCAACTCTGACCAGCTTCCCTGTCCATGCTAAAGAAAATCATCCCAACAACATGATGCTGCTATCACCATGTTTCATGGTAGGGATGGTGTGTTCAGGGTGATGTGCAGTGTTAGTTTTCCAACACACATAGCGTTTTACTTTTAGGCCACTTTAGGCCACCTTCTTCCACATGTTTGCTGTGTCCCCACATAGCTTCTCACAAACTGCAAATGGGACTTCTTATGGCTTTTTTTCAACAATGGCTTTCTTCTTGTTACTTTTCCATAAATGCCACATTTTTGGAGTGCATGACTAAAAGTTGTTATGTGGATAGATTCTCCCACCTGAGCTGTGGATCTTTGCAGCTCCTCCAGAGTTACCATGGGTCTCTTGGCTACTTCTCTGATTAATGCTCTCCTTGCCCAGTCTGTCAGTTTAGGTGGACGGCCATGTAGGTTTGCAGTTGTGCCATACACTTTCCATTTTCGGATGATGGATTGAACAGTGCTCCGTGAGATGTTCAAAGCTTGGGATACTTTTTTTAATCTAACCCTGCTTTAAACTTCTCCACAACTCTCTATCCCTGACCTGTCTGGTGTGTTCCTTGGCCTTCATGATGCTGTTTGTTCTCTAAGGTTTTCCAACAAACCTCTGAGGGATTCACAGAACAGCTGTAATACTGAAATTAAATTACACACCGGTCGACTCTATTTTCTAATTAGGTGACATCTGAAGGCAATTGGTTCCACTAGATTTTAGTTAGGGGTCTCAGAGTAAAGGGGGCTGAATTAAAATGCATGCCACACTTTTCAGATATTTATTTGTAAAAAGTTTGGAAAACCATTTATCATTTCCCTTCCACTTCACAATTATGCGCCACTTTGTGTTGGTCTATCACATAAAATCCCAATAAAGTTGGTACATATGTGCGGAGCTCTGAGGATGGCTGCCTGAGCCGAGAGCTCCACTCCAGCTGTGTACAGCGGCAGCTATATCATCCAGCACGACGAACGGTTCGTCACCAAAATTGATGTGCAGGTTCCTATCAGGTTCGGGAACACACCTACAGGCTTTATTTTCGGTTCTGGGGGCTTTTACAGTGGTATTTTAAGCCCGTTATCACGAACGAAAATCCAAAATGGCCTCCGCAGCGCGGCACATAGCCCTCAATGCAATCTGCCTCACAGAACACAGGCAGGTTATTACCTCAGCAGCTCAAAATTCTGCCTCAGACACCCTGGCAGGTCTCCCACAAGTACTTTTCCCCTCACAAAACCCCATTGAACCCCTTATTACTCAGACTGTATCTGGCTCTCCCTATTCACCTATAGGGAATAATTCTGCTGCTCTGAACAGCTTATTCCTGTCAGAAAATCACCTCAGGGATCAGGCTTTTCAAATGGAGGACCTATTCCAGAAGTTTTCAGAACTATTAGATAGGGGACTGGCTCAAACAGCGGCAAAAATTACTGGGGATCTGAAATCTGATTTCCAAAATCTAGGAGCAAGGATAAACACAATTGAAGATAAACTGGAAGAAACAGTCTCTGCTTCTAATCAACATTCCAAGCATTTTTCGACAATCCTGGAGCAACTTGATTACGCCATCTCCAGAATAGATGATTTGGAAAACAGGTCCCGAAGGTACAACATCAGAATTAGAGGATTACCTGAAACTGTGCTAGATGTTTCCTCTGCAGTCCAGGATCTGATCAAAACCATGTTACCTAATGTCCCCCAGCACCGACTTGAACTAGACAGGGCCCACATAGCCCTTGGACCCCCAGGAAGGATGGAAAACCCAGAGACATTATTGCCAAGCCTCATTATTATTCAATAAAGGAAGAGGTCATGAAACAGGCCAGATCTGCTTCCCAAGTATTGTGCCAGGGACACCCTGTCCAGTTATTTTCAGATTTCTCTCCCTCCATGATTCAACATAGAAGAGCTCTAAAACCATTATTACTAGTCTTGACGCAGAAAGATATCAAATATAGATGGAATTTCCCTTTTGCGGTCAAATTTTCTGTAAATGGAAGATCGTACTCCTACGCTAACCTACAAGAGGGAGAACCCATATTGCTCCAACTCAAGCTCATCTCCCACAAAGCTGATATGGATACCACCACAACCAGTACCGGTTCAACCAGGAGACCAACTCCAACAAGCCCCCAATCTGCCCTTTGGAACAAAGGAAAGATGAAGAAAATCAAGGACAATGGGCCTACCTGACTTTGATCTTTCTCCTTCCACCCCACCAATTTTCTAGTTCAGACCTAGAGTCTGACCACAGACCTGTCTGTGACTATTGTCAGGGGATCCCCTTTCTCAAGTTAATTTTGTTCTCCTTGCCTGCTCTATAGTTTCTCAGACTTTCATGGACCTACTTTAATTTTATTTCAAAATGTAATAAAAAAATTTTGTACACAAATGTTTCGCCGTGCTAACCTTAACAATTTTCTTTATGGTATGGGCGCCCTGTACGGGGGTGGTCCACATGTGCCTCCACCTACCCCTTGGAAATCCACGGGCCCCTGAGGGTTAGGTTGTCTGATCTCCCAGGGTCAGACTTCTTTTTGTCCTTTCTGTTAGGAATTTAGGAGGTGTCTCCCCTCCTGAGTCCTGGTTCTACATGTTAGGAGACTTTTCTTCAACCTTTTTCCTTTTTCCTCTCTCTTTTCTCCATTATTTTATTTAAATTTTTCCTATTTGCCTAACCTTCTTGTACATTACAGAGCTCTGTATCCATAGACTGCAGACGGATATCTTATTCTCCTGCGGCTTGCTGGGAGAAACTCCTGAAATGTTTCCAATTAGAGGACTTCTACAGTTGAGTGGAGACATTGTAAGCGGGTATGCCTCTCCAGGTCCCCATGGCTAGTTCACAAACCCACCTTAAAATACCCTTTTACAATGTACAAGGTTTGAATTCCCCAATCAAATGAAGAAAAAATTTGGACTACTACAAATCTCTCAAATTTGATATGATTTTGCTCCAAGAAACACACTTTCCTATACGATATAGTCCCAAATACATACACCCATATTTCCCCTTAATTTTACCTTGCTAATGCAGAAAATAAAACCAAAGGGGTTGCCATTATTTTTTCAAAGCATTGTAAGTTTGAAAAATCATTCGAATACTTTGATCCCGAAGGGAGAATTCTATTAATACAAGGCACGATAGAAGGAAACCTCTATTCCCTAATTTCCTATTATGACCCCAACAGAGGACAAGCTGACTTTTTTAGGACCATGATGAACACTCTTAGCCCTATGTTAGTGGGCACAGTGATTTTTGGGGGAGATTCAAATGCAGCATTCAATCAGGCTCTTGACAAATCCAAACCTCCCAAAGACAAAAAAATACTTCGCCCAACCAAGGAAAGACACAAAATTGCCAAAATAATTTCGGCCCATAATTTTTCTGATACTTGGAGGGAATTGAATTCTTATAAAAGGGATTTTACGCATTATTCACACCCTCACAACACATATGCTAGAATAGATCATATTCTTACTCCTTCACCCCTGCTTCCTTTTATAGTTAATGCTCACATCAAAGACACGGCCCTGTCCGATCACTCAATAGTAATGATATCTATTTTTCCAATATTTCAGGTAGAAAACAGGGTCATTGGAATCTCAATGAGTCCATTCTATCAAACCAGCTTCAATTGAAACATTAAATAAGGCACTTAAGGAATATTTTTCTCTTAATGACACAGGTGACGTTTCAAATGAGGTGCTTTGGGCAGCCCACAAGACTTACATTCGGGGTAAAATCATTCAAATTTCCACTCAAACCAAACAAGATCATAGGGCTGACATAGAGCGTTTGGAAGCGGAATATGCAGGCCTATGAACTAGTCATAAAAGGGATCCCTCCAAGGTCCCCATAGCCTTATTAGATAGAGCTAGATTGGATTTTAATCTTGCTCTTACTACACAGGCAGAAAAGGCAATACGATGAAGCGGTAGTAAATTTTATACAAATACAAACAAAATGGGGCCATTACTAGCTGCGAAACTCTCTCCCAGATTCAGAACTCGCACTATACCTAAAATCGGGATTTCAGGCCAACCTTCTACAGCCAATCCTGTCAAAATCCTAGATGCTTTCCGTGATTTCTACTCTGATCTGCATAATTCTCATTCTCAACTGGACAAAAACTCAATTACTAGGTACTTAGATAACCTCCCCAGTCCAACCCTAACCGCCTCACACAAAAATATACTGTACTGGAAGCTGATTTTACGATGAAAGAGGTTAGGGAAGTCATTAAAGGCTTCAAAAAAGGGTGAGCCCCGGGCCCTGACGGTTTATCTATCCTCTACTATAAGGCCTTTTCAGACATCTTAGTACCTTATTTGACCAAATTATTTAACGCTAAAACAAAGAGAGAATCCTTGGACACACATCTTAACACAGCATATATCACGGTTATACCTAATGATGTACAAATAATGACAAAAATATTAGCCAATCGATTAGTATCATTTATTAATACCTACATTCATAAGGATCAAGTGGGCTTCATCCCGGGCAGACAAGGTCCAGATCAAATTAGACGAGCGATTAATATAGTTTCCATACTACAGTCAAATTGGGAAGGAGGAACGAGACAACAGGGTCTTCTCCTGTCATTGGACCTACAGAAGGCCTTTGATACAGTGTCTTGGCCATACATATTCACCCTTATAGAACGTTGGGGTTTTGGAGAGCGCTTTACGGGTCTTCTGCATTCCCTTTATTCTAGCCCTAAGGCATTAATTTGTCTACAAGGTTATTACTCTAAACCAATTGATATAACACGAGGCACTAGGCAAGGGTGCCCGCTTTCCCCCTTTATTTTTGCAATAGCCATAGAAACTTTAGCAATAGCTATCCATCAAAATCCAATATTAAAGGGGTATCTTGTGGTTCCGAAATTCATAAATGCGGACTCTTCGCAGACGATATACTTCTTTTTGTGACCTCTCCATTAATTTCCCTTCCTAATATTTGCCAAGTCCTACATAATTTCTCTAAGATTTCAGGCCTTAAAGTTAACTACACAAAATCACAGGCCCTTAATGTATCACTTCCTCTCTCAGACGTTTCCCTACTAAAGCAATCATTCAAATTTGAATGGAATAACACCTCAATCAAATATTTAGGTATCACATTAACGGCCCGAGTTGAAACTTTATATGCACACAACTATCCCCCACTGTTCAAGAAGTTAGAAAACTACCTTTCATCCTGGTCCAAACACAAATTATCATGGCTGGGTAGGATTAACTCGATCAAAATGACATTGCTCCCTAGAATCTTATATTACTTTAGGTCACTCCCTATCCCCATCCGAAAATTCCAGTTGAAAAAACTTCGGAGTAAAATACTCAAGTTCACTTGGAGCTCCTCTGGATATCAAATATCCCAAAACACCCTATTCCTTCATAGGAATAAGGGAGGCCTAGGTCTCACTGATCTCCATAAATATTTTATTTCAGCTAGATTGGCACAGATCTCTACGATCTACTCCAAATCAGAAGAACCGGACTGGCTCAACATTGAAAGACAGGCGGCTCCACATTTTTCTTTTGAATATCTATTATGGTGCCCTCCCAAAAAAAGACCTTCTATACTGACCCCATCTCTATCTCAATCCTTTGCGCTCTGGGATGGCCTTAGAAATCATCTGGCCCTTGTCTCCGCTGTACGACGACTTGCAAGTCTGTTGGGGAACCCGGACTTTCCCCCTGGTTTAGGTCTAGAAGCATTTAAATGGTGGATGGACAAGGGACTATATCGTATAGAACAGTTCTTTCTTTCTGGTGGACCTATTTCCCTAAACTACTGCATAAAAACACTTGAACTCCCTGATTCCGAAAAACTTCCCTCAATTCATGAAATACGAGATGGGGTGTGAACGAGCCGGGGGACAAAAGGGAGGTATTTTGGTGATATATTCGTGCTTCACTCACCTTGTAGTGAAATCCTCCTATATGGAGGCATGGGAAAATGAGCTCCAAAATAGTTGGGACCTGGACACCTGGCATAGAGCTTTCTCTAAGTCCTTTAAGGGAATTCTAAATGTCTCACTGATGGAGGATGAGATTAAGGTCCTTACCAGGTGGTTTTTAACCCCCTCCAAGCTTGCATCCATTTACCCTACAGCGGATCCAACTTGTTTTAGGGGATGCCAACTTGACCCATATCTGGTGGGAATGTCCTAGGATCCGCCCCTTTTGAAACAAAATTTTCAATATGCTCTCCTAAATGCTCATATTCCTCAACTTCTAAAAACTACACAAAAACAAATCCATTTTTTTCTCACAGGAGCCAAGCTTACAATTGCCAAAGCTTGGAAGAAATCTAAACCCTCTTTTTTGGAAGCCATAAGAAAAATATCTTGGATAATGACTGAAGAAAAGTTAGCTAGTATTCTGTCTGATACTGTTTTGAAATTCGAAAACCTTTGGGAACCTTGGGCTAGATATGTTGGTATCTCACTCACCCAGAGTGTTCCTTCGGTTCCCCTACAGCCCTAAGTTAGGCAAGTATCCTACCTTCTTTCTCTCCCTCCCCCTTCTTTCCCTTTTTCTCTCATACTTTTCCCCTCTTCTTTTTATTTTCCCCTTCTGTAGGGGTTCTTGGTGATGTCTTGAAGGAGACCTATCTCCCTTCTACTTTTTTTTTATAATTAAATGTGTTAGACAAAATAATCTCTTTTTTAGATATTAAGGCCCCTTTTGGTCTGGCATCTTAAGGAACCTTAAAAGTGTATACGTGAGTATGTTGTGAGGTTTCCTCCCCTGGTGCAGTTAGAACGCAATAGGGGCACCAGGAGGTTGAAAGTATCCTCATTTTTTAGTTAGCAAAAGGGAACTTCTTTTTCTTTTGAATTCATTATATTAATTGTTCAACTTCTGATGATCACATATATCATCATATTGCGTGGTACTTTATTGTTTTTGTTTTTTTTCCCTTCTTCTCAAAACTGAACTTTTTTCAGCTGACTTCTACCAGGTTTTTTTTTTTATAACATTGATATGTACCGTAATGTACTGAATTGTAATATTGTACTTATGAAAATAAAATACTTTGAAAGAAAAAAAAAAATACATTTACATTTTTGGTTGTAACATGACAAAATGTGGACAATTTCAAGGGGTATGAATACTTTTTCAAGGCACTGTATATACCAGGAGATTAGAAGTTTTAAGTGAAGATGAATGTGGTGTAATCATTTTGTCCCTGAAGGTTTCTCTTTGTTCTCAGCACTGAGCAGATTATAAAACACAGCCTTTTCTTAGGGTTTGATTTGTAAGATCTATAGCCAGACATATTGCTGCAGTGGTAAGAGATGTCATATTTATAATATTATATACTAACTATGTGACTGAGTATTAGGTTGTATTCTTTGTGCTGGGTTCCTTATGTGTGTTCATGTTTTTTTTTTCTTCTTCACTACACCAATTAATAAGAGTGTATTATGTTGTGCATTAACTTTTTATTAAATAGCTGCAGTGAATTTGCATTTATTAGTTATGGGTGGAACATTATTTTAATATTTTTTTATTAAATATTATAATTTTTTATAAATTAATTTAAATTTTGTGTAGAGGACTGTGTTTTATACTGTTTTTTTTTTTTTTTTTTTATCAGTTTAGCACTACATACATAACTTCACTGAGGGTTCAATCACAGATTGCAATAAGAATAATTTTTAAATGTTTTGCTAAATTTTTTGTAAAATACTTTTATCCAATTGTGCATGTTTTTCAATATTTAGATTAGGGCTTTACAGACAATTTAAGATTTTTTTTCTTTCTTTTCTGCAAGTAACGCACTTCCTGTCCAAGGGCGAAAACGCTGTCTCACCGCACTGTATCTATGGAGGAGCAATGTTCTGTAGTCCACAGAGAGATAATTATGTTTGAGATTTCTGTGCAGCATTTTTAGCTCAATACAGGCAGTTAGGAGCTCAATGAATTTTTGGCAGGATCCACGAGTCATTTTTCTGCAGTTATGAAACAGAGCTAACATTAAACCTCCATTTGCATATTTAAAGTGGTTGTATGCCATGAGCGAAAAAACCAAACAAAAAAAAAACTGTAAGGCCTCGTACACACGGCCGAGATTCTCGTTGAAAAAAACATGTCGTTTTTTTCGACGAGATTCTTGGACAAGAAACTTGTCCCGGCTGAGTGTACACACGCTCGTTTCAAAGAACCCGCGGTTCTTTGAAAGGAGTGTACGCGGTGACGTCATCGACTACGTCGAGCATGCGCTCGTCACATTCGATGCCGTCGCCGCCATCTTGGTATACCCTACGTATGCCTAGGAAGCTACCGCGCATGCGTCAAATTTATTTCAAACATGCGCGGGCTTCCGGGAGGACAGGTAAGTGTACACACACTCACTTTTCTCGTCGAGAAACATGCCGAGGAGAATCTCGACGAGAAAATAGAGAGCAGGTTCTCTATTTTCTCGTCGAGGTTTCTTGTCGGTTTTCTCGACGAGAAACCCGATAGCAGCGTACACACGACCGATTTACTCGGCAAGACCTCTCTGCCAGCAAGTTTCTTGCTGATTCTTGCCGAGAAAATCGGTCGTGTGTACGAGGCCTTAGGCAAAGGCATAATGAGCTAGTATGCAACACATACTAGCAGACATGGGAGTAAGTCACACATGTGCAAATCTCAAGCAAGTCCCAAGTTACTGTGACGAAAAGCAAGCAAGTCAAGTCGAGTCCCTGCTAGAAGTCAAGCAAGTCAAGTCAAGTCTTTTATTTTGGTCAAGTCACAAATCAAGTCAAAATACTGATCTACCCCATACTGTATAAAAATAATAGGAGGGATAACAATAAATAATATTGGTTATGTGCCCATGCCTCACTGTGCCTCACTGTGCCCATGCTTCACTGTGCCCGTGCTTCACTGTGCCCGTGCCTCACTGTGCCCGTGCTTCACTGTGCCCAATGCCTCACTGTGCTCGTGTCTCACTGTGCCCATGTCTCAGTGTGCCCAATGACTCACTGTGCCCGTGTCTCACTGTGCCCATGCTTCACTGTGCCCGTCAGCCATGTACCTGATCGGCGGCATCCCGGCGGCCATTCCAGTATTCAAAAGCTGCGCCTCCTCCTTGTCTGTGATAGGCGGAACACTCAATTTCCCAGCATTCAGTGTTCCGCCTATCACGGACATCCGCTCATCCTCATAACACAGACGAGGATTAGAGGATGTCCGTGATAGGCGGAACACTGCCTGCTGTGAAATTGAGTGTTCCACCTATCAGACGAGGAGGCGCGGCTTTTGAACACTGCAATGACCGCCGTCTGTCTGCATGACACACTGATCAGGTAGGCAGACGGCGGCTTGCGGTTAGTGTTAGTGGTGCCAAGTCATTGCAAGTCATATAGCCCAAGTCAAAGTCAAGTCGCAAGTCATTAGTGACAAGTCAAAGTCAAGTCGAGTCATTTATTGAATTCTGTCAAGCAAGTCGCAAGTCCTCAAACAGGTGACTTAAGTCTGACTTAAGTCAAGTCATGTGACTCAAGTCCCCCACCTCTGCATACTAGCTCATTATGAAATACTTATCTTTGAACAAAGCGCCTGCACCACCTCCCGGTTACCGCTAAGGGGACTGACATGTTCCCTCAGTGTTTCTTCCGGGTTCGCATCTCCGGCACTGTGAGTGGCCGGAACCACGATGATGTCATTCCGTTCCGGCAAGGAGCTCTGAATTTCCGGCATGATCTGCTGGACCCTCAAGGAGCTCTGAATTTCCGACATGATCTGCCGGACCTTCAGAGCGCATGTCAGCGGCTACATGCAGGGCAAATATCTCCTTAACCGTGTAGGTTTAGGAGATATTAATTTTACCTACAGGTAAGCCTTATTATAGGCTTACCTGCAGGTAAAAATCACCAAGCGGTGGATACAACCGCTTTAAGACCAAAAAAGTAGGAAATTCATTGTTAGAGGTTAAACTCTTCATTACTGAAAGACTTTTCTTGCTGTCAGTCTTCTCAATAACATTGCATTGATGTTAGTGCTCTGTAAATAATGCAACTGGCAGCACATGGTTGAATCTCCCAGTAGCACAGATATGTAAAGGAAATCTATACAGAGAGAAATACCTAGGCTTCCATTGCTGACCTCCTTTTGAAAATACGATCTGTCTGGCTGCCATGCTCTTCCAATGCCCTGTCATTAACAAATATGTTGTAGTTCAGGGGTTCTGGATTACCACTGACTTTCTAAGCAGAATAATTAAAAAGCAGCATTAATGCCTTATTTATGTTTCCCATTACAGGTTTTCTTTAACCCTCAAGATACAGTGGCTGGTAAAAATGATATGGATTTGTGATTATACTTACTGTATGTGTATAATAAGTTTACATAAGGAACGGGAATTACTTTTTTTTTTAAATGACCACTTTGTTTCACATTTGGATCATTTCTGGATAAAGATTAAATTTTTCATTATTCATATTAGATCTTGTATATGTGAGCATTTTATGTACTTTAGTTATATCTGACATGCATGTGTAGTGCACACACCTCACTCCTACCTGCATTAACTTGGCTCCTCGCAGGAGGAAGAAAGGCACACCGCACCACAAGCCCGTACCCTCCTGTGTAAAGAAGTTAGGTGGTGTTTTTTTGGGGTCTTGTCTGCAGCCAGAGTCAAAGTCCTCCTGAGAATGATTCTTACCTCTACTGTGGGTAGAGGCAAGTCCTTGACTTCCCCAGTAACGTAATTGTCCACACCAGCTGAAAGTCCAACTCAATATTTATTCTAACTTTGGAATAAACATTCTCTTGGATAGAGGAAAGGTTGGAGCAAGGAAACAGGACAGCATAAGGTGTGGAGGAGGTCCAGGCACAAACGTAGCTCAAACTCTTGACTGTTCGGTCTTCTCAAAACAGTTTTAGGCGCACGGTCTCTGCCACAGACCGTGAGGTTGGTCTCTGCCACAGACCTGGTGGATAAAGTCACTGCCACTGACCTGGTGAACTAGGCCACTGCCACTGACCGGGTGGATAAGGTCACTGCCACTGACCTGGTGAACCTTAGTCTCTTCCATCTTAGAACATCGCCCCTATCAAGGAGAAGACGTCCCCCCAGAGAGTCAACAGACCCTTCCTTCACCGTGACTCCCACATCGGTCCTTAGGAATGGATCCTCCCTTCTCTTAGGGTGCGGGTCCCCTCGCAAGGCGGCACCCTGGACTACTCAATCCTTAGTGGGCCCCAGCCGAAGGTGCTGGGCCCCGGGCCTTCCCCGTGGCTCCCTGGGTCTCTATACCCAGGCGAACAGGACGGCAGGGTAGTACCTCACCCCAGGCTGAAGGTGCCTGAGATGGAACAGGAACACAGCCTCCGGGCCTAGGGCACCCCGAGATGAACCACACTCACTCCCAGGCTGAAGGTGCCTGGGGGTGGACCCCGATCAGGAGATGTCTGCCCCTTT
Organism: Rana muscosa; assembly: GCA_029206835.1. Classification (NCBI taxonomy): domain Eukaryota; kingdom Metazoa; phylum Chordata; class Amphibia; order Anura; family Ranidae; genus Rana; species Rana muscosa. The sequence goes on along the minus strand of CM055127.1, from coordinate 158,087,953 downwards.
TATATCCTCTCCCGGCATGCACAGCAGGTTCACGGCCCCACTGTATGGCTGCCGAGAGGGGACACAAAAGGCACAGCACTACGCTCTTGGTTCAACGCCGGCCCAGAATGGCAGCGCCACCCACAGGCCACAGAGAACTCATCACCAGCATTATCCCCTGGGGACAAAAATGGTCCATAGCCCCTAACAATCAAGGTGTCTGAGCCTAATTACCACTCAGAGACTTCCCTTAAATTGACCACCCCGCTACACATGTTTACCAAATAACAAAACAATGATCTTAAACAACAAATTCCCTTTTTACATACACAGGTTTTGTGAAGAAATACATTTAGTTTTTGTGTAGAAATGTGGCCATGTCCTATGGAAAACACAACATCTCCTATAGATGTGCACATTTTGCCATTTTTCATGAAAAGTGGAAACACATTGATCATCTTCAGCTCCGTCTACTTTTTCTTCATCTATTTAATTGGAATGCTGATGAACACAGTTATCATTGCAGTGATATGTTTCGACCCCCATTTGCACACCCCAATGTATTTATTTCTCTGCAACTTGTCTGTTGTTGATATGTGTTATACAACTGTTACCATTCCAAAACTTCTCTACATCTTACTTTCTGGAAATAATTCAGTGCCATTTACACAATGCTTTATCCAAATGTATTTAGTGGTGATAGCGGACAGTGTTGAGGTAAACATTCTATTTATAATGGCGTATGACCGATATGTCGCAATTTGTCACCCTTTGCACTATCATCGTATACTTAATAAGAAAATCTGCATATTACTAATAATAGTCATCTGGATTGGTGGGAGTTTAAATTCTTCTTTTGTTACAAGTTCAGTCTTAAAAATTATTTTCTGTTCTTCTGTTACCATTCACCAGTTTTTCTGCGATGCTAAAGCTCTCGTCAACATTTCTTCTAGTGGTACAGAAATGTTTTACATTTTCATGTATGCAGAGTGTTTAGTATTTGGGCTCTGCCCAGTTATGTGCAATTTGATGTCCTATGTAAAAATTATCAGGATCATACAACGCATAAAATCTAAGGATGGCCGAAGTAAAGTCTTTTCCACCTGTTCATCCCACCTCATTGTTATGGTCATCTACTATGGATCTGCTGTATCTGTATACATGACCCCACCATCAGATCGCTATGACCTACTGGAGCAGAACTTAACCATGTTCTACACCACAGTGGTCCCCATGTTGAACCCTCTCATATACAGTCTACGAAACAAAGAAGTGAAGAATTCTTTCCGTAAACTGGTGTTTACAAGCAGAGATGAGATTTGAGTTTATCACTATCATGGACTTGTTTCAAATTCTGCATTATTGACATTAAAGGAACTGAAGAACTTGGGAATTTGCCAGACTAAATTCTTTGTAACCATAATGTATTACCTGGTCCTTTGGTTTATAAGCCTGTCCCTCTTACTATAAAACAGTAAATTCACAGCATCTACAGCAGGGGTCAGCAACCTATGGACCGTGGGCTGCACCTGGCCCGCCGCCGATAAATGTCCGGGCCCGTCAGTGCATGTGATGAATTCACGGGCCGCAAACATTTTAACCCCTTCACATTGACCATACGCAAATATGAGGCCTCAGCTTGAAGGAGTTGTAATGGGGTGATGCCTGCATCTGCAGGCATCACCCCGGTACAGTTTTTAGAGTCGGCGGTTGGCTTTCTTGGGATAACAACCAATGCGGCTAAGAAGCCACTTGGCTGTTATCCCGTGCCACCAGGAGGCCCGAGTGACCAGCCGCCATGATCAGAATCAGCTTCGATCGGGTCTCGGATCTAGTGACCAGGAAGCATGACATCACTTCCAGTTTATAGGAGACTTAAAAGTGCCAAATTTAAAAAAATTACCTCATTCAAAATGCTAATTGGCTGTTTTGAATGTTTTTAAGAGCAAAGGAGGAATTTGGGGTCTTATAAAGAGTACTTGTCACTGCCTATTACTGTCACAGGGATGTTTACATTCCTTATGACAGCAATAAAAGTGATCAGAATTTTTTTTTAAAGGGACAGTGTAAAAAAAAAAGAAAGAAAAACAGCTGGTGGGGGGGGGGCTGTGTAATATGCATGAGGGGGACAGTGAAATCTGCAGGGGGGGTCGGGTAGGGGGGATGTGCAATGTGCAGGGGGGCTGTGTAATATGCAGGGGGGCTCTGTAATGTAAAGGAGTCCAGAGATACGGGGGCTGTGTAATGTAAAGGGGTCCAGAGGTTAGGGGACTGTGTAATGTAAAGGGGTCCAGAGGTTAGGGGACTGTGTAATGTAAATGGGGCCAGAGGTACGGGGGGCTGTGTACTGTTATCTTCATTTATTAGCAGGTGAATGCGACCCTCTATGCATTCACATACATTGAATCTAGCCCTTAAATGGAAAAAGGTTGCTGACCCCTGATCTACAGTATGTGCATCTATGTGCAGAATTTGCTTTAGCTGTGATATGCAACTAATATGACTTTGAGGGGGGACATTCAATAGAGTGGACCTTCCATTTTCATGGAAGATCTACTTTAGACAATAACAACAGTGTGTTATAGATTAATAATACACGTACACATATCATAACAGCTTATAGTTTTGTTTTAAAAGAGAATGTGGCAGGATGATTTACCAAAAGGAGATTAAAGTGGTTCTAAAGCCTCAAGGTTTTTACCTTAATGCATTCTACCACCATATTTCGCTGTAGGCACCATGCATTTTTCTTTGTACTCCTCACCTTTGCGACATCATACAGTTTTGAAGCCATCGGTTCCAAAAAAATTTATCTTGGTCTCATCACTCCAGAGTACAGAGTCCCAGTAGTCTTCTTCTTTTTCAGCATGGGCGCCGGCAAATTTTAGGTTGGCTTTTTTGTGCATGGGCTTTAGTAGAGGCTTCCATCGTGGACGACACTCATGCATGTCATTCCTCTGCAGTGTACGCCGTATTGTGTGACAGGAAACAATCACCCAGTTTGGCTTGCTACTTCTTTAGTTAACTGCAGTGAACTTGCATGGCAATTTTCTTCAAGCCTTCTTACCAGAAGTCGCTCCTGTCGAGGTGTTAACTTCCATGGACCGCCTGGATGTCTCTGTGAGATGGTTGCAGTTCCATCTTTTTTAAATGTTTGTATCACTTTTGCTACAGTATTCTGACTAAGTAAAGCTTTGCTGATCTTCTTGTAGCCTTCATTTTTTTTCCTCAGACCTTGTGACATTTCTCTTCCATGTGGTGCCATTGCTGACAGCATTAAATGGGAAGGGATTTTCTTTATTAACCTCCCTGGTGGTTTTCCCGAGTGTGGCTCGGGGTGAGATTTCAGTACCATCCTTGTCCCCAGGATCCTGCGATGTCCCTCCGCTGTGTCTGCGGGCTGTGTCCTCCGTCCGATGCCTCTGTGTGCCAGGCTCCATTCCCTGCGAGTGTCGCGACGCACGGGGGTGGAGCCTGGCGGCAAATTAAAAAATGACAAAATTCATAATACACATACAGTACACTGTAATCTTACAGATTACATTACTGTATGAAATAATTTTATATCCCATTTGTCCCTAGTGTTTTGTCCAGTGCCCTGCATGCACTTTTATATTATATATACTGTTCTTTCTGCCTGGAAACTTGCGATTGTCCATAGCAACCAAAAAGTGTCCCTTTATGTCAAAAGTGGTTTGAGACCAGCTAGAAAACAGCGATAGTAAATAAGAACACTTGCAGAATTGAGCGATAGTGAATAGTGGGGTAATTAATTTTATTATAATCATTGTATTATTGTTTTTTTTATTATTTATAGTTATTATATTATAATTTATGATTTTGTGTTTCAAACTTTATCATACCTGGGATGTCTACTAGACAGACTCTTCTTTGGACAGATTTAAATGTGTTATTACTAAGAATTACAGGCCTAAAATATAAAACGCCAAAATAATGGTACCCCTTTCAGCATCAAAAATCGGACATAATCATACCGCCAGGGAGGCTACGTAACGCCGTTTTATAATCAACTGTTTAATTAATAATTAGACTCACCGGAAGTTGCATTCTTGTTAATTAGGATTTTGTTGTCTAAAATTTAGCTTTCCTCCAAAAACTTTCATTGGGGTGTATTCATTTTTGCAACATGGTCTTAATGAATTTTTTAGGAAAAATACTCCTTTGTGTGTGCAAATTATTAAATCTTGGTGCAATCAATGGCCCACATTTGTGGGAGTATTTTGTACTATAGTGTCCCATAGAAAATAGTGATTTGAAAGGAAAGTAAAGATTTTACCTGAACCGCATCATGATTTAGCGCTGTGCATGAGAGCTGCGGCTCTTCTGGCTTTGTCCCTCCTCTCTGGGCGGATTGATAACAGTGGGAGCAATTGACTCCCAGTCCTGTCAATCAACTCCAGTGATGAGGGAGTAATGGGTGGGGTCGAGTCCCACTGTCTGTGTCAAAAAATGCAGTAGCGGGGCTTGGAAGCGAGCCCGCATGAGCGCCCCCATGGGAATCATTTCCTATTGGGGCACCAGCAAGAGAGGAGGAGTGACGGTGGGGGACCCTAGAAGAGGAGGATTGGGGCCACTCTGTGCAATTCTATTGCACAGAGCAGGTAAGTATAGACATGTTTGTATTTTTTAATTTCCTTTACAACCAATTTAAGGGAGACAGGGCAGAACATTGTCACCCCATAAGTGCTCAAACAAGTACTTCTATATCAGTATCACCAGCTGTCATTTTAATGAAGGCTACTGAGTAGGGATGAGTCGAACACCCCCCGGTTCGGTTCGCACCAGAACCTACGAACGGACCGAAAGTTCGCGCAAACGTTAGAACCCTATTAAATACAATGGACACGAACGTTCGAGATCTAAAGTGCTAATTATAACGACTAATATGCATGTTATTGTCCTAAAAAGGGTTTGGGAACCCGGGTTCTGCCCCAGGGGACATGTATCAATGCAAAACGAAGTTTTAAAAATGGCCGTTTTTCAGGAGCAGTCATTTTAATGATGCATAAAGTGAAAAAAAAAGTGAAATATTTCTTTAAATATCGTACCTGGGGGGTGTCTAAAGTATGCCTGTGAAGTGCCACGTGTTGCCCCTGTTTGGAACTGTCCCTGCACAAAATGACATTTCTAAAGGAAAAAAAGCCATTTAAAACTGCTTGCGGCTTTAATGTCATGTCTTGTACTGGCAATATGGATGAAAATCTTTGAGAAAAATGGCATGGCTATCCCATCACCCCCCAGCCCATTACCAGCCCCTTTGGGTCTTGTATTATGGATATTAAGGGGAACCCCGCACCCAAAATAAAAAAAGGCCCTATATACTCTGAACAGCAGTATACAGGCGGTGCAAACAAGACAGGGAACTGTAGGTTTGTTCTTAAGTAGAATCTGTTTGTAATTTTGAACAGGTACATTGTTTAAGTGTAGCTCCAGCCAAAAAATCTATTTTTAAGCTTTTTGGAAAACATAGGGAAGGGTTATCACCCCTGTAACATTTGTTTTGCTGTCTGTGCACCTGTTCAGAACATTTCACCTCACTTTCCATCCCAATGACAAATGTTTTTGAAAAGTGGGGTTTTTATTGAAACAAGGATTGGTGATAAAGCATCAGTAGAGAGGAGACACCTTTTTTCCATATTAACTCTTACAGGAGAGAATTTCCCTTCCTAGGGGTAGATTTCCTCTCACTTCCTGTTGTCACCTTCCGTTTGCAAGTAGGAGTCGTTTGTAAGTTGGATGTTTGAAAGTAGGGGCCTGCCGTATATACTCTGCTGATATTTGCCCCTTACATGTTGGTGTTGCCACAACACTGTGAGCCCTCACAGTTACTCTTGGTGGGCGCTGGAACGCCCTGCTGTGAACTATTATAACAGGAATTGTAATTACATGCCATTATTGAACAGTGGTAGGAAAAATTGGGCCTTTGGTGGTGGTGCTGGTGCTACAACACTGTCAGCCCTTACAGTTACTCTTGGTGGGCGCATGAATGGGCCCTACTGTAAATTATTAGATCAAGAATTGTAATTGCATGACCCTGTTGAAGAGGGGCAGAAAAATTGGGTCTTTGGTGGTGGTGCTGGTGCTACAACACTGTCAGCCCTCACAGTTACTCTTGGTGGGCGCATGAATGGACCCTACTGTAAATTATTAGATCAAGAATTGTAATTGCATGCCCCTGTTGAAGAGGGGCAGAAAAATTGGGCCTTTGGTGGTGGTGCTGGTGCTACAACACTGTCAGCCCTCACAGTTACTCTTGGTGGGCGCATGAATGGGCCTTGCTGTGATTTATTAGATCAAAAATTGTAATTACATGCCCCTGTTGAACAGGGGCAGAAAAATTGGGCCTTAGGAACTGGTGCCACAACACTGCAACCCCTCACAGATACTGTACTTGGAGCACAGCAATGAGCCCTGTTGCAAAGTATTGCATCAAAAATTGTAATTACACGCCCCTGTTAAACAGGGGCTGAAAAATTGAGCCTTAGGCACTGGTGCCACAATACTGCAACCCCTCACAGATACTGTACTTGGAGCACAGCAATGAGCCCTGTTGCAAAGTATTGCATCAAAAATTGTAATTACACGTCCCTGTTAAACAGGGGCTGAAAAATTGGGCCTTAGGCACTGGTGCCACAACACTGCAACCCCTCACAGATACTGTACTTGGAGCACAGCAATGAGCCCTGTTGCAAAGTATTACATCAAAAATTGTAATTACATGCCCCTGTTAAACAGGGGCTGAAAAATTGGGCCTTAGCCACTGGTGGCGGCACCCAGAAACAAAAATGTTCTTCCAAGCTATCATCATGAATCGGATCATTGAGGAGGAGGAGGATAGTCAGTCAACATAACAGGACAGTCACTCAGCATCAGCATAGGCAGTCTTGAAGGGATGTGACATTTAAAAATAAATTATTCTGTTACATCAGCTTCAGGTGCTTTGTAGCTGGTGGTGATCCAAGACTGGTTCATCTTTATGAAGGTCAGTCGATCAACCGAGTCGGTGGACAGGCGCACCCTGTGATCCGTGACAAAGCCTCCAGCAGCACTGAATGTGCGTTCTGAAAGAACGCTGGATGCAGGACAGGCCAGTAGCTCAATTGCATACTGTGCAAGCTCTGGCCAGTGATCCATCCTCAAGACCCAGTAAGCCAGAGGATTTTCGGTGGGAAAGGTGTCCAAGTCTGACCTTGCCCCTAGGTATTCCTGCACCATGTATATCAGACGCTGGCGATGGTTGCTGGAACCGATCATACCTTGGGGCTGCGGACTAAAAAATTGTCTGAACGCATCGGTCAGACGGCCACCTTCCCCACCGCTCCTTCTGCTACTGACCGAAGCCTCAGCAACTCGTTGTCCAGGACCAGGAGTTTGTAACCTCCCAGTCTCTGGGAACACGTTGCACAGACCTTTCTGCATGGCCTCCCGGAGATGTCTCATCCTCTGCTCCCTCTGTGAAGGTAAGATAAGGTCCGCAACCTTACCCTTGTACCGTGGATCAAGGAGAGTGGCCAGCCAGTAATGGTCCCTCTCCTTGATCCGAAGAATACGAGGATCCTTCTGCAGACTTTGCAGGATCAGGGAGGCCATGCAGCGTAGGTTAGCTGAGGCATTCGGTCCGCAGTCCTCTGGGTCACTAAGGACGACATGATCCGCAGCCACCTCCTCCCAGCCATGTACAAGTCCACGGGTTTCTTGGGACTGTAAATCATCCATAAAAGACTGCTGCTGTTGATGCTGAGTGCCAGGCTCCACCTCCATGCTGACACAATCCTCCTCCTCCTCCTCTTCCTCCTCGTCCTCTTCTTGTGCGATGGGTGGGACAGAAGGAACACTGTCTGGGTAAAGGGGGCCTTGAGAGGCCAGGAAGTCCTCCTCTTCCTGCCTCTGTTCTGCCTCAAGTGCCCTGTTCATTATTCCATGCAGCGTATGCTCCAACAGGTGGACAAGAGGTACAGTGTCACTGATGCATGCACTGTCACTGCTCACCATCCTCGTGGCCTCCTCAAATGGTGCTAGGACAGTGCATGCATCCCTGATCATGCCCCACTGGCGTGGTAAAAAATAACAGAGCTCCCCTGACCCTGTCCTGGTGCCGTAGTCGAACAGGTACTCATTGATGGCCCTCTGCTGTGTGTGCAGCCGCTGCAGCATGGCCAACGTTGAGTTCCACCTGGTGGGCATGTCACATATAAGGCGGTTCTTGGGCAGGTTCAACTCCTTTTGAAGCTCAGCCAGCCGAGCACTGGCATTATATGATCTGCGGAAATGCACAGAGACTTTCCTGGCCTGCCTCAGGACATCCTGTAAGCCAGGGTACCTGCCCAAGAACCGCTGCACCACCAGGTTAAGGACGTGAGCCACACAGGGCACATGGGTCAGTTGTCCCTGTCGGAGGGCGGAGAGGAGGTTGGTGCCATTGTCGCAAACCACCATTCCTGGCTTAAGCTGGCATGGCGTCAACCACCTCTCGGCCTGCCCCTGCAGAGCTGACAGAACCTCTGCCCCAGTGTGGCTCCTGTCCCCCAAACACACCAGCGCAAGCACGGCATGGCATCTTTTTGCCTGCGTACTTGCGTAGCCCCTTGAACGCCTACGGAGCACCGCTGGTTCCGAGGACAAAGCACAGGAAGAGGCCATGGAGGAAGAAGAAGAGGAGGGGGTGGAGGAGAGAGATGTGTCACAACCAGTAGTAGCATTTTGGAGGCGTGGCGGCGAAAAAACCTCCAACACTACTGCACCTTGTCCTGCATCCTTCCCAGCTGCCAAAAGAGTGACCCAATGGGCCGTGAAAGAAAGGTAACGTCCCTGTCCATGCCTGCTGGACCATGAGTCAGCGGTAATATGCACCTTACCGCTGACCGCCCTGTCCAGCGAGGCATGGACATTGCCTTCCACATGCCGGTAGAGAGCCGGAATCGCCTTCTGTGAGAAAAAGTGGCGTTTGGGAACCTGCCACTGAGGAACCGCACGTTGCACAAACTCACGGAAGGGGGCCGAGTCTACCAACTGAAAAGGCAGCAGTTGAAGTGCTAGCAATTTAGCCAAGCTAGCATTCAATCGCTGGGCATGTGGATGGCTGGGAGTAAACTTCTTTCAACGGTCCAGCAGCTGGGGCAGGGAAATTTGCCTGCTACAATCGGACGTCGGTGTACTGCTAGCAGAATTTCCGCAAGTACTTGGCTGTGACACACCTAATTCTACACCTTCATTCCTCTCAGTGCAGGTTTCAGAGGACTGAAGGTATAGTGGGGTTGGAGATCCCAGCTGATGAGGAGCAAGGAGAGGTCCGCTTTGTTCTTTGGTGTGGGTCTCTAAGGTACGCTTGCCAACGAGCTGCATGGCAGGTCAACATATGTCTGGTCAAGCATGTGGTGCCCAAGCGGCTGATGTTTTGGCCATGTGAGATACGCTTGAGACATATGTTGCAAATAGCAGTGGTGCAATCTGATGCACTCGACTCAAAAAAGGCCCACACCGAAGAACTTTTGAAATAACGGGCAGAGGCAGCGCCCTGCACAGGCGGAGCTCTGCGGTGTGATTCAGTCGGTGTGCTGCCCTTACATTGGCCCCCGGAGGGCATCCTGCCTCGTTGGAGATGTGCCTCCTCCTCATCCTCCTCCTCTTCTCTCCTATATCAGGCACCCGCGTGGAGTCAGTGACCTCATCATCCCCTCCCTCCTCATCACTGGAGCCAATCTGGCAGTATGCTGCAGCTGCTAGAACATGACTGCCAGATTGCTGTCCTTCTTGAGCATCCCCTCTCTCTGCGCTCACGCTACTGCCTTCCTCTAGCTGGGTATCATCATCAGACCCTTCAAAACGCTGGGCATCCTCCTGGAGAATGTACCCAACACTGTGCTCAAACAGTTCGGGGGACTCCTCTGGAGCACATGGTGGGTATAGGGAAGGAGTGACTGATGATGACATTGATACGAGGGAAGAGGACGCTTTGGCAGCTGCTTTGCCAGTACCCTGAGCCTGGGTGAGAGAGGATGAGGAGGATGAGGAGGGCTTGGTCATCCACTCTACCAAGTCTTCGGCATGATGCGGCTCAACACGTCCAGCTGCCGAAAATAAGGACAAGCGTGTCCCATGGCCACGTGCTGATGACAATGCACCGCGTCCACGACCAGCACTGTTGCCCCCAGACACAGAGCCTGCTTGATCTCTTTTATTGGCTTGTGACTGTCTGCCTCTCTTTGTTGGCCTTCCAGACATTCTAATGGCCTGCAGGGAGATGGTAAAACCAGCAATACGGGCTAGCTTCAGGTGTATACTGTGCAGGAGGCACCTACACCCACTGTAACTACTTGTAGATGCCTGTCTGTGTTACACAACAGAACAACACCACAAGCAATAAGGGGTAGCGTATACTGTGCAGGAGGCACCTACACCCACTGTAACTGCTTGCAGATGCCTGTCTGTGTTACACAACAGAACAACACCACGATGAGCAATAAGGGGTAGCGTATACTGTGCAGGAGGCACCTACACCCACTGTAACTGTTAGCAGATGCCTGTCTGTGTTACACAACAGAACAACTCCATGAGCAATAAGGGGTAGCGTATACTGTGCAGGAGGCACCTACACCCACTGTAACTACTTGCAGATGCCTGTCTGTGTTACACAACAGAACAACTCCACGAGCAATAAGGGGTAGCGTATACTGTGCAGGAGGCACCTACACCCACTGTAACTGCTTGAAGATGCCTGTCTGTGTTACACAACAGAACAACACCACGATGAGCAATAAGGGGTATCGTATACTGTGCAGGAGGCACCTACACCCACTGTAACTGCTTGCAGATGCCTGTCTGTGTTACACAACAGAACAACACCACAACGAGCAATAAGGGGTAGCGTATACTGTGCAGGAGGCACCTACACCTACTGTAACTGCTTGCAGATGCCTGTCTGTGTTACACAACAGAACAACACCACGACGAGCAATAAGGGGTAGTGTATACTGTGCAGGAGGCACCTACACCCACTGTAACTACTTGCAGATGCCTGTCTGTGTTACACAACAGAACAACACCACGACGAGCAATAAGGGGTAGCGTATACTGTGCAGGAGGCACCTACACACACTGTAACTGTTAGCAGATGCCTGTCTGTGTTACACAACAGAACAACTCTACGAGCAATAAGGGGTAGTGTATACTGTGCAGGAGGCACCTACACCCACTGTAACTGCTTGCAGATGCCTGTCTGTGTTACACAACAGAACAACACCACGAGAAATTAGGGGTAGCGTATACTGTGCAGGAGGCACCTACACCCACTGTAACTGCTTGCAGATGCCTGTCTGTGTTACACAACAGAACAACACCACAACGAGCAATAAGGGGTAGCGTATACTGTGCAGGAGGCACCTACACCCACTGTAACTACTTGCAGATGCCTGTCTGTGTTACACAACAGAACAACACCACAACGAGCAATAAGGGGTAGCGTATACTGTGCAGGAGGCACCTACACCCACTGTAACTGTTAGCAGATGCCTGTCTGTGTTACACAACAGAACAACTCCACGAGCAATAAGGGGTAGCGTACACTGTGCAGGAGGCACCTACACCCACTGTAACTGCTTGCAGATGCCTGTCTGTGTTACACAACAGAACAACACCACGACGAGCAATAAGGGGTAGCTTCAGGTGTATACTGTGCAGGAGGTTTAGCGAAGATTATCACTGACACTCTCCCTGCCTATCCTTCTCTGTCCCTGCACGCCAACACACTGTAAATGCACAAGGTTTCAAAGGATGCCACTGACACTCTCCCTGCCTATCCTTCTCTGTCCCTGCACGCCAACAGACTGTAAATGCACAAGGTTTCAAAGGATGTCACTGACACTCTCCATGCCTATCCTTCTCTGTCCCTGCACGCCAACACACTGTAAATGCACAAGGTTTCAAAGGATGTCACTGACACTCTCCCTGCCCATCCTTCTCTGTCCCTGCACGCCAACAGACTGTAAATGCACAAGGTTTCAAAGGATGTCACTGACACTCTCCCTGCCTATCCTTCTCTGTCCCTGCATGCCAACAGACTGTAAATGCACAAGGTTTCAAAGGATGTCACTGACACTCTCCCTGCCTATCCTTCACTGTCCCTGCACGCCAACACACTGTAAATGCACAAGGTTTCAAAGGATATCACTGACGCTCTCCCTGCCTATCCTTCTCTGTCCCTGCACACCAACAGACTGTAAATGCACAAGGTTTCAAAGGATGTCACTGACACTCTCCCTGCCTATCCTTCTCTGTCCCTGCACGCCAACAGACTGTAAATGCACAAGGTTTCAAAGGATGTCACTGACACTCTCCCTGCCTATCCTTCCTGTCCCTGCATGCCAACAGACTGTAAATGCACAAGGTTTCAAAGGATGTCACTGACACTCTCCCTGGCTATCCTTCTCTGTCCCTGCACCCCAACAGACTGTAAATGCACAAGGTTTCAAAGGATGTCACTGACACTCTCCCTGCCTATCCTTCTCTGTCCCTGCACGCCAACACACTGTAAATGCACAAGGTTTCAAAGGATGTCACTGACACTCTCCCTGCCTATCCTTCTCTGTCCCTGCACGCCAACAGACTGTAAATGCACAAGGTTTCAAAGGATGTCAAAAACACTCTCCCTGCCTATCAAGCTCTTTCCCTGCACGCCGGAACACACTACACAAGGCCGCCGCGCTGGTGGCCTTTTATAGTGTGGGGCGTGTACTAAACCCCCCTGAGCTATGATTGGCCACAGGCATCCTGCCTGTGGCCAATTATGGCTCTCCTCGCTGCCGGCGCTGTGATTGGCCAAGCATGCGGGGTCATAGTGCATGCTTGGCCAATCATCAGCCAGCAATGCACTGCGATGGCGCAGTGAATTATGGGCCGTGACGCGCCACTCGAATTTGGCGCGAACAGCCCATAACGTTCGATCTTCGTCGAACGATCGAACAGCCGATGTTCGAGTCGAACGCGTGTTCGACTCGAACACGACGCTCATCCCTACTACTGAGTAAAAAAAAAGACTTTCTAAATAGTATTATGATGTAAAAAACTACAAGACTTTAGTTGTTATAATTTACATATACAGTACTGTGCAAAAGTTTTGGGAAGGTGTGAGAAAATGTCGTAAATGAAGAATGCTTTCAGAAATAGACGTGTTAATAGTTTATTTTTACTAAATTACCAAAATGGAAAGTAAATGAACAGAATAAAAATCCAATTCAAATCGGTATTTGGTGTGACCACCCTTTGCCTTCAAAACAGCATCTATTCTTCAATTCTTCTAGGTGCCCTTGCACACAGTTTTTTAGGAACTTGGCAGGTAGGTTGTTCCAAACATCTTGTTGAACTAACCACAGATCTTTTGTCGATGTAGGCTGCCTCACATCCTTCTGTCTCTTCATGTGTTCCCTGGGAGACAGCCACACTTTTATCAGCCTTTGGGCTCAGTTATGACTATCAGGAACCCTCTTAGGTCGCATACTCTTTGACACTGGAGACTAGGGATGAGCTGAACACCCCCCTGTTTGGTTCGAACTTTAGAACCCTATTAAATACAATGGACTCGAACGTTCAAAATCAAAAGTGTTAATTATAAAGGCTAATATGCAAGTTATTGTCCTAAAAAGGGTCTGGGGACCCGGGTCCTGCCTCAGGGGACATGTATCAATGCAAAAAAATGTTTTAAAAACTGCAGTTTTTTCGGGTGCAGTGATTTTAATAATGCTTAAAATGAAAAAATAAAAGTGAAATTGTCCTTTAAATTTCGTACCTGGGGGGTTTGTGTATAATATTCATGTAAAGTAGCACTTGTTCCCCTTGCTTAGAACTGTCCCTGCACAAAATGTCATTTCTGAAGGAAAAAAAGTCATTTAAAACTCACTCGCGGCTATAATGAATTGTCAGCTCCCGGCAATACAGAGAAAAGTCATTGATAAAAAAAAAAAGCGTGGGGGTCCCCCCAAATTCTATTACCAGGCCCTTCAGGTCTGGTATGGATATTAAGGGGAACCCTGCCACAAATTTAAAAAAAAAATGCGTGGAGTTCCCCTAAATATCCATACCAGGCCCTTCAGGGTATGGATTTTAACTGGTTGTCTCATATTGTGTTCAGGCCCATGTTATATGTTTTTCCCTAAAAAAGTTTGGGATTAAATTAAAAATTGATAAAGGGATTTTGGTAACAGAAGGGTGAAATTTGGGAAAAATGTTTGAAGAGTTACTGAAGTTAAGTAGCCAGGATCTGAATACATTTCTGCATATATTGAGTCCATGAGGTACTGAAATGTGATGGGAACGTTTGTTTAAATAACAGGCAGAGTGACCATTCTGGATATTTACCTTTTGAAATTCCAGGGTGTCAGTCGTGAAGTGTTAATAATGTAATGTTGTCTATCCATAAATGATTTGTTTGTTGCTGATGATCAGGTATATTTGCAAAGGTGGGAGGCCTTTGGGTTTGGGTAAAATGTTCTATTCTGAGTTTCTCGTGGTCCATTTGAGTCCCGGGGATAGAAGAAACTAAAGGTGTTTAAGTTTTGTTGAAGTTCTGCTATAAATACTGGATTTAAAAAAGGTGTTTAGTTAAATATGTTGAATCTATATAATGAAGACCTTTGCTGAGAAAAATGTTTTTATTCCTGCATGTTTTACTTATGTTTGAGTCAATGAAGAATATTATTCTTTAAACCACCAATGGTTAAGGCCCAAATTAATTGGGTAGGTTCTGTGATTGTTCATGTCGGATGAGGAGTATCCGCCCCAGCCAGCCAGCATTCACCCACAGCCCCATGCACCTGAAGAAATCCCCACCCTATTCATCCCCTGCCCCATTCATACCCTGTCCCATACCCTATCCGGATGAAGAGATGACTACAGTTTTTACATGGAAATCTTCTTTGTTCATCTTTGTTGTTCAAGCACCATGGGAGGTGCTCAGATGACTACAGGCGGACTCCTGTTGGAAAGTGTTCCTGGTAAAAACACCTTGAGGGCTAGCCAGATGACGCACGCCCAAGGTCTACAAAATTAATTCCAGTGAGCATCACAAGAGAGATCCAGATGTGCCAGCCCGAAGACCCAAGTCTAGCCCAATGCATCAGTTCCAGTTTGTCTGTGGATATCAAGTTATGTCCCTACATAGAGGCAGTGTCTGGGGTAGATAGTTCATGTCTGTACATATGAATGATCACAGAACCGAACCAAAGGTTTTGGGAAAGGTTGAGGAGAATGAGAATTATAATGTGGACATTTCCTTTGCATTTTCTTTTCCCTCCTTCCTACAATTTAATGGACATTCGGAAGCCATACAAGAGACTTTTTTTTATTATGTATTTTATTGGGACTATTTTTTGTTTTTGGCCTAAAGGCTGTCATGCCCCTCCCACTTGCTTTTATGGACTGTCACGCCCCTGTCACGCCCAATCCAGTTCCCGCTTTGTATTTCATGGACAATTGCTGTGCAGCTGAGATTATGTTTGTTTTCTGTTTTTACATTTTTACATGCTCAATGTGGTGATAAATGGTTAGTGTGGTGGTCTGGGTGAGGGTCGGGGTCATAGTGGGATTGTTGTTGTGGTGTGCCCAGGCCTCTGACCCCCATACTAAGATGGTGAGGCTACTGTCACAGCTTGCCCTTGCAGGATTCTCTGGAGGTACTCAGCGGATCCTTGGAGGATGGCCACTAGCCTTGGGCAACAGCACATACATTTGTTGTGGAAGGACATGCCATTCATGGATTCTGAGTGATCCTAAGATATGGTGTTGCTTGGCCTTACTGGTTCCGATAATGAAAATTCTCGGGGACAGTGAGGGATATCACTTGCTCTGGGCTGGTGTTCGTCCTGGGTGCCCCCTCAAGCACCGTTATGCTGGGTCATTGTTTTTGGAAAAGGACATGGCCTCTGCATGGTTCCCCTCAGGAACTGGACAGGGTATAGATATGATGAAAAGGCTAAGTGATTGCTTGGGAACCCCCTGGGTAATGTGGGATGGTTTGGTTTCAAATGGTATTTTTCTGGATCAGGGATACTGCTATGTGTATTGAAATGATTTTGCTTCTGGCATTAACTCTATACGCCTGTTTCATGTTTATTATGTGTATGATTTCCCAAGGCACTCTGGCTCCCAATCCTGATCCAACTGCAGCAAATAGAATGTATTTTAGCTCTTACCATGATGCCTAGGAGTATGTCCAAATGCGGAGATATTAGTCACTGCCGTGATCGTTGTGACTGAAAGAGGGGGTTGTGGTAATTGGCATGGCATAAGGAGCCCCACTATAGTGAGATGGGGTCATATATTCTAGCTTGGACATAGGGGTTAAGGAAATTTACTAGTATTATATGTTTTTCAAGTATTATGAAATAGCTTAAGATCTTGTATTTTGTATGGAGCAGCAGTTTTGCAAAAGCATGCATAATTTGCAATGAGTGGCATAATTTTCAGAGTGCTGGTCTATTTTTAAGCTGGCCCTTCCTGTGAACCGTCTGGTAAATATTGGTACAGGGAAGTGAAACCTTGTGACTATGAGCTATAACATTTGTGGTGACACTCATGACTGATTCTTATTAATAACAAAACTGTCAGCCATCTTGAGAGGGTCAGGACGAGTGTTGGCCATCTTGAGAGTGGCAAAACGTCTAATCTATAATGATAAAATGTATACCCACTGTATTAACCACACCCCTTCCCCTCCCCTCCCTCTTTTATGATTGGATTATGATAATGATTATATAATGTTCACCCCTGCATAAGAATAAACAGATTTTCACTCTGAGTGCAAAACCTTGTCTGTTTCCTTGCGCTTAAGAAGAAATCTCTCAGTACTGATCCCGTATCTTTTGGGTGTGGCAATTGGGTTATTTTAAGCTGGTCTGTGGAGGTAGGAGGGACTACCTGTTCAAATTTCCCAACAAACTCCACCCCAAATAAAAAAAATGGCGTGGAGTTCCTCCCAAAATCCATACCAGACCCTTTATCCGAGCACGCAACCTGGCAGGCCGCAGGAAAAGAGGAGGGGACGAGAGAGCGCCCCTCCTGAACCGTACCAGGCCACATGCCCTCAACATGGGGAGGATGTCCCCATGTTGATGGGGACAAGGGCCTCATCCCCACAACCCTTGCCGGGTGGTTATGGGGGTCTGCGGGCAGGGGGCTTATCGGAATCTGGAAGACCCCTTTAACAAAGGGGACCCCCAGATCCCAGCCCCCCATATGTGAATTGGTAAGGAGTACATTGTACCCCTACCATTTCACGAAGAAAGTGTAAAAAAAATGTAAATAAAACACACAGACACCTTGGAAAAGTCCTTTATTAAAAAAAAAAAAAAAAAAAATATTCCAGCGATGAAATACAGTGTCCCGCGGCGATCCGATGTCCAGCGCTGTCCGTCATTGACTGAGCCTGAGCGGACCTGATGGGGAACTTCCTCCGCAGTGTATTAAATGAATAGACCCGCCCCTTCTAAAGTTCCGCATCTGGTCCGCTTAGCCTTACACCTAGTCATTGGCTGAGCGGACCTGATGGGGAACTTTAGAAGGGGCGGGTCTATACATTTAATACACTGCGGAGGAAGTTCCCCATTAGGTCCAGTCAGGCTCAGCCAATGACGGACAGCGATGGACATCGGATCACCGCGGGACACTGGATTTCATCGCTGGAATGTTTTTGTTTTTTTTGTTTTTTTTTAATAAAGGACTTTTCCAAGGTGTTTGTGTGTTTTTTTTTAAAAAAAAATTACACTTTCTTCGTGAAATGGTAGGGGTACAATGTACCCCTTAACAATTCACATATGGGGGTGGGATCTGGGGATCCCCTTTGTTAAAGGGGTCTCCCAGATTCCGATAAGCCCCCTGCCCGCAGACCCCCACAACCACCGGGCAAGGGTTGTGGGGATGAGGGCCTTGTCCCCATCAACGTGGGGACATCTTCCCCATTAGGGATGAGCTCGATGTTCGAGTCGAACGCATGTTCGACTCGAACATCGCCTGTTCGTCTGTTCGCCGAATTGCGAACATTATAGGTCGTTCGCGCCAAATTCATGTGACGCGAACGGCCCACAATGCACTGCGCCATCGCACTGCATTTCTGCTGCTGTGATTGGCCAAGCATGCACTGTGACCCCGCATGCTTGGCCAATCACAGCTCCGGCAGCGAGGAGAGCCATAATTGGCCACAGGCAGGATGCCTGTGGCCAATCATAGCTCAGGGGGGTTAAGTACACGCCCCACACTATAAAAGGCCACCAGCGCGGCGGCCTCGTGCAGTGTGTTCCGGCGTGCAGGGAAAGAGATACATAGGCAGGGAACAGTGTGTTCTATGTTCTATTCGTTTCTCAGGCATCTGCAGAAGTTAGTGGGTGTTGTGTGCCTCCAGCACAGTATACACCTGGATCTACACTTTATTGCTGTTCTCTTAGCTAGATAGGCAGGCAGGGAAAGAGATACATAGGCAGGGACAGTGTGTTCTATGTTCTATTCTTTTCTCAGGCATCTGCAGGAGTTAGTGGGTATTGTGTGCCCCCAGCACAGTATACACCTGTATATAGCCGTCATTGCTGTTCTCTAATACAGGCATCTGCAGGAGTTAGTGGCACAGTATACACCTGTATATACCCATCATTGCTGTTGTCTAATACAGGCATCTGCAGGAGTTAGTGGCACAGTGTACACCTGTATATACCCGTCATTGCTGTTCTCTAATACAGGCATCTGCAGGAGTTAGTGGCACAGTATACACCTGTATATACCCGTCATTGCTGTTCTCTAATACAGGCATCTGCAGAAGTTAGTGGCACAGTGTACACCTGTATATACCCGTCATTGCTGTTCTCTAATACAGGCATCTGCAGGAGTTAGTGGCACAGTATACAACTGTATATACCCGTCATTGCTGTTCTCTAATACAGGCATCTGCAGGAGTTAGTGGCACAGTGTACACCTGTATATACCCGTCATTGCTGTTCTCTAATACAGGCATCTGCAGGAGTTAGTGGCACAGTGTACACCTGTATATACCCGTCATTGCTGTTCTCTAAAACAGGCATCTGCAGGAGTTAGTGGCACAGTATACACCTGTATATACCGATCATTGCTGTTCTCTAATACAGGCATCTGCAGGAGTTAGTGGTACAGTGTACACCTGTATATACCCGTCATTGCTGTTCTCTAATACAGGCATCTGCAGGAGTTAGTGGCACAGTGTACACCTGTATATACCCGTCATTGCTGTTCTCTAAAACAGGCATCTGCAGGAGTTAGTGGCACAGTATACACCTGTATATACCCGTCATTGCTGTTCTCTAATACAGGCATCTGCAGGAGTTAGTGGCACAGTGTACACCTGTATATACCCGTCATTGCTGTTCTCTAATACAGGCATCTGCAGGAGTTAGTGGCACAGTGTACACCTGTATATACCCGTCATTGCTGTTCTCTAATACAGGCATCTGCAGGAGTTAGTGGCACAGTATACACCTGTTTATACCCGTCATTTCTGTTCTCTAATACAGGCATCTGCAGGAGTTAGTGGCACAGTGTACACCTGTATATACCCGTCATTGCTGTTCTATAATACAGGCATCTGCAGGAGTTAGTGGCACAGTATACACCTATATATACCCGTCATTGCTGTTCTCTAATACAGGCATCTGCAGGAGTTAGTGGCACAGTGTACACCTGTATATACCCGTCATTGCTGTTCTCTAATACAGGCATCTGCAGGAGTTAGTGGCACAGTATACACCTGTATATACCCATCATTGCTGTTCTCTAATACAGGCATCTGCAGGAGTTAGTGGCACAGTGTACACCTGTATATACCCGTCATTGCTGTTCTCTAATACAGGCATCTGCAGGAGTTAGTGGCACAGTGTACACCTGTATATACCCGTCATTGCTGTTCTCTAATACAGGCATCTGCAGGAGTTAGTGGCACAGTATACACCTGTATATACCCGTCATTGCTGTTCTCTAATACAGGCATCTGCAGGAGTTAGTGGCACAGTGTACACCTGTATATACCCGTCATTGCTGTTCTATAATACAGGCATCTGCAGGAGTAAGTGGCACAGTATACACCTGTATATACCCGTCATTGCTGTTCTCTAATACAGGCATCTGCAGGAGTTAGTGGCACAGTGTACACCTGTATATACCCGTCATTGCTCTTCTCTAATACAGGCATCTGCAGGAGTTAGTGGCACAGTGTACACCTGTATATACCCGTCATTGCTGTTCTCTAATACAGGCATCTGCAGGAGTTAGTGGCACAGTGTACACCTGTATATACCCGTCATTGCTGTTCTCTAATACAGGCATCTGCAGGAGTTAGTGGCACAGTATACACCTGTATATACCCGTCATTGCTGTTCTCTAATACAGGCATCTGCAGGAGTTAGTGGCACAGTGTACACCTGTATATACCCGTCATTGCTGTTCTATAATACAGGCATCTGCAGGAGTTAGTGGCACAGTATACACCTATATATACCCGTCATTGCTGTTCTCTAATACAGGCATCTGCAGGAGTTAGTGGCACAGTATACACCTGTATATAGCTGTCATTGCTGTTCTCTAATACAGGCATCTGCAGGAGTTAGTGGCACAGTGTACACCTGTATATACCCGTCATTGCTGTTCTCTAATACAGGCATCTGCTGGAGTTAGTGGGTGTTGTGTGCCTCCAGCACAATATACACTACCCAATTGCTGGTTTTCCCATCTCCCTGCAGGCCATTACTATGTCTGGAAGGCCAACAAAGAGAGGCAGACAGTCACGAGCCAATAAAAGAGGGCAAGCAGGCTCTGTGTCTGGGGACAACAGTGCTGGTCGTGGACGCGGTGCATTGTCATCAGCATGTGGCCATGGGACACGCTTGTCCTTATTTTCAGCAGCTGGACGTGTTGAGCCGCATCATGCCGAAGACTTGGTAGAGCGGATGACTAAGCCCTCCTTATCCTTCTCATCCTCTCTCACCCAGGCTCAGGGTACTGGCAAAGCAGCTGCCAAAGCTTCCTCTTCCCTCGTATCAATGTCATCATCAGTCACTCCTTCCCTAGACCCACCATGTCCTCCTGAGGAGTCCCCCGAACTGTTTGAGCACAGTGTTGGGTACATGCTCCAGGAGGATGCCCAGCGTTTCAAAGGGTCTGATGATGATACCCAGCTAGAGAAAGGCAGTAGCGTGAGCGCAGAGAGAGGGAATGCTCAAGAAGGACAGCAATCTGGCAGTCATGTTCCAGCATCTGCAGCATACTGCCAGATTGGCTCCAGTGATGAGGAGGGAGGGGATGATGAGGTCACTGACTCCACGTGGGTGCCTGATAGGAGAGAGGAGGAGGATGGGGAGGAGGCACATCTGCAACGAGGCAGGATGCCCTCCGGGGGCCAGCGTAAGGGCAGCACACCAACTGAATCACACCGCAGAGCTACGCCTGTGCAGGGTGCTGCCTCTGCCCGTTAGTCCAAAAGTTCTTTGGTGTGGGCCTTTTTTGAGTCAAGTGCATCAGATCGCACCGCTGCTATTTGCAACATATGTCTCAAGCGTATCTCGCGTGGCCAAAACATCAGCCGCTTGGGCACCACTTGCTTGACCAGACATATGTTGACCTGCCATGCAGCTCGTTGGCAAGCGTACCTTAAAGACCCACACCAAAGAACAAAGCGGACCTCTCCTTGCTCCTCATCAGCTGGGATCTCCAACCCCACTATACCTTCAGACCTCTCTGAAACCTGCACTGAGAGGAATGAAGGTGTAGAATTAGGTGTGTCACAGCCAAGTACTTGTGGGCACTCTGCTAGCAGTACACTGACGTCCAATTGTAGCAGGCAAATTTCCCTGCCCCAGCTGCTGGACCGTCAAAAGAAGTTCGCTCCCAGCCATCCACATGCCCTGCGGTTGAATGCTAGCTTGGCTAAATTGCTGCCTTTTCGGTTGGTAGACTTGGCCCCCTTCCGTGAGTTTATGCAATGTGCGGTTCCTCAGTGGCAGGTTCCCAAACGCCACTTTTTCTCACGGAAGGCGATTCCGGCTCTCTACCGGCATGTGGAAGGCAATGTCCATGCCTCGCCTCGCTGGACAGGGCGGTCAGCGGTAAGGTGCATATTACCGCTGACTCATGGTCCAGCAGGCATGGAAAGGGACGTTACCTTTCTTTCACGGCCCATTGGGTCACTCTTTTAGCAGCTGGGAAGGATGCAGGAAAAGGTGCAGTAGTGTTGGAGGTTGTTCCGCCGTCACGCCTCCAAAATGCTACTACTGGTTGTGACACACCTCTCTCCTCCACCCCCTCCTCTTCTTCTTCCTCCATGGCCTCTTCCTGTGCTTTGTCTCTGGAACCAGCAGGCAAAAAGATGCCATGCCGTGCTTGCGCTGGTGTGTTTGGGGGACAGGAGCCACACTGGGGCAGAAGTTCTGTCTGCTCTGCAGGGGCAGGCCGAGAGGTGGTTGACGCCACGCCAGCTTAAGCCAGGAATGGTGGTTTGCAACAATGGCACCAACCTCCTCTCCGCCCTCCGACAGGGACAACTGACCCATGTGCCCTGTGTGGCTCACATCCTTAACCTGGTGGTGCAGCGGTTCTTGGGCAGGTACCACTTGCGGACGCCCTCCCACAATGTACTGTGGACAAGCGCGCCCGCACAGGCAAAGCGATGTACCCGTACACACGTATGTCGCTGCCTACTTCCAGGCTGCGCCCACTGTGATTGTACACATCAGCGAGTCCTGGCCAATGGTTCACAGCCGGAACCTGCTGATCGGCTGTATACAATCACAGCCCAGAGCTCTGTGTTGACAATCAACATCAATGTACAGAGGGAATAATCTCTCTGTTTCTTTTGCTTTCTGTTGCTTTGCAGGGATGAGAAACTAAGAGAACTATAAGTAAAAGCAGAAAAGTTTACACATAATACACATATTTAGTCACACATTTAACCTCTTGATTGCTCTAGATGTTAACCCCCTCCCAGCCAGTGTCAATAGTACAGTGACAGAGTATAGTATTATCACTGATCACTGTTTTAAAGTAAGTGGTATTTAGTCAGTTCCCCCAACGTCAGTTTCAGATTGTCCACCGCACTATCACAGTCCCATTATAATTGCTGATCGCTGCCATTAGTAGTATAGAAAAAAAACTTGATCACTTCCCCAGAGTAGTACAGTGTTACTATGGTAACAATGTACTGCTCTGGTCACAGTGGGGTTGATTTACTAAAACTAGAGAGTGCAAAATCTGGTGCAGCTCTGCATAGAAACCAATCAGCTTCCAGGTTTTATTGTCAAAGCTTAATTCCAACAAGCTGAACTTAGAAGCTAATTGGCTACCATGCACAGCTGCACCAGGTATTGCACTTTTAAGTTTTAGTAAATAAACCCCAAATTGTTAGAAAAATAAAATAGTAAAACAAAGAAAAAAATATAATTGAAAAAAAAATTGAAAAAAATACCTACTGTCACCAGTCAGTGTCCCTGATCACTGCCATGCCAGTTTAATGATAATGCTGTACTGCACTGGTGACAGTATGTAAAAAAAAAAAGAACATGAAAAAAAAAAAAAAAATTAATTTCTCAATATTCCAAAAAATTGTTACAAAAAGTACAACTTCATGAAACTTGCCATGCCTATTACTAAATAACTTGGACTGTGTACTTTCTAAAAAGGGACACTTGGGGGTATTTGTACTGCCCTGGCTTTTTTGGGCCTCAAGAAATGAGATAGTCTGTCAGTACATCAGGATTGATCAATTTTCAGATGTATGTAGCATAGTTTGTGGGTATTATAGGTCCAGGGGTTCGGAGTGGGAGCGGCAGCACTGAGATACCTGGAGCGCTGATTGTATGTGCAGCAAGCTGGCTGGCAGGTAGGTCCTTTGGCTTCTCCCCATTGCGATGCCTGTGTGGATTGTCTGACGAGGCTGCATTGATGGACACTGATAGGCTGCACTGATGGACACTGATAGGCTGCACTGATGGGCACTGATGAGGTGGCACTAATGGACACTGACAGGCTGCACTGGTGGGCACTGATGAGGTGGTACTGATGGGCACTGATAGGCTGCACTGATGGACACTGATAGACTGCACTGGTGGTCACTAATGGGGTGGCACTGATGGAAACTGATAGGCATGGATAGGCTGCACTGATGGACACTGATAGGCTTCACTTCTGGGGTGGCACTGATAGAAACTGATGGGCACTGATAAAGGTGGCACTGACAGACTGCACTGATGGGCACTGATAAGCTGCACTGATGAGATGGCACTGATGGACACTGATAGGCTGCACTGGTGGGCACTGATAGGCTGCACTGATGGGCAAGGATGAGTTGGCACTGGTGGGCACTGATAAGCTGCACTGATGGGCACTGATGAGTATATATTTATCATGATATAAAATAATGGATGTTCTGAGGGTGGGCTTGACCATTTCCTACATACAAGCAGTGCTATATCTTGGACTAGGCCGACAAGGCACTTTGCACCAAAGCCGCCCCACCCACGAAAAAAAAAAACCCAGATCCATCCTCCCGAGTCCCGGCTCCCACGCCCGCCTCCCGGGGCCGCCTTCCGGCTCCCGCATAAATATAGCCCCCGGCGCGGCAGCCTGTAGCGTGGCACTTGCACTAACAGTATGGGGCATACTTGGCCAGGGGGAGGGAGCGACTGACACCCCCATTAAACTGCCGGTGACTGGCCAGACCGGGCGCATGTCATTCCAGTGGCGGAGGCGGAGGCAGAGGCGCCTACCCTCCTCCGCGTGACATCCCTATGTATCTTCTCCCCGGCCCGGGGGGCGGGGTCTCTCTGTGACTGTAGGAGGAAAAGAGAGAGGAGGATGACAGGAGCCCCCGCAAGTGGTGGCCAGGACAGCAGGTAAGTTGCATTTTTTTTATAAATCATCATCCATATAAAGTGGCAGTGCTCAGCATGGATTAAATGTAAATTTTCAGAGCATATTGCAATAAAGTGCTCCATGCATGCTCAAACTCATTAAACAGTCCACATTCAGTGAAAGTTCATGTACTACAAACTTTGCAGTACATGAACTTTCACTGAATGTGGACTGTCTAATGAGTTTGCATATATTCCAGCATATGCAATATGCTCTATGCTGAAATCAATGCAAACCGATTAAACAATCCACATTCAGTGAAGATTCATGCACTGCAAAGTGCTCCATGCTATAATCAAAACACAATTAATATACACTAGTAAGCTGTGATAATTTTGAAACTGACGAGGCTGAACTGATTGCCACTGATGAGGTGGTACTCCTAAGCTGCACTGATAGGCAGCACTGATGAGCACTGATAGGCGGCACTGGTAGGCTGCACTGATGGGCATTGGAAGGCTGCACTGATGGGCACTGGAAGGCTGCACTGATAGGCGGCACTAATAGGCTGCACTGATGAGCACTGATAGGTTGCACTGATGAGCACTGGTAGGTGGCACTGATGAGCACTGGTAGGCTGCACTAATGAGCACTTATAGACGGCACTGATGAGCACTGATAGGCTGCACTGATGGGAACTGGTAGGCTGCACTGATGGACACTAATAAAGGCAGCACCGATGAGGCTGCACTGATGGGACTGTGCAGCCTTATTAGTGGCCATCAGTGCAGCATATCAGTGCAGCCCTATCAGTGCAGCTTAAGATTGCCACCTCATCTGTGCCTAACAGTGCAGCCTTATCAGTGCCCATCAGTGCAGTCTCACCAGCGGCCACCAGTGCAGCCTATCAGTGGCCATCAGTGCGTCCTCATCAGGGGCCACCAGTGCAGCCTATCACTGCTGCCTTATCAGTGCAGTGTAAGAGTGACGCCTCACCTGTGCCCAACAGTGCAGCACAGGTGAGGCGTCACTCTTACGCTGCACTGATAAGGCAGCAGTGATAGGCTGCACTGGTGGCCCCTGATGAGGACGCACTGATGGCCACTGATAGGCTGCACTGGTGGCCGCTGGTGAGACTGCACTGATGGGCACTGATAAGGCTGCACTGTTAGGCACAGATGAGGCGGCAATCTTAAGCTGCACTGATAGGGCTGCACTGATATGCTGCACTGATGGCCACTAATAAGGCTGCACTGATGGCCACTGATAATGCTGCACTGATGGCCACTGATGAGGCTGCACTGTTGGGCACAGATGAGGTGGCATTCTTAAGCTGCACTGATAGGGCTGCGCCGATAACGCAGCACTGATATGCTGCACTGATGGGCACTGATAGGCTGCACTGGTGACCCCTGATGAGGCTATACTGATGGGCAATGATGAGGCTGCACTGATAGGCAGCACTGATGAGGCTGCACTGATGGGTATGCTTTATGTTGACATTATTAAAGTTGTTGTTAATATTTATACTTGGAACTTAATTCTGCATAAAACATGTACCAGTGTCATTTCATGAGATATGTTTAGGTGTGAGGTGTGTTTAGGGGCAGGGCAGGGTAGGGGTTGGGTGGGCCAAGTGGTGGCGAGTAACTCTTAAGGCCTGGCTAGTGGCTCAGGACTTGAAATTTTGAGCCCTGCATTGTACATTCACATCAGTCCCTGCCCTCAAGGAGCTTACAATCTAAAGTCCCTAACTCACATTCATACATACACATGGTAAGAGCAACAATTTAGACAGTCAACTACAACTGGATTAATTGATGTAAGTATGGAGTACGAAGTGAATGGTGCGTGATTGTGTGTGCTAATGTACAGAGAGGAAGAGGTGGAGCTCTAAGAGGAAAAGGTGGAGCCTAAAGAGCAAAGGGTGTGATTTATAGATGATAGGGTGTGTCTTAAACAGGAAGGGGTGTCACTTTGTCAGGAAAGGGTGGGTCATATTTAAATTAGGGGGTTCATGAGTCAGGCCTAGGGCAGCACAAAACCTAAATACACCACTTCATACAAGACTTATATACCCTAGCTAGAACTTGTAGGGTTAGTCCTGTCTCCAGAGATGCATCATGCAAGCGTCTGGTCTGAATAACCTGGCTACGTCTTTATGGGGAACTCCGTGGCAAAACAGCATTTTTTGTTAAGTATTCTTGCTATATTTTCTTTATCTGTATCTGTCATTGTCTTTACCACTTCAATACAGGGCACTTTCACCCCTTACTGCCCAGGACAATTTTCAACTTTCAGTGCTGTCGCACTTTAAATGACAATTGCGCAGTCACGCTACACAGTACCCCAACAAATTTTTTATAATTTTCTTCCCACAAATATAGCTTTTTTTGGTGGTATTTGATCACCGCTGGGGTTTTTATTTTTTGCTAAACAAACTAAAAAAGACCAACATTTTTGAAAAGAAAAAAAGTTTCCTTTGTTTCGGTTAAAAAATGTTATTTTCTCCTTCACTGGCGGGCACTGATGAGGCGGCACTGATGGGCACTGATAAGGTGGCACTGATGGGCACTGATATGTAGAATTGATAGGCAGCACTGATGGGCACTGATAGGTGGCACTGATGGGCACTGATAGGTTGCACTGGTGGGCACTGACAGGTGGCTGTGATGGGCACTGACAGGCGGCACTGATTGACACTGATAGGTGGTACTGATTTGCACTGACATGTGGCACTGACAGGTGACACTGATGGGCAGCACTGATGATGAGGTACTGATGAGGTACTGACAGGTGTTACTGCTGGGCACTGATTGGCACTGTGATGGGCACTGATTGGCACTGTGGTGGGCACTGATTGGCACTAATATGGACACTGCTATGGGCACTGACATCCGTTTCTGATGGGGCACTGACTGACAGCTTATGGGCACTTATTGGCAGCTGTGGTGGCACATCTGATGGGGTGTGCTGGTAATCAATGTGCTGATTATCAGCACAGACCCCCCCCCTCTGACAGGGAGAGCCGCCGATAAGCTCTCCCTGTCAATGCGAACTGAGGAATGTCATTTACCGGCACTTCCTGGTTCACGAGATGATCAGCTGTGATTGCAAGTGTTAGAGTGGAAATCATCAAAAAAAAACAAAACAATAAAGTTTTAAATGCACAGTCCCATGAAAGGATCAGCAATATAAACAGTGCAAAGATGTGTACAAAAAATTGGTGGTGAAAGTGAAGAGGTGATCCAGTACAGCGCTCCAGAATCATCCACCGCACCCCCGTAAAATGGACGCTCACCGGAAAAGCTGGCTGCCATAACAACAGCAAACAGGCACTCAGTGTAGATCCACCATCTGTTGTGGGGAAGGCTGTTCCGCAACTCGCACCATCCAGATGTAGCTGTAGTAAATAAAGCTCACCAGGAGTCAGATGAAGTCTCCATAGTGTAGTATGTATTGGATTTGTATGTCAAAAGCCAAAATAAAATGAATCATAAAAACATATGACAATGGGTGCCACTGCCAACCCGGTATCACACAGCGTCCTGACGTCCGCACTAGTGTCTCTCTCCGACATGTTTCGTCCAATAGGACATTATCAAGGGGTCCCATTTACTTTTGGTGCTACACACTTTTTCTTAAGATTATTTATAAGTTTGGTATTACTTATCTGTGACAGCTGCTGCCCCACCACAGCGCAGAGATAAAACTTCACAGAAATAAAAAAGATGTACAGATGAATGTGATGTAATAGCTTTGTCCCCAAAGGTTTCTCTTTATTTTATGTTCTCAGCACTGAGCAGATTATAACATTTTAAGTAAAGGCTGATGTAATTGTTTTGTCCCTAAAGGTTTTTCTTTGTTATCACTCAGCACTGAGCAGATTATAAAACACGGCCTTTTCTTGGTGTTTTAGTGTAAGAAGATCTATAGAGTCAAATCGGTGTTCATTTTCAACCTCAGTGACAAGAAAAATTTTAAGGCTCAGGGACGTCCTTTCTAAAATTGATGGTGAAAAGCTACAGGTAATTACATTTTGAAGTACTTTAGAACAACATTTGTCAAGTCATCAAATGTACTGAGAATTTTTGTACCAACATTCAATGGCAAATCTACTAGTGTGTGGCCAGCTTTAGGCTTGTTGAAAGAGATCCTGATATACATGCACATGAATTACAGCTTAGCATTGTGTACACACAGGGGCGGCACGACTTGTCCCGTGACTGTGCTGGGCGATCTGCAGACGACTTCAAAGGAGACTTCCAAAATGACTTCTGTATTGAAGTCAATGGAAGTCGCCTTGAAGTCATCTTGAAGTAGTACAGGAACCTTTTTCTAAGTCGGAGCGACTTCAGTCGCTCCGCTTAGAACGGTTCCATTATACAGAATGGGACGCGACTTGTCAGGCGGCTGAGACGCCTGACAAGTCACCCCTGTGTGAATGGGGTCTTATATGAATGGTGTTGGTAACAGAGCTGTAAAACAAAAACAACATAAAAACAGAACAAGAAAAAATTTATGCGTTATACTCTGTGAACAGAAATAAATATAACTGCCAATGTAAAGATCAGAGACTTTGTTCTTTACTTTCACAATTTACATTTGCAATTGTGTACGATCTAAAGTTTTTGTGTTTTCATAGTGTTTTTGTTTTACAGTGCTGTTCACTGTGCTTTTACTAGGATTGTATTGTAGAGTGTATTTAGGTTTTAATTTTGCATGTATCCATTTTTGGGTGAAATATTATTTGAATTAGAATTTTGGGTGGAGAGTTTCTTTTTCTTTTTATTTGAATGATCACATTATAACTGCAGTCTATAACTATGGTATTTATAGATCGAATCACAACTGGTCCCTGCTGAACTGGCCAAGATTCGATCAATTTATGACCAGCTTTATTTACTTGCTAACAATCATCCCATTAAAAGAGATGTATGGGAATTTTTTTTTTCTTGAATCATAATTACCTAGATGGATGTAGCATCGGTCCGATGATCGATCAGTTCTCACAGCTCTCTGAACAGAGAGCTGGTGACTGTCAGTCACCGCTCTCTGCTCTGCCCTGTGCATCCAGGTAAATTATACCTTGTTTCTTTTCAGGACAAATAGGACTTTCATTTGGTGGTAAATGGTAATGAATATCCTTAGATTTTTGTTTTATTATCAAAGGATAACTTGCCCAAACTAGTATATATATATATATATATATATATATATCATTGTTTTTTTAAAATCTAGCTGTATATTTCTTGTTACTACAATAATCTACCACCAAAGAACAACCTAAAATAAATTCTCCTGCTCCCAACAATCACAGTGATACCACATATATGTATGTTAGTTGTTGTATGTACCCGTAGTACAGCCCAAAAACAATAGTGCACATTGTGATTTTGTTTTATCCTACCTGAAACACACTGGCGCTGACATTAACTGATACTAATACTGATTTAAAAAATGCCTTTTTTTTTTTTTTTAAAACTGCCCAAAATATACTGATTCTTATACTGATCCATGACCTTGACTTTTGACCCTGACCCTGACCTTGACCCAAACACTAACCCTGACACTGAACTAGATCAAACCTTGATCTAGCTATTTAAAAAAAATAAATGTATTATTATTATTAATTTATTTACCGTATATACTCGAGTATAAGCCGACCCGAATATAAGCCGAGGCACTTAATTTTACCACAAAAAACTGGGAAAACTTATTGACTGGAGTAAAAGCCTAGGGTGTCCATCTGCATGCCTCACTGTGCCTCACTGTGTCCATGCCTCACTGTGCCTTACTGTGTCCATGCCTCACTGTGTCCATGCCTCACTGTGCCCATGCCTCACTGTGCCCATGCTTCACTGTGTCCATGCCTCACTGTGCCCATGCCTCACTGTGCCCATGCTTCACTGTGTCCATGCCTCACTGTGCCCATGCCTCACTGTGCCCATACCTCACTGTGCCCATGCTTTACTGTGTCCATGTCTCACTGTGCCCAATCTCCCTACCTGATCTCCGACGCTGTGTGACTAGACTGACGTTTAACATTGGAGTCTATGGAAGGGATGCCCGGTTTGAAAAATCGGTGCTCCCCGGCCGTAGGTCCTCCGGACAACAAACTCTGCACACTTGTAGAGGAAGAGTGGGCCTACATGTGTGCTAAGTTTGGCCGGGATCAGGCGCACAAAGTTGAAGATGGACACAGACTCGTGTATGAGCCGAGGGGGGCATTTTCAGCACAAAAAAATGTGCTGAAAAACTCGGCTTATACTCAAGTATATACAGTATTTTTCACACAGTGTCTTCTTTTCTCTCTCTGCAAGGAGAAAGAGAACCGCAGGGGCAGGCTTCACAGTGACTGATACACATAGGAGGAAGTTGGCGCTAGTATCAAAGACAATGTGGGAACTAATGAAGATAAAGGAAAAACATTAAAACAAAGGCACTAGATGGGAAATGGTACATCAGTGAAATAAGTGAATAATAATAAAAATTGTATAAAAAACAATAAAAAAGATTCACATAAGACTATAAAAGTCCTTTCAGTCCATTTTAAGACACCTAGAAGGCAGCCCAGTGAAGATATGAAGCAAATCCTGGAGGAGCTGAGGGGAGAAACACAAAAGCGCCACTCTAAGTGCAGTATTATTAATAAAATGTAATGTTTAAAATGGGGGGAGGCATATATATACTCACAAACGTGTATTGAGAATAAGCATGTAAACAGAGATCAAAGTCTTATCTGTAAGAGGGTGGTGCCACGGTCTCAATGGCGCTGGTAAAAGCCGATGTAAGGCGGTAACGAACTTCTGTTAGTGCAGGCAAAAACAGGATGAGAGGGATCCACAGCGGGCGGTGGGCTATGCTGCAAGCCGTGTATCGTGATCGACTTCCAGGTGATTGCAAACCGTGACTTGCAGTGAACTTCCGTGTAGTTGGAGCCAATTTTCTTTCTAGTTTAAACAAGGTTATTTTTTAACTCTGCTGCTTTGTGAAAAATAAATGTTGTTTTTGTGTAGAGATGTACCCCTGTCCTATGGAAAACACAACATCTCCTCTAGATGTGCACATTTTTCCATTTTTCATGAAAACTGACCATAAATTGGTCATCTTCAGCACTGTCTGCTTTTTCTTCGTCTATTTAATTGGAATGCTGGTGAACTTAATTATCATTTCAGTGATATGTCTGGACCCCCATTTGCACACCCCAATGTATTTATTTCTCTCAAACTTGTCTGTTGTTGATATGTGTTTTACAACTGTTACTATTCCAAAACTCCTCTACATCTTAGTATCTGGAAATTATACAATGCCATTTACACAATGCTATATCCAAATATATTTTATTTTTATAGCGGCCAGTGCTGAAGACACCATTCTATTTATAATGGCATATGACCGATATGTCGCAATTTGTCACCCGTTACACTATTATCGTATACTTAGTAAGAAAATCTGCATATTACTAGTAATAGTCATCTGGACTGGTGGGTGTGTAAACTCATATGTTTTTACTAATTCAATCTTGAAAATAAGTTTCTCTTCTTCTGTTACCATTCACCAGTTCTTCTGTGATGCCAAAGCTCTCATCAACATTTCTTGTGCTGGCACTGAAATGTTTTATATTGTCTTGTATGCAGAGTGTTTATCATTTGGGCTCTGCCCGGTTATGTGTAATTTGATGTCCTATATAAAGATTATCAGGGTCATACAACACATTAAATCTAAGGATGGCAGAAGAAAAGCCTTCTCCACCTGTTCATCCCACCTCATTGTTTTGGCCATCTTTTATGGATCTTCTGTATCTGCATACATAATACCACCATCAGACCACTATGACTTACTTGAACAGATCTTAACCATGTTTTACACCACAGTAGTCCCTATATTGAACCCTCTCATATACAGTCTACGAAACAGAGAAGTGAACAGTTCCTTGCGAAAACTGGTGTCGTAACAATGGGGCTTGGGTTTGCCACTACCATGGATTTGCATCAAATAAGGCATTGTGGACATTCAAGCACCTGAAATACTTAACTGGGAATTTACCAGACCAAAGTCTTTGAACGTGGACACATTCAGTTTCTCTTCTTTTCTTTTTGCGTTCCCCAGTAGCCCTAATAAGAGCAGGTTTTCTATCTCCTTCTTGGTATTTATACTTCTTAGTTAAGAAATGTATGTCCTGTTTGGCTCTGATAATAATGCATTAAGGTACTTGTACTTTTATACATTTATAGCTTTTAACACATTTTAAGGATTCTTTGTATTTTCTTTATTATCTAGGTTAGCCCTGATGAAGGTGGAGTGCTGAGCCCCCGAAATGCAATGGTTGCTACAAAATAAACATATTTTACAAAATCTGTTTAAGCTGGTGTGGTACTCCCATGCTTTCAAAACTTAAACACACTTCTACCAGGGTCCAGCAAGACCCCACAGTTGCTGGTGAGCAGCCTGTAGGACCACAAACCATCCATCCCATTAAAACACATCGGCATAAGGTTCAGCACCGCTACATCACAAAGATATAAATTCTATGAAACAGGGAAGTGAACAATTCCTTGTGGAAACTGGTGTCTTAACACTCACAAAAAAGGATGAGGCTTGGGCTTGCCATTATCATGAGTTTGCATCAAATACTGCATTGTGGACATTCAAGGACCTAAAATACTTATATTGGAATTCGCCAGACCATAGTCTTAGTAATCATAATAGACTGCCTGGTCTTTGAACTTAGGTCATTTGATTTAGAAGAACCAATAACAAGGATTGCAGATAGACCAGCCCCCTCACTATAAAATGGTAAAGTCACACAATCTATGATAAGAATGGGATTTTGTTGCGATAAGGAAAACATAGGGAGTGTTGCTAATAAAATACTTTGAGAGAGATTAGTGCAGTGGCGGGCTATAAGGGCCAAAAAGGCCTCTGCTGTCCTAAACACTTCCTAAACTATCAGAATCCCTGACTTGTGTTTAAATATATTTTTTTCAGTAGTGTATGTTTTATGTTAGAGCTTTTATCCAAAGATATTTAACACATTTTTCCATTTTCAGTAAAGGGTAATGAAGCTGTTGCTTTAACCAACAAGGATTTAAGTTGGCAACACTGGGGCCATCTAGCAGGTATACAATAACTTATACCAGAAGGCCTCAAGGCAGATTAAGTGAATTCATTCAAAAGACAGCACTAAATGTAGTGGAGCTCTAAATACCCCTCCAATGGACAGATATACACTTGAAAACTATTTTAAAAAACAATAAACATGTCTTTATTATATCAATTTTAAAAACTCATCCTTTAAAAACATATCCTTTTACAAAAGACATCAAGTCTACCACTTGTCTTCCAATTAGGAAACAGAGGATTTGTGGCATGGAGATCCTCCCAGATTATGCAATGTGGGTCAATGCGTTTCGAGGACAAATTCGCTTCATCAGGACCTCAAATCTCTCATGCAAATATAACTGAATACTACAATGACATTAAAGTAAATTACATATGAGTTTACATATAATTGAACACAACAATGATATCAAAGAAAAATACATATAATATAGAGTACAAGATGTATAACAATAATCATTAATTTATTATTGCCAGACACTATCTCCTAGGGGACAGGAAAAGAGAGAAAGAGAAGGAAAAAAGGGGGGGTGGGAGGGATAGAAAAGGGAGGGAAAGTGGGGGGTGGAGGGGGGGAAGGGAAAGAGAAGCAGGAACACAAGGTGGGAAAGGAAAAAACAGGACTATATCAATCGTTGTGTGGAGTCATAAAAAATGCCTTATCAAATTAATAGATGTCACCTGTTAGATATGCGTTAGGTTAATAAAATATTGATGGAAAAGCGTGTGGACATAGTCACACCAGCCTGTGGGAAGACCATCACACATAGGGGAATATCAGGAACTATAAAGAATAAAACAATAATACTTGTGGTACTATTAATTGGGACACAATAAATAACCATATCTAGATACTAAGTGCACTCAATGGTAGGGAACGGACGATATGCTTACCTCAAAAAGGGATGTACTCCTGGTATTTTATGAATGATTTTGCATCTAAGATGCCCAACCAACCATAGAGGGGACAAGAAGAGGAGTAGTTGTCAATCCTGAAATTAAACCAGGACAAAATACTCTCTCTCTCTGTCTCTCTGTGTATATATATATATATATATTGTGACATCAGGAAGGTAAAGTCACCTGGTTGCATCCAGGGGGGTAGATATATTTCGCCCAGATTCAGGCTTTACGCCGACTTATACAACTAGGTGGAGAGTTGTATAAGCCCAGCTGAGGCTAGTAGGCTCATGGATGACTCATACCTCTAGGGAGAGTGTGGGGCGTCGTGCAGACAGGGAGTTGATGAGACCAGCTGAAGCTTGTCAGCTCATTTAGGCCTCTATAAGAACTCCCAGCTTCATTAGATGTTAGCTCATGCCTGGACCCAGACCTGTGTGGACTGTCTAGGGAGAGTGAACCCCTGTGCGGTGAGACAAAGCCTGTGTGGCTATTTGCTTGGACATTTAAAACCAGGGACTTAGGGACTAGGACAGCACTAGGCTGATCCCAGTTGTTAGTTAGGAAACCTGTATGTTTAGTCAGAGGTCAAGTTGACCAGGATTTATTTTGTTTATGTTTCTTTTGCTTTGCTGTGTTTTGTCACTGTAAATAGAAAATAAACCGCACCTTTTTGATTTTGAAAACCACAACCTCCGTTTGCTGGGCTTGTTTTGTGTGGGGAGCCCATCCCGGGGGTCACACACACCCGCTGCCGAGCTAACCCCCTCACAGTTGGTGGAGAACCAGTGGCAGTTTTTTTTTAAGCCAGCATGGAGGAGATACTGAAGCAGCTGGCTCTAGCAAATGCCAATCAACAGCAGACAAATGCAGGTTTGCAAAAGAGCCTTGCAGCTCATCAACAGAGCCTTGCAGCTCAACAACAGAACTTCGCAGCCCAGCAGCAAGCTCATCAACAGAGCCTTGCAGCCCAGCAGCAGACAAACGCAACTTTGCAACAGAGTCTGGAGGCTCAGCAACGAGCCCAGCAGCAATCTGAGGCCCGCTTCATAGACCTGTTGCAGAAGCAAGAGCAGAGACTACAACAACAGATGGAAGCAGTAATGCAGCAACGTCCGCAGACCAGTGAGGAAAGCCGTCCCACTAATACCGCGTCCTTTGGGGTGAGTCGTTTATTGACAAAAATGACTGGAGAGGATGACCCAGAGGTATTTTTGACCACATTTGAAAGGACCGCTGAAAGAGAAAAGTGGCCTGAGGAGCAGTGGGCTGGACTGGTGGCTCCTCTGTTAACTGGTGAATCGCAGAAAGCTTACTATGACCTAGAGCCTAACCAAGCAAAAGACTATGTGATGCTAAAAGCTGAAATATTGGCAAGGCTGGGTGTCACCCAGGCTGTCCGGGCTCAGCGTGTGCATAACTGGACTTTCCAGCTTGGAAAACCCCCCAGGTCTCAAATGTATGATCTCATTCACCTGAGCAGAAAGTGGCTACAGCCAGAGACTTTGTCCGCACCAAAGATTGTGGAACGTGTTGTAATGGATCGGTTTTTGAGAGCTCTTCCTACTGCCATCCAAAAGTGGGTAAGCCATGGAGACCCAGAGACGGCCGATGGTCTTGTGGATCGTGTGGAGAAATACTTGGCTACAGAGAACCTGACGGCCTCTTCCAGAGACACTCGGACTTTCCACCCTAAGACCAGACCATCCCCAGGGGCGGATAAGAGGATTCCAAGGGGTGAGGGTGGAGAGAGTGAGAGGGTGGGAGCTCTACCCCAAGTTTGGCGAGAACAGCCTGGGAAATCAGTGGCTCAAGAGGCGGCAAGAAGGATCGTTTGCTACCGCTGCCGGCAAGCGGGACATATTGCAGCCAATTGCCCGGTTGTGGAGGAACCCATGCAGTGTGACTTTCTGACGGGCAGACGTCAGTCGCTGTGTGCGACAGTCGCATGCACTGCCATTCGAGGAACTGAGAAACATTTATGCAAAATGTGTGTTAATGGTAGAAATGTTGTGGTATTGCTGGATTCAGGTAGCCTTGTGACCCTGATAAAGGCTGAGTTAGTTAAAACAGAGGTCTCTGGGAATAGCAAGGTAGCTGTTATTTGTGTGCATGGGGACACCCGAGAGTATCCAGTGACTACAGTGTGTTTCGAGACCCCCAAAGGTACCCTATCTCATCCAGTGGGCTTAGTATCTTAGTTACCGCATGACGCCATTGTGGGAAGGGATTTTCCGAAGTTCTGGGAACTGTGGGATGATCCTGAGCCCCCTACTGATGCCCCTATGTACCAGGAATGTGATAGCCAGAACTCCCCTGAGAGTGGTGAGGACTCTCCGGAATTTCCCTTATCAGTATTGGCAGGGGAGACTCAAGAAACTGGAGAGGAGCCCACCTCCTCAGACGAAAACCTACCGTCTGTGGAGTTTTCTGATCTTGAGGTTCACAGGGAAAACTTTGCCACAGAACAGTTGAAAGACCCCGCCCTAATAAAGGCACGGGAAAACGTAGTGAAAATAGATGGCGAGTTAGTGAACCCAGATAATACCTGCACTTACCCATACTTCAGCGTAGAGAAGGACCTACTGTATCGGGTGGCAAAAAGGGCAGAAGAAACCGTTGAGCAGCTTGTGGTGCCCAAACCTTACAGGAAGTTGGTGTTGGAGTTGGCCCATGGGCACATTCTTGGAGGTCATCTGGGGACAGAGAAAACCCGAGAGAGGGTATTACAGAGATTCTATTGGCCGGGGGTGATGAAGGACGTAGAAAATTATTGTTCCTCCTGCCCTGTGTGTCAGAGGTCGGCCCCGATGCCACATTTCCGTAGCCCGCTGGTCCCTCTACCCATCATTGAGGTCCCGTTTGAGAGGATCGCCATGGATTTGGTAGGTCCTATAATCAAGTCCGCTAGGGGGCACCAGTACATATTAGTTATAATGGACTATGCCACCCGTTATCCAGAAGCGATCCCTCTCCGAAATACCTCGGCCAAAACCATAGCCAAAGAGCTATCTCTTGTATTTAGCCGGGTGGGTATTTGTAAAGAACTGCTTACGGACCAAGGTACACCCTTTATGTCCCGGGTTATGAAGGAGCTGTGTAAATTATTCAAAGTGACGCAATTACGTACATCTGTGTATCACCCCCAAACCGATGGGCTGGTTGAAAGATTCAACAAAACCCTAAAACAAATGTTGAAGAAAGTGGTGGATAGAGATGGAAAGGATTGGGACTGTCTACTTCCTTATCTGATGTTTGCTATTAGGGAGGTGCCCCAATCCTCTACGGGATTCTCCCCCTTTGAGTTACTGTATGGGAGACACCCAAGAGGGCTGTTGGATATTGCCAAGGAAACTTGGGAAAGTGAGAGTTCTCCCCACAGGAGTGTGATTGAGCATGTCGCCCTGATGCAAGACCGAATTGCACAGGTAATGCCCATCGTGAAGGAACATTTGGCCCAAGCGCAGTTAGCACAGCAGAGAGTGTACAACCGTGGAGCCAAGACCCGTACCTTTTCCCCGGGGGATAGGATACTGGTACTTGTCCCTACGGTTGAAAGTAAATTCCTTGCCAAATGGCAAGGCCCCTACGAGATAATGGAAAAAGTGAGCGAAGTGAATTACAAGGTCAGACAACCAGGAAGGCGAAAGCCCGAACAGATCTATCACGTTAATCTGTTGAAAGCCTGGAGGGATAGAGAGTCCCTAGTCACAGACACTTGGTCACCAGCTCAAACTGGTTGCGTGATTCCTGAGGTTGGAATAGCAGCCACCTTGTCACAACCCCAACAACAGGAGGTTAAGGAGTTTGTGCTTCGCAACAAGGATGTATTCTCTGAGCTGCCGGGACAAACATCTGGGGTAGAGCATGACATCATTACCCCGCCCGGTGAAAGGGTGAAGTTAAAACCCTATCGGATCCCAGAGGCCCGACGGGAGGCAATACGGGAGGAAGTACAGAAAATGCTGAACTTAGGGGTGATAGAGGAGTCCCAAAGTGATTGGTCTAGTCCCATCGTGTTGGTGCCTAAACCGGATGGGAGCTGGCGATTTTGTAACGATTTTCGTCAGTTGAACAAAGTTACAAAATTTGACACCTACCCCATGCCACGTATAGATGAGTTGATCGACCGGCTGGGAACAGCCCGATACATGACGACTCTTGACCTCACAAAAGGGTATTGGCAAATCCCCCTGGCCAAGTCGGCCAAAGAGAAAACCGCATTTGTAACCCCAGACGGGGCGTTCCAATATAAAAGAATGCCGTTCGGGTTACAGAATGCGCCGGCCACATTCCAGCGGAAAATGGACCAGATGCTGAGGCCCCATCGGAAGTATGCTGCGGCTTACCTGGATGACGTAATTGTCCATAGCACAGATTGGGCCTCACATCTGCCAAAAGTGCAAGCAGTCCTGGACTCTGTTCGGGAAGCGGGGTTTACGGCTAACCCCAAGAAGTGTACCATTGGGCAGGAGGAGGCCAAATATCTTGGGTACACCATTGGGAGGGGAGTAATAAAACCCCAACTCAACAAAGTCGAGGCCATCCAGAGTTGGCCACGTCCCAACAGCAAGAAGCAGGTACGAGCCTTTCTGGGAATCGCTGGGTATTATCGGCGATTCATTCCCCACTTTGCTTCTAAGGCTGTGCCCCTAACCAACCTGACGAAGGGGAAAGGGTCGGTCATGATTAAATGGACCCCCGAGGCTGAGGCAGCATTCCAATTCTTGAAACAAGCCTTATGTAGCCAGCCAGTGTTGTACTCACCCGACTTCTCTAAAGACTTTGTCGTACAAAGTGATGCGTCAGATGTGGGGTTAGGAGCAGTATTGTCCCAGGTCTGGAACGGGGAAGAGCACCCAGTCATTTACCTCAGCAGGAAGTTGAAGTCCCATGAGGTAAATTACGCCACCGTTGAAAAGGAGTGTTTAGCGGTGAAGTGGGCTCTAGATTCCCTTCGGTACTACCTGCTAGGTAGGCACTTTGACATGGTTACGGATCACGCTCCGTTAAAGTGGATGGCTCAAAACAAGGAAACAAATAGAAGAGTGAATAGGTGGTTCCTGGCCCTCCAGGAATTCAACTTCACAGTAAAGCATCGCCCTGGCGTTCAAATGGGGAATGTGGATGCTTTGTCTCGAGTACATGAATGCCTGATTGCTGGTGTTCCAACCCCGAGGTTAAAACAAGAGGGGGGGGTATGTGACAGCAGGAAGGTAAAGTCACCTGGTTGCATCCAGGGGGGTAGATATATTTCGCCCAGATTCAGGCTTTACGCCGACTTATACAACTAGGTGGAGAGTTGTATAAGCCCAGCTGAGGCTAGTAGGCTCATGGATGACTCATACCTCTAGGGAGAGTGTGGGGCGTCGTGCAGACAGGGAGTTGATGAGACCAGCTGAAGCTTGTCAGCTCATTTAGGCCTCTATAAGAACTCCCAGCTTCATTAGATGTTAGCTCATGCCTGGACCCAGACCTGTGTGGACTGTCTAGGGAGAGTGAACCCCTGTGCGGTGAGACAAAGCCTGTGTGGCTATTTGCTTGGACATTTAAAACCAGGGACTTAGGGACTAGGACAGCACTAGGCTGATCCCAGTTGTTAGTTAGGAAACCTGTATGTTTAGTCAGAGGTCAAGTTGACCAGGATTTATTTTGTTTATGTTTCTTTTGCTTTGCTGTGTTTTGTCACTGTAAATAGAAAATAAACCGCACCTTTTTGATTTTGAAAACCACAACCTCCGTTTGCTGGGCCTGTTTTGTGTGGGGAGCCCATCCCGGGGGTCACACACACCCGCTGCCGAGCTAACCCCCTCACAATATATATATATATATATATATATATATATACACACACATAGGGATATAAACATATTTATATTTCTCTGCTTCTGAGATTACCGTCAGAATGGAATAAACAAATATGTGAAAACCATAGGTGACCATGTTCCTGTGGCCTGGATGATAGAGGTATAAAGGGTTCTCAGAAAATCTCTAACCGCATGGTGTTTGTATTATTATGACAGGCCCACCAAGTATGGGCAGAAAATTATAAGTAGTGATGTCACCAAGAGCTGGGTAACAGATTGATGTACAAGGACCAAGATAAATCAAACAGATGGCTTATGAAAGAAGGCAGCCATATAGTGTATAAAAAAAAGGGGATTGAAAATGAAGACATGATTGTCATTAGTAATATGTCATATATAATGTACGGCAGATAGATGGGTGGGGACTATAATGGCTCTGCAGGAGGCTCAAGGGGGGGTTAATGGATGATGACCAAACACCAGTCCTTATAATAACCGAGGTGAAGGAGGGCCTCCAGAATAAATCAGGAGCACAAGAGGGTGATAAGATGGTATTCACATCAAGCTCCTCATTGAGGCCATTGGGGGACATCATGTTGAGCCTAAATATCCAATAGGTCTCTCTGGAAACGTTCACCCTCAGGCAGGGGCCGTGTGATGGATGCAATCATAAACACCCTGAGTATGCTTGGATCCTTGTGATGTGCAAAAGACAATGTCTGGATAAACTGAATTTGGGGAGGTCTTTCTCCACATTCCTATGATTCTCTCCAAATCTTGGTTGAAGTGGTCTGACAGTCTGTCAGGGTCACCTGTGGCCAGGTGACAGATGCACACCATAGGGGGACAGGAGTGCACCGCGAGGTAGTGAACCCTATGGCTGGCTTCTGTGGGTAGGAAACTGGGTGGTTGTGGAAAGCGGGACCAGAGGAGCACAACCGGGATCCCAACGGAAGCGAGAGCCAAGATTCCCCAGGGCGCGGAGTCTAAGACCCAGCTGGTCTTCTCCAGGGCCTCTAGTGGTGAGGATGTTACGCTGCAGGCTGGGACCAGGTCGCGGCCCCTGGAGTTTCCTAGCTCACGCCCCGTAGGATAAGGGGAAGCAGCGGCACACGATAGAGAGAACCGAATAACAAGCCGAAGGTCAGGGGCCACAAGCAGACAAGGATAACGAAGAACGAGCCGAAGGTCAAGGGTCACGAGCAGACAGGGATGGTCGGGGACAAGCCAATAACGTAACAGAGAGACAGACGTAGCACACGGCAGGCAGGAACCCAAACACACAATGCCTAACAAACACGTTGATCAGCAAAGCAGGCTTGCAGTGCACAGGTTAATATAGTGTTCAGTGATAGGGCCTGGGGTGGAGTCAGGCTGGGAGGAGATTATAAAGGAAGCCAGGTGAAGGAGGTCTGGTCTCTAGATGAACACATGAGGAGGAAGGTAAGATGGCAGACAGACATTAATGCATATCCATGACAGTACCCTCCCTCTTACGAGGCCTCCCCCTTCCCCGCCTGGGCCCAGGTTTAGAGGGAAACTTCAGATGAAACTCCTTTAACAGACGAGGTGCAAAGACCTCAGATGCAGTGATCCAAGACCTCTCCTCAGGACCAAACCCTTTCCAATGAACGAGGTACTGAAGAACGCCTTTACAGAGTCGGGAGTCCAGAATTTGACTGATCTCGTACTCCTGATTATCCTCCGAGACAGGCGCCACGGTAGGAAGAGGACGAGAGAATTTATTGAGGACTAAAGGCTTTAGAAGAGCAACATGAAAGGAGTTAGTGATTTTAAGGCTCTTAGGAATCTGGAGTTTGAAACAAACCGGATTCAGTTTAGCAGTTACCGTGTATGGACCGATGAATCGTGGAGCAAACTTCAGAGAAGGAACTCGGAGCTTGATGTTCCTGGTAGAGAGCCAGACTTTGTCCCCTGGCTGAAGAGAAGGCGGTTTACGCCTGCGGCGGTCTGCAAAGCCTTTGAATTTTTCAGCAGCTGCCCGGAGGGAATCATGAACGTGACCCCAAACGGAATTGAGAGACTCCTGAACCGAAGCCAAAGCT
The DNA here is from genome assembly GCA_029206835.1 of Rana muscosa. NCBI lineage: Eukaryota > Metazoa > Chordata > Amphibia > Anura > Ranidae > Rana > Rana muscosa. The sequence continues at coordinate 158,045,214 of CM055127.1, read as the reverse complement.
GGAATGTCTGGAGAACAGATCATAGGAAGAGGAAGTTGAGGGTGTTTTCCATAAACTGGGAAAAAGGGTGTCTTCTGCGAACTGGTATTCACATGATTGTTATGGGAGAATTCTGCCCACGGGAGTAGAGAGGACCAATCGTCATGGTGAGAAGACACAAAGGTGCGAAGAAAGACCTCTAACTCCTGATTAACCCTCTCAGTCTGTCCATTGGATTGGGGATGGTAAGAAGAAGAAAAATCCAAGACAATATTGAGGGATTTGCAAAAGGCTCTCCAAAAACGAGACGTGAATTGGACTCCCCTGTCGGAAACAATATGAGAAGGGACCCCATGTAGGCGGAGAATTTCTCGAATGAAAATGGGAACCAAGGCAGGGGCAGAAGGAAGACCAGGAAGAGGAACAAAATGAGCCATCTTGGAGAATCGATCGATTACCACCCAAATGACTGTATTATTCTCAGACAGTGGGAGATCGGTGATAAAATCCATGGCAATATGGACCCAGGGTTCCTTAGGAATAGGCAAGGGCATGAGGAGACCAGCAGGAGCTTGTGTGGAGGATTTGGACTGAGCACAGACATGACAAGCTTTAACGTAGTCTTTGACGTCTGAGCGGAGATTAGGCCACCAGTAGTGACGACTGATGAGTAGGAAGGATCGGAGGAATCCAGAATGCCCTGCCACCTTGGAATCATGTCCCCAACGAAGGATCTTAGCTCTTAGCTCAGTGGGGACAAAGGTCTTACCAGGCGGAATTTTAGACTTCAGGGTGGTAGAGTGGGCAACAATGCATGAGGTGGGAATGATCGGCTCAGGTTCAGGGGCGGACTCCTCGTCCAAAGTGTCAAATGACCTAGAGAGCGCATCAGCCCGACCGTTGCAGGAACCAGGTTTGTAGGTAATCGTGAAATTAAAACGGGCAAAGAAGAGACTCCACCTGGCCTGTCTAGGATTCAGACGTTTAGCATTCTGTAGATACTGTAAATTCTTGTGATCGGTAAAGATCGTTATGGAGTGAGGGGAACCCTCCAAGAGATGACGCCACTCCTCTAACGCCAATTTAATAGCGAGAAGTTCCCGATCACCGATGGCATAATTCCTCTCTGCCTGAGAAAATTTTTTGGAGAAGAACGCACATGGTTGGCGTCTCTTCTCAAAGATTTGAAGAAGCACAGCTCCCACCCCCATTGAGGAAGCGTCTACTTCAATAAAAAATGCATTCCCAGGATTTGGTCTCCTCAAGAGGGGGCCAGAAACAAAGGCCTGTTTCAGGTTGTGAAATGCAGAGACAGCTTCGGGAGGCCAGTCTCTGGCATTCACACCCTTCTTGGTCAAAGCGATAATAGGCGCGGCAATGGAAGAGTAATTCCTTATGAACTGCCTATAATAATTAGTGAAGCCAAGAAAGCGCTGTGTGGCCTTGAGGCTAGCAGGAAGAGGCCAGTTGGTGATAGCCAAGACCTTCCCAGGGTCCATACGAAGCCCCGAACATGAGACAAAGCACCCCAAAAACAGGACCTCAGAACATTCAAAGGAACATTTCTCCAGCTTGGCATAGAGATTGTTCTCTCTAAGACGTTGAAGTACAGTGCGGACATGGTTTCTGTGGACGAGCAGATTTTCAGAAAAGATCAGAATGTCATCCAGATAGATGACAACAAACTGGTACAGCAGATCTCTGAAGATTTCATTGACAAAGTTTTGAAACACGGCTGGAGCATTACACAGACCAAAAGGCATCACCAGATATTCGTAATGCCCGTCTCTAGTGTTAAATGCAGTCTTCCATTCGTCACCCTCCCGTATTCGAATGAGATTGTACGCGCCTCTGAGATCCAACTTGGTGAAAATGGAGGCACCCTTCAACCTATCGAATAGCTCAGATATTAAGGGTAAGGGGTATCGATTTTTAATAGTAACCGCATTTAAACCCCGATAATCGATGCAGGGTCTTAAGGTACCATCCTTTTTGGCAACAAAAAAGAACCCTGCCCCTGCAGGCGATGAGGATTTCCGGATGAACCCTCTCTCCAGATTCTCTGCTACATACTCCGACATGGCCTGGGTCTCTGGGATGGACAGAGGGTAGGTACGACCCCTGGGTAGAGTTGCTCCGGGGACAAGATCAATAGCACAGTCAAAAGACCTGTGGGGAGGAAGCACCTCAGCTGATTTTTTACAGAACACATCCCGGTAATCGCTGTATGCGGCGGGAAGATCAGAAGAAACAGAAGTGGCAGCAACCGGAAGACTCTCCTTGGGGGTCACCTTGAGAAGACACGACGAGAAACATGAGGAACCCCAGGCCAGGATCTGCCCAGAGACCCAGTCCACATGTGGAGAGTGGAGCTGTAGCCAAGGGAGGCCCAATACAACTGGGGTAGAGGCCTTGGGTAGAATAAGAAAGGATATCCACTCCTGGTGGAGAATCCCTACCGACATCCTAATGGGTAGCGTCTGGAAGCGAATAGGGCCCCCTGGGAGAACAGTGCCATCAATTGCCGAGACTACCAATGGGGTAGTGAGAGGTGAAAGGGTAAGCTTCATAGAAGAAGCAGTTCTCCAATCCATGAAATTGCCGGCAGCCCCGGAATCCAGGTATGCAAGGGTTGACTGAGGAGAAGTGCCTACATGAAGGGACACCGGCAAGAGCAGGCGAGAAGGTGATGTTTCTGGGTCCAATACTCCACCTTCCAAATGTATTAGACCCGAGCGTTTCCCGGACGAAGCGAGCAGGAGTCACGAAAATGACCCTTGCCCCCACAATAGAGGCACAAGCCCAGAGTTCTGCGCCTAGCACGTTCTTCGGGGGTTAGTCTGGTCCGGCCCAGCTGCATAGGTTCTTCAGCAGGTAGAGGATGCTCCACGGAATGAAGGGAGGGGAGCTCAGACTGGCTAGGACCCAGAGAGTGCTGGCGTCTTTTTTCTAAGGACCTCTCTTGAAAACGAATGTCGATCTGGTTGCATAATGAAATTACATCGTCCAGACCGACGGGAATGGCTCTTCCCGCTAATTCGTCTTTCACTCGGTCAGAGAGGCCATGTAAAAAGGTAGCGACCAGGGCCTCAGTATTCCAGCTCAATTCAGCTGTGTGGATACGGAACTGAAGAGCATATTGCCCCACTGAACTAGATTCTTGGCGAAGACGTAAGACAGCACTAGCCGCTGAAGAAGCCCGAGCCGGCTCTTCGAAGATATTACGAAAGAGCTTCAAGAATTCGGACAGACTGGAAACCACCGGATCGTTCCTCTCCCACAGGGGGGCAGCCCAGGCCAAAGCTTCACCGGAGAGGAGGGAAATGATATAGGCTACCTTAGCCCGGTCAGATAGGAAGCTTTGAGGCTGAAGCTCAAAATGAATAGTGCATTGGCTGAGAAACCCCCTGCAGGCCTTGGAGTCCCCAGAGAAACGGAACGGAGCTGGCAATCTTAGTGAGTGTGAGGCTGCGACTGGTGCGATAGGTACAGCCGCTGGTTGTACTTGGGGTTGCGGATTCGGGGTTCCCAAGGAGACCTGAAGCTGCTCGAATCGAGAAGCCAGATCCTGGAGGAATCGCATCACCTGGGTCTGATTTGATTCCTGGGTCTCAAGTCTGCGAACTATGCCCTGCAATGGATCATCCGCGGGAAGCGGGATGTCAGCCGGGTTCATGGCTGATCAAACTGTCAGGGTCACCTGTGGCCAGGTGACAGATGCACACCGTAGGGGGACAGGAGTGCACCGCGAGGTAGTGAACCCTATGGCTGGCTTCTGTGGGTAGGAAACTGGGTGGTTGTGGAAAGCGGGACCAGAGGAGCACAACCGGGATCCCAACGGAAGCGAGAGCCAAGATTCCCCAGGGCGCGGAGTCTAAGACCCAGCTGGTCTTCTCCAGGGCCTCTAGTGGTGAGGATGTTACGCTGCAGGCTGGGACCAGGTCGCGGCCCCTGGAGTTTCCTAGCTCACGCCCCGTAGGATAAGGGGAAGCAGCGGCACACGATAGAGAGAACCGAATAACAAGCCGAAGGTCAGGGGCCACAAGCAGACAAGGATAACGAAGAACGAGCCGAAGGTCAAGGGTCACGAGCAGACAGGGATGGTCGGGGACAAGCCAATAACGTAACAGAGAGACAGACGTAGCACACGGCAGGCAGGAACCCAAACACACAATGCCTAACAAACACGTTGATCAGCAAAGCAGGCTTGCAGTGCACAGGTTAATATAGTGTTCAGTGATAGGGCCTGGGGTGGAGTCAGGCTGGGAGGAGATTATAAAGGAAGCCAGGTGAAGGAGGTCTGGTCTCTAGATGAACACATGAGGAGGAAGGTAAGATGGCAGACAGACATTAATGCATATCCATGACACAGTCCTACCTATGTACTGCATACCACAAGTGCCGTGGATGCAGTACACTACAAAGGAGGTGGAGCAGGTATAAAAACCTATAATGGGTAGGGGCGACCCTGTGAATCCATAAATGATTGTTGCCCGTGATTGACAAAAGCACAGGTCAGACAGTTGCTTTTCTTGCATTTGAACATCCCCTTGAGAGCTAGGAATGCATGGCAATGGCAGGTGATAATTTGCTCGGGGCAATGAGGTTCTTGATGTTCTAGGACTTTCTGAAAAAGTGGATGGGGCCTAACTTAGGGTCACATTTTAGGATACCCCAATGCTTGTAAAGAGCCTTCTTAATAGAGCAATCGGGGGACTCATCACCAAATATCTATGGATGGATGAATTGATGGCCTCTTCACTATATCCTTTTTGTTGGAATATTTGCTTCAAGGTTGAGCTTTGGGGTATGTAATCTTCCTTGAGAGTGCAGTTCCTGTGTAGCCTGTACAACTAGCTGTCTGGAATGTTGCATTTCCAGGCTGGATGATAGAAGCTGTTGTTGTGTAGGTATGAATTGCCCGCCGTAGGTTTGAAATGAATCTTAGAGCAAATACGGTCTGAAGCATCATGAAAGATGTCCATGTCCAAGAATGTGAGTATGTTTTTGTCGATCACTGATGTAAAGTGTATCCCGAAAGGGTTGGTGTTACAATATTTGATGAATTGAAATAGCTGGTCCTCTTCACCTTGCCAGTAGGGATGAGCTTCGTGTTTGAGTCAAACTCATGTTCGACTCTAACATCCGCTGTTGGATCGTTCGACGAAGATCGAACATTATGGGCCATTCGCGCCAAATTCGAGTGGCATGTCACAGCCCATAATTCACTGTAGCATCGCAGTGCATTGCTGGCTGATGATTGGCCAAGCATGCACTATGACCCGCATGCTTTGGCCAATCACAGCGCAGAAAAAACGGAGAGCCGTAATTGGCCAAAGCCAGGGTGGCTTTGGCCAATTATGGCTCAGGGGGTTTAGTACACACCCCACACTATATAAGGCCGCCGGCTCGGCGGCCTTGTGTAGTGTGTTGGAGTTGTGAAACAAGAGTTTACAGAGACAGTGTCATTTATATTGAGTTAGATAGAGCAGGCAGGTGAGTCAGTTAGCTGCAGTTACAGTGTGTAGAGGATATATATGCATCCTAGGTGTTGTATATATATTTATACACTGTATTTAGTTCCTGGTTTTCTCTATACTGTGTCAGGCAGGCAGGTGATTGTGCTAGCTGCAGACAGTCAGTGTTTCACTTAGTGTACTGTGTGCTTTGCATAGCGTTCACCTAAAGCTTACTTGAATACAGTTAGTGAGTGACTAATAGTGGTGTTCTCATAATTAAACCACAGGCAGAGAGCTGCAAGTATTTTCAGTGTACTGTGTCCCTCTCTGCACAGTTTTCACCTAAAACTAACTGCTGCTGCTGCTACTTTTCCCATACTAATACCACAGCAGGCAGTTGATTCTGATAGCTGCATTATCAGTACAGACAAATATATATATATATATATACATCCCACCTTTGTGCAGCTACATCTCACTGCAGTATGTCTGGAAGGCAAACAAGGAGAGGCAGACAGTCACGAGGCAATAAAAGAGGGCAAGCAGGCTCTGTGTCTAGAGGCAACAGTGCTGCTGGTCATGGACGTGGTGCATCCTCATCAGCACGTGGCCGTGGGACACGCTTGTCCTTCTTTTCGGCAGCTGGCCATGTTGAGCCGCAACATGCCCAAGACTTGGTAGAGTGGATGACCAAGCCGTTCTCCTCCTCCTCGTCCTCTCTCACCCAGGCTCAGGGTACTTTGTCTGGTAAAGCAGCTGCCAAAGAGGCCTCTTTCTTCGGGTCAATGGCATCAGTCACTCCTTCCCTAGCCCCACCATGTCCTCCTGAGGAGTCCCCCTAACTGTTTGACCACAGTGTTGGGTACATGCTCCAGGAGGATGCCCAGCGTTTTGAAGGCTCCGATGATGGAACCCAGCTGGAGGAAGGCAGTAACGTGAGCTCAGAGAGACGGGGTAGTAAGGTGAGCCCAGAGAGAGGGGGTGCCCAACATGGACAGCTATCTGGCAGTCATGTTCCCCCAGCTGCAGCATACTGCCAGATTGGCTCCAGTGATGAGGAGGGAGGGGATTATGAGGTCACTGACTCCATGTAGGTGCCTGATAGGAGAGAGGAGGAGGAGGAGTCACATCTCCAATGAGGCAGGATGCCCTCCAGGGGCCAGCTTAAGGGCAGCACACCGACCGCATCACATCGCCGAGCTCCGCATGTGCAGGGCGCTGCTGTCTCTGCGTGTTATTCCAAAAGTTCTTTGGTGTGGGCCCTTTTTCAGATGTGTGCAGCAGATCGCACCGTTGCCATTTGCAACATATGTCTAAAGCGTATCTCGTGTGGCCAAAACATCAGCCACTTGGGCACCACGTGCTTGACCAGACATATGTCGACCTGCCATGCAGTCCACTGGCAAGCGTACCTAAAAGACCCACACCAAAGAACAAAGCGGACCTCTCCTTGCTCCTCATCAGCTGGGATCTCCAACCCCACTATACCTTCAGTCCTCTCTGAAACCTGCACTGAGGGGAATGAAGGTGTAGAATTTGGTGTGTCACAGCCAAGTACTTGCGGACAATCTGCTATCAGTACACCGACGTCCGATTGTACAAGGCAAATTTCCCTGCCCCTGCTGCTTCACCGCCGAAAGAAGTTCGCTCCCAGCCATCCACATGCCCAGCGGTTGAATGCTAGCTTGGCTAAATTGCTAGCACTTCAACGGCTGCCTTTTCAGTTGGTAGACTCTGTCCCCTTCCGTGAGTTTGTTGAATGTACAGTTCCTCGGTGGCAGGTTCCCAAGCGCCACTTTTTCTCACGGAAGGCGGTTCCTGCTCTCTACCTGCATGTGGACAGGGCGGTCAGCGGTAAGGTGCATATTACCGCTGACTCATGGTCCAGTAGGCATGGACAGGGACGTTACCTATCTTTCACGGCGCATTGGGTGACTCTACTGGCAGCTGGGAAGGATGCAGGACAAGGTGCAGTAGTGTTGGAGGTTGTTCCGGCACCACGCCCCCAAAATGTTACTACTGGTGATTCTGACACATCTCTCTCCTCCACCCCCTCCTCTTCTTCTTCCTCCATGGCCTCTACCTGTGCTTTGTCCTCGGAACCAGTGGTGCTCCGTAGGCGTTCAAAGGGCTACGCAAGTACGCAGGCAAAAAGATGGCATGCGGTGCTTGAGCTGGTGTGCTTGGGGGACAGGAGCCACACTGGGGCAGAGATTCTGTCAGCTCTGCGGGGGCAGGCTCAGAGGTGGTTGACGCCACGCCAGCTTAAGCCAGGAAAAGTGGTTTCCGACAATGGCACCAACCTCCTCTCCGCCCTCCGACAGGGACAGCTGACCCATGTGCGCTGTTTGGCACACGTCCTTAACTTGGTGGTGCAGCGGTTCTTTGGCAGGTACCCGGGCTTACAGGAGGTCCTGAAGCAGGCCAGGAAACTATGTGGGCATTTCCACTGGTCATATAATGCCAGGGCTCGGCTGGCTGACCTGCAAATGGATTACAACCTGCCCAAGAACCGCCTTATCTGTGACATGCCCACCAGGTGGAACTCTACGTTGGCCATGCTGCAGCGGCTGCACATGCAGCAGAGGGCCATAAATTAGTATCTGTTGCAATATGGCACCAGGGCAATGTCAGGGAGCTTGGATTTTTTCCTCCCGCCAGTGGGCCATGATCAGGGATGCATGCACTGTCCTGGCACCATTTGCGGAGGCCAAGAGGATGGTGAGCAGTGACAGTGCATGCATCAGTGACACTGTCCCTCTTGTCCACCTGTTGGAGCACACGCTGCGTGGAATAATGGACAGGGCACTTGAGGCAGAACAGAGGCAGGAAGAGGAGGACTTCCTTACCTCTCAAGGCCCCCTTTATCCAGACAGTGTTCCTGCTGGCCCGGCTATCACACAGGAAGAGGACGAGGAGGAGGTCGTGGAGGAGTATTATTGTGTCAGCATGGAGGTGGAGCCTAGCACTCAGCATCAGCAGCAGTCTATAAGGGATCAATTACAGTCCCAAGACACCCATGGACTTGTACGTGGCTGGGAGGAGGTGGCTGCGGATCATGTCGTCCTCAGTGACCCAGAGGACTCGCACCGAATGCCTCAGCAAACCTACGCTGCATGGCCTCCCTGATCCTGCAAAGCCTGCGGAAGGATCCTCGTTTTCGTGTGATCAAGGAGAGGGATCATTACTGGCTGGCAATCCTCCTTGATCCAAGTTACAAAGGTAAGGCTGCGGACCTTATCTTGCCATCGCAGAGGGAGCAGAGGATGAAGCATCTTCGGGAGGCCTTGCAGAAAGGTCTGTGCAAAGCGTTCCCAGAGACTGGGAGGTTACAAATTCCTGGTCCTGGACAACGTGTTGATGAGGCTCCAGTCAGTCAAAGAAGGAGCAGTGGAGAAGGTGGCCGCCTGACCGATGCGTTCAGACAATTTTTTAGTACGCAGCCCCAAGGTATGATTGCTTCCAGCAACCATCGCCAGCGTCTGGTTTACATGGTGCAGGAATACCTAGGGGCAAGATCAGACTTGGACACCTTTCTCACCGAAAATCCTCTGGGTTACTGGGTCTTGAGGATGGATCACTGGCCAGAGCTTGCACAGTATGCAATTGAGGTACTGGCCTGTCCTGCATCCAGCATTCTTTCGGAACGCACATTCAGTGCTGCTGGAGGCTTTGTAACCGATAACAGGGTGCGCCTGTCCACCGACTCGGTCGACCGACTGACCTTCATAAAAATGAATCAGTCTTGGATCACCACCAGCAACCAAGCACCTGATGCTGATGTAACCAAATCATTTTTTTGGGAAATGTCAGATCCCTTCAAGACTGCCTATGCTGATGCTGAGTGACTATCCTGTTATGCTGAGGGACTATCCTCTTCCTCCTCAATAATCATGCTGATAGCTTGAAAGAACATTTTTGGTTCTGGGCACAGCCACCAGTGGCTAAGGTCCAATTTTTCAGCCTCTGTTTAACAGGGGCGTGTATTTACAATTTTTGATGCAATGCTTTGCAGCAGGGCTCATTGCTGTGCTCCAACTACAGTATCTGTGAGGGGTTGCAGTGTTGTGGCACCAGCACCAGTGCCTAAGGCCCAATTTTTATGCCCCTGATTAACAGGGGCGTGTATTTACAATTTTTGATGCAATGCTTTGCAGCAGGGCTCATTGCTGTGCTCCAACTACAGTATCTTTGAGGGGTTGCAGTGTTGTGGCACCAGCACCAGTGCCTAAGGCCCAATTTTTATGCCCCTGTTTCACAGGGGCGTGTAATTACCATTTTTGATGCAATACTTTGCAACAGGGCTCATTGCTGCGCTCCAAGTACAGTATCTGTGAGGGGTTGCAGTGTTGTGGCACCAGTGCCCAAGGCCCAATTTTTCTGCCCCTGTTCAACAGGGGCATGTAATTACAATTCTTGATCTAATAATTCACAGCAGGGCCCATTCCTGCGCCCACCAAGAGTAACTGTAAGGGCTTACAATGTTGTGGCAACACCACCACCACCAACAACAAAGGCATAATTTTTCTACCCCTGTTCAACAGGGGCATGTAATTACCATTCTTGATCTAATAGTTCAAAGCAGGGCCCATTCCTGCGCCCACCAAGAGTAACTGTGAGGGCTTACAGTGTTGTGGCAACACCACCACCACCACCACCAAAGGCCCAATTTTTCTGCCACTGTTCAACAAGGGCATGTGATTACAATTCTTGATCTAATATTTCACAGCTGGGCCCATTCCTGCGCCCACCAAGAGTAACTGTGAGGACTTACAGTGTTGTGGCACCAGCACCACCAAAGGCACAATTTTTCCTACCACTGTTCAACAATGGCATGTAATTAAAATTCTTGATATAATAGTTCATAGCAGGGCGTTCCAGCACCCACCAAGAGTAACTGTGAGGGCTTACAGTGTTGTGGTAACACCAACACCTAAGGGCCAAATTTCTGCAAAGTATATACGGCAGGCCCCTACTTTCAAACATCCAACTTACAAATGACTCCTACTTGCAAACGGAAGGAGACAACAGGAAGTGAGAGGAAATCTACCCCTAGGAAGGGAAATTCTCTCCTGTAAGAGTTATTATGGGAAAAAGGTGTCTCCTCTCCACTGATGCTTTATCACCAGACCTTGTTTCACTAAAAAACCCAAATTTTCAAAAAACATTTGTCATTGGGACGGAAAGTGAGGTGCACAGACAGCAAACCAAATGTTACAGGGGTGATAACCCTTCCCTATGTTTTCCAAAAAGCTTAAAAGTAGATTTTTTGGCTGTAGCTACACTTAAAAAATTTACCTGTTCCAAATTACAAACAGATTCTACTTAAGAACAAACCTACAGTCCCTGCCTTGTTTTCACCGCCTGTATACTGCTGTTCAGAGTATATAGGGCCTTTTTTTACTTTGGGTGCGGGGTTCCCCTTAATATCCATACAAGACCCAAAGGGGCTGGTAGGGGGCTGGGGGGTGGGGATGGGAGGGGTACCCATGCCATTTTTCTCAATGATTTTCATCCATATTGCCGGGACCATACATTACATTAAAGCCGCAAGCAGTTTTAAATGACGTTTTTTCCTTTAGAAATGTCATTTTGTGCAGGGACAGTTCTAAACACGGGAAACAGTGCCACTTCACAGGCATACTTTAGACACCCCCTTTATGCATCATTAAAATCACTGCTCCCAAAAAAACTGCAGTTTTTAAAAATTATTTTTGCATTGATACATGTCCCCTGGGGCAGGACCCGGGTCCCCAAACCCTTTTTAGGACAATAACTTGCATATTAGCCGTTATAATTAGCACTTTTGATTTAGAACGTTTGCGTCCATTGTATTTAATAGGGTTCTAAAGTTCGCACAAACTTTCGGTCCGTTCGCAGGTTCTGGTGGGAACCGAACCGGGGAGGTGTTCGGCTCATCCCTACTTGCCAGATAATGAGAATATCATCAATGTATCACTCATACATGACAATGTGTTCTGCGTAAGGGTTGTTGGCCAAGATGAATAAGTCCTCCCAATACCCCATGAAGAGATTTTCACAACTGGGGGAAAAACTTGCCCCCATAGCTGTGCCGACCCTTTGGAGGTAAAAGTCCCCTAGGAACTGGAAGTAGTTGTGTTGTAGGGTGAAAAAGGTAGAATCTTGGATGCATTTGGTTATCACCACCACACTTGGCACATTTTATGCCCTCTGAAGAGTACTCTGCAATGGACAACTTTTCAGAGGGCAGTTGACACGGATTGAGGAGATGTTGTGTAGCCTGTTTTAACATGTTCACATTTTATGCAATGCTTGCTTTGCAGTGGGCTTTATGACAATACTTCTGGGGTTATGTGCTGCTGGCCCCTGGCTTTATATTTATTTTAGAGAATCTGAGGTAGGAAGAAGGAAGGGTTTTTACAATTTTTCTTAATTTCTTACATCCTAATGCAGTCTCTTCACAGCCTGTCCCTATTTACATGCTCTGCAGTGATAACAGGGCATATTATTGTTGCTGGTTGTAGCCTTTTTTTTAAGAAGACCCTCTGTGAAAATGGAAGGTAAGTTAGTCCCCTACCTCCTAAAGTCAAATCATCTGCAAAGCTGTTGTTAAATAAAAGAGAACATTTAAAAAAATGATCTTGACCCAGGCTTCTGTTCTGACCCTTCGAAGAGGTGTGGGTACTATTGAGTGGGTATTATCACCAGGTACCATCACTGATTCCTGGGATAGCTGGGGGTTCAAAATCTGGTGAGAATGCACTTCATACTGTTGCAGGGGTGGACATGTAAATAAAAGCAACCAGCTACCCTAGGAGGTCTTATTCGGGCATGGTGATGTCATCCACACACCTTGGATACATTAAAAGGCCAAGGGGGTTTAAAATAATTAAAAAGTAGCAATTTAGACTTACTTAATTGAATTAATAATTCTGAAAAATAAATAAAAATATAAATTATAGTCATAATTTTTTTAAGGAGCTGCTTGTATCACCTATAAATAAAAGAACATCATTTGCATACAGTGAGATTTCAATTTCAGATCCTTCGTTATGTTATTTTGGATGCATTCAAATGCATTTTGCTGTTTCATTATATTTTTTTTCAGATTTGTATTAAACAATTTTTTTTTCCAAATTTCAATTTCTAAGGAAACAAATCACACATCCCTATACATACTGAATACACCTTGCCACTTATCTATATTTGTGATATGTATGGTATATATCACTTTTTGTGTACTTAATAATATGTCATTGCATGTATGATCATTTCCTGCAAATAAATAGATTGCTTTTCTGTTTGAGCTGTACCTCATGGCTCCCTCTGATTGGCTGAGCTGAAGAGGCAGTAGATGATCTCACAATTTCCACCTTAGCCAAATAAGGGAAACCTTGTACTTACAATTCACTTATCCTGTCTCTCTTAAATTTTGATCTCTGGGTGGCCCTGCCACCACCACCTGGTTTGGCAAATTTGGATTTGAATATTAAAGGTGCTGGGTGGAAATTGTTAGCTGAATAGTGATGGCAGCCAATCAGCAAAATATTCAGGAAATAGCCAGCCTTTGCTGAATGTGCAGTTCCTTTTGGAAATATCTGAATAATTAAAATCTACCATAATAAGAACATGACCATGTTCCCCAGCTATTTTAGTCTGTGAAAGGATCTGAATCTCTTTCTCATCCTTTATGTTAAGAAGGCTATAACTTACCCCCAAAATTAATTTACTAGCTGATGCACAAATGTAAAGCTCCAGACATAGTGAGTCTGCTCCAACACAATGTTTGTTACCAATGTCATCTCTCATGCTATTTTTCAGATTGTTCTTGACATATAGGCCACTTTTTCTACCAGTCCTGCCCCTCTGAAATAAAGTGTACCTCTTGGATATTAACAGCCCAGCCATGTGAATTATCCTACCATACTTCTGATGCTCCCACCAAGTCAAATTGTTCATTTTTTGCTCACCCTTGAATTACACTTTTATTCTGTGGCTCTTTTTGTTTGCGTTTAAATAATACAATCTTTCTGCAGTCTAGTTTGAACCCCACTAGACTAGAAAAACACAAGCAATAGTCATTTAATAAATGAGCAAATTAAAATGACTTTCCATCAACAATTTAAAAATACATTAAACCAGTAAAAAATCTAAATGGCAAATTGTACTTTTTTCATTCCTCAGTCCCCTAATAATTATGTTATAGTTTATCAAGTCACCATTAAATTGATTATTAATTCTAAAATGAATAATTTTAGCATTGAATTGTTATTATTATTATTTTACAATTCATCAATAAATAAAATGTGATTAATATATTTAATGTACAGTGACTTGCTGTTTTCTTTAGAAAATTAGAAAATTATATTATGGATGCAGACAGGAGAATACGTTCATATAAACTTGATAACACAGTTCTAAGGAAAGTTTAATTCACTCGTTACAAATGCAATAAATCTTAGTTTTAAATACCACTAAATCTTGTTATTGAACAACAGGAAAAATAATAGTTTACAATGTTTATGTCAAATTGTCCACCATTAACATTATCCATTTTTAATTATTTATACAGCTTCTTCTAGAGATAGAGTGGTTGAAATTAAGTTTATAACTCACTCTAGTACAAAAACAATTTGGGGACAAATTCTCAATATTTCAGCTGTCTCCCATTTCCTTACATAAAGCAATAACAGTCTTATTGAAGCTAAGGTTCTCATTTCTGCATGCTATTTCTTAGGAGCACTACCCATAGTAATCAATTAGAACCCATCTTGTACTTTAACTTCAACATAATAAATTCTAATTATTTGCTTTGGTTTATGGCACTTAAGGATGAGCACTAGGGATGAGCTCGGTGTTCGAGTCGAACATACGTTCGACTCGAACATACGTTCGACTCGAACATCGGCTGTTCGATCGTTCGCCGAACAACAAATGATTTGGGCCGTTCACGCCTAATTCGCGGCCCACAATGCACTACGCCATCGCAGTGTCATCCAGGCGCTGTGATTGGCCAAGCATGCACTGTGACCCCGCATGCTTGGCCAATCACAGCGCCGGCAGCGAGGAGAGCAATGATTGGCCACAGGCAGGATGCCTGTGGCCAATTATTGCTGAGGGTGTTTAGTACACGCCCCACACTATAAAAGGCCGCCAGCACGGCGGCCTAGTGTAGTGTGTTCCGGAGCAGGGAAAGAGAAGCATAGGCAGGGACAGTGACATTTTTTTTTCTTGCTTAACCTGGATTCCTTTAGTTTAGGGAAAGAGAAGGATAGGTAGGGAGAGTGTCAGTCTGTTTTACTGTGCTAAACCTTGTTTGTAGGGACAGGGAAGGACAGTGAGGGAAATTCTCATTGTGCTATACTGTGCTAAAGCATTCATCATCAACCATCTTTAAAAAAACATTTTTTATAGGGACAGAAAACTATAGTTAGGGAGAGTGTCAGTGTGTTTTACTGTGCTAAACCTTGTTTGTAGGGACAGGGAAGGACAGTGAGGGAAATTCTCATTGTGCTATACTGTGCTAAAGCATTCATCATCAACCATCTTTAAAAAAAAAAATTTTTATAGGGACAGAAAACTATAGGTAGGGAGAGTGTCAGTGTGTTTTACTGTGCTAAACCTTGTTTGTAGGGACAGGGAAGGACAGTGAGGGAAATTCTCATTGTGCTATACTGTGCTAAAGCATTCATCATCAACCATCTTTAAAAAAAAAATTTTTTATAGGGACAGAAAACTATAGGTAGGGAGAGTTTCAGTGTGTTTTACTGTGCTAAACCTTGTTTGTAGGGACAGGGAAGGACAGTGAGGGAAATTCTCATTGTGCTATACTGTGCTAAAGCATTCATCATCAACCATCTTTAAAAAAACATTTTTTATAGGGACAGAAAACTATAGGTAGGGAGAGTGTCAGTGTGTTTTACTGTGCTAAACCTTGTTTGTAGGGACAGGGAAGGACAGTGAGGGAAATTCTCATTGTGCTATACTGTGCTAAAGCATTCATCATTAACCATCTTTAAAAAAAAAAAATTAAATGGACAGAAAACTATAGGTAGGGAGAGTGTCAGTGTGTTTTACTGTGCTAAACCTTGTTTGTAGGGACAGGGAAGGACAGTGAGGGAAATTCTCATTGTGCTATACTGTGCTAAAGCATTCATCATCAACCATCTTTAAAAAAAAATGTTTTATAGGGACAGAAAACTATAGGTAGGGAGAGTGTCAGTGTGTTTTACTGTGCTAAACCTTGTTTGTAGGGACAGGGAAGGACAGTGAGGGAAATTCTCATTGTGCTATACTGTGCTAAAGCATTCCTCATCAACCATCTTTAAAAAAACATTTTTTATAGGGACAGAAAACTATAGGTAGGGAGAGTGTCAGTGTGTTTTACTGTGCTAAACCTTGTTTGTAGGGACAGGGAAGGACAGTGAGGGAAATTCTCATTGTGCTATACTGTGCTAAAGCATTCATCATCAACCATCTTTAAAAAAAAAAATTTATAGGGACAGAAAACTATAGGTAGGGAGAGTGTCAGTGTGTTTTACTGTGCTAAACCTTGTTTGTAGGGACAGGGAAGGACAGTGAGGGAAATTCTCATTGTGCTATACTGTGCTAAAGCATTCATCATCAACCATCTTTAAAAAAACATTTTTTATAGGGACAGAAAACTATAGGTAGGGAGAGTGTCAGTGTGTTTTACTGTGCTAAACCTTGTTTGTAGGGACAGGGAAGGACAGTGAGGGAAATTCTCATTGTGCTATACTGTGCTAAAGCATTCATCATCAACCATCTTTAAAAAAAAAAAATTAAATGGACAGAAAACTATAGGTAGGGAGAGTGTCAGTGTGTTTTACTGTGCTAAACCTTGTTTGTAGGGACAGGGAAGGACAGTGAGGGAAATTCTCATTGTGCTATACTGTGCTAAAGCATTCATCATCAACCATCTTTAAAAAAACATTTTTTATAGGGACAGAAAACTATAGGTAGGGAGAGTGTCAGTGTGTTTTACTGTGCTAAACCTTGTTTGTAGGGACAGGGAAGGACAGTGAGGGAAATTCTCATTGTGCTATACTGTGCTAAAGCATTCATCATCAACCATCTTTAAAAAAAAATTTTTTTATAGGGACAGAAAACTATAGGTAGGGAGAGTGTCAGTGTGTTTTACTGTGTTAAACCTTGTTTGTAGGGACAAGGAAGGACAGTGAGGGAAATTCTCATTGTGCTATACTGTGCTAAAGCATTCATCATCAACCATCTTTAAAAAAAAAAATTTATAGGGACAGAAAACTATAGGTAGGGAGAGTGTCAGTGTGTTTTACTGTGCTAAACCTTGTTTGTAGGGACAGGGAAGGACAGTGATTGAAATTCTCATTGTGCTATACTGTGCTAAAGCATTCATCATCAACCATCTTTAAAAAAACATTTTTTATAGGGACAGAAAACTATAGGTAGGGAGAGTGTCAGTGTGTTTTACTGTGCTAAACCTTGTTTGTAGGGACAGGGAAGGACAGTGAGGGAAATTCTCATTGTGCTATACTGTGCTAAAGCATTCATCATCAACCATCTTTAAAAAAAAAATTTATAGGGACAGAAAACTATAGGTAGGGAGAGTGTCAGTGTGTTTTACTGTGCTAAACCTTGTTTGTAGGGACAGGGAAGGACAGTGAGGGAAATTCTCATTGTGCTATACTGTGCTAAAGCATTCATCATCAACCATCTTTAAAAAAAAAAAATTATAGGGACAGAAAACTATAGGTAGGGAGAGTGTCAGTGTGTTTTACTGTGCTAAACCTTGTTTGTAGGGACAGGGAAGGACAGTGAGGGAAATTCTCATTGTGCTATACTGTGCTAAAGCATTCATCATCAACCATCTTTAAAAAAACATTTTTTATAGGGACAGAAAACTATAGGTAGGGAGAGTGTCAGTGTGTTTTACTGTGCTAAACCTTGTTTGTAGGGACAGGGAAGGACAGTGAGGGAAATTCTCATTGTGCTATACTGTGCTAAAGCATTCATCATCAACCATCTTTAAAAAAAAAAATTTTTTATAGGGACAGAAAACTATAGGTAGGGAGAGTGTCAGTGTGTTTTACTGTGCTAAACCTTGTTTGTAGGGACAGGGAAGGACAGTGAGGGAAATTCTCATTGTGCTATACTGTGCTAAAGCATTCATCATCAACCATCTTTAAAAAAACATTTTTTATAGGGACAGAAAACTATAGGTAGGGAGAGTGTCAGTGTGTTTTACTGTGCTAAACCTTGTTTGTAGGGACAGGGAAGGACAGTGAGGGAAATTCTCATTGTGTTATACTGTGCTAAAGCATTCATCATCAACCATCTTTAAAAAAAAAAAATTATAGGGACAGAAAACTATAGGTAGGGAGAGTGTCAGTGTGTTTTACTGTGCTAAACCTTGTTTGTAGGGACAGGGAAGGACAGTGAGGGAAATTCTCATTGTGCTATACTGTGCTAAAGAATTCATCATCAACCATCTTTAAAAAAACATTTTTTATAGGGACAGAAAACTATAGGTAGGGAGAGTGTCAGTGTGTTTTACTGTGCTAAACCTTGTTTGTAGGGACAGGGAAGGACAGTGAGGGAAATTCTCATTGTGCTATACTGTGCTAAAGCATTCATCATCAACCATCTTTAAAAAAACATTTTTTATAGGGACAGAAAACTATAGGTAGGGAGAGTGTCAGTGTGTTTTACTGTGCTAAACCTTGTTTGTAGGGACAGGGAAGGACAGTGAGGGAAATTCTCATTGTGCTATACTGTGCTAAAGCATTCATCATCAACCATCTTTAAAAAAAAAATTTTTTATAGGGACAGAAAACTATAGGTAGGGGGAGTGTCAGTGTGTTTTACTGTGCTAAACCTTGTTTGTAGGGACAGGGAAGGACAGTGAGGGAAATTCTCATTGTGCTATACTGTGCTAAAGCATTCATCATCAACCATCTTTAAAAAAAAATTTTTTATAGGGACAGAAAACTATAGGTAGGGAGAGTGTCAGTGTGTTTTACTGTGCTAAACCTTGTTTGTAGGGACAGGGAAGGACAGTGAGGGAAATTCTCATTGTGCTATACTGTGCTAAAGCATTCATCATCAACCATCTTTAAAAAAAATAATGTATAGGGACAGAAAACTATAGGTAGGGAGAGTGTCAGTGTGTTTTACTGTGCTAAACCTTGTTTGTAGGGACAGGGAAGGACAGTGAGGGAAATTCTCATTGTGCTATACTGTGCTAAAGCATTCATCATCAACCATCTTTAAAAAAACATTTTTTATAGGGACAGAAAACTATAGATAGGGAGAGTGTCAGTGTGTTTTACTGTTCTAAACCTTGTTTGTAGGGACAGGGAAGGACAGTGAGGGAAATTCTCATTGTGCTATACTGTGCTAAAGCATTCATCATCAACCATCTTTAAAAAAAAAAATTTTTATAGGGACAGAAAACTATAGGTAGGGAGAGTGTCAGTGTGTTTTACTGTGCTAAACCTTGTTTGTAGGGACAGGGAAGGACAGTGAGGGAAATTCTCATTGTGCTATACTGTGCTAAAGCATTCATCATCAACCATCTTTAAAAAAACATTTTTTATAGGGACAGAAAACTATAGGTAGGGAGAGTGTCAGTGTGTTTTACTGTGCTAAACCTTGTTTGTAGGGACAGGGAAGGACAGTGAGGGAAATTCTCATTGTGCTATACTGTGCTAAAGCATTCATCATCAACCATCTTTAAAAAAAAAAAATTTTATAGGGACAGAAAACTATAGGTAGGGAGAGTGTCAGTGTGTTTTACTGTGCTAAACCTTGTTTGTAGGGACAGGGAAGGACAGTGAGGGAAATTCTCATTGTGCTATACTGTGCTAAAGCATTCATCATCAACCATCTTTAAAAAAACATTTTTTATAGGGACAGAAAACTATAGGTAGGGAGAGTGCCAGTGTGTTTTACTGTGCTAAACCTTGCTTGTAGGGACAGGGAAGGACAGTGAGGGAAATTCTCATTGTGCTATACTGTGCTAAAGCATTCATCATCAACCATCTTTAAAAAAACATTTTTTATAGGGACAGAAAACTATAGGTAGGGAGAGTGTCAGTGTGTTTTACTGTGCTAAACCTTGTTTGTAGGGACAGGGAAGGACAGTGAGGGAAATTCTCATTGTGCTATACTGTGCTAAAGCATTCATCATCAACCATCTTTAAAAAAAATTTTTTTTATAGGGACAGAAAACTATAGGTAGGGAGAGTGTCAGTGTGTTTTACTGTGCTAAACCTTGTTTGTAGGGACAGGGAAGGACAGTGAGGGAAATTCTCATTGTGCTATACTGTGCTAAAGCATTCATCATCAACCATCTTTAAAAAAACATTTTTTATAGGGACAGAAAACTATAGGTAGGGAGAGTGCCAGTGTGTTTTACTGTGCTAAACCTTGTTTGTAGGGACAGGGAAGGACAGTGAGGGAAATTCTCATTGTGCTATACTGTGCTAAAGCATTCATCATCAACCATCTTTAAAAAAAACATTTTTTATAGGGACAGAAAACTATAGGTAGGGAGAGTGTCAGTGTGTTTTACTGTGCTAAACCTTGTTTGTAGGGACAGGGAAGGACAGTGAGGGAAATTCTCATTGTGCTATACTGTGCTAAAGCATTCATCATCAACCATCTTTAAAAAAACATTTTTTATAGGGACAGAAAACTATAGGTAGGGAGAGTGTCAGTGTGTTTTACTGTGCTAAACCTTGTTTGTAGGGACAGGGAAGGACAGTGAGAGAAATTCTCATTGTGCTATACTGTGCTAAAGCATTCATCATCAACCATCTTTAAAAAAAAAAATTATAGGGACAGAAAACTATAGGTAGGGAGAGTGTCAGTGTGTTTTACTGTGCTAAACCTTGTTTGTAGGGACAGGGAAGGACAGTGAGGGAAATTCTCATTGTGCTATACTGTGCTAAAGCATTCATCATCAACCATCTTTAAAAAAACATTTTTTATAGGGACAGAAAACTATAGGTAGGGAGAGTGTCAGTGTGTTTTACTGTGCTAAACCTTGTTTGTAGGGACAGGGAAGGACAGTGAGGGAAATTCTCATTGTGCTATACTGTGCTAAAGCATTCATCATCAACCATCTTTAAAAAAAAAATTTTTTATAGGGACAGAAAACTATAGGTAGGGAGAGTGTCAGTGTGTTTTACTGTGCTAAACCTTGTTTGTAGGGACAGGGAAGGACAGTGAGGGAAATTCTCATTGTGTTATACTGTGCTAAAGCATTCATCATCAACCATCTTTAAAAAAACATTTTTTATAGGGACAGAAAACTATAGGTAGGGAGAGTGTCAGTGTGTTTTACTGTGCTAAACCTTGTTTGTAGGGACAGGGAAGGACAGTGAGGGAAATTCTCATTGTGCTATACTGTGCTAAAGCATTCATCATCAACCATCTTTAAAAAAACATTTTTTATAGGGACAGAAAACTATAGGTAGGGAGAGTGTCAGTGTGTTTTACTGTGCTAAACCTTGTTTGTAGGGACAGGGAAGGACAGTGAGGGAAATTCTCATTGTGCTATACTGTGCTAAAGCATTCATCATCAACCATCTTTAAAAAAAAAATTTTTTATAGGGACAGAAAACTATAGGTAGGGAGAGTGTCAGTGTGTTTTACTGTGCTAAACCTTGTTTGTAGGGACAGGGAAGGACAGTGAGGGAAATTCTCATTGTGCTATACTGTGCTAAAGCATTCATCATCAACCATCTTTAAAAAAACATTTTTTATAGGGACAGAAAACTATAGGTAGGGAGAGTGTCAGTGTGTTTTACTGTGCTAAACCTTGTTTGTAGGGACAGGGAAGGACAGTGAGGGAAATTCTCATTGTGCTATACTGTGCTAAAGCATTCATCATCAACCATCTTTAAAAAAAAAAAATATAGGGACAGAAAACTATAGGTAGGGAGAGTGTCAGTGTGTTTTACTGTGCTAAACCTTGTTTGTAGGGACAGGGAAGGACAGTGAGGGAAATTCTCATTGTGCTATACTGTGCTAAAGCATTCATCATCAACCATCTTTAAAAAAACATTTTTTATAGGGACAGAAAACTATAGGTAGGGAGAGTGTCAGTGTGTTTTACTGTGCTAAACATTGTTTGTAGGGACAGGGAAGGACAGTGAGGGAAATTCTCATTGTGCTATACTGTGCTAAAGCATTCATCATCAACCATCTTTAAAAAAAAAATTTTTTATAGGGACAGAAAACTATAGGTAGGGAGAGTGTCAGTGTGTTTTACTGTGCTAAACCTTGTTTGTAGGGACAGGGAAGGACAGTGAGGGAAATTCTCATTTTGCTATACTGTGCTAAAGTATTCATCATCAACCATCTTTAAAAAAACATTTTTTATAGGGACAGAAAACTATAGGTAGGGAGAGTGTCAGTGTGTTTTACTGTGCTAAACCTTGTTTGTAGGGACAGGGAAGGACAGTGAGGGAAATTCTCATTGTGCTATACTGTGCTAAAGCATTCATCATCAACCATCTTTAAAAAAAAAAATTTATAGGGACAGAAAACTATAGGTAGGGAGAGTGTCAGTGTATTTTACTGTGCTAAACCTTGTTTGTAGGGACAGGGAAGGACAGTGAGGGAAATTCTCATTGTGCTATACTGTGCTAAAGCATTCATCATCAACCATCTTTAAAAAAACATTTTTTATAGGGACAGAAAACTATAGGTAGGGAGAGTGTCAGTGTGTTTTACTGTGCTAAACCTTGTTTGTAGGGACAGGGAAGGACAGTGAGGGAAATTCTCATTGTGCTATACTGTGCTAAAGCATTCATCATCAACCATCTTTAAAAAATAATAATTATAGGGACAGAAAACTATAGGTAGGGAGAGTGTCAGTGTGTTTTACTGTGCTAAACCTTGTTTGTAGGGACAGGGAAGGACAGTGAGGGAAATTCTCATTGTGCTATACTGTGCTAAAGCATTCATCATCAACCATCTTTAAAAAAACATTTTTTATAGGGACAGAAAACTATAGGTAGGGAGAGTGTCAGTGTGTTTTACTGTGCTAAACCTTGTTTGTAGGGACAGGGAAGGACAGTGAGGGAAATTCTCATTGTGCTATACTGTGCTAAAGCATTCATCATCAACCATCTTTAAAAAAACATTTTTTATAGGGACAGAAAACTATAGGTAGGGAGAGTGTCAGTGTGTTTTACTGTGCTAAACCTTGTTTGTAGGGACAGGGAAGGACAGTGAGGGAAATTCTCATTGTGCTATACTGTGCTAAAGCATTCATCATCAACCATCTTTAAAAAAAAATTTTTTTATAGGGACAGAAAACTATAGGTAGGGAGAGTGTCAGTGTGTTTTACTGTGCTAAACCTTGTTTGTAGGGACAGGGAAGGACAGTGAGGGAAATTCTCATTGTGCTATACTGTGCTAAAGCATTCATCATCAACCATCTTTAAAAAAAAAAAAATTATAGGGACAGAAAACTATAGGTAGGGAGAGTGTCAGTGTGTTTTACTGTGCTAAACCTTGTTTGTAGGGACAGGGAAGGACAGTGAGGGAAATTCTCATTGTGCTATACTGTGCTAAAGCATTCATCATCAACCATCTTTAAAAAAAAAAAATTTATAGGGACAGAAAACTATAGGTAGGGAGAGTGGCAGTGTGTTTTACTGTGCTAAACCTTGTTTGTAGGGACAGGGAAGGACAGTGAGGGAAATTCTCATTGTGCTATACTGTGCTAAAGCATTCATCATCAACCATCTTTAAAAAAACATTTTTTATAGGGACAGAAAACTACAGGTAGGGAGAGTGTCAGTGTGTTTTACTGTGCTAAACCTTGTTTGTAGGGACAGGGAAGGACAGTGAGGGAAATTCTCATTGTGCTATACTGTGCTAAAGCATTCATCATCAACCATCTTTAAAAAAAAAAATTATAGGGACAGAAAACTATAGGTAGGGAGAGTGTCAGTGTGTTTTACTGTGCTAAACCTTGTTTGTAGGGACAGGGAAGGACAGTGAGGGAAATTCTCATTGTGCTATACTGTGCTAAAGCATTCATCATCAACCATCTTTAAAAAAACATTTTTTATAGGGACAGAAAACTATAGGTAGGGAGAGTGTCAGTGTGTTTTACTGTGCTAAACCTTGTTTGTAGGGACAGGGAAGGACAGTGAGGGAAATTCTCATTGTGCTATACTGTGCTAAAGCATTCATCATCAACCATCTTTAAAAAAAATTTTTTATAGGGACAGAAAACTATAGGTAGGGAGAGTGTCAGTGTGTTTTACTGTGCTAAACCTTGTTTGTAGGGACAGGGAAGGACAGTGAGGGAAATTCTCATTGTGCTATACTGTGCTAAAGCATTCATCATCAACCATCTTTAAAAAAACATTTTTTATAGGGACAGAAAACTATAGGTAGGGAGAGTGTCAGTGTGTTTTACTGTGCTAAACCTTGTTTGTAGGGACAGGGAAGGACAGTGAGGGAAATTCTCATTGTGCTATACTGTGCTAAAGCATTCATCATCAACCATCTTTAAAAAAAAAAAAAAATTATAGGGACAGAAAACTATAGGTAGGGAGAGTGTCAGTGTGTTTTACTGTGCTAAACCTTGTTTGTAGGGACAGGGAAGGACAGTGAGGGAAATTCTCATTGTGCTATACTGTGCTAAAGCATTCATCATCAACCATCTTTAAAAAAACATTTTTTATAGGGACAGAAAACTATAGGTAGGGAGAGTGTCAGTGTGTTTTACTGTGCTAAACCTTGTTTGTAGGGACAGGGAAGGACAGTGAGGGAAATTCTCATTGTGCTATACTGTGCTAAAGCATTCATCATCAACCATCTTTAAAAAAACATTTTTTATAGGGACAGAAAACTATAGGTAGGGAGAGTGTCAGTGTGTTTTACTGTGCTAAACCTTGTTTGTAGGGACAGGGAAGGACAGTGAGGGAAATTCTCATTGTGCTATACTGTGCTAAAGCATTCATCATCAACCATCTTTAAAAAAAAAAAATTATAGGGACAGAAAACTATAGGTAGGGAGAGTGTCAGTGTGTTTTACTGTGCTAAACCTTGTTTGTAGGGACAGGGAAGGACAGTGAGGGAAATTCTCATTGTGCTATACTGTGCTAAAGCATTCATCATCAACCATCTTTAAAAAAACATTTTTTATAGGGACAGAAAACTATAGGTAGGGAGAGTGTCAGTGTGTTTCACTGTGCTAAACCTTGTTTGGAGGGACAGGGAAGGACAGTGAGGGAAATTCTCATTGTGCTATACTGTGCTAAAGCATTCATCATCAACCATCTTTAAAAAAAAAAATTTATAGGGACAGAAAACTATAGGTAGGGAGAGTGTCAGTGTGTTTTACTGTGCTAAACCTTGTTTGTAGGGACAGGGAAGGACAGTGAGGGAAATTCTCATTGTGCTATACTGTGCTAAAGCATTCATCATCAACCATCTTTAAAAAAAAAAAAAATTATAGGGACAGAAAACTATAGGTAGGGAGAGTGTCAGTGTGTTTTACTGTGCTAAACCTTGTTTGTAGGGACAGGGAAGGACAGTGAGGGAAATTCTCATTGTGCTATACTGTGCTAAAGCATTCATCATCAACCATCTTTAAAAAAAAAAATTTATAGGGACAGAAAACTATAGGTAGGGAGAGTGTCAGTGTGTTTTACTGTGCTAAACCTTGTTTGTAGGGACAGGGAAGGACAGTGAGGGAAATTCTCATTGTGCTATACTGTGCTAAAGCATTCATCATCAACCATCTTTAAAAAAAATAAAATTATAGGGACAGAAAACTATAGGTAGGGAGAGTGTCAGTGTGTTTTACTGTGCTAAACCTTGTTTGTAGGGACAGGGAAGGACAGTGAGGGAAATTCTCATTGTGCTATACTGTGCTAAAGCATTCATCATCAACCATCTTTAAAAAAACTTTTTTTATAGGGACAGAAAACTATAGGTAGGGAGAGTGTCAGTGTGTTTTACTGTGCTAAACCTTGTTTGTAGGGACAGGGAAGGACAGTGAGGGAAATTCTCATTGTGCTATACTGTGCTAAAGCATTCATCATCAACCATCTTTAAAAAAAAAAAATTATAGGGACAGAAAACTATAGGTAGGGAGAGTGTCAGTGTGTTTTACTGTGCTAAACCTTGTTTGTAGGGACAGGGAAGGACAGTGAGGGAAATTCTCATTGTGCTATACTGTGCTAAAGCATTCATCATCAACCATCTTTAAAAAAACATTTTTTATAGGGACAGAAAACTATAGGTAGGGAGAGTGTCAGTGTGTTTTACTGTGCTAAACCTTGTTTGTAGGGACAGGGAAGGACAGTGAGGGAAATTCTCATTGTGCTATACTGTGCTAAAGCATTCATCATCAACCATCTTTAAAAAAAAATAAAAATTATAGGGACAGAAAACTATAGGTAGGGAGAGTGTCAGTGTGTTTTACTGTGCTAAACCTTGTTTGTAGGGACAGGGAAGGACAGTGAGGGAAATTCTCATTGTGCTATACTGTGCTAAAGCATTCATCATCAACCATCTTTAAAAAAACATTTTTTATAGGGACAGAAAACTATAGGTAGGGAGAGTGTCAGTGTGTTTTACTGTGCTAAACCTTGTTTGTAGGGACAGGGAAGGACAGTGAGGAAAATTCTCATTGTGCTATACTGTGCTAAAGCATTCATCATCAACCATCTTTAAAAAAACATTTTTTATAGGGACAGAAAACTATAGGTAGGGAGAGTGTCAGTGTGTTTTACTGTGCTAAACCTTGTTTGTAGGGACAGGGAAGGACAGTGAGGGAAATTCTCATTGTGCTATACTGTGCTAAAGCATTCATCATCAACCATCTTTAAAAAAAAAAATTTTTATAGGGACAGAAAACTATAGGTAGGGAGAGTGTCAGTGTGTTTTACTGTGCTAAACCTTGTTTGTAGGGACAGGGAAGGACAGTGAGGGAAATTCTCATTGTGCTATACTGTGCTAAAGCATTCATCATCAACCATCTTTAAAAAAACATTTTTTATAGGGACAGAAAACTATAGGTAGGGAGAGTGTCAGTGTGTTTCACTGTGCTAAACCTTGTTTGGAGGGACAGGGAAGGACAGTGAGGGAAATCCTCATTGTGCTATACTGTGCTAAAGCATTCATCATCAACCATCTTTAAAAAAAAAAATTTATAGGGACAGAAAACTATAGGTAGGGAGAGTGTCAGTGTGTTTTACTGTGCTAAACCTTGTTTGTAGGGACAGGGAAGGACAGTGAGGGAAATTCTCATTGTGCTATACTGTGCTAAAGCATTCATCATCAACCATCTTTAAAAAAAATTTTTTATAGGGACAGAAAACTATAGGTAGGGAGAGTGTCAGTGTGTTTTACTGTGCTAAACCTTGTTTGTAGGGACAGGGAAGGACAGTGAGGGAAATTCTCATTGTGCTATACTGTGCTAAAGCATTCATCATCAACCATCTTTAAAAAAATATTTTTTTATAGGGACAGAAAACTATAGGTAGGGAGAGTGTCAGTGTGTTTTACTGTGCTAAACCTTGTTTGTAGGGACAGGGAAGGACAGTGAGGGAAATTCTCATTGTGCTATACTGTGCTAAAGCATTCATCATCAACCATCTTTAAAAAAACATTTTTTATAGGGACAGAAAACTATAGGTAGGGAGAGTGTCAGTGTGTTTTACTGTGCTAAACCTTGTTTGTAGGGACAGGGAAGGACAGTGAGGGAAATTCTCATTGTGCTATACTGTGCTAAAGCATTCATCATCAACCATCTTTAAAAAAAAAAAAATTATAGGGACAGAAAACTATAGGTAGGGAGAGTGTCAGTGTGTTTTACTGTGCTAAACCTTGTTTGTAGGGACAGGGAAGGACAGTGAGGGAAATTCTCATTGTGCTATACTGTGCTAAAGCATTCATCATCAACCATCTTTAAAAAAACATTTTTTATAGGGACAGAAAACTATAGGTAGGGAGAGTGTCAGTGTGTTTTACTGTGCTAAACCTTGTTTGTAGGGACAGGGAAGGACAGTGAGGGAAATTCTCATTGTGCTATACTGTGCTAAAGCATTCATCATCAACCATCTTTAAAAAAACATTTTTTATAGGGACAGAAAACTATAGGTAGGGAGAGTGTCAGTGTGTTTTACTGTGCTAAACATTGTTTGTAGGGTCAGGGAAGGACAGTGAGGGAAATTCTCATTGTGCTATACTGTGCTAAAGCATTCATCATCAACCATCTTAAAAAAAAATTTTTATAGGGACAGAAAACTATAGGTAGGGAGAGTGTCAGTGTGTTTTACTGTGCTAAACCTTGTTTGTAGGGACAGGGAAGGACAGTGAGGGAAATTCTCATTGTGCTATACTGTGCTAAAGCATTCATCATCAACCATCTTTAAAAAAACATTTTTTATAGGGACAGAAAACTATAGGTAGGGAGAGTGTCAGTGTGTTTTACTGTGCTAAACCTTGTTTGTAGGGACAGGGAAGGACAGTGAGGGAAATTCTCATTGTGCTATACTGTGCTAAAGCATTCATCATCAACCATCTTTAAAAAAAAAAAATTATAGGGACAGAAAACTATAGGTAGGGAGAGTGTCAGTGTGTTTTACTGTGCTAAACCTTGTTTGTAGGGACAGGGAAGGACAGTGAGGGAAATTCTCATTGTGCTATACTGTGCTAAAGCATTCATCATCAACCATCTTTAAAAAAAAAATTTTATAGGGACAGAAAACTATAGGTAGGGAGAGTGTCAGTGTGTTTTACTGTGCTAAACCTTGTTTGTAGGGACAGGGAAGGACAGTGAGGGAAATTCTCATTGTGCTATACTGTGCTAAAGCATTCATCATCAACCATCTTTAAAAAAAAAATTTTTTATAGGGACAGAAAACTATAGGTAGGGAGAGTGTCAGTGTGTTTTACTGTGCTAAACCTTGTTTGTAGGGACAGGGAAGGACAGTGAGGGAAATTTTCATTGTGCTATACTGTGCTAAAGCATTCATCATCAACCATCTTTAAAAAAACATTTTTTATAGGGACAGAAAACTATAGGTAGGGAGAGTGCCAGTGTGTTTTACTGTGCTAAACCTTGTTTGTAGGGACAGGGAAGGACAGTGAGGGAAATTCTCATTGTGCTATACTGTGCTAAAGCATTCATCATCAACCATCTTTAAAAAAACATTTTTTATAGGGACAGAAAACTATAGGTAGGGAGAGTGTCAGTGTGTTTTACTGTGCTAAACCTTGTTTGTAGGGACAGGGAAGGACAGTGAGGGAAATTATCATTGTGCTATACTGTGCTAAAGCATTCATCATCAACCATCTTTAAAAAAAAAAAAATTTATAGGGACAGAAAACTATAGGTAGGGAGAGTGTCAGTGTGTTTTACTGTGCTAAACCTTGTTTGTAGGGACAGGGAAGGACAGTGAGGGAAATTCTCATTGTGCTTTACTGTGCTAAAGCATTCATCATCAACCATCTTTAAAAAAACATTTTTTATAGGGACAGAAAACTATAGGTAGGGAGAGTGTCAGTGTGTTTTACTGTGCTAAACCTTGTTTGTAGGGACAGGGAAGGACAGTGAGGGAAATTCTCATTGTGCTATACTGTGCTAAAGCATTCATCATCAACCATCTTTAAAAAAATAATTTTTTATAGGGACAGAAAACTATAGGTAGGGAGAGTGTCAGTGTGTTTTACTGTGCTAAACCTTGTTTGTAGGGACAGGGAAGGACAGTGAGGGAAATTCTCATTGTGCTATACTGTGCTAAAGCATTCATCATCAACCATCTTTAAAAAAACATTTTTTATAGGGACAGAAAACTATAGGTAGGGAGAGTGTCAGTGTGTTTTACTGTGCTAAACCTTGTTTGTAGGGACAGGGAAGGACAGTGAGGGAAATTCTCATTGTGCTATACTGTGCTAAAGCATTCATCATCAACCATCTTTAAAAAAAAAAAAATTATAGGGACAGAAAACTATAGGTAGGGAGAGTGTCAGTGTGTTTTACTGTGCTAAACCTTGTTTGTAGGGACAGGGAAGGACAGTGAGGGAAATTCTCATTGTGCTATACTGTGCTAAAGCATTCATCATCAACCATCTTTAAAAAAACATTTTTTATAGGGACAGAAAACTATAGGTAGGGAGAGTGTCACTGTGTTTTACTGTGCTAAACCTTGTTTGTAGGGACAGGGAAGGACAGTGAGGGAAATTCTCATTGTGCTATACTGTGCTAAAGCATTCATCATCAACCATCTTTAAAAAAACATTTTTTATAGGGACAGAAAACTATAGGTAGGGAGAGTGTCAGTGTGTTTTACTGTGCTAAACATTGTTTGTAGGGTCAGGGAAGGACAGTGAGGGAAATTCTCATTGTGCTATACTGTGCTAAAGCATTCATCATCAACCATCTTAAAAAAATTTTTTTTATAGGGACAGAAAACTATAGGTAGGGAGAGTGTCAGTGTGTTTTACTGTGCTAAACCTTGTTTGTAGGGACAGGGAAGGACAGTGAGGGAAATTCTCATTGTGCTATACTGTGCTAAAGCATTCATCATCAACCATCTTTAAAAAAACATTTTTTATAGGGACAGAAAACTATAGGTAGGGAGAGTGTCAGTGTGTTTTACTGTGCTAAACCTTGTTTGTAGGGACAGGGAAGGACAGTGAGGGAAATTCTCATTGTGCTATACTGTGCTAAAGCATTCATCATCAACCATCTTTAAAAAAAAAAAATTATAGGGACAGAAAACTATAGGTAGGGAGAGTGTCAGTGTGTTTTACTGTGCTAAACCTTGTTTGTAGGGACAGGGAAGGACAGTGAGGGAAATTCTCATTGTGCTATACTGTGCTAAAGCATTCATCATCAACCATCTTTAAAAAAAATTTTTTATAGGGACAGAAAACTATAGGTAGGGAGAGTGTCAGTGTGTTTTACTGTGCTAAACCTTGTTTGTAGGGACAGGGAAGGACAGTGAGGGAAATTCTCATTGTGCTATACTGTGCTAAAGCATTCATCATCAACCATCTTTAAAAAAAAAAAATTTTATAGGGACAGAAAACTATAGGTAGGGAGAGTGTCAGTGTGTTTTACTGTGCTAAACCTTGTTTGTAGGGACAGGGAAGGACAGTGAGGGAAATTCTCATTGTGCTATACTGTGCTAAAGCATTCATCATCAACCATCTTTAAAAAAACATTTTTTATAGGGACAGAAAACTATAGGTAGGGAGAGTGCCAGTGTGTTTTACTGTGCTAAACCTTGTTTGTAGGGACAGGGAAGGACAGTGAGGGAAATTCTCATTGTGCTATACTGTGCTAAAGCATTCATCATCAACCATCTTTAAAAAAACATTTTTTATAGGGACAGAAAACTATAGGTAGGGAGAGTGTCAGTGTGTTTTACTGTGCTAAACCTTGTTTGTAGGGACAGGGAAGGACAGTGAGGGAAATTATCATTGTGCTATACTGTGCTAAAGCATTCATCATCAACCATCTTTAAAAAAAAAAAAATTTATAGGGACAGAAAACTATAGGTAGGGAGAGTGTCAGTGTGTTTTACTGTGCTAAACCTTGTTTGTAGGGACAGGGAAGGACAGTGAGGGAAATTCTCATTGTGCTTTACTGTGCTAAAGCATTCATCATCAACCATCTTTAAAAAAACATTTTTTATAGGGACAGAAAACTATAGGTAGGGAGAGTGTCAGTGTGTTTTACTGTGCTAAACCTTGTTTGTAGGGACAGGGAAGGACAGTGAGAGAAATTCTCATTGTGCTATACTGTGCTAAAGCATTCATCATCAACCATCTTTAAAAAAAAAATTATAGGGACAGAAAACTATAGGTAGGGAGAGTGTCAGTGTGTTTTACTGTGCTAAACCTTGTTTGTAGGGACAGGGAAGGACAGTGAGGGAAATTCTCATTGTGCTATACTGTGCTAAAGCATTCATCATCAACCATCTTTAAAAAAACATTTTTTATAGGGACAGAAAACTATAGGTAGGGAGAGTGTCAGTGTGTTTTACTGTGCTAAACCTTGTTTGTAGGGACAGGGAAGGACAGTGAGGGAAATTCTCATTGTGCTATACTGTGCTAAAGCATTCATCATCAACCATCTTTAAAAAAAATTTTTTTATAGGGACAGAAAACTATAGGTAGGGAGAGTGTCAGTGTGTTTTACTGTGCTAAACCTTGTTTGTAGGGACAGGGAAGGACAGTGAGGGAAATTCTCATTGTGCTATACTGTGCTAAAGCATTCATCATCAACCATCTTTAAAAAAACATTTTTTATAGGGACAGAAAACTATAGGTAGGGAGAGTGTCAGTGTGTTTTACTGTGCTAAACCTTGTTTGTAGGGACAGGGAAGGACAGTGAGGGAAATTCTCATTGTGCTATACTGTGCTAAAGCATTCATCATCAACCATCTTTAAAAAAAAAAATTTTTATAGGGACAGAAAACTATAGGTAGGGAAAGTGTCAGTGTGTTTTACTGTGCTAAACCTTGTTTGTAGGGACAGGGAAGGACAGTGAGGGAAATTCTCATTGTGCTATACTGTGCTAAAGCATTCATCATCAACCATCTTTAAAAAAACATTTTTTATAGGGACAGAAAACTATAGGTAGGGAGAGTGTCAGTGTGTTTTACCGTGCTAAACCTTGTTTGTAGGGACAGGGAAGGACAGTGAGGGAAATTCTCATTGTGCTATACTGTGCTAAAGCATTCATCATCAAGCATCTTTTAAAAAAATTTTTATAGGGACAGAAAACTATAGGTAGGGAGAGTGTCAGTGTGTTTTACTGTGCTAAACCTTGTTTGTAGGGACAGGGAAGGACAGTGAGGGAAATTCTCATTGTGCTATACTGTGCTAAAGCATTCATCATCAACCATCTTTAAAAAAACATTTTTTATAGGGACAGAAAACTATAGGTAGGGAGAGTGTCAGTGTGTTTTACTGTGCTAAACATTGTTTGTAGGGACAGGGAAGGACAGTGAGGGAAATTCTCATTGTGCTATACTGTGCTAAAGCATTCATCATCAACCATCTTTAAAAAAAAAAAGATTTATAGGGACAGAAAACTATAGGTAGGGAGAGTGTCAGTGTGTTTTACTGTGCTAAACCTTGTTTGTAGGGACAGGGAAGGACAGTGAGGGAAATTCTCATTGTGCTACACTGTGCTAAAGCATTCATCATCAACCATCTTTAAAAAAACATTTTTTATAGGGACAGAAAACTATAGGTAGGGAGAGTGTCAGTGTGTTTTACTGTGCTAAACCTTGTTTGTAGGGACAGGGAAGGACAGTGAGGGAAATTCTCATTGTGCTATACTGTGCTAAAGCATTCATCATCAACCATCTTTAAAAAAAAATTTTTTATAGGGACAGAAAACTATAGGTAGGGAGAGTGTCAGTGTGTTTTACTGTGCTAAACCTTGTTTGTAGGGACAGGGAAGGACAGTGAGGGAAATTCTCATTGTGCTATACTGTGCTAAAGCATTCATCATCAACCATCTTTAAAAAAACATTTTTTATAGGGACAGAAAACTATAGGTAGGGAGAGTGTCAGTGTGTTTTACTGTGCTAAACCTTGTTTGTAGGGACAGGGAAGGACAGTGAGGGAAATTCTCATTGTGCTATACTGTGCTAAAGCATTCATCATCAACCATCTTTAAAAAAACATTTTTTATAGGGACAGAAAACTATAGGTAGGGAGAGTGTCAGTGTGTTTTACTGTGCTAAACCTTGTTTGTAGGGACAGGGAAGGACAGTGAGGGAAATTCTCATTGTGCTATACTGTGCTAAAGCATTCATCATCAACCATCTTTAAAAAAAAAAAAATTATAGGGACAGAAAACTATAGGTAGGGAGAGTGTCAGTGTGTTTTACTGTGCTAAACCTTGTTTGTAGGGACAGGGAAGGACAGTGAGGGAAATTCTCATTGTGCTATACTGTGCTAAAGCATTCATCATCAACCATCTTTAAAAAAACATTTTTTATAGGGACAGAAAACTATAGGTAGGGAGAGTGTCAGTGTGTTTTACTGTGCTAAACCTTGTTTGTAGGGACAGGGAAGGACAGTGAGGGAAATTCTCATTGTGCTATACTGTGCTAAAGCATTCATCATCAACCATCTTTAAAAAAACATTTTTTATAGGGACAGAAAACTATAGGTAGGGAGAGTGTCAGTGTGTTTTACTGTGCTAAACCTTGTTTGTAGGGACAGGGAAGGACAGTGAGGGAAATTCTCATTGTGCTATACTGTGCTAAAGCATTCATCATCAACCATCTTTAAAAAAAAAATTTTTTATAGGGACAGAAAACTATAGGTAGGGAGAGTGTCAGTGTGTTTTACTGTGCTAAACCTTGTTTGTAGGGACAGGGAAGGACAGTGAGGGAAATTCTCATTGTGCTATACTGTGCTAAAGCATTCATCATCAACCATCTTTAAAAAA
This sequence comes from Rana muscosa, assembly GCA_029206835.1. Taxonomy (NCBI): domain Eukaryota; kingdom Metazoa; phylum Chordata; class Amphibia; order Anura; family Ranidae; genus Rana; species Rana muscosa. Next base: position 158,011,335 of record CM055127.1, on the reverse strand, counting down.
ACATTTTTTATAGGGACAGAAAACTATAGGTAGGGAGAGTGTCAGTGTGTTTCACTGTGCTAAACCTTGTTTGGAGGGACAGGGAAGGACAGTGAGGGAAATTCTCATTGTGCTATACTGTGCTAAAGCATTCATCATCAACCATCTTTAAAAAAAAAAATTATAGGGACAGAAAACTATAGGTAGGGAGAGTGTCAGTGTGTTTTACTGTGCTAAACCTTGTTTGTAGGGACAGGGAAGGACAGTGAGGGAAATTCTCATTGTGCTATACTGTGCTAAAGCATTCATCATCAACCATCTTTAAAAAAAAATTTTTATAGGGACAGAAAACTATAGGTAGGGAGAGTGTCAGTGTGTTTTACTGTGCTAAACCTTGTTTGTAGGGACAGGTAAGGACAGTGAGGGAAATTCTCATTGTGCTATACTGTGCTAAAGCATTCATCATCAACCATCTTTAAAAAAAAATTTTTTATAGGGACAGAAAACTATAGGTAGGGAGAGTGTCAGTGTGTTTTACTGTGCTAAACCTTGTTTGTAGGGACAGGGAAGGACAGTGAGGGAAATTCTCATTGTGCTATACTGTGCTAAAGCATTCATCATCAACCATCTTTAAAAAAAAAAAAATTATAGGGACAGAAAACTATAGGTAGGGAGAGTGTCAGTGTGTTTTACTGTGCTAAACCTTGTTTGTAGGGACAGGGAAGGACAGTGAGGGAAATTCTCATTGTGCTATACTGTGCTAAAGCATTCATCATCAACCATCTTTAAAAAAACATTTTTTATAGGGACAGAAAACTATAGGTAGGGAGAGTGTCAGTGTGTTTTACTGTGCTAAACCTTGTTTGTAGGGACAGGGAAGGACAGTGAGGGAAATTCTCATTGTGCTATACTGTGCTAAAGCATTCATCATCAACCATCTTTAAAAAAAAATTTTTTATAGGGACAGAAAACTATAGGTAGTGTGAGGGGGTTAGCTCGGCAGCGGGTGTGTGTGACCCCCGGGATGGGCTCCCCACACAAAAACAGGCCCAGCAGACGGAGGTTGTGGTTTTCAAAATCAAAAAGGTGCGGTTTATTTTCTATTTACAGTGACAAAAACACAGCAAAGCAAAAGAAACATAAACAAAATAAATCCTGGTCAATTTGACCTCTGACTAAACATACAGGTTTCCTAACTAACAACTGGGATCAGCCTAGTGCTGTCCTAGTCCCTAAGTCCCTGGTTTTAAATGTCCAAGCAAATAGCCACACAGGCTTTGTCTCACCGCACAAGGGTTCACTCTCTCCAGGAAGTCCACACAGGTCTGCTTCCAGGCATGAGCTAACCCCTAATGAAGCTGGGAGTTCTTATAGAGGCCTAAATGAGCAGACAAGCTTCAGCTGGTCTCATCAACTCCCTGTCTGCACGACGCCCCACACTCTCCCTAGAGGTATGAGTCATCCATGAGCCCACTATCCTCAGCTGGGCTTATACAACTCTCCACCTAGTTGTATAAGTCGGCGTAAAGCCTGAATCTGGGCGAAATATATCTACCCCCCTGGATGCAACCAGGTGACTTTACCTTCCTGCTGTCACATACCCCCCCCCTCTTGTTTTAACCTCGGGGTTGGAACACCAGCAATCAGGCATTCATGTACTCGAGACAAAGCATCCACATTCCCCATTTGAACGCCAGGGCGATGCTTTACTGTGAAGTTGAATTCCTGGAGGGCCAGGAACCACCTATTCACTCTTCTATTTGTTTCCTTGTTTTGAGCCATCCACTTTAACGGAGCGTGATCCGTAACCATGTCAAAGTGCCTACCTAGCAGGTAGTACCGAAGGGAATCTAGAGCCCACTTCACCGCTAAACACTCCTTTTCAATGGTGGCTTAATTTACCTCATGGGACTTCAACTTCCTGCTGAGGTAAATGACTGGGTGCTCTTCCCCGTTCCAGACCTGGGACAATACTGCTCCTAACCCCACATCTGACGCATCACTTTGTACGACAAAGTCTTTAGAGAAGTCGGGTGAGTACAACACTGGCTGGCTACATAAGGCTTGTTTCAAGAATTGGAATGCTGCCTCAGCCTCGGGGGTCCATTTAATCATGACCGACCCTTTCCCCTTCGTCAGGTTGGTTAGGGGCACAGCCTTAGAAGCAAAGTGGGGAATGAATCGCCGATAATACCCAGCGATTCCCAGAAAGGCTCGTACCTGCTTCTTGCTGTTGGGACGTGGCCAACTCTGGATGGCCTCGACTTTGTTGAGTTGGGGTTTTATTACTCCCCTCCCAATGGTGTACCCAAGATATTTGGCCTCCTCCTGCCCAATGGTACACTTCTTGGGGTTAGCCGTAAACCCCGCTTCCCGAACAGAGTCCAGGACTGCTTGCACTTTTGGCAGATGTGAGGCCCAATCTGTGCTATGGACAATTACGTCATCCAGGTAAGCCGCAGCATACTTCCGATGGGGCCTCAGCATCTGGTCCATTTTCCGCTGGAATGTGGCCGGCGCATTCTGTAACCCGAACGGCATTCTTTTATATTGGAACGCCCCGTCTGGGGTTACAAATGCGGTTTTCTCTTTGGCCGACTTGGCCAGGGGGATTTGCCAATACCCTTTTGTGAGGTCAAGAGTCGTCATGTATCGGGCTGTTCCCAGCCGGTCGATCAACTCATCTATACGTGGCATGGGGTAGGTGTCAAATTTTGTAACTTTGTTCAACTGACGAAAATCGTTACAAAATCGCCAGCTCCCATCCGGTTTAGGCACCAACACAATGGGACTAGACCAATCACTTTGGGACTCCTCTATCACCCCTAAGTTCAGCATTTTCTGTACTTCCTCCCGTATTGCCTCCCGTCGGGCCTCTGGGATCCGATAGGGTTTTAACTTCACCCTTTCACCGGGCGGGGTAATAATGTCATGCTCTACCCCAGATGTTTGTCCCGGCAGCTCAGAGAATACCTCCTTGTTGCGAAGCACAAACTCCTTAACCTCCTGTTGTTGGGGTTGTGACAAGGTGGCTGCGATTCCAACCTCAGGAATCACGCAACCAGTTTGAGCTGGTGACCAAGTGTCTGCGACTAGGGACTCCCTATCCCTCCAGGCTTTCAACAGATTAACGTGATAGATCTGTTCGGGCTTTCGCCTTCCTGGTTGTCTGACCTTGTAATTCACTTCGCTCACTTTTTCCATTATCTCGTAGGGGCCTTGCCATTTGGCAAGGAATTTACTTTCAACCGTAGGGACCAGTACCAGTATCCTATCCCCCGGGGAAAAGGTACGGGTCTTGGCTCCACGGTTGTACACTCTCTGCTGTGCTAACTGCGCTTGGGCCAAATGTTCCTTCACGATGGGCATTACCTGTGCAATTCGGTCTTGCATCAGGGCGACATGCTCAATCACACTCCTGTGGGGAGAACTCTCACTTTCCCAAGTTTCCTTGGCAATATCCAACAGGCCTCTTGGGTGTCTCCCATACAGTAACTCAAAGGGGGAGAATCCCGTAGAGGATTGGGGCACCTCCCTAATAGCAAACATCAGATAAGGAAGTAGACAGTCCCAATCCTTTCCATCTCTATCCACCACTTTCTTCAACATTTGTTTTAGGGTTTTGTTGAATCTTTCAACCAGCCCATCGGTTTGGGGGTGATACACAGATGTACGTAATTGCGTCACTTTGAACAATTTACATAGCTCCTTCATAACCCGGGACATAAAGGGTGTACCTTGGTCCGTAAGCAGTTCTTTACAAATACCCACCCGGCTAAACACAAGAGATAGCTCTTTGGCTATGGTTTTGGCCGAGGTATTTCGGAGAGGGATCGCTTCTGGATAACGGGTGGCATAGTCCATTATAACTAATATGTACTGGTGCCCCCTAGCGGACTTGATTATAGGACCTACCAAATCCATGGCGATCCTCTCAAACGGGACCTCAATGATGGGTAGAGGGACCAGCGGGCTACGGAAATGTGGCATCGGGGCCGACCTCTGACACACAGGGCAGGAGGAACAATAATTTTCTATGTCCTTCATCACCCCCGGCCAATAGAATCTCTGTAATACCCTCTCTCGGGTTTTCTCTGTCCCCAGATGACCTCCAAGAATGTGCCCATGGGCCAACTCCAACACCAACTTCCTGTACGGTTTGGGCACCACAAGCTGCTCAACGGTTTCTTCTGCCCTTTTTGCCACCCGATACAGTAGGTCCTTCTCTACGCTGAAGTATGGGTAAGTGCAGGTATTATCTGGGTTCACTAACTCGCCATCTATTTTCACTACGTTTTCCCGTGCCTTTATTAGGGCGGGGTCTTTCAACTGTTCTGTGGCAAAGTTTTCCCTGTGAACCTCAAGATCAGAAAACTCCACAGACGGTAGGTTTTCGTCTGAGGAGGTGGGCTCCTCTCCAGTTTCTTGAGTCTCCCCTGCCAATACTGACAAGGGAAATTCCGGAGAGTCCTCACCACTCTCAGGGGAGTTCTGGCTATCACATTCCTGGTACATAGGGGCACCAGTGGGGGGCTCAGGATCATCCCACAGTTCCCAGAACTTCGGAAAATCCCTTCCCACAATGGCGTCATGCGGTAACTGAGATACTAAGCCCACTGGATGAGAGAGGGTACCTTTGGGGGTCTCGAAACACACTGTAGTCACTGGATACTCTCGGGTGTCCCCATGCACACAAATAACAGCTACCTTGCTATTCCCAGAGACCTCTGTTTTAACTAACTCAGCCTTTATCAGGGTCACAAGGCTACCTGAATCCAGCAATACCACAACATTTCTACCATTAACACACATTTTGCATAAATGTTTCTCAGTTCCTCGAATGGCAGTGCATGCGACTGTCGCACACAGCGACTGACGTCTGCCCGTCAGAAAGTCACACTGCATGGGTTCCTCCACAACCGGGCAATTTGCTGCAATATGTCCCGCTTGCCGGCAGCGGTAGCAAACGATCCTTCTTGCCGCCTCTTGAGCCGCTGATTTCCCAGGCTGTTCTCGCCAAACTTGGGGTAGAGCTCCCACCCTCTCACTCTCTCCACCCTTACCCCTTGGAATCATCTTATCCGCCCCTGGGGATGGTCTGGTCTTAGGGTGGAAAGTCCGAGTGTCTCTGGAAGAGACCGTCAGGTTCTCTGTAGCCAAGTATTTCTCCACACGATCCACAAGACCATCGGCCGTCTCTGGGTCTCCATGGCTTACCCACTTTTGGATGGCAGTAGGAAGAGCTCTCAAAAACCGATCCATTACAACACGTTCCACAATCTTTGGTGCGGACAAAGTCTCTGGCTGTAGCCACTTTCTGCTCAGGTGAATGAGATCATACATTTGAGACCTGGGGGGTTTTCCAAGCTGGAAAGTCCAGTTATGCACACGCTGAACCCGGACAGCCAGGGTGACACCCAGCCTTGCCAATATTTCAGCTTTTAGCATCACATAGTCTTTTGCTTGGTTAGGCTCTAGGTCATAGTAAGCTTTCTGCGATTCACCAGTTAACAGAGGAGCCACTAGTCCAGCCCACTGCTCCTCAGGCCACTTTTCTCTTTCAGCGGTCCTTTCAAATGTGGTCAAAAATACCTCTGGATCATCCTCTCCAGTCATTTTTGTCAATAAACGACTCACCCCAAAGGACGCGGTATTAGTGGGACGGCTTTCCTCACTGGTCTGTGGACGTTGCTGCATTACTGCTTCCATCTGTTGTTGTAGTCTCTGCTCTTGCTTCTGCAACAGGTCTATGAAGCGGGCCTCAGATTGCTGCTGGGCTTGTTGCTGAGCCTCCAGACTCTGTTGCAAAGTTGCGTTTGTCTGCTGCTGGGCTGCAAGGCTCTGTTGATGAGCTTGCTGCTGGGCTGCGAAGTTCTGTTGTTGAGCTGCAAGGCTCTGTTGATGAGCTGCAAGGCTCTTTTGCAAACCTGCATTTGTCTGCTGTTGATTGGCATTTGCTAGAGCCAGCTGTTTCAGTATCTCCTCCATGCTGGCTTAAAAAAAACTGCCCGCATTCTCCACCAACTGTGAGGGGGTTAGCTCGGCAGCGGGTGTGTGTGACCCCCGGGATGGGCTCCCCACACAAAAACAGGCCCAGCAGACGGAGGTTGTGGTTTTCAAAATCAAAAAGGTGCGGTTTATTTTCTATTTACAGTGACAAAAACACAGCAAAGCAAAAGAAACATAAACAAAATAAATCCTGGTCAATTTGACCTCTGACTAAACATACAGGTTTCCTAACTAACAACTGGGATCAGCCTAGTGCTGTCCTAGTCCCTAAGTCCCTGGTTTTAAATGTCCAAGCAAATAGCCACACAGGCTTTGTCTCACCGCACAAGGGTTCACTCTCTCCAGGAAGTCCACACAGGTCTGCTTCCAGGCATGAGCTAACCCCTAATGAAGCTGGGAGTTCTTATAGAGGCCTAAATGAGCTGACAAGCTTCAGCTGGTCTCATCAACTCCCTGTCTGCACGACGCCCCACACTCTCCCTAGAGGTATGAGTCATCCATGAGCCCACTATCCTCAGCTGGGCTTATACAACTCTCCACCTAGTTGTATAAGTCGGCGTAAAGCCTGAATCTGGGCGAAATATATCTACCCCCCTGGATGCAACCAGGTGACTTTACCTTCCTGCTGTCACAGTAGGGAGAGTGTCAGTGTGTTTTACTGTGCTAAACCTTGTTTGTAGGGACAGGGAAGGACAGTGAGGGAAATTCTCATTGTGCTATACTGTGCTAAAGCATTCATCATCAACCATCTTTAAAAAAACATTTTTTATAGGGACAGAAAACTATAGGTAGGGAGAGTGTCAGTGTGTTTTACTGTGCTAAACCTTGTTTGTAGGGACAGGGAAGGACAGTGAGGGAAATTCTCATTGTGCTATACTGTGCTAAAGCATTCATCATCAACCATCTTTAAAAAAAAAAAAATTATAGGGACAGAAAACTATAGGTAGGGAGAGTGTCAGTGTGTTTTACTGTGCTAAACCTTGTTTGTAGGGACAGGGAAGGACAGTGAGGGAAATTCTCATTGTGCTATACTGTGCTAAAGCATTCATCATCAACCATCTTTAAAAAAACATTTTTTATAGGGACAGAAAACTATAGGTAGGGAGAGTGTCAGTGTGTTTTACTGTGCTAAACCTTGTTTGTAGGGACAGGGAAGGACAGTGAGAGAAATTCTCATTGTGCTATACTGTGCTAAAGCATTCATCATCAACCATCTTTAAAAAAAAAAAATTATAGGGACAGAAAACTATAGGTAGGGAGAGTGTCAGTGTGTTTTACTGTGCTAAACCTTGTTTGTAGGGACAGGGAAGGACAGTGAGGGAAATTCTCATTGTGCTATACTGTGCTAAAGCATTCATCATCAACCATCTTTAAAAAAACATTTTTTATAGGGACAGAAAACTATAGGTAGGGAGAGTGTCAGTGTGTTTTACTGTGCTAAACCTTGTTTGTAGGGACAGGGAAGGACAGTGAGGGAAATTCTCATTGTGCTATACTGTGCTAAAGCATTCATCATCAACCATCTTTAAAAAAACATTTTTTATAGGGACAGAAAACTATAGGTAGGGAGAGTGTCAGTGTGTTTTACTGTGCTAAACCTTGTTTGTAGGGACAGGGAAGGACAGTGAGGGAAATTCTCATTGTGCTATACTGTGCTAAAGCATTCATCATCAACCATCTTTAAAAAAAAATTTTTTATAGGGACAGAAAACTATAGGTAGGGAGAGTGTCAGTGTGTTTTACTGTGCTAAACCTTGTTTGTAGGGACAGGGAAGGACAGTGAGGGAAATTCTCATTGTGCTATACTGTGCTAAAGCATTCATCATCAACCATCTTTAAAAAAACATTTTTTATAGGGACAGAAAACTATAGGTAGGGAGTGTGTCAGTGTGTTTCACTGTGCTAAACCTTGTTTGGAGGGACAGGGAAGGACAGTGAGGGAAATTCTCATTGTGCTATACTGTGCTAAAGCATTCATCATCAACCATCTTTAAAAAAAAAATTTTATAGGGACAGAGAACTATAGGTAGGGAGAGTGTCAGTGTGTTTTACTGTGCTAAACCTTGTTTGTAGGGACAGGGAAGGACAGTGAGGGAAATTCTCATTGTGCTATACTGTGCTAAAGCATTCATCATCAACCATCTTTAATAAAAACAAATTATAGGGACAGAAAACTATAGGTAGGGAGAGTGTCAGTGTGTTTTACTGTGCTAAACCTTGTTTGTAGGGACAGGGAAGGACAGGGAGGGAAATTCTCATTGTGCTATACTGTGCTAAAGCATTCATCATCAACCATCTTTAAAAAAAAATTTTTTATAGGGACAGAAAACTATAGGTAGGGAGAGTGTCAGTGTGTTTTACTGTGCTAAACCTTGTTTGTAGGGACAGGGAAGGACAGTGAGGGAAATTCTCATTGTGCTATACTGTGCTAAAGCATTCATCATCAACCATCTTTAAAAAAACATTTTTTATAGGGACAGAAAACTATAGGTAGGGAGTGTGTCAGTGTGTTTCACTGTGCTAAACCTTGTTTGGAGGGACAGGGAAGGACAGTGAGGGAAATTCTCATTGTGCTATACTGTGCTAAAGCATTCATCATCAACCATCTTTAAAAAAAAATTTTTATAGGGACAGAGAACTATAGGTAGGGAGAGTGTCAGTGTGTTTTACTGTGCTAAACCTTGTTTGTAGGGACAGGGAAGGACAGTGAGGGAAATTCTCATTGTGCTATACTGTGCTAAAGCATTCATCATCAACCATCTTTAATAAAAACAAATTATAGGGACAGAAAACTATAGGTAGGGAGAGTGTCAGTGTGTTTTACTGTGCTAAACCTTGTTTGTAGGGACAGGGAAGGACAGGGAGGGAAATTCTCATTGTGCTATACTGTGCTAAAGCATTCATCATCAACCATCTTTAAAAAAAAAAATTTTTATAGGGACAGAAAACTATAGGTAGGGAGAGTGTCAGTGTGTTTTACTGTGCTAAACCTTGTTTGTAGGGACAGGGAAGGACAGTGAAGGAAATTCTCATTGTGCTATACTGTGCTAAAGCATTCATCATCAACCATCTTTAAAAAAAAAAAATTATAGGGACAGAAAACTATAGGTAGGGAGAGTGTCAGTGTGTTTTACTGTGCTAAACCTTGTTTGTAGGGACAGGGAAGGACAGTGAGGGAAATTCTCATTGTGCTATACTGTGCTAAAGCATTCATCATCAACCATCTTTAAAAAAACATTTTTTATAGGGACAGAAAACTATAGGTAGGGAGAGTGTCAGTGTGTTTTACTGTGCTAAACCTTGTTTGTAGGGACAGGGAAGGACAGTGAGGGAAATTCTCATTGTGATATACTGTGCTAAAGCATTCATCATCAACCATCTTTAAAAAAAATTTTTTATAGGGACAGAAAACTATAGGTAGGGAGAGTGTCAGTGTGTTTTACTGTGCTAAACCTTGTTTGTAGGGACAGGGAAGGACAGTGAGGGAAATTCTCATTGTGCTATACTGTGCTAAAGCATTCATCATCAACCATCTTTAAAAAAACATTTTTTATAGGGACAGAAAACTATAGGTAGGGAGAGTGTCAGTGTGTTTTACTGTGCTAAACCTTGTTTGTAGGGACAGGGAAGGACAGTGAGGGAAATTCTCATTGTGCTATACTGTGCTAAAGCATTCATCATCAACCATCTTTAAAAAAAAAAAAAATTATAGGGACAGAAAACTATAGGTAGGGAGAGTGTCAGTGTGTTTTACTGTGCTAAACCTTGTTTGTAGGGACAGGGAAGGACAGTGAGGGAAATTCTCATTGTGCTATACTGTGCTAAAGCATTCATCATCAACCATCTTTAAAAAAACATTTTTTATAGGGACAGAAAACTATAGGTAGGGAGAGTGTCAGTGTGTTTTACTGTGCTAAACCTTGTTTGTAGGGACAGGGAAGGACAGTGAGGGAAATTCTCATTGTGCTATACTGTGCTAAAGCATTCATCATCAACCATCTTTAAAAAAACATTTTTTATAGGGACAGAAAACTATAGGTAGGGAGAGTGTCAGTGTGTTTTACTGTGCTAAACCTTGTTTGTAGGGACAGGGAAGGACAGTGAGGGAAATTCTCATTGTGCTATACTGTGCTAAAGCATTCATCATCAACCATCTTTAAAAAAAAAATTTTTTATAGGGACAGAAAACTATAGGTAGGGAGAGTGTCAGTGTGTTTTACTGTGCTAAACCTTGTTTGTAGGGACAGGGAAGGACAGTGAGGGAAATTCTCATTGTGCTATACTGTGCTAAAGCATTCATCATCAACCATCTTTAAAAAAACATTTTTTATAGGGACAGAAAACTATAGGTAGGGAGAGTGTCAGTGTGTTTCACTGTGCTAAACCTTGTTTGGAGGGACAGGGAAGGACAGTGAGGGAAATTCTCATTGTGCTATACTGTGCTAAAGCATTCATCATCAACCATCTTTAAAAAAAAAAATTTTATAGGGACAGAAAACTATAGGTAGGGAGAGTGTCAGTGTGTTTTACTGTGCTAAACCTTGTTTGTAGGGACAGGGAAGGACAGTGAGGGAAATTCTCATTGTGCTATACTGTGCTAAAGCATTCATCATCAACCATCTTTAAAAAAAAAATTTTATAGGGACAGAAAACTATAGGTAGGGAGAGTGTCAGTGTGTTTTACTGTGCTAAACCTTGTTTGTAGGGACAGGGAAGGACAGTGAGGGAAATTCTCATTGTGCTATACTGTGCTAAAGCATTCAACATCAACCATCTTTAAAAAAAAATTTTTTATAGGGACAGAAAACTATAGGTAGGGAGAGTGTCAGTGTGTTTTACTGTGCTAAACCTTGTTTGTAGGGACAGGGAAGGACAGTGAGGGAAATTCTCATTGTGCTATACTGTGCTAAAGCATTCATCATCAACCATCTTTAAAAAAACATTTTTTATAGGGACAGAAAACTATAGGTAGGGAGAGTGTCAGTGTGTTTTACTGTGCTAAACCTTGTTTGTAGGGACAGGGAAGGACAGTGAGGGAAATTCTCATTGTGCTATACTGTGCTAAAGCATTCATCATCAACCATCTTTAAAAAAAAAAAATTATAGGGACAGAAAACTATAGGTAGGGAGAGTGTCAGTGTGTTTCACTGTGCTAAACCTTGTTTGTAGGGACAGGGAAGGACAGTGAGGGAAATTCTCATTGTGCTATACTGTGCTAAAGCATTCATCATCAACCATCTTTAAAAAAACATTTTTTATAGGGACAGAAAACTATAGGTAGGGAGAGTGTCAGTGTGTTTTACTGTGCTAAACATTGTTTGTAGGGACAGGGAAGGACAGTGAGGGAAATTCTCATTGTGCTATACTGTGCTAAAGCATTCATCATCAACCATCTTAAAAAAAAATTTTTTATAGGGACAGAAAACTATAGGTAGGGAGAGTGTCAGTGTGTTTTACTGTGCTAAACCTTGTTTGTAGGGACAGGGAAGGACAGTGAGGGAAATTCTCATTGTGCTATACTGTGCTAAAGCATTCATCATCAACCATCTTTAAAAAAACATTTTTTATAGGGACAGAAAACTATAGGTAGGGAGAGTGTCAGTGTGTTTTACTGTGCTAAACCTTGTTTGTAGGGACAGGGAAGGACAGTGAGGGAAATTCTCATTGTGCTATACTGTGCTAAAGCATTCATCATCAACCATCTTTAAAAAAAATTTTTTATAGGGACAGAAAACTATAGGTAGGGAGAGTGTCAGTGTGTTTTACTGTGCTAAACCTTGTTTGTAGGGACAGGGAAGGACAGTGAGGGAAATTCTCATTGTGCTATACTGTGCTAAAGCATTCATCATCAACCATCTTTAAAAAAAAAATTTATAGGGACAGAAAACTATAGGTAGGGAGAGTGTCAGTGTGTTTTACTGTGCTAAACCTTGTTTGTAGGGACAGGGAAGGACAGTGAGGGAAATTCTCATTGTGCTATACTGTGCTAAAGCATTCATCATCAACCATCTTTAAAAAAAAAATTTTTTATAGGGACAGAAAACTATAGGTAGGGAGAGTGTCAGTGTGTTTTACTGTGCTAAACCTTGTTTGTAGGGACAGGGAAGGACAGTGAGGGAAATTCTCATTGTGCTATACTGTGCTAAAGCATTCATCATCAACCATCTTTAAAAAAAAAAAAATTTATAGGGACAGAAAACTATAGGTAGGGAGAGTGTCAGTGTGTTTTACTGTGCTAAACCTTGTTTGTAGGGACAGGGAAGGACAGTGAGGGAAATTCTCATTGTGCTATACTGTGCTAAAGCATTCATCATCAACCATCTTTAAAAAAACATTTTTTATAGGGACAGAAAACTATAGGTAGGGAGAGTGCCAGTGTGTTTTACTGTGCTAAACCTTGTTTGTAGGGACAGGGAAGGACAGTGAGGGAAATTCTCATTGTGCTATACTGTGCTAAAGCATTCATCATCAACCATCTTTAAAAAAACATTTTTTATAGGGACAGAAAACTATAGGTAGGGAGAGTGTCAGTGTGTTTTACTGTGCTAAACCTTGTTTGTAGGGACAGGGAAGGACAGTGAGGGAAATTCTCATTGTGCTATACTGTGCTAAAGCATTCATCATCAACCATCTTTAAAAAAAAATTTTTTTATAGGGACAGAAAACTATAGGTAGGGAGAGTGTCAGTGTGTTTTACTGTGCTAAACCTTGTTTGTAGGGACAGGGAAGGACAGTGAGGGAAATTCTCATTGTGCTATACTGTGCTAAAGCATTCATCATCAACCATCTTTAAAAAAACATTTTTTATAGGGACAGAAAACTATAGGTAGGGAGAGTGTCAGTGTGTTTTACTGTGCTAAACCTTGTTTGTAGGGACAGGGAAGGACAGTGAGAGAAATTCTCATTGTGCTATACTGTGCTAAAGCATTCATCATCAACCATCTTTAAAAAAAAAATTATAGGGACAGAAAACTATAGGTAGGGAGAGTGTCAGTGTGTTTTACTGTGCTAAACCTTGTTTGTAGGGACAGGGAAGGACAGTGAGGGAAATTCTCATTGTGCTATACTGTGCTAAAGCATTCATCATCAACCATCTTTAAAAAAACATTTTTTATAGGGACAGAAAACTATAGGTAGGGAGAGTGTCAGTGTGTTTTACTGTGCTAAACCTTGTTTGTAGGGACAGGGAAGGACAGTGAGGGAAATTCTCATTGTGCTATACTGTGCTAAAGCATTCATCATCAACCATCTTTAAAAAAAAAAATTTTTATAGGGACAGAAAACTATAGGTAGGGAGAGTGTCAGTGTGTTTTACTGTGCTAAACCTTGTTTGTAGGGACAGGGAAGGACAGTGAGGGAAATTCTCATTGTGCTATACTGTGCTAAAGCATTCATCATCAACCATCTTTAAAAAAACATTTTTTATAGGGACAGAAAACTATAGGTAGGGAGATTGTCAGTGTGTTTTACTGTGCTAAACCTTGTTTGTAGGGACAGGGAAGGACAGTGAGGGAAATTCTCATTGTGCTATACTGTGCTAAAGCATTCATCATCAACCATCTTTAAAAAAAAAATTTTATAGGGACAGAAAACTATAGGTAGGGAGAGTGTCAGTGTGTTTTACTGTGCTAAACCTTGTTTGTAGGGACAGGGAAGGACAGTGAGGGAAATTCTCATTGTGCTATACTGTGCTAAAGCATTCATCATCAACCATCTTTAAAAAAACATTTTTTATAGGGACAGAAAACTATAGGTAGGGAGAGTGTCAGTGTGTTTTACTGTGCTAAACATTGTTTGTAGGGACAGGGAAGGACAGTGAGGGAAATTCTCATTGTGCTATACTGTGCTAAAGCATTCATCATCAACCATCTTTAAAAAAAAAACATTTTATAGGGACAGAAAACTATAGGTAGGGAGAGTGTCAGTGTGTTTTACTGTGCTAAACCTTGTTTGTAGGGACAGGGAAGGACAGTGAGGGAAATTCTCATTGTGCTATACTGTGCTAAAGCATTCATCATCAACCATCTTTAAAAAAACATTTTTTATAGGGACAGAAAACTATAGGTAGGGAGAGTGTCAGTGTGTTTTACTGTGCTAAACCTTGTTTGTAGGGACAGGGAAGGACAGTGAGGGAAATTCTCATTGTGCTATACTGTGCTAAAGCATTCATCATCAACCATCTTTAAAAAAAAAAATTATAGGGACAGAAAACTATAGGTAGGGAGAGTGTCAGTGTGTTTTACTGTGCTAAACCTTGTTTGTAGGGACAGGGAAGGACAGTGAGGGAAATTCTCATTGTGCTATACTGTGCTAAAGCATTCATCATCAACCATCTTTAAAAAAACATTTTTTATAGGGACAGAAAACTATAGGTAGGGAGAGTGTCAGTGTGTTTTACTGTGCTAAACCTTGTTTGTAGGGACAGGGAAGGACAGTGAGGGAAATTCTCATTGTGTTATACTGTGCTAAAGCATTCATCATCAACCATCTTTAAAAAAACATTTTTTATAGGGACAGAAAACTATAGGTAGGGAGAGTGTCAGTGTGTTTTACTGTGCTAAACCTTGTTTGTAGGGACAGGGAAGGACAGTGAGGGAAATTCTCATTGTGCTATACTGTGCTAAAGCATTCATCATCAACCATCTTTAAAAAAAAAATTTTTATAGGGACAGAAAACTATAGGTAGGGAGAGTGTCAGTGTGTTTCACTGTGCTAAACCTTGTTTGGAGGGACAGGGAAGGACAGTGAGGGAAATTCTCATTGTGCTATACTGTGCTAAAGCATTCATCATCAACCATCTTTAAAAAAAAAAATTTATAGGGACAGAAAACTATAGGTAGGGAGAGTGTCAGTGTGTTTTACTGTGCTAAACCTTGTTTGTAGGACAGGGAAGGACAGTGAGGGAAATTCTCATTGTGCTATACTGTGCTAAAGCATTCATCATCAACCATCTTTAAAACATTTTTTTTATAGGGACAGAAAACTATAGGTAGGGAGAGTGTCAGTGTGTTTTACTGTGCTAAACCTTGTTTGTAGGGACAGGGAAGGACAGTGAGGGAAATTCTCATTGTGCTATACTGTGCTAAAGCATTCATCATCAACCATCTTTAAAAAAAAATTTTTTTATAGGGACAGAAAACTATAGGTAGGGAGAGTGTCAGTGTGTTTTACTGTGCTAAACCTTGTTTGTAGGGACAGGGAAGGACAGTGAGGGAAATTCTCATTGTGCTATACTGTGCTAAAGCATTCATCATCAACCATCTTTAAAAAAACATTTTTTATAGGGACAGAAAACTATAGGTAGGGAGAGTGTCAGTGTGTTTTACTGTGCTAAACCTTGTTTGTAGGGACAGGGAAGGACAGTGAGGGAAATTCTCATTGTGCTATACTGTGCTAAAGCATTCATCATCAACCATCTTTAGAAAAAAAATTTTTATAGGGACAGAAAACTATAGGTAGGGAGAGTGTCAGTGTGTTTTACTGTGCTAAACCTTGTTTGTAGGGACAGGGAAGGACAGTGAGGGAAATTCTCATTGTGCTATACTGTGCTAAAGCATTCATCATCAACCATCTTTAAAAAAACATTTTTTATAGGGACAGAAAACTATAGGTAGGGAGAGTGTCAGTGTGTTTTACTGTGCTAAACCTTGTTTGTAGGGACAGGGAAGGACAGTGAGGGAAATTCTCATTGTGCTATACTGTGCTAAAGCATTCATCATCAACCATCTTTAAAAAAAAAAAAATATAGGGACAGAAAACTATAGGTAGGGAGAGTGTCAGTGTGTTTTACTGTGCTAAACCTTGTTTGTAGGGACAGGGAAGGACAGTGAGGGAAATTCTCATTGTGCTATACTGTGCTAAAGCATTCATCATCAACCATCTTTAAAAAAACATTTTTTATAGGGACAGAAAACTATAGGTAGGGAGAGTGTCAGTGTGTTTTACTGTGCTAAACATTGTTTGTAGGGACAGGGAAGGACAGTGAGGGAAATTCTCATTGTGCTATACTGTGCTAAAGCATTCATCATCAACCATCTTAAAAAATTTTTTTTTATAGGGACAGAAAACTATAGGTAGGGAGAGTGTCAGTGTGTTTTACTGTGCTAAACCTTGTTTGTAGGGACAGGGAAGGACAGTGAGGGAAATTCTCATTGTGCTATACTGTGCTAAAGCATTCATCATCAACCATCTTTAAAAAAACATTTTTTATAGGGACAGAAAACTATAGGTAGGGAGAGTGTCAGTGTGTTTTACTGTGCTAAACCTTGTTTGTAGGGACAGGGAAGGACAGTGAGGGAAATTCTCATTGTGCTATACTGTGCTAAAGCATTCATCATCAACCATCTTTAAAAAAAAAATGTTTTATAGGGACAGAAAACTATAGGTAGAGAGAGTGTCAGTGTGTTTTACTGTGCTAAACCTTGTTTGTAGGGACAGGGAAGGACAGTGAGGGAAATTCTCATTGTGCTATACTGTGCTAAAGCATTCATCATCAACCATCTTTAAAAAAACATTTTTTATAGGGACAGAAAACTATAGGTAGGGAGAGTGTCAGTGTGTTTTACTGTGCTAAACCTTGTTTGTAGGGACAGGGAAGGACAGTGAGGGAAATTCTCATTGTGCTATACTGTGCTAAAGCATTCATCATCAACCATCTTTAAAAAAAAAAATTTATAGGGACAGAAAACTATAGGTAGGGAGAGTGTCAGTGTGTTTTACTGTGCTAAACCTTGTTTGTAGGGACAGGGAAGGACAGTGAGGGAAATTCTCATTGTGCTATACTGTGCTAAAGCATTCATCATCAACCATCTTTAAAAAAACATTTTTTATAGGGACAGAAAACTATAGGTAGGGAGAGTGTCAGTGTGTTTTACTGTGCTAAACCTTGTTTGTAGGGACAGGGAAGGACAGTGAGGGAAATTCTCATTGTCCTATACTGTGCTAAAGCATTCATCATCAACCATCTTTGAAATCCTTGTTTTTTGGACAGTCAGGGAAATTGTCATTGTGCTATTCTGTGCGAAAGCAATCATCCTCAACCATATTTAGAAATTCTTAAGTAAAGGGACAGAGCAGGACACCTGAAGGTAGCCCTTATTGCTTTTTTCCCATCTCCCTGCAGGCCATCCATTAGAATGTCTGGAAGGCAAACAAGGAGAGGCAGACAGTCAGGAGGCAATAAAAGAGGGCAAGCAGGCTCTGTGTCTGGGGGCAACAGTGCTGGTCGTGGACGCGGTGCATTGTCATCAGCACATGGCCATGGGACACGCTTGTCCTTCTTTTCGGCAGCTGGACATGTTGAGCCACATCATGCCGAAGACTTGGTAGAGTGGATGACCAAGCCCTCCTCCTCCTCCTCATCCTCTCTCACCCAGGCTCAGGGTACTGGCAAAGCAGCTGCCAAAGCGTCCTCTTCCCTGGTATCAATGTCAGACTCATCATCAGTCACTCCTTCCCTAGACCCACCATGTCCTCCTCCTGAGGAGTCCCCCGAACTGTTTGAGCACAGTGTTGGGTACATGCTCCAGGAGGATGCCCAGCGTTTCGAAGGGTCTGATGATGAAACCCAGCTAGAGGAAGGCAGTAGCGTGAGAGCAGACAGAGGGGATGCTCAAGAAGGACACCAATCTGGCAGTCATGTTCCAGCAGCTGCAGCATACTGCCAGATTGGCTCCAGTGATGAGGAGGGAGGGGATGATGAGGTCACTGACTCCACGTGGGTGCCTAATAGGAGAGAGGAGGAGGAGGAGGATGAGGAGGAGGCACATCTCCAACGAGGCAGGATGCCCTTTGGTGGCCAGCGTAAGGGCAGTACACCGACGGAATCACACCGCAGAGCTCGGTCTGTGCAGGGCGCTGCCTCTGCCCGTCATTCAAAAAGTTCTTTGGTGTGGGCCTTTTTTGAGGCTAGTGCATCAGATCGCACAGCTGCTGTTTGCAACATATGTCTCAAGCGTATATCGCGTGGCCAAAACATCAGCCGCTTGGGTACCACATGCCTGACCAGACATATGTTGACCTGCCATGCAGCTCGTTGGCAAGCCTACCTCAAAGACCTACACCAAAGAACAAAGCGGACCTCTCCTTGCACCGCATCAGCTGGGATCTCCAACCCCACTATAACTTCAGTCCTCTCTGAAACATGCACTGAGAGGAATGAAGGTGTAGAATTAGGTGTGTCACAGCCAAGTACTTGCGGCCACTCTGCTAGCAGTACACCGACGTCCGATTCTAGCAGGCAAATTTCCCTGCCCCAGCTGCTGGACCGTCGAAAGAAGTTCACTCCCAGCCACCCACATGCCCAGCGGTTGAATGCTAGCTTGGCTAAATTGCTAGCGCTTCAACTGCTGCCTTTTCAGTTGGTAGACTCGGCCCCCTTCCGTGAGTTTGTGCAATGTGCGGTTCCTCAGTGGCAGGTTCCCAAACGCCACTTTTTCTCACGGAAGGCTATTCCGGCTCTCTACCGGCATGTGGAAGGCAATGTCTTGGCCTCGCTGGACAGGGCGGTCAGCGGTAAGGTGCATATTACCGCTGACTCATGGTCCAGCAGGCATGGACAGGGACGTTACCTTTCTTTCACGGCCCATTGGGTCACTCTTTTGGCAGCTGGGAAGGATGCAGGACAAGGTGCAGTAGTGTTGGAGGTTGTTCCACCGCCACGCCTCCAAAATGCTACTACTGGTTGTGACACACCTCTCTCCTCCACCCCCTCCTCTTCTTCTTCCTCCATGGCCTCTTCCTGTGCTTTGTCCTCTGAACCAGCGGTGCTCCGTAGCCGTTCAAGGGGCTACGAAAGGACGCAGGCAAAAAGATGCCATGCCGTGCTTGCGCTGGTGTGTTTGGGGGACAGAAGCCACACTGGGGCAGAGGTCCTGTCTGCTCTGCAGGGCCAGGCCGAGAGGTGGTTGACGCCACGCCAGCTTAAGCCAGGAATGGTGGTTTGCGACAATGGCACCAACCTCCTCTCCGCCCTCCGACAGGGACAACTGACCCATGTGCCCTGTGTGGCTCACGTCCTTAACCTGGTGGTGCAGCGGTTCTTGGGCAGGTACCCGGGCTTACAGGATGTCCTGAGGCAGGCCAGGAAAGTCTGTGTGCATTTCCGCAGATCTTATAATGCCAGTGCTCGCCTGGCTGAGCTGCAAAAGGAGTTGAACCTGCCCAAGAACCGCCTTATATGTGACATGCCCACCAGGTGGAACTCAACGTTGGCCATGCTGCAGCGGCTGCACACGCAGCAGAGGGCCATCAATGAGTACCTGTGCGACTACGGCACCAGGACAGGGTCAGGGGAGCTTGGTTTTTTTTCTCCACGCCAGTGGGGCATGATCAGGGATGCATGCACTGTCCTGGCACCATTTGAGGAGGCCACGAGGATGGTGAGCAGTGACAGTGCATGCATCAGTGACACTGTACCTCTTGTCCACCTGTTGGAGCACACGCTGCGTGGAATAATGGACAGGGCACTTGAGGCAGAACAGAGGCAGGAAGAGGAGGACTTCCTTGCCTCTCAAGGCCCCCTTTACCCAGACAGTGTTCCTTCTGTCCCACCCATCGCACAGGAAGAGGAGGAGGAGGAGGAGGATTGTGTCAGCATGGAGGTGGAGGCTGGCACTCAGCATCAACAGCAGCAGTCTTTTAGGGATGATTTACAGTCCCAAGAAACCAGTGGACTTGTACGTGGCTGGGAGGAGGTGGCTGCGGATCATGTCGTCCTTAGTGACCCAGAGGACTCCGGACCGAATGCCTCAGCTAACCTACGCTGCATGGCCTCCCTGATCCTGCAAAGTCTGCGGAAGGATCCTCGTATTCTTCGGATCAAGGAGAGGGACCATTACTGGCTGGCCACTCTCCTTGATCCACGGTACAAGGGTAAGGTTGCGGACCTTATGTTACCGTCGCAGAGGGAGCAGAGGATGAGACAACTCCGGGAGGCCTTGCAGAAAGGTCTGTGCAACGCGTTCCCAGAGACTGGGAGGTTACAAACTCCTGGTCCTGGACAACGAGTTGCTGAGGCTTCGGCCAGTCAAAGAAGGAGCGGTGGGGAAGGTGGCCGTCTGACCGATGCGTTCAGACAATTCTTTAGTCCGCAGCCCCAAAGTATGATCGGTTCCAGCAACCATCGCCAGCGTCTGATAAACATGGTGCAGGAATATCTAGGGGCAAGGTCAGACTTGGACACCTTCCCCACCGAAAATCCTCTGGCTTACTGGGTCTTGAGGATGGATCACTGGCCAGAGCTTGCACAGTATGCAATTGAGCTACTGGCCTGTCCTGCATTCAGCATTCTTTCGGAACGCACATTCAGTGCTGCTGGAGGATTTGTCACGGATCACAGGGTGCGCCTGTCCACCGACTCGGTTGATCGACTGACTTTCATCAAGATGAACCAGTCTTGGATCACCACCAGCTACCACACACCTGATGCTGATATAACAGACTAATTGATTTTAACATGTCACATCCCTTCAAGACTGATGCTGATGCTGAGTGCCTGTGCTGTTATGTTGACTGGCTATCCTCCTCCTCCGAGTCCTCAATGATACGATTGATGATGATAGCTTGGAAGATCATTTTTGTTTATGGGTGCCGCCACCAGTGCCTAACGCCCAATTTTTCAGCCCCTGTTTAACAGGGGCGTGTAATTACAATTTTTGAAGCAATACTTTGCAACAGGGCTCATTGCTGTGCTCCAAGTACAGTATCTGTGAGGGGTTGCAGTGTTGTGCCACCAGTGCCTAAGGCCCAATTTTTCAGCCCCTGTTTAACAGGGGCGTGTAATTACAATTTTTGTGTTTCAATCTTTTTATTCAAGTTTTGTCATACAAAATGTATAAAAGTCGCCACATAACATTGTACAGTCACAATCAACATTTGGGGTAACACAATGAAGATCACCAAGTGTAGGGGTCCTTGGAGTAGTCCGAAGCTCCGTAGAGCCGTTAACCCCTATTAGCATCGCAGATCATATCTGAACCGTCCACCCAGATGAGCCGCCCCCCCATCCATCTATCGGGGGGGGCGCAACTCAGCCGGCCGTGTGGACCGCCCAGAGGTCTGATCAGACTGACAATGGTCCCGTAGGAGCTGAGAAAACAGGGAGCAGCACAAACCTCTAAGGTCTGGATCTGACTCCAAAAATAAACAATAAACAAATTTCAAAAGAGAGGAAAGAGGACAGTGACAAAGAATAGAAGGAAGGAGACAGAGTAAGGAAAGGACAGTTGAGGAGGGGGGAATGGGGGGAGGGAGGGGGGGGAGGAGCCCCGATTCAGCATCCAGACATCTCAACCTAATCCCCTAGGCTATGCTGTAAACATCCCCGGGTCATTAGTTAGGTAACGAAGCCATGGGTCCCAAACTCCATGAAACAGTTTCATTTTATCTTGGGCCAGAGCGGTCAAGCGTTCGTTTAGCATCAACCAAGACAATTTGCCTTTAAGCTGATCGAATGGTAGAGCTGCCGATTTCCAGTTCCTAGCAATAGTGATTTTGGCTGAAATAAAAATAAATGTCAAGAGCCTCTTGCAGGATTTGGAGGCTTCCACATCTCCTCCCGCCAGTAGTGCTTGCTTAGCTGATTTAGTTAGGTTTAGTTGGGTAAGGGAGTAAACTAAATTATACACCCTGATCCAAAACCTCCGGACCTTTGGGCATGTCCACCAAATATGATAGGTGGTGCCCATCTGGCCACATCCTCTAAAGCACAACGGGGTAGCTCCTGAGACAAAAGTTGCCAGTCTGACCGGCACCATATACCACCTCAGTAGAACCTTATAATTGGCCTCAATTATTGAAGTATTGACGAGCGAACGAGATGCTGTCTCGGCTATCCTATGCCATTCGTCCAGATCCAGGGTTTCCTGCAAGTCGGTCTCCCATTGGACCATATAAGTCAGCTTTGTCGATACACTCAGCATTATTGAATATATAGCAGATAAATGTCCTTTAATTTTATCATAGTTTTTGCATAGATGTTCCATGGGAGTTTGGGTTGCTAGGTTGCTCTTGCGAGCCAGGGTTTGTACATAATGTGAGATTTGGGCGAACCTATAACCCTCCGCTGGAGGCATTTGATGTCTGTCAGCCATAGTCCGTTCGGTCAGCATACCTCTATGATCGCACAAGTCAGCAATACACTTAAAACCCTTATTAGTCCACCATTCGAACGCTAGTGGAGTGAGACCCGGGGTGAATGCTTTATTTTGAAGCAGAGGTGTCAGTGGAGAATGAGGAGATTTGAATTTGTGAGATCTGGAGAGTCTGTCCCATAGTTCCAGTGACATGGATAAAGTAGGGCAAAGTATAGGAGGTCGCTCCTTGATAGGGAGCCATAAAATATAAGAAATAGGTTTGGGACGGCAGGAATAAGATTCCATAGCCATCCAAATGGCCTGTGCCTGTTGGGAGTGAAACCTTGTAAGTTGTGCTATCTGGGCAGCATAAAAATATTTTAATAAGTCTGGAAGACCAAGTCCCCCTCTCCGCTTCAACGTGTATAGAGTGCTCCTATTCACCCTGGGTCTCTTATCACCCCAAATAAACTGTAGTACTTTATTCTGGAATCGTTTAAGGTCATCACGGGCCAATGAAACTGGCAAGGTACGGAAGAAATACAATAATCGAGGTAGAACATTCATTTTAATTGAGTGAAGTCTGCCAAACCACGATGGCGGGTGAACCTGCCACTTAGCCATGTCAGCTGTTAGCCGTTTGAAAAGGGCTGGATAATTCTCTTTGTACAACTCACCAATAGATGAGGTCAGCTGTATGCCTAAATAAGGGAGAGCTGTGGATTCCCATCGGAATTGAAATGATTTTTCAAGCGTAGCCTGAGTGGAGCTTAGCAAAGATAAGTTCAGTGCTCTTGACTTACTATGATTAATTGCCAACCCGGAAATGTTGGAGAAAGGCTGCAAAATAGCATACAAGTTAGGTAGGGATGTGATCGGTGAGGTCAAGGTCAGCAACAAGTCGTCCGCAAAGAGTAAACATTTGTGTTCATAGTCTCCGCAATAAATGCCCTGTATATCTCTGCAGGCGCGAATTTTGAGCGCTAGTGGTTCAATCGCCAGGGCGAATAATAGTGGCGACAACGGGCAGCCCTGTCTAGTTCCTCTCCTGATAGGAAATGTTTGGGATGTATATCCTCTGAGCATTAGCGAGGCACTGGGGGAATCATATAATATGTGAAGGAGATCCAGAAAGCGTCTCCCAAATCCAAAGCGTGTGAGAACATCAAAAAGATAGTCCCAGGAGATAGAATCGAACGCCTTCTGGATATCTAATGAAAGTAACATTCCCCTCCTAGTCCCCTTTCCATCCCAATCAGACCGAACTGCCGAGATAAGGTTAATTATCCGGCGGGTTTGGTCCGATGCCTGTCTTGTCGGGACAAAACCTGCTTGGTCAGGATGGATATAACACTGAAGAAAAGTATTAAGTCTCTGGGCCAGTATTTTGGTTAGAATCTTAAGATCCGTATTGATCAGAGAAATTGGGCGATAATTGGAACAGTCTGTATGGTCCTTTCCTGGTTTCGGGATAACACTTATATAGGCTACATTTTCATGGCTGGGGAGCTTGCTGCCGCTTCTCAGGTCATTAAAGTAAGTACAGAGATGTGGGGCCAGAAGATCGTGATATTTCCTATAGTAGTGACCCGGGAATCCATCTGGCCCAGGGGCCTTGGTAGGGTGTAGGGTTTTGATTGCAGCCCTGACTTCAGGCTCTGTAAGAGCACCGTCCATCAGTTCCGCATGGGCTTGTGTCAATTTAGGCAGCTGTAAGTCGCGAAAGAATGTGCTCGCTTCAGATGAATCGAACTTGTCCTGCACTCCATACAGCTTAGCATAAAATTTGTGAAATTCTCCAATTATCCGTTCGGGGTTCTGGGAGGTTAGGCCCGTGGATAGTCGTAGTTTAGGCAAAGTCGGTGTGTACGGTCGAGGAACCAGTTTTCTAGCTAACATTGTGGTAGGTTTATCACCCATCGTATAGAACCTGTGCTTAGACCAACTAATATGTTTCTCCGCTTGAGTAGTCAAGCTAAGATTTAGTGCTAGTCGAGCCTCGTCAATTTTATGCCTTATATCTACCAGGGGATTTCTGTGCTGTTCACTAAGTAAGTTATCTAAGTTAGTTTCCAGAATCTTATTTGCCTGTTCCCTATTGCGTTTAATCCTGGCTGCCACTTGTAACAATATGCCCCTAATCGCTGCTTTATGAGCTACCCAGTTAATTGCGGGGGATGTGTCCGATGCCTTATTAAGTCTAAAGTATTCCTGTATTTCCTTTTGAATCTCTAAAAAGATTGTAGGGTCATTCAGCAAGCTCACATTAAGTCTCCACGGGGAGGGTCTAGATTTAGTCCATAGCCCTGAAGTAGAGAGTTTTATCGGGGAATGATCAGACCAAGGGGTAGATAAAATCTTAACCGACTTAATAAATGGTAGCAAAGGCGTACGTACTAGAACGTGGTCTATCCTCGAGTAAGTATGATGGGCTTGTGAAAAGTGTGTAAAGTCTCTGACCGTAGGGTTATTTTCTCGCCAGGCGTCGATGAGGTCATAGAAATGAAACAGACGTGCAACCTTGCTGCTTCCAGTCGGTGGGCGTTTCAATGTTGGTCTAGAGGAGTCCGATTTATCCATAATTCTGTCCAAGGGAATATTACTATCGCCTCCCATAATGACCTGACCCTGGACTTTGGGCATAAGAATCTTCAGCATTTTGCTAAAGAATTCCGGCTGTCCAGTATTCGGGGCATAGTATGATATAAAGGACACCTCCTGGTCATGGAGCCGCCCCACTGCCATAATATATCTACCTCTCTTGTCCTTAACGATAGCGATGGGGGTAAAGGGGGGTAATTACAATTTTTGAAGCAATACTTTGCAACAGGGCTCATTGCTGTGCTCCAAGTACAGTATCTGTGAGGGGTTGCAGTGTTGTGCCACCAGTGCCTAAGGCCCAATTTTTCAGCCCCTGTTCAACAGGGGCATGTAATTACAATTCTTGATCTAATAATTCACAGCAGGGCCCATTGCTGCACCCACCAAGAGTAACTCTGAGGGCTTACAGTGTTGTGGCAACGCCACCACCACCACCACCACGAAAGGCCCAATTTTTCAGCCCCTGTTCAAAAGGGGCATGTAATTACAATTCTTGATCTAATAATTCACAGCAGGGCCCATTCCTGCACCCACCAAGAGTAACTCTGAGGGCTTACAGTGTTGTGGCAACACCACCACCACCACCACCACCACGAAAGGCCCAATTTTTCAGCCCCTGTTCAACAGGGGCATGCAATTACAATTCTTGATCTAATAATTCACAGCAGGGCCCATTGCTGCACCCACCAAGAGTAACTGTCAGGGCTTACAGTGTTGTGGCACCAGCACCACCATCAAAGGCCCAATTTTTACTACCACTGTTCAACAATTATATGTAATTACAATTCCTGATATAATAGTTGACAGCAGGGCGTTCCAGCACCAACCAAGAGTAACTGTGAGTGCTTACAGTGTTGTGCCAACACCAACAACTAAGGGGCCTATTTCTGCAGAGTATATACGGCAGGTCCCTACTTTCAAACATCCAACTTACAAACGACTCCTACTTGCAAACGCAAGAAGACAACAGGAAGTGAGAGGAAATCTACCCCTAGGAAGGAAAATTCTCTCCTGTAAGAATTAATATGGGAGAAAGGTGTCTCCTCTGTACTGATGCTTTATCACCAATCCTTGTTTCAAGAAAAACACCACATTTCAAAAACAGTTGTCATTGGGACGGAAAGTGAGGTGAAATGTTCTGAACAGGGGCACAGACAGCAAAACAAATGTTACAGGGGTGATAACCCTTACCTATGTTTTCCAAAAAGTTTAAAAATAGATTTTTGGGCTGGAGCTACACTTAAACAATGTACCTGTTCAAAATTATAAACAGATTCTACATAAGAACAAACCTACAGTCCCTGTCTTGTATGCACCGCCTGTATACGGCTGTTCAGAGTATATAGGGCCCTTTTTATTTTATGTGCGGGGTTCCCCTTAATATCCATACAAGACCCAAAGGGGCTGGTAATGGGTTGGGGTAGGGGGGGGGGGGGTCATGGGGTAGCTATGCCATTTTTCTTAAAGATTTTCATCCATATTACCGGGACCAGACATTACATTAAAGCCGCAAGCAGTTTTAAATGGCTTTTTTTTCCTTTAGAAGTGTCATTTTGTGCAGGGACAGTTCTAAACACGGGAAACACGTGGCACTTCACAGGCATACTTTAGACACCCCCCAGGTACGATATTTAAAGGAATATTTGACTTTTTTTTTTTCACTTTATGCATCATTAAAATGACTGCTCCCGAAAAACGACCGTTTTTAAAACTTCTTTTTGCATTGATACATGTCCCCTGGTGCAGAACCCGGGTTCCCAAACCCTTTTTAGGACAATAACATGCATAATAGTCGTTATAATTAGCACTTTAGAATTCGAACGTTCGCATCCATTGTATTTAATAGGGTTCTAATGTTCGTACGAACTTTCGGTCCGTTCGCGGGTTCTGGTGCGAACCGAACCCGGGGGTGTTCGGCTCATCACTAATGAGCACCTAAGAATACTATTTATTTCTTCAACAAAACAATAGCTTTTCTTTTCAATGTATTTATATTATATTTTATTCTATTCTCTTCAAAGAAATGTACAGTTATACAACTTTGTTTATCATCAATTGATGCCCATCATTAATTTTTAATCCTTCCCTATAAAAAGTATCAAAAACACAGCTTAAAAACTTTTTGAAAAAAAAAACTACTACATTTGTTTGAACCCCACTAGACTCTAGTTTGAACCCCACTAGACTAGAAAAACACCAGCAATAGTCATTTAATAAATGAGCAAATTAAAATTACTTTCCATCAACAATTTAAAAATACATTAAACCAGTAAAAAATCTAAATAACACATTGTACTTTTTTCATTCCTCAGTTCCTTAATAATTATGTTATAGTTTATCAAGTCATCATTAAATTGATTATTAATTCTAAAATGAATAATTTTAGCATTGAATTGCTATTATTATTATTATTATTATTATACAATTTATCAATAAATAAAATGTGATTAATATATTTAATGTACAATGACTTACTGTTTTCTTTAAATAATTAGAAAATTATATTATGGATGCAGACAGGAGAATAAGTTCATATAAACTTGATAACAAAGTTCTAAGGAAAGTTTAATTCACTCATTATAAATGCAATAAATCTTAATTTTAAATACCACTAAATCTTGTTATTGAACAACAGGAAAAATAATAGTTTACAATGTTTATGTCAAAATTGTCCACCATTAGCATTATCCATTTTTAATTATTTATACAGCTTCTTCTAGAGATAGAGTGATTGAAATTAAGTTTATAACTCACTCTAGTACAAAAATTATTTGGGGACAAATTCTCAATGTTTTAGCTGTCTCCCATTTCCTTACATAAAGCAATAACAGTCTTATTGAAGCTAAGGTTCTCATTCCTGCATGCTACTTCTTAGAAGCACTACCCATAGCAATCAATTAGAACCCATCTTGTGCTTTAACTTCAACATAATAAATTTGAATTATTTGCTTTGGTTTATGGCACTTAAGGATGAGCATAAAAAGGGCAAAAATATTGCGCCAACCTCGCAAAGAACTTATATGTTAGCAGCCAACATAACAATCTGACAGAAAAAGTAAAAATTATATGAATATATAAATGTGGCGCTATGTGAAATTCAAAAGTGAATTCAAATGTGTATTGGGACTCAATAGAGAACCAAATGGCCTATTGAAGACCAAATGATAAACGTTGTAACAAACACGTGTGACGTGTATACTTGAAATAAAAATGTATGATAAATCTATTCAAACAGTGGTACGGTGATATATCACCGTGATCTAAGATAACTACTGATACCCCTAGAAATGGATCAAAGTAAAAGATATAGTGACTCTTTACAGTGAACACTTATAAACAATCATAAGGAATCTATAACACCTATAATTGGTGCCTAAATCATATACAAAACCGTAAATCACCTATAAGGAACAGAACTGTGTGACATATGTAAATATCCACAAAGTTCAGTGCAAACAAAATTTTAAATGTCTCTGAGTACAGGTAGGAAAACAATATCCAAAAGTAGTCATCTGTGGATATGCAAGTCCTGTTTCAAATGGTTCCTTGAAGTGGATGGTTTGTATGCCAATATGATGTAACACCCGGCCGGGAGTGCCTTCACCATTGGGTCAGGGACAATAAGTAAGAAATAAATACTCTTACCAAGTGTTGTAGATCCAGCTCACCATATAGCGGTGGATCTATCAGGCTTATGTCCACGTCAGGGACCAGCAAATAGAAACCAAAGTTGTCCTCTCCTGTTGGTGGCGTCTTTCAACGTTTCCAAATGTGACTCGCTCCAGGTGTAGGTAATCAGCATATAGACCCGAAGCCCTCCATATGGATAGTGTCACCAAAAAAACAGGAAAGAGCACTTCCACATAGTGTAAATCCAAAATGGGAATTTATTTAAAAGCAACCATAAAATTCCAGTAAAAAACAGCAGCAAACAAGCAGTTCAATCCCAAAATTTCAAAAAAGAAGGCAATCCACTCAAAAATTGCAAACAAACCCAAAGATGAACTTCAGAAGTGGTAAGCTTCAAATATCAAGGATGCGTGAGATGGGCAAGTCCTTATTGCCCATCTCACGCATCCTTGATATTTGAAGCTTACCACTTCTGAAGTTCATCTTTGGGTTTGTTTGTAATTTTTGAGTGGATTGCCTTCTTTTTTGAAATTTTGGGATTGAACTGCTTGTTTGCTGCGTTTTTTTACTGGAATTTTATGGTTGCTTTTAAATAAATTCCCATTTTGGATTTACACTATGTGGAAGTGCTCTTTCCTGTTTTTTTGGTGACACTATCCATATGGAGGGCTTCGGGTCTATATGCTGATTACCTACACCTGGAGCGAGTCACATTTGGAAACGTTGAAAGACGCCACCAACAGGAGAGGACAACTTTGGTTTCTATTTGCTGGTCCCTGACGTGGACATAAGCCTGATAGATCCACCGCTATATGGTGAGCTGGATCTACAACACTTGGTAAGAGTATTTATTTCTTACTTATTGTCCCTGACCCAATGGTGAAGGCACTCCCGGGTGTTACATCATATTGGCATACAAACCATCCACTTCAAGGAACCATTTGAAACAGGACTTGCATATCCACAGATGACTACTTTTGGATATTGTTTTCCTACCTGTACTCAGAGACATTTAAAATTTTGTTTGCACTGAACTTTGTGGATATTTACATATGTCACACAGTTCTGTTCCTTATAGGTGATTTACGGTTTTGTATATGATTTAGGCACCAATTATAGGTGTTATAGATTCCTTATGATTGTTTATAAGTGTTCACTGTAAAGAGTCACTAATATATCTTTTACTTTGATCCATTTCTAGGGGTATCAGTAGTTCTCTTAGATCACGGTGATATATCACCGTACCACTGTTTGAATAGATTTATCATACATTTTTATTTCAAGTATACACGTCACACGTGTTTGTTACAACGTTTATCATTTGGTCTTCAATAGGCCATTTGGTTCTCTATTGAGTCCCAATACACATTTGAATTCACTTTTGAATTTCACATAGCGCCACATTTATATATTCACTTAAGGATGAGCACCTAAGAATAATATTTATTTCTTGAACAAAACAATAGCTTTTCTTTTCAGTGTATTTATATTATATTTTATTCTATTCTCTTCAAAGAAATGTACAGTTCTACAATTTTGTTTATCATCTATTGATGCCCATCATTCATTTTTAATCCTGCCCTATAAAAAGTATCAAAAACACAGCTTAAAAACTTTTTGAAAAAAAAAACTACTACATTTGTTCTTTAACCTAATCATACAATCCACAGGAAAATCTTTCAGTTTCTGGCATTTTAAAAACTTTAATAACATCTTAAAGGTAATCATTTAAAAAATATATAAATATTATTTTAGTTTTGTGTTGAATCACCTAACATATTCCTTTCATATTTGGAGGCCCCACTAATATTTCCCAGCAGTAATTTGTGTCTCACATGGCCAAATTCTCATGTAGCTGGAACCTCAAATCACTTGTTTATTCTACATATTTATTAATCCAGCAGGTAATTTTCACATTATCTTTGGTGCCCTCAGACACTGGAAAGAAATGTAAATTCTAATGTAAATAGATCACTAGAGAGATCTATGAAAGGCAACACTTAATTTTTCTTACTTGTAACCGTGTGCAACTAAAAATATACCAGTCTTGGGTAAAGATGGCTTTTATAATCACATTAATCTTCAACAAACTAGTACTAAATGTTTCCTACACAATTGACTTATATAATTACTGCCATCTATGAAGGCAAATAATCCCCACTTACATACTCCAGTAAGTTGATGACTTACTAAGTAGTAAAGCTGAAACATGAGTATGACAACTTGAAAAACACACAAGTTTTAATACAAGTCAGCAAAAGTAGCTGCCAAATATATATCATTATAGAGAGGTTCCCCTATTTATTTGATTTTACTATTTATTATATAGTAATTATATTACTACTAGTTAGATAAATGTATATAGCTAAAGGAGTGGTTCTCAACCTTTCTAGTGCCGTGACCCCTTGATGAAATTTCCCATGTTGTGGGGACCCCCAACAGTAAAATAATTTTCCCTGAACGAGGGCGCCCGAACTTCCCTGCTACCAGCCGCTGATGACCTCACACACAGCCCTAATGCTATGATGTCACGGTGTCACCTACTGTCTCCTGTCATCATCATGCTCCTCGCCACCCCCCTGTTCCTGGCATTACACCACCCTACCTCTGAGGCCTGTCATACATTTTATCACCCCGTGTCATCTCCATTCCCCCTGTCAGCTTCCTACCACCCACCCGTGTCATCTCCATCCTCCCTGTCCGCTTCCTACCACCCACCCGTGTCATCTCCATCCTCCCTGTCCGCTTCCTACCACCCACCCGTGTCATCTCCATCCTCCCTGTCCGCTTCCTACCACCCACCCGTGTCATCTCCATCCTCCCTGTCCGCTTCCTACCACCCACCCGTGTCATCTCCATCTTCCCTGTCAGCTTCCTACCACCCACCCGTGTCATCTCCATCCTCCCTGTCCGCTTCCTACCACCCACCCGTGTCATCTCCATCTTCCCTGTCAGCTTCCTACCACCCACCTGTGTCATCTCCATCCTCCCTGTCAGCTTCCTACCACCCACCCGTGTCATCTCCATCCTCCCTGTCCGCTTCCTACCACCCACCCGTGTCATCTCCATCCTCCCTGTCCGCTTCCTACCACCCACCCGTGTCATCTCCATCCTCCCTGTCCGCTTCCTACCACCCACCCGTGTCATCTCCATCCTCCCTGTCCGCTTCCTACCACCCACCCGTGTCATCTCCATCCCCCCTGTCAGCTTCCTACCACCCACCCGTGTCATCTCCATTCTCCCTGTCCGCTTCCTACCACCCACCCGTGTCATCTCCATCCCCCCTGTCAGCTTCCTACCACACTCCTGTGTCATCTCCATCCCCCCTGTCAGCTTCCTACCACCCACCCGTGTCATCTCCATCCCCCCTGTCAGATTCCTACCACCCACCCGTGTCATCTTCATCCCCCCTGTCAGCTTCCTACCACCCACCCGTGTCATCTCCATCCTCCCTGTCCGCTTCCTACCACCCACCCGTGTCATCTCCATCCCCCCTGTCAGCTTCCTACCACCCACCCGTGTCATCTCCATCCTCCCTGTCCGCTTCCTACCACCCACCCGTGTCATCCCCATCCCCCCTGTCAGCTTCCTACCACCCACCCGTGTCATCTCCATCCCCCCTGTCAGCTTCCTACCACCCACCCGTGTCATCTCCATCCCCTCTGTCAGCCTTCTACCACCCACCCGTGTTGCCTCCATCCTTCCTGTCAGCTTCCTACCACCCACCCATGTCATCTCCATCCTCCCTGTCAGCTTCCTACCACCCCCTGTAATCTTCATCCTCCCTGTCAGCTTCCTACCAACCACCCCTGTCATCTTCCTACCACCCCCTGTAATCTTCACCCCCCCCTCTGCCAGCTTCCTACCACCCCACCCCCTTAAATTTACTGGTGCACATCACATATGATGGACGGAGGGACATTTTTTTTGGGGGGGGGGCACGTAGCTGGTCTTGCCTAGGGCGCCAAATTGCCTAGCACCGTCCCTGCCTGCACTGTGAGGCAAATTGCCACCAGCCAGCCCATTCCGCCCGCTGCACTGTGAGGCAAATTGTTGCCAACCCGTTCCGCCCGCTCCACTGTGAGGCAAATTGACGCCTGCCCGCCAGCCAGCCCGCTCCACCTGTTCTTCCCGCACGCTCCATTCACCTTGGCGCCGGGCCCAGGTAAAAGGAGTGTGCGGGCAGAACAGGGGAGCAGTCAGCGGGCGGGACAGTCAGCAGGTGATCGGGCTTGCTGGCCAATCAGCGGGCGGGGGAGCAGAGAGATGACATCATCTCTCACTGCCCGCCCTGCATCACTGCAGTTCCACCCCCACTGTGCGGGCAGCAGAGAGATTACATAATCTCTCTGCTGCCTGCCTTTACTCTGGGACACAGTAAGTGGCAATCCGCTATGTGTGGCAGGTGACGCCATGGCAAGTGACAATCCGCTATGTGTGGCATGTGACGTGGCAAGTGACAATCCGCTATGTGTGGCAAGTGACAATCCGCAATGTGTGACAGGTGGCGTTGTGGCAAGTGACAATCCGCAATGTGTGACAGGTGGCAAGTGACAATCAGCTACGTGTGGCAGGTGACATCTGCAATGTGTGGCAGGTGGCAAGTGACAATCCGCATTTGGTGACAGGTGACACGGCAAGTGAAAATCCGCATCTGAAGGCAGGTGACGTTGGCAAGTGACACGCTCGGGGCTCCCACTGATTCTGTAATATGGTGAGTTTAACTATTTTATTTTATATAACAATGTAATAATAAAAATAATGCACTTTAAGCATTTTTATTATTATTATTATTTTTACTAGTAATGGCAGTGATCTGCGATTTTTTTTTTGGTAGACTGCGACATTGCGGTGGACAGGTCTGACACTTTTGACACATTTTTGGGACCATTGACAGCTATACAGCGATCTGTGCTATAAAAATGCACTGATTACTGTGTAAATGTCACTGTCAGGGAAGGGGTTAAATGTGTTCCCTGGGAGGTGTTTTTAACTGAGGGGGGGGGGTGGGAATGACTGGAGGAGGAGAGAGATCTCTGTTCCTAATCACTAGGAACAGCAGATCTGTCTCTCCTCCCCTGTCAGAATAGGGATCTGTCTGTTTACATTGACAGATCCCCATTCTGGCTCTCTGTGGAGCGATCGTAGGTGGCCGGCTGGCATTGCGGCCGCCGGCCACGCACAGGTTCTTTTATACTCCTATATACATGTATAGAGCCATGAGAGGTCCTCTTTATACTCCTTTATACATGTATAGAGCCATGACAGGTCCTCTTTATACTCCTTTATACATGTATAGAGCCATGACAGGTCCTCTTTATATTTCTATACATGTATAGAGCCATAACAGGTCCTCTTTATACTCCTACATACATGTATAGAGCCATGACAGGTCCTCTTTATACTCCTACATACATGTATAGAGCCATGACAGGTCCTCTTTATACTCCTACATACATGTATAGAGCCATGACAGGTCCTCTTTATACTCCTATATACATGTATAGAGCCATGACATGTACTTTTATACTCCTTTATACATGTATAGAGCCATGACAGGTCCTCTTTATACTCCTATATACATGTATAGAGCCATGACATGTACTTTTATACTCCTTTATACATGTATAGAGCCATGACAGGTCCTCTTTATACATGTATAATGCCATGACGGTCCCCTTTTTATACTCCTATATATGTATAGAGCCATAAAAGATCCTCTTTATACTCCTATATACATGTAAACAACCATAACAGGTCCTCTTTATACTCCTATACACATGTATAGAGCCATGACGGGTCCACTTTAGTTATCATGATATAAAATAATGAATGTGGGGGCATTTTGATGGGCGGGATTTTTTTTTTTGGAGGGGGGGGCAGCATTTCATTCTTGGTACCAGGCAGCACAATGTCTTGGGCCGGCACTGTGTATCGGGGAGAGGAGTGCGGAGTGTATAACACTGACCCCGGGTGAGTGGCACAGAGACAAGAGGAGACCATTATAGGAACTACTAGGACCCACCTAAAGAGCCACTATCTCCCACCAGAAAAGCGCTGTTAAATCATATTTGGGCAAGATAACTGCCAGCACAGAGCACCTCTTGTTTGTGATCTATATTGTTCATGGGAGAAGATCCCTTTACCAATACATTGCACAAAGCACTTTAGTGACACCATATAGGTTTTTATTAGTACACAAGAATAATTGCGCCAACCTATGTGTAAAATATTATAAAACATATGCTTCTTCTGTTATTCATTCACAATCTATTGATTGATGATGTTAAAGCGGAGTTCCACCCAAAAATGGAACTTCTGCTTTTGGGATTCCTCCCCCCTCTGGTGTCACATTTGGCACCTTTCAGGGGGAGGGGGGAGCAGATACCTGTCTAATACAGGTATTTCGCTCCCACTTCCGGGCATAGATAGCCGAGCCACCCGCGGCTATCTACGCCACGTCCGGTGCCCCCTCTGTCCCACACAGGTCCCAAAAGACAGCAGGGACCAGTGGGATCACGCAGCGGGAGTCGCGCATGCGCAGCAGGGAACCAGGCTGTGAAGCCACAAGGCTTCACTTCCCGATTCCCTTACCAAAGATGGCGGCGGCAGCAGCCGAGAGGCAGATCGGCTTCGGGTGCCGACATTGCGGACAGGTAAGTATCCTTATTTTAAAAGTCAGCATCTGCAGTATTTGTAGCTGCTGACTTTTTAAAAAAAATGGGCAGAACTCTGCTTTAAAGCGGAGGTGCAGCCACCAAAAAAAAAGTCAGCAGCTACTAACAGTGTAGCTGCTGACTTTTAACAAGGGCACTTACCTGTCCTACTCGCCCGCAATGTCGGTCCCGCCACGGCGCTCGATCGCTGCTGGCAGGTCCCGGCTCCTCCATCCTGAGTAAGGGAAACAGGTAGTGAAGCCGTAAGGCTTCACTGCCCGTTTCCTACTGCGCATGCGCCACTCGCACGGCTCTTTGTGAATGGGCGGCTTGCCTCCTGGGATACACACAGTTCCCAGAAGGCAGCGCGGCCCATTCACAAGAAGAGGAAGCGGAAGGAGACCCACCGCAGACGAGAAGAGGAACATTAGAGGCAGATTAGGGGACTTCCGCATAGCAACAGGCATTTAGGGTGAGTATAATTTTATTTATTTTTTTCTATTAATTTTTTTTTTTTTTTTTTAGGATTTTTAATAGAAATA
This sequence comes from Rana muscosa, assembly GCA_029206835.1. Lineage (NCBI taxonomy): Eukaryota > Metazoa > Chordata > Amphibia > Anura > Ranidae > Rana > Rana muscosa. Next base: position 157,975,845 of record CM055127.1, on the reverse strand, counting down.
TTTTTTCAGGGTGGACCTCCGCTTTAAGTCCAACATGACGTGTCTATGCAAGAAAAAAATTATTATGGAACAATACATATCATTTATATATATAAACATCCCAGTTGGTTCCTCAAAAGTGGTTATTCCGTGCCAGTGCTAGATATACAAAGTGTATAGCACCCAAACATGTATCTAGCACTGGCACGGAATAACCATTTTTGAGGAACCAACTGGGACGTTTATATATAAATGATATGTATTGTTCCACAATTTTTTTTTTGCACAGTCATGTCGGACTTATGTAATCATGATCTATGTATTGATTGCACCGCTTTGATTGTGACAAACAGTGACAAACAGTACAAAAATGCCTTAATTACCGTTTTTTAGTGCCTGACTAGCCGAAGTCCCTCAGGTGTTCTGTCAGCATCAGCAACCCGTCTATTGTGTTAACCGGAAGTGACTTCGCCGCCATCTTGGTACTCTCGTGGGCAGTAAGGCTACAGTTAGAAGTCGGCAAGCGGACATCTTTTTACACCCACCAAAGTCTTTTATTTTACACTTATTTTTACCAGTAAACTGAGCTTACATACTATATAAGGTTTATATAGTATATATTCTCAGTTTCCTGGTAAAAATACGTGTAAACTGCAAGACTTTGGTGGGTGTATAAAGATGTCCGCTTGCCAACTTCTAACTGTAGCCTTACTGCGGACGAGAGTACCAAGATGGCGGCGCCGGAACGTAATTTCCGCACGGGTTCTCCTCTCCCGGAAGTGACGTCTTGCTGGCCGAGACGGACAGACTCCGGCGTACACAGTAATTTCGGGTCCGTCTCGGCCAGCTTTCGCGACCCCCGGCGAATCGGCAATCGACCCCCCGGTTGAGAACCGCTGAGCTAAAGGGTATAAATAGGGGAAGTGATCATAGTCTGTTTCAGTATACAATTAACGTCATTGTAAGCACTTCAGCCCCGGAAGAATTTACCCCCTTCCTGACCAGAGCATTTTTTGTGATACAGCACTGCGTCGCTTTAGCTGACAATTGCGCGGTCGTGCGACGTGGTACCCAAACAAAATTGACGTCCTTTTTTTCTCACAAATAGAGCTTTCTATTTGTGAGCCATGTACTCTACCACCTACATGATTATGTGTGCCAACAAGATACATACCTCACACCTTTGGAAAGTTTTAAAGCGTTAGCAACTCTTTTCGGGTCTCCCTGTATCATTTTACTTAGATTTATGTCAGGGCTTTGACTAGGCCTTTGGTAGCAATTTTATTTTATACACAATAAACCAACAATTGCAGATAAGAGAAGCACTTGTTCATGTTCTTAGTCTGCCCCTATTTATTTCTTGAAGACTCCAACAGTGACATCTACCTTCTATAGTTACCAGCCCTGTTCCTTTCCATCTTGAAGTTTTTGATGTCCCTACCCTCCTTAGTGTGTTCCTGATTTTCCAGTTACATTTTCCACAATATGATATGATAGTGGGAACTCATAATAATGGATGAAGAAGGAGAGCAAACTTGGAAACACAGCACAAATCTCACTAATATAGTCTCTGAGAGATAGAAGAGACTGCTAGGTAGTTTGAGGCTGTGTTGAGGTAAATTTCAACTTGTTAAACAGAATTGTGTACAACGAGTTTTTGCAAATAATTTACAAAGCTTTCAGAAAACTTTGATGGGCTTTGTTTGTGGCTGTAAATAAAACTGGACTGCTGAATGCATCCGTTTTGGCCCTCCATTGACCCCATATAAACTGTGCAACATAGATTTTAAATGGCCACAACAGTCCTTTTTTTAACCAATTTGAACTTGTTCTTGAGACGATTCCTTCCATAGTTATGTAACCCCTCTGTTAATTTTTTACATCTGGGTCTACCTTCAGTTTCAGTATTGGAATGTATAGGGATGGATCTTAATGGGGTGCTCTGATTTTATTGCAAACAATTAGCAGACTTTAGCAGAATTTCAAAAAGCTTTAAGAAGGCTCAGATCTAGGGAGGTGTTGGGGTGGTCTGCACCTCCAAAGATTTTAGTTAAACCCCCTCCCAGATCTCTGAGAGAGCATCTACTGATTCATCATGAGCAACTCTTATAGAGGCAATTGATTTAAGGAGGCACTCTGATGGGCACAGTTGATTTAAGGGGGCACTCTGGTAGGACAGCTGATGTAAGGGGACACACTAATAAAGACAGTTGATTTAAGGGGCACACTGATGGGGAACCTGATGTAAGGGGACACTCTGCTGTGGATAATTGATGTAAGGGGACACTCTGATGGGGTCAACTGATATAAGGGAGCACTATAATGAGGCCAATTGATGTAAGGGGGCACTCTGTTATGGACACCTGATATAAGGGGCCACTCTAATGTGGATACCTGATGTGAGGAGTTGACGCTAGCACAAGTTTTGTTTAATCAACCAAATCTAATGACAGCCTAATACAGTCTACTGTTCCCTGTTCACTCCTGTACCATGGCTGCACTACCTGACCCTAGTTACGGGTCGTAATACTCCTGGTACAGAAGTGAACAGGGAAAACTTGTTCCTTCATCTATGTCACAATCTCACTGTGTGACAGACTGTCAGTGACTCACACAATGTGGACATTGCTCCGCCTGACTTTGGAACTGCACCCCCAGTCTGATAGACTAAATCCCGCCCTTGCTTCCAGTAGTGCTGTCACTTATTGAAGCCTGTGAAATGCTTTTTTAAAGTGACAGTCATAACTTGTATTAAGATTTTTGTTTACCTCTGCTAACTGGAGATAAATAGTTCTAACACAGCTGCTTGTAGCTCTCTGAAAGTTCTATGAATTATTTGTTAACTAGACATGTGCATTCGGACGAATGCATTTTCGTCCGAATTTCAGCTATTTTCGTTATCGTTTTAACAAACGAAAACGAAAGCACAGAATCCGAAAACCGAAAGATCCGACATAAACAAATGCTTTATTTTCGTTTTCGTTGCTACAACAGTTCGATATAGATAGGAGATTCGACGTGATGCTGACAATAACAATCTGTGTCTATCGAACCTGTGGTCGAATGTGCCTAACCTTAACTCTATTAGTCCAAGATTATTCTACATAGGAGAGAAAAGATTCGACATTATAGAGAGAAAAGATTCGACATAGGAGAGAAAGATTCGACATAGGAGAGAAAAGATTCGACATAGGAGAGAAAAGATTCGACATAGGAGAGAAAAGATTCGACATTATAGAGAGAAAAGATTCGACATAGGAGAGAAAAGATTCGACATAGGAGAGAAAAGATTTGTTATTATAGAGAGAAAAGATTCGACATAGAGAGAAAAGATCACTGCTGGAATTGGGTGGGGGAAGTAAAATAAAAATAAAGTTGATGATGAATGTTATTGGCTGATTGTAACCTAAGAGGAGGAGCAGTAAAATAGCTAGAATGACGAAGATTCGACAAAGCATCGAAAGTTAGAAGATTCGACGGTGCAGCAAAACTGTACGACGCTGCAATCGTACATTTCCGGTCAAATGCATCCGCCCATAGGCTATAGAAGAATTCTAATATTGGTTGACTAGTAATAGTAATTAATAAATATAATTATTACTAGTGTCATACAACATTAGAATTCTTCTATAGCTTGTGGGCGGAACATTCGACCGGAAATGTATGATTGCAGCGTCGTACAGTTTCACTGCTCCGTCGAATCTTCTTTGAACATTCGACAGACACCATAAGCCTTCAATGACAGATTCGACCTTAATTAATTCAGATTTTCGGACGAATGCAATTTCTAACGAAAAACGAAATAAATAAAAACGAATTTCGGGAGTAACTAAATAAATTAATTTTTCGGACGAAAACAAAATTCCGAAACGAAATATTTCAGTGTGCACATGTCTATTGTTAACAGGGTATTAATATAATGTGCTGGAATTCTTGAATGCAGACAATACTTTACTTTCATGGAAGAATATCAGAACATAAAAACATATTTGGGGGGCACACTCTACAATGCGTTTAAATTCAAGATGGTGCTGCTATAAGACCAAAAGACAGTACAAAACAGATTATAGCGCACACATTCAAGAATGACATTTATCCTGCAAGGCTAGTTAAAAACACCTGAACATATACATAAAAATATATACGGGGGTTTGGTCACACTATATGGTCATATAGTGCTAAGCCCACAAACTGCGACAAAGTACCCCGAATTTCGTGGGTCCTACCCTAATAATAGAATGAAAGAACCTGCGTCTCAACCATGGGAGCCAAACTCCTCTATGTGATAGAACTGAAGGGATTCCTCCTATGAACTGGTGGCCACTAATAAGAGGTAATGAGGAGGGGTGCTCCAGCCCAAAAAAACCTGGTCAGGGTCTACTACAATACAAAAACATATTTGGGGGGCACACTCTACAAAGGCGTTTAAATTCAAGATGGTGATGCTATAAGACCAAAATACAGTACAAAACAGAATATAGCGCACACATTCAAGAATGCATTTATCCTGCAAGGCTAGTTAAAAACACCTGAACATATACATAAAAATATATATGTTCAGGTGTTTTTAATTATTAGTGGCCACCAGTTCATAGGAGGAATCCATTCAGTTCTCCCACATAGAGGAGTTTGGCTCCCATGCTTGAGACGCAGGTTCTTTCATTCTATTACTAGGGTAGGACCCACGAAATTTGGGGTACTTTGTCGCAGTTTGTGGGCTTAGCACTATATGACCATATAGTGTGACCAAACCCCTGTATATATTTTTATGTATATGTTCAGGTGTTTTTAACTAGCCTTGCAGGATAAATGTCATTCTTGAATGTGTGCACTATAATCTGTTTTGTACTGTCTTTTGGTCTTATAGCAGCACCATCTTGAATTTAAACGCATTGTAGAGTGTGCCCCCCAAATATGTTTTTATATTGTAGTAGACCCTGACCAGGTTTTTTTGGGCTGGAGCACCCCTCTCCCTCCCCATTGCCTCTTATTAGTGGCCACCAGTTCATAGGAGGAATCCCTTCAGTTCTCCCACATAGAGGAGTTTGGCTCCCATGGTTGAGACGCAGGTTGTTTCATTCTATTACTAGGGTAGGACCCATGAAATTCGGGGTACTTTGTCGCAGTTTGTGGGCTTAGCACTATATGACCATATAGTGTGACCAAACCCCCGTATATATTTTTATGTATATGTTCAGGTGTTTTTAACTAACCTTGCAGGATAAATGTCATTCTTGAATGTGTGCGCTATAATCTGTTTTGTTTTGGAATATCAGAATATGTCTTACTCATGGAACATGTCTTTATCATGGAACAGGAAACCGGAAGAGAACACAAACGAGTGCACAGAACATAGATAGACAATACATCCTGCTATATCATAGAATACACACTATACTACCACAGCGCCACCTGCTGCATAGATAGGTATAATGCATACAATATATACAGTATCTCACAAAAGTGAGTACACCCCCACATTTTTGTAAATATTTTATTATTTCTTTTCATGTGACAACACTGAAGAAATTACACTTTGCTACAATGTAAAGTAGTGAGTGTACAGCTTGTATAACACTGTAAATTTGCTGTACCCTCGAAATAACTCAACACAGCCATTAATGTCTAAACTGCTGGCAACAAAAGTAAGTACACCCTTAAGTGAATATGTCCAAATTGGGCTCAATTAGCAATTTTCCCTCCCGGTTTCATGTGACTCGTTAATGATACAAGGTCTCAGGTGTAAATGGGGAGCAGGTGTGTTAAAGTTGGTGTTATCATTCTCACTTTGAAGACAAGCAGACTAAGGACATGGATTGCTGGAACCATATCCTGTGGTCTAATGAGAACAAGATACACTTATTTGGTTCAGATGGTGTCAAGTGTGTGTGGCGGCAACCAGATGAGGAGTACAAAGACAAGTGTGTCTTGCCAACAGTCAGGCATGGTGGTGGGAGTGTCATGGTCTGGGGCTGCATGAGTGCTGCCGGCACTGGAAAACTACAGTTTATTGAGGGAACCATGAATGCCAACATGTACTGTGACATACAAAAGCAGAGCATGATCCCCTCTCTTCGGAGACTGGGCCGTAGGGCAGTATTCCAACATGATAAGGACCCCAAACACACCTCCAAGATGACCACTGCCTTGCTAAATAAGCTGAGGGTAAAGGTGATGGACTGGCCAAGCATGTCTCCAGACCTAAACCCTATTGAGCCTCTGTGGGGCATCCAAACGGAAGGTGGAGGAGTGCAAGGTCTCTAATATCCACCAGCTCTGTGATGTCGTCATGGAGGAGTGGAAGAGGACTCCAGTGGCAACCTGTGAAGCTCTGGTGAACTCCATGCCCAAGAGGGTTAAGGCAGTGCTGGAAAATAATGGTGGCCATACAAAATATTGACACTTTGGACCCAATTTGGATATTTTTATTTAGGGGTGTACTCACTTTTGTTGCCAGCGATTTAGACATGGCTGTGTGAGTTATTTTGAGGGGACAGCAAATTTACAGTGTTATACAAGCTGTACACTCGCTACTTTACATTGTAGCAAAGTGTAATTTCTTCAGTGTTGTCACATGATAATAAAATATTTACAAAAATGTGAGGGGTGTACTCACGTTTGTGAGATACTGTATAGTAGACATGTGCACACTGAAATATTTTGTTTCAGAATTTAATTTTCATCCGAAAAATAAATGTATTTAGTTACTCCCAAAATTTGTTTTTATTTATTTTGTTTCGTTAAAAAAATGCATTCATCCGGAAAAAAAAATTCATTAAGGTCGAATCTGTCATTGAAGGCTTATGGTGTCTGTCGAATGTTCTAAGAAGATTCGACGGAGCAGCTAAACTGTACGATGCCGCAATCATACATTTCCGGCCAAATGTTCCGCCTACAAGCTATAGAAGAATTTTAATGTTGTATGACACTAGTAATAATTATATTTATAAATTATTATTACTAGTCAACCAACATTCGAATTCTTCTGTAGCCTATGGGTCAAGCATTTTACCGGAAATGTACGATTGCAGCTTCGTACAGTTTAGCTGCTTGTCAAATCTTCTTCGAACTTTCGACAGACACCATGAGCATTCAATGACAGATTCGTTGTTTGTATTTTTTTTGCTGCTTTGTCGAATCTTCGTTGTTCATGTCGAATGGTTTACCCCAACACTGTCTCTATAATGTCAAATCTTTTCTCTCTATGTCGAATCTTTCCTCTCTATGTAGAATAATCTTGGACTAATAGAGTTAAAGTGGATGTAAACCTAAAATGTAGAGTATTAGATTTCCTATCATCTGTGCCCAGTCTTGCCACAAAGAGTTAATCCAGCAATCCTCTTTTCTTTTTTCAGTGAGATAAACGGACAAACAGGAGAAAACTTTTGTCCGTTCTTCCCCCTTGCTGTGAATGACAGGTTATTTACATATCCCACCCCCACTCCTTTTCTGAAGTCATGTGGTTACTTTTCTGGGTTTTGACTGGATGTAAGTGATCATAGCAGAATTCAGTGTAAGAAATACACAGGAGAAAATGCATGTTGACAAGGGAAGTGTAGAGGTGGGCGGGGAGTCTACTGACATCACGACTCCACCCACCGAGCTCCAGACAACAGATCCACCCACAGAATCTGCAGTTTTTCAGTTCTTATAACAGACAGAAGGGAGACATTTGACAGGTAAGGATACATGCAGGAGGCATGTATATCCTTATAGATCAGCACTATGGCAGTAGTTTAGAAAGGATGAGAGTGGGTTTACATCCACTTTAAGGTTAGGCACATTCGACCACAGGTTCGATAGACACAGATCGCTATTGTCAGCGTAATGTAGAATCTCCTATCTATATCGAACTGTTGTAGCAACGAAAACCAAAATAAAGCATTTTTTTATGTCGGATCTTTCAGATTTGGGATTCTGCGTGTTCGTTTTCGTTTGTTAAAACGATAACGAAAATACCCGAAATTCGGACTAAAATGCATTCAGACGAAAACGAATGCACATGTCTATTGTATAGATCAGTTTATATGCTGTTGTTCTTGCCAACAAGTGAACCTTTTTAAAGGACATGGAATTGTCCTTTAACCACTTAAAAACCACCTGCCGACAAATAACGTCGACAAGGTGGTTGCTTAACTCTGGGAGGACGTTATATAACGTCCTCCCAGAATCGCGTTCCCGCGCGCCCCCTGGGGCGCGCACACGGGAAACTCCATGACCGCCGGGTCCAGAGGACCCGGCGGATCACGAATCGCGGTAAATCGCCGCTGATAGCGGCCGTTTACCACGTGATCGCTCCGTCAAATGACGGAGCAATTACTTGTAAACAGACCGGCGTCATTTGATGACGCCGGTTCCTCCCTCCCCTCTCTGTACCGATCGGTACAGTGTGAGAGGGGAGGGGGAGGGAGCGGATGGCAGCAGCAGCACTGTGGGCTGGATCTGTGACAATTGCAGTCACAGATCCAGCCATCCATCCATCCCTGCTCAGCCATCCCTGTGCTATACCCTGCCAATACTCTGCAATACACCCTGCCAATACTCTGCAAAATACCCTGGTGCAATACTCTGCAATACCCTGGTGCAATACTCTGCAATACCCTGGTGCAATACTCTGCAATACCCTGGTGCAATACTCTGCAATACCCTGCGAAATACTCTGCAATACCCTGCGAAATACTCTGCAATACCCTGCGAAATACTCTGCAATACCCTGGTGCAATACTCTGCAATACCCTGGTGCAATACTCTGCAATACCCTGGTGCAATACTCTGCAATACCCTGCACAATACTCTGCAATACCCTGCACAATACTCTGCAATACCCTGCAAAATACTCTGCAATACCCTGCGCAATACTCTGCAAAATACTCTGCAATACCCTGCACAATACTCTGCAATACCCTGCACAATACTCTGCAATACCCTGCACAATACTCTGCAATACCCTGCACAATACTCTGCAATACCCGCCACAATACTCTGCAATACCCTCCACAATACTCTGCAATACCCTGCGCAATACTCTGCACAATACTCTGCAATACCCTGCACAATACTCTGCAATACCCGCCACAATACTCTGCAATACCCTCCACAATACTCTGCAATACCCTGCGCAATACTCTGCAAAATACTCTGCAATACCCTGCACAATACTCTGCAATACCCTGCACAATACTCTGCAATACCCTGCACAATACTCTGCAATACCCGCCACAATACTCTGCAATACCCTCCACAATACCCTGTGCAATACCCTCCACAATACCCTGTGCAATACCCGTGCAATACCCTGCCATACACCGCAATACCCTGCCATACACCGCAATACCCTGCCATAGTCCGCAATACTCCGCAATGCCCTGCAATACTCCGCAATGCCCGGCAATACTCCGCAATGCCCGGCAATACTCCGCAATGCCCGGCAATACTCTGCAATAACCACTTCCCGCCCTCCGGCCGTCATATGACGTCCTTGACTTTGTGCGGGGATATCTGAATGATGGGAGCAGCTACAGGCATCATTCAGATATTAGCTTTTTCAGCCGGCGATTCCCTACATCATAAGAACAATCATAGCGGCTGTTCCGCTGCTTGATCATTCTTACGGGAGGCGAGAGGGGATGTCCCCCCCCCCCCCGCCGCCCTCCGGTGCTTCTACCGACTCACCGCTACGATCAAAGCCAGGATTGTTGTTTTTTTTTTTTTTTTTTCAGGCTTCCCAGCCTAGAGGTGAGATGTGGGGTCTTATTGACACCCCCCCCCCATATCTCACTGTAAAGAGGACCTGTCATGCCATATTCCTATTACAAGGGATGTTTACGTTCCTTGTAATAGGTATAAAAGTGATCAAAAAAATGTTTAGGGCGGAAAAACATGTCAAACTAAAATAAATAAAGTAAAATGAAGAATACATTTTTTTTTTTTTTTTTAAAGCGCCCCTGTCCCCGTGAGCTCGCATACAGAAGCGAACGCATACGTAAGTCCCGCCCACATATGAAAACGGTTTTCAAACCACACATGTGAGGTATCTCTGCGAACGTTAGAGCGAGAGCAATCATTTTGGCCCTAGACCTCCTCTGTAACTCAAAACATGTAACCAGTAAAAATATTTAAAGCGTCGCCTATGGGCATTTTTTAAGTAGCGAAGTTTGGCGCCATTCCACGAGTGTGTGCAATTTTTAAGGGCGACATGTTAGGTATCTATTTACTCGGCGTAACTTCATCTTTCACATTATGCAAAAACATTGGGCTAACTTTACTGTTTTTTTTTTTTTAAGCACAAAACATTTTTTTTCCGTAAAAAACGCGTTAAAAAAATTGCTGCGCAAATATCGTGCGAGATAAAAAGTTGCAACAACCACCATTATATTCTCTAAGGTCTTTGCTAAAAAAACATATATAATGTTTTGGGGTTCTATGTAATTTTTTAGCAAATAAATGATGATTTTTACATGTAGGAGAGAAATGTCAGAATTGGCCTTGGTGCTCCAGAACGCCTGAAGGTGCTCCCTGCATGTTGGGCCTCTGTATGTGGCCACGCTGTGTAAAAGTCTCACACATGTGGTATCGTCATACTCGGGAGTAATAGCAGAATGTGTTTTGGGGTGTAATTTGTGGAATGCATATGCTGTGTGTGAGAAATAACCTGCTAATATGACAATTTTGTGAAAAAAAAAAAGAGAAAAAAAAAATCTTGATTTTGCAAAGAATTGTGGGAAAAAATTACAACTTCAAAAAACTCACAATGCCTCTTTCTGAATACCTTGGAATGTCTTCTTTCCAAAAAGGGGTCATTTGGGGGGTATTTGTACTTTTCTGGCATGTTAGGGTCTCAAGAATTGAGATAGGCCGTCAGTACTTCAGGTGTGATCAATTTTCAGATATTGGCACCATAGCTTGTGGACTCTATAACTTTCACAAAGACCAAATAATATACACCAATTTGTACTTATTTTTACCAAAGATATGTAGCAGTATAAATTTTGGCCAAAATTTATGAAGAAAAAATAGTAATTTGCAAAATTTTATAACAGAAACGGAAAAAAAATCATTTTTTTACAAAATTTCAGTCTTTTTTCTCTTATAGCGCAAAAAATAAAAAACCCAACAGTGATTAAATACCACCAAAAGAAAGCTCTATTTGTGTGAAAAAAAGGACAAAAATTTCATATGGGTACAGTGTTGTATGACTGAGTAATTGTCATTCAAAATGTGAGAGCACCGAAAGCTGAAAATTGGTCTGGTTATTAAGGGGGTTTAAGTGCCCAGTGGTCAAGTGGTTAAAAAGGTTCACAATATACAGTGGGACAAAAAAGTATTCAGTCAGCCACCAATTGTGCAAGTTCTCCCACTTAAAAAGATGAGAGAGGCCTGTAATTGTCATCATAGGTATACCTCAACTATTAGAGACAAAATGTGGAAACAAATCCAGACAATCACATTGTCTGATTTGGAAAGATTTTTTTTTATTGCAAATTATGGTGGAAAATAAGTATTTGGTCACCTACAAACAAGCAAGATTTCTGGCTCTCACAGACCTGTATCTTGTTCTTTAAGAGGCTCCTCTGTCCTCCACTCATTAACTGTATTAATGGCACCTGTTTGAACTTGTTATCAGTATAAAAGACACCTGTCCACAACCTCAAACAGTCACACTCCAAACTCCACTATGGTGAAGACCAAGGAGCTGTCGAAGAACACCAGAAACAAAATTGTAGACCTGCACCAGGCTGGGAAGACTGAATCTGCAATAGGCAAGCAGCTTGGTGTGAAGAAATCAACTGTGGGAGCAATAATTAGAAAATGGAAGACATAAAAGACCACTGATAATGTCCCTCGATCTGGGGCTCCACGCAAGATCTCACCCCGTGGGGTCAAAATTATCACAAGAAAGGTGAGCAAAAATTCCAGAACCACACGGGGGGACCTAGTGAATGACCTGCAGAGAGCTGGGACCAACGTAACAAAGGCTACCATCAGTAACACACTACGCCGCCAGGGACTCAGATCCTGCAGTGCCAGACGTGTCCCCCTGCTTAAGCCAGTACATGTCCGGGCCCGTCTGAGGTTTGCTAGAGAGCATTTGGATGATCCAGAAAGGATTGGGAGATGTCATATGGTCAGATGAAACCAAAGTAGAACTGTTTGGTAGAAACACAACTCATCGTGTTTGGAGGAGAGAGAATGCTAAGTTGCAACCAAAGAACACCATACCTACTGTGAAGCATGGGGGTGGCAACACCATGCTCTGTGGCTGTTTCTTTGCAAAGGGAACAGGACGACTGATCCGTGTACATGAAAGAATGAATGGGGCCATGTATTGTGAGATTTTGAGTGCAAACCTCCTCCCATCAGCAAGGGCATTGACGATGAAATGTGGCTGGGTCTTTCAGCATGACAATGATCCCAAACACACCACCCGGGCAACGAAGGAGTGGCTTCGTAAGAAGCATTTCAAGGTCCTGGAGTGGCCTAGCCAGTCTCCAGATCTCAACCCCATATAAAACCTTTGGAGGGAGTTGAAAGTCCGTGTTGCCCAGCGACAGCCCCAAAAAAGATTCTGGCAGTAACACACTTCCTATCCCAAAGTAACAACACTCACTGCACTGTTTGTATGGAAGGACCAGGTTCTGTAGTTCTGTAGTTGACAAAGAGAGCAGGACTGATAACAATGATTAAGATTTTACTGCAGACCTCCTTCTGAAAATATTAGATGCCTGGGCTGCCATGCTCTTCTTATGTCCCATCATAAAGTATGGCCATGATACTTTAAGTGGGCAGCCAAAAGAAATCATACTTTGTGTTCATCAGGCAGTACTGCTGCCAAGTATGACCCATTCAAGTAAATGTCACCATACTGCAACATTGTCTACTGCTTGCAGTTGTGGAGTACGTGTCACCTGAGCTGCCTGTCAACTGCCCTCTAAAAAGCAATCCATCATGAGCATTGAGGGCACCAAGGGTAAACGAGACAGCATTAATATTTTATTTATGCTTCTCAATAAAAGGTTCGCTTCAACACCCCCCCACACACACACACACACCACCATTACCACCCTTGACCCATGTATCCTTGATTTTCCCATTTCCCATTGTGATGAGATCAAAAAAATAAACATAATCACCTTGTATTTAATTTTGAACTGTGTTCTGATTTTATTGGTATTCATGTTTTAAAACATAATGCTTGTGACAGGAGTCACTTTGGGTGGGGGGTTTGTGCAACTCAGCTTACCTTAGAGAGCTCTGGAAACTTTGTGTCCAGCTTCCCCAGGCCCTCTTATGTGTAAATCATCCTGTGTCTCTAATAAGAAATCAAGAAATCCAGTCTGATCTGTACTTATCGGACTCCGTGTACAGCCACATTGGAATGTTGTGTGTGTGTATATCAACATATTGGATATTGTCTCATTTAGTTGTGTACTCTTTGCTGTGATCATTGGAGATGTGACTGTATTCTATTGTTCTATTGTGGCTGTCTGCCTCAAATATTATGGGATGTGTAAGTGTGTTTGCTGGGATGAAAGAGGGCGGGGGACTCCTCCAGCAGCCCCCCTGCTGATAAGACTGTTTACTGATGAGAAGATTGAATACACCTGACCTGTGTGTCTATTGTCATTGGACAGTTAAACCCACCCTGAATCCAAGGGTGGGGGGGAAGTGTCTCGTAGTTGGATATCTGTGTACATGTGTGATAATAAAGCAGTTTGATGTTGTTTTCACCCTACACTGTGTTACGGCTGTTGACTGGGTGAGCTAAGGGGTCTTGGATAGTGCTGGTCTGGACAGTGGAAGCATTTACGGCGGACATAGTCCTGCTGAGGACAAGGATTCATCACAATGCTCAATGTATATTACATTTTGGATCAAGTCGTATGCCTCTTTAATTATCCCACTGCGATGAGTTTAATATATAAATATATAATTGCAAGTGTAAAGTAGGTCCAGCATTACAGGGACTGCAGTTGCTCTTTTCATTTACAGATTTACTCTTCCATGTATTACAGCTAGCACCTGATTATTTATTTTATTTTTCTTTATGCCTTACACATTGGCTGTTGAAATATAACAGTAAGTTATTCTACTAATTTGGATGATAAGTTACTAAAGGAAATTGAAATGTTTCAATTTAGATTATTATTTCTGGATTAAGAATGCAATTTCAAGATCCTAAACAGGAAATTATTTTTTTTTACATGCACAAGTATTAAGAAATATTTATTTTTAAATATGTAAATTACTATATTGCTAATATAATTAATGATGTGTTTTTATTTATAAGTGTGCCCAAGTCCTATGGAAAACACAACATCTCTTCTAGATGTTCACATTTTGCCATTTTTCATGAACACTGACCACAAATTGACCATCTTTAGCACTGTCTACTTTTTCTTCATCTATTTATTTGGAATGCTGATGAATGTAGTTATCATTGCAGTCATATATTTGGACCTCCATTTGCACACCCCAATGTATTTATTTCTCTGCATCTTGTCTGTTGTTGATATTTGTTATACAACTGTTATCATTCCAAAACTCTTACACATGTTACTTTCTGGTAATAATCAAATGCCATTTACACAATGCTTTATCCAAATGTATTTTTTCTTTATGGTGGACAGTGCTGAGGTCACTGTTCTACTTATAATGGCGTATGACCGATATGTCGCAATTTGTCACCCTTTAGACTATTATCGAATACTTAACAAGAAAATCTGCTTCTTATTAATGATGGCCATCTGGATTAGTGGGTGTGTAAATTCATCTTTACTTACAAGCTCCATCTTAAAAATATTCTTCTGTTCTTCTGTTACTATTCACCAGTTTTTCTGTGATGCCAAAGCTCTCATCAACATTTCCTGTGGAGGTACTGAAGTGTTTTACATTGTCATGTATTCAGACTCTTTGGTATTTGGGCTCTTGCCAATTGTGTGCAACTCAATGTCGTATGTACAAATTATCAGGGTCATATTACATATTAAATCTAAGGATGGCAGAAGTAAAGCCTTCTCCACCTGTTCATCCCACCTCGCTGTTATGGCCATCTACTATGGATCTGCTGTATCTGTATACATGACACCACCATCAAATCACTATGACTTACTTGAACAAATCCTAACCATGTTCTACACCACAGTGGTCCCCATATTGAACCCTCTCATATACAGCCTAAGAAACAAAGAAGTAAAGAGTTATTTGTGGCGGAAACTGGTGCTGTAGCACTCACAAGTAGGAATGAGATTTGGGTTTGCAACTACCATGGAGTTACAGCAAATTTTGCATTGTCAAGATTCAAGAACCTGAAGAACTTATATGGGAATTCACCAGACCAAACCTCTATACCAATAATCCACTGCCTGATCTGAATGCCCTATAGGCAGCAGAATGTTGTGTATTTTGGGGAATTGGGGGACAGAGGGAGGAAGTTTTTAACCTTTTTTAACCCTTTATTACATCCTAATTCTGCTGATGTCCTGCAGTTTCTTACAGCCTGTCCCTAACCACATGCACTACAGTGATAATTTTTTCACAGGGCATAAAGTATTTCCTCATTGTTTTCTGACAGGCTTTTTTGACTTTCAGTGAAAATGGAAGGTGTGCTCTAGTTAAAGTCCTCCTTCCCCTAAAGTCAAAGCCAATTTCTAAAATAAAGCTGTTTCTAAATAAATGAAGGAAAATAAAAAATATTCACCTTGACCCTGGCTTCTGATACTTTTGGAAGGTGCAGGTAAGGTCACTGTATCTCACTGTTGTTTTCTGGGTTAGATCTGGCAATACATAAATGATTTATTATATGCAAGGCACTTAGGGGTTAATTGGGATCCAATATATATGGGGGACGGCCACAAGTCCCTGCATCTACAATCCTGAGGAAGAGAAACATTTTCTCCTAAAATCGCATAGACTGACAGCATGGACGTCTTACTACAACAATCTGCATGTGCATGTAGGGTTCTCTTCCACATACCTGTACCTTACTTGTCATGAGAGTGTGGTGTCTTAATTGTGGATCCTAATTAAATTCTCCACTGACTTTTCTCCACTTGTGAGTACCTGTAGGAGCCCCCACACCCCCCTCACTATATCACATCCATCTGCAAGGTTTGGAAGAACTCCATACTGAGAAATGTCCTATATTATTTATTGACTGCCCTAAAATGCCAGGACAGTAAAAAAAAAAAAAAAGTCCCATTTTTGAAAATGGAAAGTACTCAAAGATATTTAACAGGAGGCACATTTTATTAATTTCCAATTTTTGCCACAATTGCTTGAAAATTTTAAAAAATAAAAAAAGCGACTTTTTAACAAAGTTGTTATTTTAACAAGTTATTTCTCACACAGAGCATTGGGATACTTACTATTACACCCAAAATACATTCTTCTGTTCCTCCCAAGTATGGAGATACCCCATGTGTGAGACTTTTTCACTGCCTGGGCACATAGAGCGGCCCAGAACCCAAGGAACACCGTCGGGCATTCAAAGAGACATACATTTTGCATCTGATTTTCTGACTATCTATCACATTTTTTGAGGTCCTGCAGTGCCAGGACAGGAGAAACATCTACAATATTACCCTATTTTACAAAGTAAACCCTTCAATACTGATCTGACTACACTGGGGCTGGTGTGGTGGAGATCAGGAACACTGTTGCTGGCTACACTGGCCTCAAGTGTACAAACTATATCCAGGGTTATACAAGGCTTAGTCTGATTGGCCAAGGCTGGTATGATTTCCATTTTGACCAGTGAGAGGAAGCCTTATATTCACTGGACAAAAACCACAAGGCTTCTCCTGAATGGCAGAGAAGCACTCAGCTTGACTCTTTAATTTTGATCTGCAACTCGGCCTGCCACCACCACCCAGCTTGACAAACTTGCATCTAAAGCTTGTTTTGCGTTTTTACACTAAAATGTTGCCACATACATTTTATTTTGTGCTTTTATACTTGCTATTGGAATTTACTGGTATTTGCAGTTGTTTAAAACATCCTTAAAACACCCCCATTTGTCTTCTGTGTCCTTTATTAGGAACATTTGATCCCAAAAGGCATTTTGCAGTTAGGTTCACAGTGTGCTGAAGTTAGCCTTTCTAACATTTAGTGTTCTTGCTATACCAACATGGCTCTCTTTTATATAACTAAGTGTGAGGGGGTTAGCTCGGCAGCGGGTGTGTGTGACCCCCGGGATGGGCTCCCCACACAAAACAGGCCCAGCAAACGGAGGTTGTGGTTTTCAAAATCAAAAAAAGGTGCGGTTTATTTTCTATTTACAGTGACAAAACACAGCAAAGCAAAAGAAACATAACCAAAATAAATCCTGGTCAAGTTGACCTCTGACTAAACATACAGGTTTCCTAACTAACAACTGGGATCAGCCTAGTGCTGTCCTAGTCCCTAAGTCCCTGGTTTAGTAAAAGTCCAAACAAATAGCCACACAGGCTTTGCCTCACCGCTAGTGATGAGCCGAACACCCCCGGGTTCGGTTCGCACCAGAACCCGCGAACGGACCGAAAGTTCGAACGAACATTAGAACCCTATTAAATACAATGGATGCGAACGTTCGAATTCTAAAGTGCTAATTATAACAACTATTATGCATGTTATTGTCATAAATAGGGTTTGGGAACCCGGGTTGTGCACCAGGGGACATGTATCAATGCAAAAAGAAGTTTTAAAAACGGTCGTTTTTCGGGAGCAGTCATTTTAATGATGCATAAAGTGAAAAAAAAAAAGTCAAATATTCCTTTAAATATCGTACCTGGGGGGTGTCTAAAGTATGCCTGTGAAGTGCCACGTGTTTCCCGTGTTTAGAACTGTCCCTGCACAAAATGACACTTCTAAAGGAAAAAAAAGCCATTTAAAACTGCTTGCGGCTTTAATGTAATGTCTGGTCCCGGTAATATGGATGAAATTCTTTAAGAAAAATGGCATAGCTACCCCATGACCCCCCCCCTACCCCAGCCCATTACCAGCCCCTTTGGGTCTTGTATGGATATTAAGGGGAACCCCGCACATAAAATAAAAAAGGCCCTATATACTCTGAACAGCCGTATACAGGCGGTGCATACAAGACAGGGACTGTAGGTTTGTTCTTATGTAGAATCTGTTTGTAATTTTGAACAGGTACATTGTTGAAGTGTAGCTCCAGCCCAAAAATCTATTTTTAAACTTTTTGGGAAACATAGGTAAGGGTTATCACCCCTGTAACATTTGTTTTGCTGTCTGTGCCCCTGTTCAGAACATTTCACCTCACTTTCCGTCCCAATGACAACTGTTTTTGAAATGTGGTGTTTTTCTTGAAACAAGGATTGCTGATAAAGCATCAGTACAGATGAGACCCCTTTCTCCCATATTTATTCTTACAGGAGAGAATTTTCCTTTCTAGGGGTAGATTTCCTCTCACTTCCTGTTGTCTTCTTTCGTTTGCAAGTAGGAGTCGTTTGTAAGTTGGATGTTTGAAAGTAGGGACCTGCCGTATATACTCTGCAGAAATAGGCCCCTTAGTTGTTGGTGTTGGCACAACACTGTAAGCACTCAGTTACTCTTGGTTGGTGCTGGAACGCCCTGCTGTCAACTATTATATCAGGAATTTTAATTACATATAATTGTTGAACAGTGGTAGTAAAAATTGGGGCTTTGATGGTGGTGCTGGTGCCACAACACTGTAAGCCCTGACAGTTACTCTTGGTGGGTGCAGCAATGGGCCCTGCTGTGAATTATTAGATCAAGAATTGTAATTACATGCCCCTTTTGAACAGGGGCTGAAAAATTGGGCCTTTCGTGGTGGTGGTGGTGGTGGCGTTGCCACAAGACTGTAAGCCCTCAGAGTTACTCTTGGTGGGTGCAGCAATGGACCCTGCTGTGAATTATTAGATCAAGAATTGTAATTGCATGCCCCTGTTGAACAGGGGCTGAAAAATTGGGCCTTAGGCACTGGTGGCACAACACTACAACCCCTCACAGATACTGTACTTGGAGCACAGCAATGAGCCCTGTTGCAAAGTATTGCTTCAAAAATTGTAATGACACGCCCCTGTTAAACAGGGGCTGAAAAATTGGGCCTTAGGCACTGGTGCCACAACACTCCAACCCCTCACAGATACTGTACTTGGAGCACAGCAATGAGCCCTATGGCAAATTATTGCTAAAAAAATTGTAATTACACGCCCCTGTAAAACAGGGGCTGAAAAATTGGGCCTTAGCCACTGGTGGCGGCACCCATAAACAAAAATGATCTTCCAAGCTATCATCATCAATCGTATCATTGAGGACTCGGAGGAGGAGGATAGCCAGTCAACATAACAGCACAGGCACTCAGCATCAGCATCAGTCTTGAAGGGATGTGACATGTTAAAATCAATTAGTCTGTTATATCAGCATCAGGTGTGTGGTAGCTGGTGGTGATCCAAGACTGGTTCATCTTGATGAAAGTCAGTCGATCAACCGAGTCGGTGGACAGGCGCACCCTGTGATCCGTGACAAATCCTCCAGCAGCACTGAATGTGCGTTCCGAAAGAACGCTGGATGCAGGACAGGCCAGTAGCTCAATTGCATACTGTGCAAGCTCTGGCCAGTGATCCATCCTCAAGACCCAGTAAGCCAGAGGATTTTCGGTGGGGAAGGTGTCCAAGTCTGACCTTGCCCCTAGATATTCCTGCACCATGTTTATCAGACGCTGGCGATGGTTGCTGGAACCGATCATACTTTGGGGCTGCGGACTAAAGAATTGTCTGAACGCATCGGTCAGACGGCCACCTTCCCCACCGCTCCTTCTTTGACTGGCCGAAGCCTCAGCAACTCGTTGTCCAGGACCAGGAGTTTGTAACCTCCCAGTCTCTGGGAACGCGTTGCACAGACCTTTCTGCAAGGCCTCCCGGAGTTGTCTCATCCTCTGCTCCCTCTGCGACGGTAACATAAGGTCCGCAACCTTACCCTTGTACCGTGGATCAAGGAGAGTGGCCAGCCAGTAATGGTCCCTCTCCTTGATCCGAAGAATACGAGGATCCTTCCGCAGACTTTGCAGGATCAGGGAGGCCATGCAGCGTAGGTTTGCTGAGGCATTCGCTCCGGAGTCCTCTGGGTCACTAAGGACGACATGATCCGCAGCCACCTCCTTCCAGCCACGTACAAGTCCACTGGTTTCTTGGGACTGTAAATCATCCCTAAAAGACTGCTGCTGATGATGCTGAGTGCCAGCCTCCACCTCCATGCTGACACAATCCTCCTCCTCCTCCTCCTCCTCCTCTTCCTGTGCGATGGGTGGGACAGAAGGAACACTGTCTGGGTAAAGGGGGCCTTGAGAGGCAAGGAAGTCCTCCTCTTCCTGCCTCTGTTCTGCCTCAAGTGCCCTGTCCATTATTCCACGCAGCGTGTGCTCCAACAGGTGGACAAGAGGTACAGTGTCACTGATGCATGCACTGTCACTGCTCACCATCCTCGTGGCCTCCTCAAATGGTGCCAGGACAGTGCATGCATCCCTGATCATGCCCCACTGGCGTGGAGAAAAAAAACCAAGCTCCCCTGACCCTGTCCTGGTGCCGTAGTCGCACAGGTACTCATTGATGGCCCTCTGCTGCGTGTGCAGCCGCTGCAGCATGGCCAACGTTGAGTTCCACCTGGTGGGCATGTCACATATAAGGCGGTTCTTGGGCAGGTTCAACTCCTTTTGCAGCTCAGCCAGGCGAGCACTGGCATTATAAGATCTGCGGAAATGCACACAGACTTTCCTGGCCTGCCTCAGGACATCCTGTAAGCCCGGGTACCTGCCCAAGAACCGCTGCACCACCAGGTTAAGGACGTGAGCCACACAGGGCACATGGGTCAGTTGTCCCTGTCGGAGGGCGGAGAGGAGGTTGGTGGCATTGTCGCAAACCACCATTCCTGGCTTAAGCTGGCGTGGCGTCAACCACCTCTCGGCCTGGCCCTGCAGAGCAGACAGGACCTCTGCCCCAGTGTGGCTTCTGTCCCCCAAACACACCAGCGCAAGCACGGCATGGCATCTTTTTGCCTGCGTACTTGCGTAGCCCCGTGAACGGCTACGGAGCACCGCTGGTTCATAGGACAAACCACAGGAAGAGGCCATGGAGGAAGAAGAAGAGGAGGGGGTGGAGGAGAGAGGTGTGTCACAACCAGTAGTAGCATTTTGGAGGCGTGGCGGTGGGACAACCTCCAACACTACTGCACCTTGTCCTGCATCCTTCCCAGCTGCCAAAAGAGTGACCCAATGGGCCGTGAAAGAAAGGTAACGTCCCTGTCCATGCCTGCTGGACCATGAGTCAGCGGTAATATGCACCTTACCGCTGACCGCCCTGTCCAGCGAGGCCAAGACATTGCCTTCCACATGCCGGTAGAGAGCCGGAATAGCCTTCCGTGAGAAAAAGTGGCGTTTGGGAACCTGCCACTGAGGAACCGCACATTGCACAAACTCACGGAAGGGGGCCGAGTCTACCAACTGAAAAGGCAGCAGTTGAAGCGCTAGCAATTTAGCCAAGCTAGCATTCAACCGCTGGGCATGTGGATGGCTGGGAGTGAACTTCTTTCGACGGTCCAGCAGCTGGGGCAGGGAAATTTGCCTGCTAGAATCGGACGTCGGTGTACTGCTAGCAGAGTGGCCGCAAGTACTTGGCTGTGACACACCTAATTCTACACCTTCATTCCTCTCAGTGCATGTTTCAGAGAGGACTGAAGTTATAGTGGGGTTGGAGATCCCAGCTGATGCGGTGCAAGGAGAGGTCCGCTTTGTTCTTTGGTGTGGGTCTTTGAGGTAGGCTTGCCAACGAGCTGCATGGCAGGTCAACATATGTCTGGTCAGGCATGTGGTACCCAAGCGGCTGATGTTTTGGCCACGCGATATACGCTTGAGACATATGTTGCAAACAGCAGCTGTGCGATCTGATGCACTAGCCTCAAAAAAGGCCCACACCAAAGAACTTTTTGAATGACGGGCAGAGGCAGCGCCCTGCACAGGCGGAGCTCTGCGGTGTGATTCCGTCGGTGTACTGCCCTTACGCTGGCCACCAAAGGGCATCCTGCCTCGTTGGAGATGTGCCTCCTCCTCATCCTCCTCCTCCTCCTCTCTCCTATTAGGCACCCACGTGGAGTCAGTGACCTCATCATCCCCTCCCTCCTCATCACTGGAGCCAATCTGGCAGTATGCTGCAGCTGCTGGAACATGACTGCCAGATTGGTGTCCTTCTTGAGCATCCCCTCTGTCTGCTCTCACGCTACTGCCTTCCTCTAGCTGGGTTTCATCATCAGACCCTTCGAAACGCTGGGCATCCTCCTGGAGCATGTACCCAACACTGTGCTGAAACAGTTCGGGGGACTCCTCAGGAGGATGACATGGTGGGTCTAGGGAAGGAGTGACTGATGATTTGTCTGACATTGATACCAGGGAAGACGACGCTTTGGCAGCTGCTTTTCCAGTACCCTGAGCCTGGGTGAGAGAGGATGAGGAGGAGGAGGAGGGCTTGGTCATCCACTCTACCAAGTCTTCGGCATGATGTGGCTCAACATGTCCAGCTGCCGAAAAGAAGGACAAGCGTGTCCCATGGCCATGTGCTGATGACAATGCACCGCGTCCACGACCAGCACTGTTGCCCCCAGACACAGAGCCTGCTTGCCCTCTTTTATTGCCTCCTGACTGTCTGCCTCTCCTTGTTTGCCTTCCAGACATTCTAATAGATGGCCTGCAGGGAGATGGGAAAAAAGCAATAAGGGCTACCTTCAGGTGTCCTTCTCTGTCCCTTGAAACAAGGACTTTCACAGTGAAAGAAACTGACACTCTCCCTACCTACAGTTTTCTGTCCCTAGAATAAATGTTTTTTTTAAGCACAATATAGCACAAGGACAATTCACTCACTGTCCTTACAGGTCCCTGGAAACAAGGACTTGCAGAGTGAAAGAAAAAAAACACTCTCCCTACCTACAGTTTTCTGTCCCTAGAAAAAATGATTTTTTTAATCACAATATAGCACAAGAACAATTCACTCACTGTCCTTACAGGTCCCTGGAAACAAGGACTTGCAGAGTGAAATAAACTGACACTCTCCCTACCTACAGTTTTCTGTCCCTAGAATTAATGTTTTTTTTAAGCACAATATAGCACAAGGAGAATTCACTCACTGTCCTTCCAGGTCCCTGGAAACAAGGACTTGCAGAGTGAAAGAAAAAAAACACTCTCCCTACCTACAGTTTTCTGTCCCTAGAAAAAATGTTTTTTTTAATCACAATATAGCACAAGGACAATTCACTCACTGTCCTTACAGGTCCCTGGAAACAAGGACTTGCAGAGTGAAATAAACTGACACTCTCCCTACCTACAGTTTTCTGTCCCTAGAATAAATGTTTTTTTTAAGCACAATATAGCACAAGGACAATTCACTCACTGTCCTTCCAGGTCCCTGGAAACAAGGACTTGCAGAGTGAAAGAAAAAAAACACTCTCCCTACCTACAGTTTTCTGTCCCTAGAAAAAATGTTTTTTTTAATCACAATATAGCACAAGGACAATTCACTCACTGTCCTTACAGGTCCCTGGAAACAAGGACTTGCAGAGTGAAATAAACTGACACTCTCCCTACCTACAGTTTTCTGTCCCTAGAATAAATGTTTTTTTTTAAGCACAATATAGCACAAGGAGAATTCACTCACTGTCCTTACAGGTCCCTGGAAACAAGGACTTGCAGAGTGAAAGAAAAAAAACACTCTCCCTACCTACAGTTTTCTGTCCCTAGAAAAAATGTTTTTTTTTAATCACAATATAGCACAAGGACAATTCACTCACTGTCCTTACAGGTCCCTGGAAACAAGGACTTGCAGAGTGAAAGAAAATAAACACTCTCCCTACCTACAGTTTTCTGTCCCTAGAATAAATGTTTTTTTTAAGCACAATATAGCACAAGGACAATTCACTCACTGTCCTTACAGGTCCCTGGAAACAAGGACTTGCAGAGTGAAATAAACTGACACTCTCCCTACCTACAGTTTTCTGTCCCTAGAATTAATGTTTTTTTTTAAGCACAATATAGCACAAGGAGAATTCACTCACTGTCCTTCCAGGTCCCTGGAAACAAGGACTTGCAGAGTGAAAGAAAAAAAACACTCTCCCTACCTACAGTTTTCTGTCCCTAGAAAAAATGTTTTTTTTAATCACAATATAGCACAAGGACAATTCACTCACTGTCCTTACAGGTCCCTGGAAACAAGGACTTGCAGAGTGAAATAAACTGACACTCTCCCTACCTACAGTTTTCTGTCCCTAGAATAAATGTTTTTTTTAAGCACAATATAGCACAAGGACAATTCACTCACTGTCCTTCCAGGTCCCTGGAAACAAGGACTTGCAGAGTGAAAGAAAAAAAACACTCTCCCTACCTACAGTTTTCTGTCCCTAGAAAAAATGTTTTTTTTAATCACAATATAGCACAAGGACAATTCACTCACTGTCCTTACAGGTCCCTGGAAACAAGGACTTGCAGAGTGAAATAAACTGACACTCTCCCTACCTACAGTTTTCTGTCCCTAGAATAAATGTTTTTTTTAAGCACAATATAGCACAAGGACAATTCACTCACTGTCCTTCCAGGTCCCTGGAAACAAGGACTTGCAGAGTGAAAGAAAAAAAACACTCTCCCTACCTACAGTTTTCTGTCCCTAGAAAAAATGTTTTTTTTAATCACAATATAGCACAAGGACAATTCACTCACTGTCCTTACAGGTCCCTGGAAACAAGGACTTGCAGAGTGAAAGAAAAAAAACACTCTCCCTACCTACAGTTTTCTGTCCCTAGAAAAAATGTTTTTTTTAATCACAATATAGCACAAGGACAATTCACTCACTGTCCTTACAGGTCCCTGGAAACAAGGACTTGCAGAGTGAAATAAACTGACACTCTCCCTACCTACAGTTTTCTGTCCCTAGAATAAATGTTTTTTTTAAGCACAATATAGCACAAGGACAATTCACTCACTGTCCTTACAGGTCCCTGGAAACAAGGACTTGCAGAGTGAAAGAAAAAAAACACTCTCCCTACCTACAGTTTTCTGTCCCTAGAAAAAATGTTTTTTTTAATCACAATATAGCACAAGGACAATTCACTCACTGTCCTTACAGGTCCCTGGAAACAAGGACTTGCAGAGTGAAATAAACTGACACTCTCCCTACCTACAGTTTTCTGTCCCTAGAATTAATGTTTTTTTTTAAGCACAATATAGCACAAGGAGAATTCACTCACTGTCCTTCCAGGTCCCTGGAAACAAGGACTTGCAGAGTGAAAGAAAAAAAACACTCTCCCTACCTACAGTTTTCTGTCCCTAGAAAAAATGTTTTTTTTAATCACAATATAGCACAAGGACAATTCACTCACTGTCCTTACAGGTCCCTGGAAACAAGGACTTGCAGAGTGAAATAAACTGACACTCTCCCTACCTACAGTTTTCTGTCCCTAGAATAAATGTTTTTTTTAAGCACAATATAGCACAAGGACAATTCACTCACTGTCCTTCCAGGTCCCTGGAAACAAGGACTTGCAGAGTGAAAGAAAAAAAACACTCTCCCTACCTACAGTTTTCTGTCCCTAGAAAAAATGTTTTTTTTAATCACAATATAGCACAAGGACAATTCACTCACTGTCCTTACAGGTCCCTGGAAACAAGGACTTGCAGAGTGAAATAAACTGACACTCTCCCTACCTACAGTTTTCTGTCCCTAGAATAAATGTTTTTTTAAGCACAATATAGCACAAGGACAATTCACTCACTGTCCTTCCAGGTCCCTGGAAACAAGGACTTGCAGAGTGAAAGAAAAAAAACACTCTCCCTACCTACAGTTTTCTGTCCCTAGAAAAAATGTTTTTTTAATCACAATATAGCACAAGGACAATTCACTCACTGTCCTTACAGGTCCCTGGAAACAAGGACTTGCAGAGTGAAAGAAAAAAAACACTCTCCCTACCTACAGTTTTCTGTCCCTAGAAAAAATGTTTTTTTTAATCACAATATAGCACAAGGACAATTCACTCACTGTCCTTACAGGTCCCTGGAAACAAGGACTTGCAGAGTGAAATAAACTGACACTCTCCCTACCTACAGTTTTCTGTCCCTAGAATAAATGGTTTTTTTAAGCACAATATAGCACAAGGACAATTCACTCACTGTCCTTACAGGTCCCTGGAAACAAGGACTTGCAGAGTGAAAGAAAAAAAACACTCTCCCTACCTACAGTTTTCTGTCCCTAGAAAAAATGTTTTTTTTAATCACAATATAGCACAAGGACAATTCACTCACTGTCCTTACAGGTCCCTGGAAACAAGGACTTGCAGAGTGAAATAAACTGACACTCTCCCTACCTACAGTTTTCTGTCCCTAGAATAAATGTTTTTTTTAAGCACAATATAGCACAAGGACAATTCACTCACTGTCCTTACAGGTCCCTGGAAACAAGGACTTGCAGAGTGAAAGAAAAAAAACACTCTCCCTACCTACAGTTTTCTGTCCCTAGAAAAAATGTTTTTTTTAATCACAATATAGCACAAGGACAATTCACTCACTGTCCTTACAGGTCCCTGGAAACAAGGACTTGCAGAGTGAAATAAACTGACACTCTCCCTACCTACAGTTTTCTGTCCCTAGAATAAATGTTTTTTTTAAGCACAATATAGCACAAGGACAATTCACTCACTGTCCTTACAGGTCCCTGGAAACAAGGACTTGCAGAGTGAAAAAAAAAAACACTCTCCCTACCTACAGTTTTCTGTCCCTAGAAAAAATGTTTTTTTTTAAGCACAATATAGCACAAGGACAATTCACTCACTGTCCTTCCAGGTCCCTGGAAACAAGGACTTGCAGAGTGAAAGAAAAAAAACACTCTCCCTACCTACAGTTTTCTGTCCCTAGAAAAAATGTTTTTTTTAATCACAATATAGCACAAGGACAATTCACTCACTGTCCTTACAGGTCCCTGGAAACAAGGACTTGCAGAGTGAAAGAAACTGACACTCTCCCTACCTACAGTTTTCTGTCCCTAGAATAAAAGGTTTTTTTAAGCACAATATAGCACAAGGACAATTCACTCACTGTCCTTCCAGGTCCCTGGAAACAAGGACTTGCAGAGTGAAAGAAACTGACACTGTCCCTACCTACAGTTTTCTGTCCCTAGAATAAATGTTTTTTTTAAGCACACTATAGCACAAGCACAAAACACACTGACACTCTCCCTACCTATCCTTCTCTTTCCCTAAACTAAAGGAATCCAGGTTAAGCAAGAAAGAAATAACAGTCACTGTCCCTGCCTATGCTGCTCTATCCCTGCTCCGGAACACACTACACTAGGCCGCCGTGCTGGCGGCCTTTTATAGTGTGGGGCGTGTACTAAACACCCTCAGCAATAATTGGCCACAGGCATCCTGCCTGTGGCCAATCATTGCTCTCCTCGCTGCCGGCGCTGTGATTGGCCAAGCATGCGGGGTCACAGTGCATGCTTGGCCAATCACAGCGCCTGGATGACACTGCGATGGCGTAGTGCATTGTGGGCCGTTCGCGTCACTCGAATTTGGCGCGAACGGCCCAAATCGTTCGATCTTCGTCGAACGATCGAACAGCCGATGTTCGAGTCGAACGTATGTTCGACTCGAACACGAAGCTCATCCCTACTCACCGCACAGGGGTTCACTCTCCCTAGACAGTCCACACAGGTCTGGTTCCAGGCATGAGCTAACATCTAATGAAGCTGGGAGTTCTTATAGAGGCCTAAATGAGCTGACAAGGTTCAGCTGGTCTCCTCATCTCTGTCTGCACGACGCCCCACACTCTCCCTAGAGGTATGAGTCATCCATGAGCCCACTAGCCTTATACAACTCTCCACCTAGTTGTATAAGTCGGCGTAAAGCCTGAATCTGGGCAAAATATATCTACCCCCCTGGATGCAACCAGGTGACTTTACCTTCCTGCTGTCACATACCCCCCCCTCTTGTTTTAACCTCGGGGTTGGAACACCAGCAATCAGGCATTCATGTACTCGAGACAAAGCATCCACATTCCCCATTTGAACGCCAGGGCGATGCTTTACTGTGAAGTTGAATTCCTGGAGGGCCAGGAACCACCTATTCACTCTTCTATTTGTTTCCTTGTTTTGAGCCATCCACTTTAACGGAGCGTGATCCGTAACCATGTCAAAGTGCCTACCTAGCAGGTAGTACCGAAGGGAATCTAGAGCCCACTTCACCGCTAAACACTCCTTTTCAACGGTGGCGTAATTTACCTCATGGGACTTCAACTTCCTGCTGAGGTAAATGACTGGGTGCTCTTCCCCGTTCCAGACCTGGGACAATACTGCTCCTAACCCCACATCTGACGCATCACTTTGTACGACAAAGTCTTTAGAGAAGTCGGGTGAGTACAACACTGGCTGGCTACATAAGGCTTGTTTCAAGAATTGGAATGCTGCCTCAGCCTTGGGGGTCCATTTAATCATGACCGACCCTTTCCCCTTCGTCAGGTTGGTTAGGGGCACAGCCTTAGAAGCAAAGTGGGGAATGAATCGCCGATAATACCCAGCGATTCCCAGAAAGGCTCGTACCTGCTTCTTGCTGTTGGGACGTGGCCAACTCTGGATGGCCTCGACTTTGTTGAGTTGGGGTTTTATTACTCCCCTCCCAATGGTGTACCCAAGATATTTGGCCTCCTCCTGCCCAATGGTACACTTCTTGGGGTTAGCCGTAAACCCCGCTTCCCGAACAGAGTCCAGGACTGCTTGCACTTTTGGCAGATGTGAGGCCCAATCTGTGCTATGGACAATTACGTCATCCAGGTAAGCCGCAGCATACTTCCGATGGGGCCTCAGCATCTGGTCCATTTTCCGCTGGAATGTGGCCGGCGCATTCTGTAACCCGAACGGCATTCTTTTATATTGGAACGCCCCGTCTGGGGTTACAAATGCGGTTTTCTCTTTGGCCGACTTGGCCAGGGGGATTTGCCAATACCCTTTTGTGAGGTCAAGAGTCGTCATGTATCGGGCTGTTCCCAGCCGGTCGATCAACTCATCTATACGTGGCATGGGGTAGGTGTCAAATTTTGTAACTTTGTTCAACTGACGAAAATCGTTACAAAATCGCCAGCTCCCATCCGGTTTAGGCACCAACACAATGGGACTAGACCAATCACTTTGGGACTCCTCTATCACCCCTAAGTTCAGCATTTTCTGTACTTCCTCCCGTATTGCCTCCCGTCGAGCCTCTGGGATCCGATAGGGTTTTAACTTCACCCTTTCACCGGGCGGGGTAATGATGTCATGCTCTACCCCAGATGTTTGTCCCGGCAGCTCAGAGAATACCTCCTTGTTGCGAAGCACAAACTCCTTAACCTCCTGTTGTTGGGGTTGTGACAAGGTGGCTGCTATTCCAACCTCAGGAATCACGCAACCAGTTTGAGCTGGTGACCAAGTGTCTGCGACTAGGGACTCTCTATCCCTCCAGGCTTTCAACAGATTAACGTGATAGATCTGTTCGGGCTTTCGCCTTCCTGGTTGTCTGACCTTGTAATTCACTTCGCTCACTTTTTCCATTATCTCGTAGGGGCCTTGCCATTTGGCAAGGAATTTACTTTCAACCGTAGGGACAAGTACCAATATCCTATCCCCCGGGGAAAAGGTACGGGTCTTGGCTCCACGGTTGTACACTCTCTGCTGTGCCAACTGCGCTTGGGCCAAATGTTCCTTCACGATGGGCATTACCTGTGCAATTCGATCTTGCATCAGGGCGACATGCTCAATCACACTCCTGTGGGGAGAACTCTCACTTTCCCAAGTTTCCTTGGCAATATCCAACAGCCCTCTTGGGTGTCTCCCATACAGTAACTCAAAGGGGGAGAATCCCGTAGAGGATTGGGGCACCTCCCTAATAGCAAACATCAAATAAGGAAGTAAACAGTCCCAATCCTTTCCATCTCTATCCACCACTTTCTTCAACATTTGTTTTAGGGTTTTGTTGAATCTTTCAACCAGCCCATCGGTTTGGGGGTGATACACAGACGTACGCAATTGCGTCACTTTGAACAATTTACACAGCTCTTTCATAACCCGGGACATAAAGGGTGTACCTTGGTCCGTAAGCAGTTCTTTACAAATACCCACCCGGCTAAAAACAAGAGATAGCTCTTTGGCTATGGTTTTGGCCGAGGTATTTCGGAGAGGGATCGCTTCTGGATAACGGGTGGCATAGTCCATTATAACTAATATGTACTGGTGCCCCCTAGCGGACTTGATTATAGGACCTACCAAATCCATGGCGATCCTCTCAAACGGGACCTCAATGATGGGTAGAGGGACCAGCGGGCTACGGAAATGTGGCATCGGGGCCAACCTCTGACACACAGGGCAGGAGGAACAATAATTTTCTACGTCCTTCATCACCCCCGGCCAATAGAATCTCTGTAATACCCTCTCTCGGGTTTTCTCTGTCCCCAGATGACCTCCAAGAATGTGCCCATGGGCCAACTCCAACACCAACTTCCTGTAAGGTTTGGGCACCACAAGCTGCTCAACGGTTTCTTCTGCCCTTTTTGCCACCCGATACAGTAGGTCCTTCTCTACGCTGAAGTATGGGTAAGTGCAGGTATTATCTGGGTTCACTAACTCACCATCTATTTTCACTACGTTTTCCCGTGCCTTTATTAGGGCGGGGTCTTTCAACTGTTCTGTGGCAAAGTTTTCCCTGTGAACCTCAAGATCAGAAAACTCCACAGACGGTAGGTTTTCGTCTGAGGAGGTGGGCTCCTCTCCAGTTTCTTGAGTCTCCCCTGCCAATACTGATAAGGGAAATTCCGGAGAGTCCTCACCACTCTCAGGGGAGTTCTGGCTATCACATTCCTGGTACATAGGGGCACCAGTGAGGGGCTCAGGATCATCCCACAGTTCCCAGAACTTCGGAAAATCCCTTCCCACAATGGCGTCATGCGGTAACTGAGATACTAAGCCCACTGGATGAGAGAGGGTACCTTTGGGGGTCTCGAAACACACTGTAGTCACTGGATACTCTCGGGTGTCCCCATGCACACAAATAACAGCTACCTTGCTATTCCCAGAGACCTCTGTTTTAACTAACTCAGCCTTTATCAGGGTCACAAGGCTACCTGAATCCAGCAATACCACAACATTTCTACCATTAACACACATTTTGCATAAATGTTTCTCAGTTCCTCGAATGGCAGTGCATGCGACTGTCGCACACAGCGACTGACGTCTGCCCGTCAGAAAGTCACACTGCATGGGTTCCTCCACAACCGGGCAATTGGCTGCAATATGTCCCGCTTGCCGGCAGCGGTAGCAAACGATCCTTCTTGCCGCCTCTTGAGCCGCTGATTTCCCAGGCTGTTCTCGCCAAACTTGGGGTAGAGCTCCCACCCTCTCACTCTCTCCACCCTCACCCCTTGGAATCCTCTTATCCGCCCCTGGGGATGGTCTGGTCTTAGGGTGGAAAGTCCGAGTGTCTCTGGAAGAGGCCGTCAGGTTCTCTGTAGCCAAGTATTTCTCCACACGATCCACAAGACCATCGGCCGTCTCTGGGTCTCCATGGCTTACCCACTTTTGGATGGCAGTAGGAAGAGCTCTCAAAAACCGATCCATTACAACACGTTCCACAATCTTTGGTGCGGACAAAGTCTCTGGCTGTAGCCACTTTCTGCTCAGGTGAATGAGATCATACATTTGAGACCTGGGGGGTTTTCCAAGCTGGAAAGTCCAGTTATGCACACGCTGAGCCCGGACAGCCTGGGTGACACCCAGCCTTGCCAATATTTCAGCTTTTAGCATCACATAGTCTTTTGCTTGGTTAGGCTCTAGGTCATAGTAAGCTTTCTGCGATTCACCAGTTAACAGAGGAGCCACCAGTCCAGCCCACTGCTCCTCAGGCCACTTTTCTCTTTCAGCGGTCCTTTCAAATGTGGTCAAAAATACCTCTGGATCATCCTCTCCAGTCATTTTTGTCAATAAACGACTCACCCCAAAGGACGCGGTATTAGTGGGACGGCTTTCCTCACTGGTCTGCGGACGTTGCTGCATTACTGCTTCCATCTGTTGTTGTAGTCTCTGCTCTTGCTTCTGCAACAGGTCTATGAAGCGGGCCTCAGATTGCTGCTGGGCTCGTTGCTGAGCCTCCAGACTCTGTTGCAAAGTTGCGTTTGTCTGCTGCTGGGCTGCAAGGCTCCTTTGCAAACCTGCATTTGTCTGCTGTTGATTGGCATTTGCTAGAGCCAGCTGCTTCAGTATCTCCTCCATGCTGGCTTAAAAAAAACTGCCACTGGTTCTCCACCAACTGTGAGGGGGTTAGCTCGGCAGCGGGTGTGTGTGACCCCCGGGATGGGCTCCCCACACAAAACAGGCCCAGCAAACGGAGGTTGTGGTTTTCAAAATCAAAAAAAGGTGCGGTTTATTTTCTATTTACAGTGACAAAACACAGCAAAGCAAAAGAAACATAACCAAAATAAATCCTGGTCAAGTTGACCTCTGACTAAACATACAGGTTTCCTAACTAACAACTGGGATCAGCCTAGTGCTGTCCTAGTCCCTAAGTCCCTGGTTTAGTAAAAGTCCAAACAAATAGCCACACAGGCTTTGCCTCACCGCACAGGGGTTCACTCTCCCTAGACAGTCCACACAGGTCTGGTTCCAGGCATGAGCTAACATCTAATGAAGCTGGGAGTTCTTATAGAGGCCTAAATGAGCTGACAAGGTTCAGCTGGTCTCCTCATCTCTGTCTGCACGACGCCCCACACTCTCCCTAGAGGTATGAGTCATCCATGAGCCCACTAGCCTTATACAACTCTCCACCTAGTTGTATAAGTCGGCGTAAAGCCTGAATCTGGGCGAAATATATCTACCCCCCTGGATGCAACCAGGTGACTTTACCTTCCTGCTGTCACACTAAGGCAAATGTAATTACACTATGATCACTATTGTCCATGTTGCTTCTAATTTGAACATCTATAATGAGCTCTGTGTTACTTAAAATTAATGGATCCAACAGAGCATTTTTTTCTCTTTGGGGCTTCTACCATCTAACCCTTTAAAGTCGTTTTCCACTCATTTTTAAGTTGGTTAAAAATCACCAGCTACAAAAAGATGTAGGTGCTGACTTTTAATAAACAGCCACTCACCCGTCCCATGGTCCAGTGATGCGGCCGTTCAAAGCCTCGCTCCTCCCACCCACCTCTCTGCAGCACCGCCATTGCAAGTGTGGGCACCTGGCTGAGACAGCTTGCGGCTTCAAGGCCAGGTGCATACTGCGCATGAGCAAGTCATACTGTGCGCTCACAGTGGCAAGGCAATCTTCCTGGACCTGTGACGTGTCCCAAAAGAATGCAGAGAGGGAGGGGGAGAGGAGGAGTCGCCTAGGGGAGAGGATAAGTCGCCTAGGGGGAGAGGAGGAGTTACCTAGGCGGAGAGGTGGTGAGAGCAGGAAGTGGGAGCTGGGTACCTGTCAAAACTAGGTACCCACGCCCCCCAGAAAAATGCCATGCCAAATGTGGCATGTCAGGGGGTAAGGAGTGCTTAAAGCAGAAGTTCCATTTTTGGGTGGAACTCTGCTTTAAGTTGTCCTGCAATAAGTTCAAGAAATGACCAGCCTTTGCTGGCATGTGGTGGCAAATAATGGACCAAAGGATCCTGAGGCCTATAATATACTCTTACAATCCATTTAGTATCTGATCCAGTCATGTGAAGCTTCAGTAGACAATTTGTTTCATTCCGAATTAGTTTTTTAACAAATTTGTACAAATTTGTTCATTCGCAAAAATCCGAATTAACACAAATCTGTTTAACAAATTTTTCTGAATATTCATAAATTTGAATATTCAAAAATGTGTAAATTTGTAAATTCATAAATTAGAAAATTAGGAAATTTGGAAATTAGAAAATCCGAAAACCCAAAAACTTGAAAATCTGAAATAATAAATAACTAATAGTAACTTACCTATTACTATTAAATTATAGGTATTGGAATTTCCTTTCAAATTTGGCTTTTAGTGAATGTAACAAATACGAATTTATCCGAAGTTACGAATTAACCCGAAATAACGAATGCCGCATCTAAACGAATGGAACGTAATGAATTAATAATAATAAATAACTATAATAATGAAAACTTTTTATTATTATTATTATTTATTATTAATTTGTTCTGTTCCATTTGTTTAGATACGGCATTCGTTATTTCGGATAATTTGTAACTTCGGATAAATTTGTATTCGTTACGTTCCCTAGCAGCCAAAGTTGAAAGGAAATTCCAATACCTATAATTTAATAGTTAGTTCTTACTAGTTAGTTAGTTAGTTATTCTTTCGAATTTTTGGATTTTCTTTCTTATTTTTGGATTTTGGATTTTTCTAATTTACGAATTTACGGAAACAAACAGTTTTTTGGGCATTTTTCACTCTTGGCATACAGGCATACCCCACCAGCTCTTCTACCAACTCTGTCCCTCTAAAATACGGTGTACCCCTGGATTTTAACAGCCCAATCATGTAAGCTGTCCAACTACCTGTAGGTTTCCAATAATCCCACCAAGTCAAAATGCTCATTGAGTTACAGAAATCCTATCTCTTTTATTTTGCTTGCCAGAGTTTTCACATTTGTGAACATAATTTTTTTTTTTTTTGCAAGCTTTTAATATTTTATTTTTGCTCGCCCTTGAATTTCACTTTGATTCTGTGTTGGGCTTAGATAATGCAATCTTCCTGCTGTCTACTGAAACTTACTTATCTGTTCCATCCACCTTCATTTTGATTCTGATATATACATTTCCAGAAAACGACGTTTATGCAACTTCACATTCTTAAAATATAATAATAATATTAAACACAATAATGACAATAATTTATTAATTGAATGAATAAATGAATTAAATAAAATGAATGAATAAATTAATAAAAAAATTAAATTTGTCCAGTAAGGAAAATAGTTAAAAAACTTAATTACAGATTGTAGCTTTTTTATTCTTTAGTTTCTTAATAATTATGTACTGTTTAGTTTATTAAGTCATTATTAAATTGATCATTAATCTAAAATCTGAATAAAATAAATTATTTTACCCTTGATGTGTTAATATTATTAGGTAGTTTATAACTAAACAAAATGTAACGAATGCCTTTAATACAAAAGGGTTTGCTGTTTTTTTTATTTCAGTCAGCTTATATAAAATTATAGTAAACATTTGCAATAATTTATAATGTACCACGTTTACAGTTTTTACATTCTTTTGTCCTAAAAAAGATAACATGCATCACATGTCAACAGAAGAATAAGCTCATGTAAACTTTATAACAAAGTTCTAAGGAAAGTTTACCTGCAATAAAAAAATAATTGCAATAAATTGTCATTCCATTTTAAAATCTTGTTATTGAATATCAGGGAAAATAATGGTTTATAAAGTTTATCTCCAAATACTCACCATTAACATTATACATTTTGAATTGTTTGTACGGCTTCTTTTAAAAATCGAGTAATTGAAATTCGGTTTACAGTTCACTCCAGTACAAAAAATATTTGGGGACAAATCAATATTTCACCTCTCTCCTATTTCCTGACATAAAAAGATAATAGTCTTATTAAAGGGAATGCTAATTCTTAAGAAAGGTTTGCAATCAAATTAGAATCCATCTCGTACTTTTAAACATCAAGAGAATAAATTCAGTATGACAACCACAAAACAAACAAGTTATAAAGAACAGTTTTAAAAGTCAGTAAAAGTAGTTTTCAGATACCTATCATTCATGATAGAGAGGTTCCCCACTGATGTAATGTTACTCATTATTTAGTAATTATATTGCTATTAGGTAAATAAATGTATATGTAAAATTGGGGGTATATACTGCGCTAATGTGAAAACGAAAAATATGAAAAATAATTGTGCTAATCACACCAAGGCTGCGACAAATAAAATATGTGAAACCATATACAAACAATATAAAATTAAAAAATATTGCGCCCAAAATACATGAAATAAATAATGAAAATGTATTAATTGAATATACACAGGTGACACAACTCAAGTGAAAAAACCCCTTATAAAGGGGTTCCTACCACTAAAATAAATGAATATGGTTGCAAATTGTGTAAATAAAATACTATATCAATATTAATAAACGCTATTAGCATAAGATGAATAGTCAATCAGAGTGAGTAATTATTATCAATAAATAAAACACCTGTGTCCAATACATTAAATTAAATTCAAATAAGATGCTTGAAAATCTTTAGAGCAAGGTTCAAAGCTACAAAAAATTTCATAGGAGAGGAAGTCCAGCGTATATATAAAAGTATCAGGGGAGAAGAGGTTCAGCACAGATATGGAAGTGTCGCCTTCATACTGGATAAAGGGAGAAGAAAAACTCTGGAAGGTAATTCAAGGTGAGAGATGATAGTGCAGGAGAATTATCCCAGAGAATCCACGGTTATCAGAGAAGATCAAATCCACCACGGTTAATACGTATGTTAAGAAATGGGTACATTACCAGAAGTGGTGGACCTCCGCTATGGCAAGGTCTATCAGGCCTGCAGATATCACCCTCTGCGAGGTACAGGAGTTCATCCACCTGATTTTGCGAAGCTGTTATCCCAATGCAGTTTGATAGTATCCACTAATACTGATTCCTTCACTATGGCTGCTGCGATGAATCACTCCAAATGGTATAGAAACGAAATCTCAGAGTTTGTATAGGAAACAAAAAGAGGAGAGGGACTCCAGTAGTGTATTACCTCAATGAAAGATTTATTCCCAATTGCAGAGGTATACAGCCAAAAAACAATAAACAAAGTAAAAATTAGTATTTAAAATAGCCGGCATAAAAAGTAGCGTTCGCCCGTGCTAGCGGGGTCACGTGGTAGTGACGTCAGTGCGTTGCACCGCCCTGACTAGTTTCGTTTACTTCAAACGTTCTCAAAGGGCACGGGCGACGCACTGAAGTGTCACTCACTATATACTAGCGAGGCGCGGTCCACGCCTCGCTTTCATGTCAGTCGTCATGACAATGAAGTCATGGCGCATCCACACCTCGTTTCCACATCAGCAGTCCTGATAGTGAAACGTAAAACCTAGGACGTAAAAAATGGCCCTGCGTTCATGCAGGGGGAGGGGCCAGAGGTCCGCAAGCCTCCTCCCAAAGCAGCGAAAAGAATGGCCAATCAAAGAATGCAAATGAATACATTCAAACCACATTAAACAGAATGATGAACATCATGACGGAGATGCGGAAACGTTCCACTAGTGCAAGGGGAGGAGAGAAAACACTCAAAATTCCCCTGCAAGTAGCGAAAAAGCGTCCCACCAACGTCAGGGATGAACAAGAAAAAACAACAATTGTTAAGATGAAAAATAATAAACACTGAAAAAATTCAGCATATAAGCTAAATGGAATACATTATTAATTATAAATGCATGGTAATATAAAATATATATACCCTATAAATCCACCTAGCTATCTAAAAAAATGAATTATCAGAATAGTAAAGTATATGAACTATATGAAATATAAAATATGACAAAAATAGAATGGGTTCAAGTGATCAAGCATTATCTATAAATGCATTGATTTCAATATCAACATTTAACCCAAATGGTTTGAGGCATTTTACCCTGTATATCCAACTCATTTCGAGTTTGGATATCGCACGCCTCTTCGGACCCCCCTCCAGTGGCACTTCAACTTGTCAATAGCCACAAAGGACGTCCCGCTGGGGTCCCTATTATGGACATCCCTGTAATGTCTCGAAACAGAGTGCCCCTTAAAGCCCCTTCTAATATTACCAATGTGTACATTGAGCCTGACTTGGAAAGCCTGAACGGTTCTTCCTATATACTGTAACCCGCAAGGGCAGGTGAGAAGGTACACAACATAGGTAGTTGAACATGTGATAAAGGTCTTAATGTCGAATTGTTGAGAAGTGCTGTTGGAAACGAAATTCAAGGTTTTTCGCTCCTTAATATGGTTGATATTACAAACAGCACATTTCTTACATTTATGATAGCCCACCAGATATTGAAAAAACATGGGTTTACTAATAGGAGGATCACATACATTTGGAGCCAATGAGTCTCTCAAAGAGGGTACCCCCCTGAATACCACCCGCGGGTTATCAGGTAGTATGGGTCCCAGCACCACATCATCCTTGATAATATGCCAATGCTTGTGGATAAGCTTTTTCACTAAAAAGTGCTGGTTAGAGAAGCCAGTAATAAATGGTACAATGAAAGAAGCTTTATCATCTGTATTAACCATTCTGTCACCCAAAAGTGACTCCCTATCCAGTTGTTCCACTTCCAAAAGTTTTTGTTCGAGGTCATGAGCGGGGTATCCTTTCTCAAGAAATCTCCTGGTCAGGATATCAGCTTGCTCTCTATAGTCACTAAGTTTGGTGCAATTTCGCCTTAGACGCAAGTATTGGCTTTTAGGAACCGCATTGAGCCACGAGCGATGGTGACAGCTATCTTGAGGTATGAAAGCATTCCTATCTGTGGTTTTAAAGTATGTGGAGGTGATAAATCGTCCCTCCTCCACCTTAATTTGAAGATCCAAAAAATGTATTGACTTCTGGTCTGCTTCATACTTAAATTCAATACCCCTATCATTCATGTTTAAAGATGTCATGAAAAGATCCAAAGACTCCTTGGATCCCCTCCACAGGAGGAGGACGTCATCAATGTACCTAGCCCAAAGGGCAAGTTCGGGCCTTTCGGTAGCATGAATGACGTCCTCCTCCCATTTCCCCATAAAAAGGTTAGCCAAACTGGGGGCAAATTTTGCCCCCATAGCAACCCCCCTATGCTGTAGAAAAAACTTATTGCTGAACCAAAAAAAAATTATGAGTAGTTGCAAAATTTAGGAGTTCCAGAATGAATTTCCTATGTTTCCGTGGTAATCCGGAGTCCCTATCCAGAAAGTGTTTAACTGAGGAAATTCCCCATTCATGAGGTATGATTGTATATAAGGATGTCACGTCTGCTGTGACCATCCATAAATCATCCTCATAAGGGGTTTCACTCAATAGGTTGATAACCTGTTTACTATCCCTAAGGTAAGCAGGTAAGGCCTTAACTAATGGTTGTAAGTAACCATCGATATATTTACCAGCTCTAGAAGTAATAGAGTCGATTCCACTTATAATGGGACGACCCGGTGGATTTATGGGATTTTTGTGTATTTTGGGCAAATAATAAATGACGGGCAACCTGGACGAACTAGGGACTAAAAACGCTTTTTCTTTTTTATTCAAAATTCCTAAACTAAAACCTTCTTCAACCAACCTAACCAGGGTTCTCCTCTATGCGGGGCGTGGATCACCAGGTAAAGGTGTATAAGTATCCCTATCTCCAACCAGGGAATTTAATTCCTCTAGATAGTCTGTTTTATTCAAAATAACAATTCCACCCCCCTTATCCGCAGGGCGGATGATAATCTGTTTGTTTTCACACAGCTGATCCAAACCTGTCTGAAGCGACTTATTTAATTTGGTATTTTTGATTTTGATTTTTTTCCAAATCCCTAAGGAGAACGTCCCTAAATACTCTAACAGAAGGAGTTAATCCTCCTGGAGGATTAAACAGGGACGCATTTGCCAAACTTGAATGTGATATACCATCAGACCTGATTGAGCCTGGTTTGATGGGATTGGACATAATATATCGCTTCACACTAAGTTTTCTACTGTACTTGTGTATATCCATGTAGGTCTGAAATTTATTCAGCCTACATGGAGGGGCAAATTTAAGTCCTTTTGTCTAAAATGGACATTTCATCTGTGGAGAGTGCAACAGAACTCAGGTTATAAATACCCTGGCCTATTACACCCTTTTTCCTTTTGTTGCCTCGATCTTCTTCCACCTCTAGTTCCTCTCTTCTTTCTCTGGGTCTCTGATTTTGATCTACCCTGGGAAAATCCCCATATTGTGGGTAAGGTCGATGTCGCCATGGTTCCTGTTGGTATCCAAAGTCACGAGGGAGATCCCCTCTAGGGAAACGGGGAGGGAGGAGAGGTGGAAAATGTCTAGAAGACCCATCGTTCCACATTTCCCTGTTTGAGGTACGGTTATCATAATAGTGATCCCAGTCCCCATATGGATATTGATTATCATGGAGAGGTTGGAATCTGTTATAAACAGGCACTTGGTATCCACCATAAGGTTCTCTACCAAAGGGGGTTCCAGATGGACCTCCATATACTCTATTGTCATTCCGAACAGATTGTGGTTTATGTGTTTTATTTTTGTTCCTCCACATGGGGGATTTAGGGGGGCTCCTTTAGGATATGGACCTCCTGGTTTAGATTTTATAGGGGGGGGGAACTCGAGAATCCCTAGCAGGTGATCTGTAGGAGACTCTTCTAGATGTGTGATTCGAATCAGTGGGAGCCGTAATTTGAACCA
This sequence comes from Rana muscosa, assembly GCA_029206835.1. Classification (NCBI taxonomy): domain Eukaryota; kingdom Metazoa; phylum Chordata; class Amphibia; order Anura; family Ranidae; genus Rana; species Rana muscosa. Next base: position 157,935,453 of record CM055127.1, on the reverse strand, counting down.
GAGATCTAGGAGGTTGGCCCAAGGTCTGTCCCATTCCAGAACCCTGACTTGCCTCCATAGGTTCACCCTCATTGTTCAAAAGTTTACTTTGCCAATCAAAAACCGTCCCGGTATTATAATCCCCTACATCTCGACTAAATTTATTTTTCTTTTTCTTTTTTTGTTCTATTTCTTCTTTCTCTAGAGTCTTTTTTAAGTTAGTGGATCGTTCTTTATACTCTTCACTATTAGCATGGGGCATTAATTTTTCTTTAATGATTTTAATTTCGGTGTCTAGGCGGATAAGTTTACATTTCTTCCTTTGAGTAAGAAATTCCAGAAATTTAACCCCTGCATCATTAAAGTATTTGAACCATTCTAACACTTCAAGTTCACCTTTCTGGGGGCCCACTTCCCACCTTAAGCTTCTAGGGACCATGTTATCGCTAACATATTGGTCTAAAAATGCTATGTCCCATTGGGTATGCACTTCTGAAATCATGAGATTTTTAAGTCGCATAAAGAGACCTCCAATGTCCCCCTCTATTTCCCCATTAACTTCAAATACACCTTCCTTCCTGATCACCCTCTTAGAGCGATACTCAAAAACATCCATATTGGATTTTGTAAAAAGGAAGTGAGGGAAATAAGTGTATAAACCAACAAAGATTAGGTGTATAAATGTACAAAAGCTGCAGATAATTTGTGTCAATAAGTATATGTAAAATTGGGGGTATATACTGCGCTAATGTGAAAACGAAAAATATGAAAAATAATTGTGCTAATCACACCAAGGCTGCGACAAATAAAATATGTGAAACCATATACAAACAATATAAAATTAAAAAATATCACGCCCAAAATACATGAAATAAATAATGAAAATTAATTAATTGAATATACACAGGTGACACAACTCAAGTGAAAAAACCCCTTATAAAGGGGTTCCTACCACCAAAATAAATGAATATGGTTGCAAATTGTGTAAATAAAATACTATATCAATATTAATAAACGCTATTAGCATAAGATGAATAGTCAATCCGAGTGAGTAATTATTATCAATAAATAAAACACCTGTGTCCAATACATTAAATTAAATTCAAATAAGATGCTTGAAAATCTTTAGAGCAAGGTTCCAAGCTACAAAAAATTTCATAGGAGAGGAAGTCCAGCGTATATATAAAAGTATCAGGGGAGAAGAAGTTCAGCACAGATATGGAAGTGTCGCCTTCATACTGGATAAAGGGAGAAGAAAAACTCTGGAAGGTAATTCAAGGTGAGAGATGATAGTGCAGGAGAATTATCCCAGAGAATCCACGGTTATCAGAGAAGATCAAATCCACCACGGTGAATACGCATGTTAAGAAATGGGTACGTTACCAGAAGTGGTGGACCTCCGCTATGGCAAGGTCTATCAGGCCTGCAGATATCACCCTCTGCGAGGTACAGGAGTTCATCCACCTGATTTTGCGAAGCTGTTATCCCAATGCAGTTTGATAGTATCCACTAATACTGATTCCTTCACTATGGCTGCTGCGATGAATCACTCCAAATGGTATAGAAACGAAATCTCAGAGTTTGTATAGGAAACAAAAAGAGGAGAGGGACTCCAGTAGTGTATTACCTCAATGAAAGATTTATTCCCAATTGCAGAGGAATACAGCCAAAAAACAATAAACAAAGTAAAAATTAGTATTTAAAATAGCCGGCATAAAAAGTAGCGTTCGCCCGTGCTAGCGGGGTCACGTGGTAGTGACGTCAGTGCGTTGCACCGCCCTGACTAGTTTTGTTTACTTCAAACGTTCTCAAAGGGCACGGGCGACGCACTGAAGTGTCACTCACTATATACTAGCGAGGCACGGTCCACGCCTCGCTTTCATGTCAGTCGTCATGACAATGAAGTCATGGCGCATCCACACCTCGTTTCCACAACAGCAGTCCTGATAGTGAAACGTAAAACCTAGGACGTAAAAAATGGCCCTGCGTTCATGCAGGGGGAGGGGCCAGAGATCCGCAGCCTCCTCCCAAAGCAGCGAAAAGAATGGCCAATCAAAGAATGCAAATGGGTACATTCAAACCACATTAAACAGAATGATGAACATCATGACGGAGATGCGGAAACGTTCCACTAGTGCAAGGGGAGGAGAGAAAACACTCGAAATTCCCCTGCAAGTAGCGAAAAAGCGTCCCACCAACGTCAGGGATGAACAAGAAAAAACAACAATTGCTAAGATGAAAAATAATAAACACTGAAAAAATTCAGCATATAAGCTAAATGGAATACATTATTAATTATAAATGCATGGTAATATAAAATATATTATTGCTTAGGAATTTTGAATAAAAAAGAAAAAGCGTTTTTAGTCCCTAGTTTGTCCAGGTTGCCCGTCATTTATTATTTGCCCAAAATACACAAAAATCCCATGAATCCACCGGGTCGTCCCATTATAAGTGGAATCGACTCTATTACTTCTAGAGCTGGTAAATATATGGACGGTTACTTACAACCATTAGTTAAGGCATTACCTGCTTACCTTAGGGATAGTAAACAGGTTATCAACCTATTGAGTGAAACCCCTTATGAGGATGATTTATGGATGGTCACAGCAGACGTGACATCCTTATATACAATCATACCTCATGAATGGGGAATTTCCTCAGTTAAACACTTTCTGGATAGGGACTCCGGATTACCACGGAAACATAGGAAATTCATTCTGGAACTCCTAAATTTTGCAACTACTTATAATTTTTTTTGGTTCAGCAATAAGTTTTTTCTACAGCATAGGGGGGTTGCTATGGGGGCAAAATTTGCCCCCAGTTTGGCTAACCTTTTTATGGGGAAATGGGAGGAGGACGTCATTCATGCTACCGAAAGGCCCGAACTTGCCCTTTGGGCTAGGTACATTGATGACGTCCTCCTCCTGTGGAGGGGATCCAAGGAGTCTTTGGATCTTTTCATGACATCTTTAAACATGAATGATAGGGGTATTGAATTTAAGTATGAAGCAGACCAGAAGTCAATACATTTTTTGGATCTTCAAATTAAGGTGGAGGAGGGACGATTTATCACCTCCACATACTTTAAAACCACAGATAGGAATGCTTTCATACCTCAAGATAGCTGTCACCATCGCTCGTGGCTCAATGCGGTTCCTAAAAGCCAATACTTGCGTCTAAGGCGAAATTGCACCAAACTTAGTGACTATAGAGAGCAAGCTGATATCCTGACCAGGAGATTTCTTGAGAAAGGATACCCCGCTCATGACCTCGAACAAAAACTTTTGGAAGTGGAACAACTGGATAGGGAGTCACTTTTGGGTGACAGAATGGTTAATACAGATGATAAAGCTTCTTTCATTGTACCATTTATTACTGGCTTCTCTAACCAGCACTTTTTAGTGAAAAAGCTTATCCACAAGCATTGGCATATTATCAAGGATGATGTGGTGCTGGGACCCATACTACCTGATAACCCGCGGGTGGTATTCAGGGGGGTACCCTCTTTGAGAGACTCATTGGCTCCAAATGTATGTGATCCTCCTATTAGTAAACCCATGTTTTTTTCAATATCTGGTGGGCTATCATAAATGTAAGAAATGTGCTGTTTGTAATATCAACCATATTAAGGAGCGAAAAACCTTGAATTTCGTTTCCAACAGCACTTCTCAACAATTCGACATTAAGACCTTTATCACATGTTCAACTACCCATGTTGTGTACCTTCTCACCTGCCCTTGCGGGTTACAGTATATAGGAAGAACCGTTCGGGCTTTCCAAGTCAGGCTCAATGAACACATTGGTAATATTAGAAGGGGCTTTAAGGGGCACTCTATATCGAGACATTACAGGGATGTCCATAATAGGGACCCCAGCGGGACGTCCTTTGTGGCTATTGACAAGTTGAAGTGCCACTGGAGGGGGGGTCCGAAGAGGCGTGCGATATCCAAACTCGAAATGAGTTGGATATACAGGGTAAAATGCCTCAAACCATTTGGGTTAAATGTTGATATTGAAATCAATGCATTTATAGATAATGCTTGATCACTTGAACCCATTCTATTTTTGTCATATTTTATATTTCATATAGTTCATATACTTTACTATTCTGATAATTCATTTTTTTAGATAGCTAGGTGGATTTATAGGGTATTTTTTATATTTTATTTATATTTATCTATTTGTAGTTCCTTTTATCACCATGCATCAATAAGCAATAATATATTTTATATTACCATGCATTTATAATTAATAATGTATTCCATTTAGCTTATATGCTGAATTTTTTCAGTGTTTATTATTTTTCATCTTAGCAATTGTTGTTTTTTTTTGTTCATCCCTGACGTTGGTGGGACGCTTTTTCGCTACTTGCAGGGGAATTTTGAGTGTTTTCTCTCCTCCCCTTGCACTAGTGGAACGTTTCCGCATCTCCGTCATGATGTTCATCATTCTGTTTAATGTGGTTTGAATGTACCCATTTGCATTCTTTGATTGGCCATTCTTTTCGCTGCTTTGGGAGGAGGCTTGCGGACCTCTGGCCCCTCACCCTGCATGAACGCAGGGCCATTTTTTACGTCCTAGGTTTTACGTTTCACTATCAGGACTGCTGATGTGGAAACGAGGTGTGGATGCGCCATGACTTCATTATCATGACGACTGACATGAAAGCGAGGCGTGGACCGCGCCTCGCTAGTATATAGTGAGTGACACTTCAGTGCGTCGCCCGTGCCCTTTGAGAACGTTTGAAGTAAACGAAACTAGTCAGGGCGGTGCAACGCACTGACGTCACTACCACGTGACCCCGCTAGCACGGGCGAACGCTACTTTTTATGCCGGCTATTTTAAATACTAATTTTTACTTTGTTTATTGTTTTTTGGCTGTATACCTCTGCAATTGGGAATAAATCTTTCATTGAGGTAATACACTACTGGAGTCCCTCTCCTCTTTTTGTTTCCTATACAAACTCTGAGATTTCGTTTCTATACCATTTGGAGTGATTCATCGCAGCAGCCATAGTGAAGGAATCAGTATTAGTGGATACTATCAAACTGCATTGGGATAACAGCTTCGCAAAATCAGGTGGATGAACTCCTGTACCTCGCAGAGGGTGATATCTGCAGGCCTGATAGACCTTGCCATAGCGGAGGTCCACCACTTCTGGTAACGTACCCATTTCTTAACATACGTATTCACCGTGGTGGATTTGATCTTCTCTGATAACCGTGGATTCTCTGGGATAATTCTCCTGCACTATCATCTCTCACCTTGAATTACCTTCCAGAGTTTTTCTTCTCCCTTTATCCAGTATGAAGGTGACACTTCCATATCTGTGCTGAACTTCTTCTCCCCTGATACTTTTATATATACGCTGGACTTCCTCTCCTATGAAATTTTTTGTAGCTTGGAATCTTGCTCTAAAGATTTTCAAGCATCTTATTTGAATTTAATTTAATGTATTGGACACAGGTGTTTTATTTATTGATAATAATTACTCACTCGGATTGACTATTCATCTTATGCTAATAGCATTTATTAATATTGATATAGTATTTTATTTACACAATTTGCAACCATATTCATTTATTTTGGTGGTAGGAACCCCTTTATAAGGGGTTTTTTTCACTTGAGTTGTGTCACCTGTGTATATTCAATTAATTAATTTTCATTATTTATTTCATGTATTTTGGGCACAATATTTTTTAATTTTATTTTAAATAAATGTATATATCTAAAGAGTATGAATAAGGGCAGATAGTACTGTTTTACTATACAATTAATATCACAAATAAAATTTACAATATTACATTTCAAACTGACATGTTGAAGCAGTCGCTTACATTTGAGCTATACAGAGTAAAACATTATTTATTAGACTGCTGAAAAATGTGTTTGTTTTAGTTTGATTGTTTTTTTGGATTTTTTTATTTTTTTGGGCTCATTCGTTATGATCGTAATTCATTATTTCAAATAAATTCATAACTTCTGAAAAATTCTAATTTAAAATCCAAAAATTCGTAAATTCAAAATTTCGTAAAATCGAAAATCCAAAAATTAGAAAATTCGTAAATTTGTAATTTCAAAAATTTGTACGTTCGGAAATTCAAAAATCTGAAAATTTTAAAATAAGAACAAAAATCTGAATATTCAAAAGAACAAAAATCCCCAAATAAGTACGAAAATCCCAAAATTTTAAAATACGAAAATTAAAAAATACGAAATAATAACGAATTGACTATCTAACTAATAAAACTAACTATTAAATTATAGGTATTGGAATTTCCTCTCAATTTGGCTGTTATTAAACTTAATGAATAAAAATGTATCCAAAGTTACGAATTATCCGAAATAGCAAATGTCACATCTAAACAAATTGAATTTAATGAATTAATAATAATAAATAATAATACGAATAAAAAGTTATTATTAATATTATTTATGATTATGAATTAGTAATGTTCCCTTAGTTTAGATGTGGCATTCGTTATTTTGGATGATTTGTAACTTTGGATAAGTTTGTATTTGTTACGTTCACTAACAGCCAAATTTGAAAAGAAATTCCAATACCTATTAATTAATAGTTAGTAATGGTTATTATTAGTTAGTTATTATTTCAGATTTTCAAATTTTGGGGTTTTCGAAATTTCGTTCTTATTTTTGGATTTTCATTCTTTTTGGTTTTTCGGATTTTGGTTCTTATTTTTGGATTTTCGAATTTTCAAATGTTTGAATTTCCGAATTTTTGAATTTTCGATTTTCAGATTTTTGTTTTTTAAAATTTTCAGAAAAAGTTGTTAAATACATTTTCGTTAAATCAAATATTTTCAAACTAACAAATTTCCCATGTCTATTATTTATTTTGTAATACTTCCTTTGCAAATTTGCCGTACACAGACTCTATTATTGTGCCTTGTTTATATATAGGTTTACAATGCTTTTCCATAAAAGTACATTACAGTGTTTTTTCTTTTCACAAATATGTTATTGACCTGCAATGTACCTCTGCACCTGCTGGAAAATGTGATTACTTCAGGAAAAGTCAATTTCCCACCCCAGCCCACTGCTTCCTTGCACATCATAGCCCTCACTGTTTCAGGGATGGTCTAATTACTGTCTGCTGACCCAGCATCTTCTTCCTCTCACCTCCCTACATAATATTTATGTAGCTGCCGGAGCTGGAGCAAAGCAGAATACTACAGAATGTCACTTGATAAATAGATTTGAGTCTGCTGGAGCTGACATCACATTAAAGAACACCGGGCAGCAATCTCTGGACTTTTGAAGGTCTACATAAGGGAAGCTTTTTACAGATAAAGAACTTGCTTAAAGTGCATTAAATGCACATATACAGTGCCTTGAAAAAGTATTCATACCCCTTAAAATTTTCCACATTTTGTCATGTTACAACCAAAAACATAAATGTATTTTATTGGGATTTTATGTGATAGACCAACACAAAGTGACACCTAATTGTGAAGTGGAAGGAAAATGATAAATGGTTTTCAAATTGTTTTACAAATAAACATGTGAAAAGTGTGGCGTGCATTTGTATTCAGCCCCCTTTACTCTGATACCCTTAACTAAAATCTAGTTGAACCAATTACCTTCAGAAGTCACCTAATTAGTAAATAGAGTCCACCTGTGTGTAATTTAATCTCAGTAGAAATACAGCTGTTCTTTGAAGCCCTCAGAGGTTTGTTAGAGAACCTTAGTGAACAAACAGCCGCATGAATGCCAAGGAACACACCAGACAGGTCAGGGATAAAGTTGTGGAGAAGTTTAAAGCAGGGTTAGGTCCTAAAAAAATATTCCAAGCTTTGAACATTTCATGGAGCACTCTTCGATCCATCTTCCAAAAATGGAAAGAGTATGGCACAACTGCAAACCTATCAAGACATGGCGTCCTCCTAAACTTACAGGTCGGGCAAGGAGAGCATTAATCAGATAAACAGCCAAGAGGCCCATGGTAACTCTGGAGGTGCTGCAGAGATCCACAGCTCAGGTGGGAGAATCTGTCCACAGGACAACTATTATTTGTGCACTCCACAAATCTGGCCTTTATGGAAGAGTGGCAAGAAGAAAGACATTGTTGAAAGAGAGCCATAAGAAGTCCCGTTTGCAGTTTGCGAGAAGCCATGTGAGGGAAACAGAAAACATGTGGAAGAAGGTGCTCTGGTCAGATGAGACCAAAATTTTACTTTTTAGCCTAAAAGCAAAATGCTATGTGTGGTGGAAAACTAACACTGCACATCACCCTGAACACACCATCCCCACCATGAAACATGGTGGTGGCAGCATCATGTTGTGGGGATGCTTTTCTTCAACATGGACAGGGAAGCTGGTCAGAGTTGATGGGAAGCTGGATGGAGCCAAATACAGGGCAATCTTAGAAGAAAACCTGTTAGAGTCTGCCAAAGACTTGAGACTGGGGCAGAGGTTCACCTTCCAGAAGGACAACTGCCCTAAACATACAGACAGAGATACAATAGAATGGTTTAGATCAAAGCATATTCATGTGTTAGAATGGCCCAGTCAAAGTCCAGACCTAATACAAACACACGCCACACTTTTTAGATATTTATTTGCAATAAAAATTAAAAACCATTTATCATTTTTATTCCACTTCACAATTAGGGATGAGCTCGGTGTTCGAGTCGAACATAGGTTCGACTCGAACATCGGCTGTTCGCGCGTTCGGCGAACAACGAACGATTTGGGCCGTTTGCGCCAAATTCGAGTGACGCGAACGGCCCACAATACACTGCGCCATCGCAGTGTAATCCCGGCGCTGTGATTGGCCAAGCATGCACTGTGACCCTGCATGCTTGGCCAATCACAGCGCCGGCAGCGAGGAGAGCAACCTTGTGTGCAGGGAGAGAGAAGGATAGGCAGGGGACAGTGTCAGTGTCATATTCTTTGCTAAACCTTGTGTGCAGGGAGAGAGAAGGATAGGCAGGGAGAGTGTCAGTGTCATATACTTTGATAAACCTTGTGTGCAGGGAGAGAGAAGGATAGGCAGGGGACAGTGTCAGTGTCATTGTTGCTAAGCCTCCTGCACATTATACACCTGAACTTAGCCTGTATTGCTGCTTTTTCCTGGTGTGTTACACCAACAGGATTTTGCGGCACTTACAGCGGGCGGAGTGTGCCTCCTGACCATATTACACCTGAACTTAGCCTGTATTGCTGCTTTTTCCTGGTGTGTTACACCAACAGGATTTTGCGGCACTTACAGCGGGCGGAGTGTGCCTCCTGACCATATTACACCTGAAGTTAGCCTGTATTGCTGCTTTTTCCTGGTGTGTTACACCAACAGACATTTGCAGCACTTACAGCGGGCGGAGTGTGTCAGTTGCTGTGAGACCTTTGGAGTGAGAGGGCGTGCCTGTAGGGAGCTCCTGGAGCTCCAGGAGGAGGGGGTGTGATGGCCTCCTCCAGCCCAGGACCGGGGCAGCTTTCCTGGCCTGATGTTGCTGCCTCCTCCCTGGGGATTAAAGACCTGTCCAGGGAGGAGACATTATTTTTGAAGACCCAGCACGAGTTGCTTGATTGGACTCTGGCCCAGCCTGGGGAAGGTCCGGCTAAGGTGCAGCGAAGGATCACAAGAGTCAAGGATTTAATCCAGAAGGCCAGCCGGGCCTTCTGTGGGAAGTCTGCAGTGCTGACCGACCTCCGGAATCGCAGGGACCGGACCAGCAGCTTCAGGAGGGGGGAGTTCAGTGTGGCCATTAGCTCCCTGAAAGGCCAGTGTGGGGAACTCTGGGGCCTGCTGGGTGGCCTCTGTGAGAGGGGGCGAGGTGAGACCGACTTCCTTTTGGAAATAAGGGATGAGCTGACAAGGGCCAGCAGAGAAGGATCCCAGGCTGTCAGGCGCAGCAAACAGCGGAGCCAGCAAGTACAGCAGCCGGAGGAAAGACCTATGAATGCATCATGCCCAGGAGGATTGGCCGGTGGAGCTGGAAATAGAGCTGGTGAGGAACCTTCCCCCCTCCCTCCCCCCCCACCCCCTTCCCCCGGGAGGCGTAGTCCCTGGTAACCTGGCTGTGGAGGGTCCCCGGGACCTTGCGGTGCTCGGGTCAGAAAAAGCTACCAGCACTCAGGCAGGCTCGGGTAGGGTACCTGAGGATACAGCTAGGGGAAATCAGGAGGGGAACACCGGGGGGAATGCTGAGGGAAATTCAGTGGGGATGGGAAAGCTGGGGTGCACCCCAGTGGTGGTTCTCACACCGCTCCCACGGATCAGGCCTGAGACTGTTGCTGGAAAGACTCTTAAGCATGCTGCTGTTGTTAAGACCCTAATGACCCCTGTGATTCCTGCATGCAGCCAGGTACAAGGCAGACCACTGCTAATGATGGATCCTGCCTGTGCCGCTCATGCTGTGGAGGAGGGAGAGGGGTCTGGCAATCATGGATATGGACAAACCCAAGCAGGAAGTGTTGAAAGACTATGTATTGATGATGGGAATGTGAAGGCTGCAAGGAGCGGTGGAGAGGAGGGGGGGAAGCCATTACCAAAGTGCAGTGAGCAACAACAAACTGCTGCACAACCAGGGGATGGTTTGGCGCCAGTAAAAACAACCACCTTTGCTGACAGTAGGGGCGGGGCTTTGGGGCATGGCTCTGGTGGGCTGGATGGTCGGGGGGAGGAGTTTGGTTGGGAGTCCGTGCGGGATGTGGAGCCGGGAAGGTCGGGAAGTGCTTCTATGACCACTTCCGGTTTCCCTGGCCAGCATGAACCGGAAGTGGGTGGGCGGGCTGACCCGGAAGTAGGGTCTATACCGGAAGTGGTTGGGGGCAGCCAGAAGCACTTCCGGGTGGTGGCCTCTGACGGCCTGAATGATCAGGAGATGGCTGAGGTATGTGCAGGATTGGCAGGAGGGGATTTGATAGACCTCATGGATTCGTCTGGGGACCTGAGTGCTGCTCAAAGAGTGGGCAGGTGGAGTGAGGCCGAGGCTGGGGAACTTTTTGGGGATCACCCAGCCTTGGCCTTCATTAAGGGTATGGAGTCCCAGGAGGGACAATTAGAAAAGGGAAAGGAGCGGCCACAGCTGCAGGAGCAGGGGGAGGAGCCATCTGGGGCTCATGCCCGCTGCTCCAGTGGGGCCCCAGTGGTAGACCCTCCTCCCAGTGTTAGGAGGAGGGTTGTTGTGGGTGTGGCTTGCTCCGGGGGGGCGGTGGATGGGAGGGATCCCCCCCAGCAGGATTGGGCCGGGGGGTTCCCCCGGTTGATGTGTCGGCCGGGGGTGCTGGAGTGCCCTCTGAGGGTACCTCTGGTGAGGCGGCGGAGGGTGCTTCTGGCATTCAGGCTGGGGGGGCATTAGATCAGGTCCAGGAGGCAGAGCTGCTTGGGGCGCTCAGGGAATCCAGGTCTTTTGCCCGGGTGGCAGGGACCAGCGTCCCTTTGGCCCCCCTGTACGACCGGTTTGGTGCCCAAAACTTCCGGGTTCCCCCCGCAGACCAGCTCCAGGGGGTGAACCCGTGGTCGAGGGGTACGGGGGGTCCGGAGAGGCGCAGGCGCAATGTTGTGCAGCTGCGGTGGGAGGGACCTGGACAGTGCCCCAGCAGGGGGCAGGTGGTAGATCTTCTGCTGAAGGGGGCCAACTTTAAGGTAGCCGACCTCTTCGCAGTGATCCATCCCACGGGCACCAGGGAGTTTGATGTGAGTTTTTCCTCCTTGGTGCTAATGGAGCTCTTCCTTACTGTGTATGAGCTCCTGAAGAGGTCGGAGCCTTGGAGGTCTTTTAAGGTGGTCCCCCTGTCCAGGCAGGAGGACATCAAGTCCCTGACCATTCTGGTCAGGAATGAATCCCTCCCACCTGAGGACATTGCCACCTGGTTGGGGAGGTATGGACAGCTGCAGTCTCCCCTGCGCAAAAACCTGGATGAGCGCGGGGTCTGGACCGGGGCGTGGGCGGCCAGGATCCGTCTCAAGCGCCAGGGAACTAGTGTGACCCATGTCCCTGGCAGCGCTTTCATTAGGAGAGATAGGATCCTGGTCTTTTACCCCGGTCAGCCCCGTCGCTGTTTTAAGTGTGGGAGTCCCACCCATTTAAGTGCAGACTGCACGACACCCCGGTGCGTCAGGTGCAACAGGCCTGGGCACTCCTCGGAGACTTGTAGACTTATTGTCTGCAACCTCTGTGGGGTGTCCGGCCACCCATTCAGCCGCTGCCCCAAGGCTTTTAGGGGGCGTGCGGCTGATGGGGATGGGCCAGGCCCAGATGACGCACCGGAGGGGGTGGGTCTCCCACCTCAGGGGCCCCAGGCGCCCCAGGCAGGCCCAGGTGAAGGGCCTGGGGCTGATGGCCCAGAGGGGCCTTTGCCGCAGCGGCAGAGGCGCAGGCGTGGTGGAGTGGGGGCCCCTGCTGGGAATGTGCCGGGTCCCCCGGGACTTGTTTCTAGGGGGCCGGGTGCACCGGCACCGGGCCCAGTGGGGGTGGGGGGACCTCTGCGGGGGGCCGTACCCCTCCCCCTCTTTCCTCTGTGCCCCTCCTCTCTCTACCCCCCCTCTTTTCCCCTCCTCTTCTCCTTCTGTTCCCCCCCTCCTCCTTTCCCCCTCCCCTTCCCCCCTTTCCCCATCCCTCCCCTTCTTCCTCCCTTCCTCCTCCCCCTTCCCCTCGTTCCCCCCGTTCCTCTTCTCCTCTTCCCCCTTCCTCTCCACCTCCTTCCTCCCTCCGTCCCATCCTGGATCCTCTTTTGTATCCCCAGGATTCGGGGGAGGAGATGGAGGTGGCCGAGTCGTCGAGGGGCCTGCACAAGAGGCCCATGGGGGCCTCTAGCGGGCACTCCGGCGACGAGGTGGGCGGCCAGATCCAGGCGGGCTGGCTACAGAGGAAGGTGAGGAAGAGGACGAGGAAGAAGGATCCTGGGGGGGGTTAGGGGACCCCGGGTTGTCCCTGATAGGGACCCTGGGGGGCCCACCCCCGTGATCCTAGGGAGTATGTTCGGGGTCTTCACCGATTCGGAGGGGGACTCTGGGGTGTAGGTGAAAGTGCAGAGGAGAATGCAGGCCAAAATCACTAAGGATGGCGGTACCCTCTCCAATACGCGTTGCGACCATTAATGTCACAAGTGTGCGTTCTGCGGCGGCTCGTTTCATGGCCTTCGATTTTCTCAGCCGAGTTGAAGCTGACATTTTGTTTTTGCAAGAGACCTGGCTGGCATCGGTGGCAGAGATGCATCTAGCAAAGAGGGAGTGGAGATGTGGGCCCTCCCTCTGGTCTCTTGCGGCCGAGCCCTGCAGTGGAGTTGCAGTCCTTTTTAAGACTGGTCCGGTGGCTTTTTGACGAGTGATTGAGGTGGAGGTCGGTAGGTGCCTGGTGGTGGATGCCGTCGTGGGGGGGCAAATCCTTAGGCTCATCAACTTTTATGGCCCTCAGACCAAGAGGGATAGGAAGAGCCTCCTCATGATGGTCAAGCCCTACTTGTTCACGTCCCAGCAGGTGGTCTTTGGTGGTGACTTTAACATGGTCACCAGATCAAAGGATCGGGCAGGCGCCTCAGGCCCCCTGGGATATGATAGTATCTTTCTGAATAGTGTAGTGAGGGAAGCCGGGTTGGTGGATGTGCATGTTCAGTGCCTCCCCAACCACACTGGGTTCACTTATGCCCGAGGTAGCAGTAGGAGTAGGTTAGATAGTTTTTTTTTAAAGGGGGACTCTTCCTTTGCGGCATCTGTGTTGCAGGCGATGGAGTTCTCCGATCACTGTATGGTTTCTGTGACTTTGAATGTGGCCGACACTCCTCAGAAGGGTCGAGGCCTCTGGCGTCTCAATGGATCGCTACTCGAGGACCTCGAGGTTAGGGAGGCCTATGAGATCTTTCTTGTGGATCAGGCCTCGCTCCTTGAGAGCGGCTGCTCCCGCCAGGAGTGGTGGGAAGTGGTGAAGAAGAGGTCGGAGGGCTTTTTCCGCAGGATCCCTAGGTACCGGGCGGCGTCCAAGTACCTGGCCTACCAGAAGTTGCGCAGGCAGTTAGACCGCCTGGTTTCTTCTGGGGGCCCTCAGGAGCAGATATCTGATCTGAAGCTTCAGATGAAGGGGTGTCAGTATGACCGTCTCGCCTCCCTGGTCCTTGAGAGGGATTACGGGAAGTTCTCCTCCCCAGATCCCTACAAGAGCTGTGGTGAGGCGGTGAGTTCGAAGGTCGTACATGGCCTGAGGGACGCTTCGGGATCCCTGGTCCGGTCCAGACCGGGTATCCTGGGTGTCATCAGGGACCATTTTTCAGACCTCCTCCGTAGGAAGCCTTTGGATATGGAGAAAGCCAGGGTGTTTCTTGATGAGACCCCGCTTTGTGCGGGGCCTGGTCTCCCAGACTCTCTGGCAGCAGAGATCTCGGTTGAAGAAGTCGAGCAGGCCATCGACTCTTTGTCCCTGAAAAAGTCGCCGGGGCCCGATGGGCTCACGGCTGAATTTTATAAAACCTTCAAGAGCCGGTTGGCTCCTCATTTGGGGGAGGTTTTCAATGAATGTTTGGCTAATGGCCTGCTCCCTCCCTCAATGAGAAGGTCAGCTTTGATCCTGCTGTCAAAGGGTAAAGATCCGACTGTAATTGAGAACTGGCGCCCGATCGCCCTTCTCACTACAGATAGGAAGATATTGGCAAAAATACTCTTTTTACGTATGTCAGCAGTCGCTGACAAGATGCTTTCTGTCTCCCAGCACTGCGCAATTCCTGGTCGGGGCACCTTTAGTGCCTTCCTGAACGTCCGGGAGGCCGTGGAAAGGTGCAGGGCAACGGGGGATGGGCGGTATCTGCTGGCATTAGACCAGGCCAAGGCTTTTGACCGGGTGAGCCATGAGTACCTCTGGCTTCTTCTGAGAAAGTACGGTTTGCCGGAGCAATTTGTGAATTGGCTGAAAGTATTGTACAGAGGGGCGGTGAGCTTCCTTCTTGTCAACGGTTGGGTGGGTCCTGCCTTTGCTGTGGACTCTGGAGTCAGGCAGGGTTGCCCGTTGAGCCCCCTTCTCTACGTCTTTGCCGTCGATCCCTTCGTGAGAAGGCTCGACTGCGAGCGTTTGGGGGGGTTCCGGTGGAGCCTTGCACTGGTCTGGATCCGGCAGTGAGGGTGGTGGCCTACGCGGACGATGTCTCGGTGGTGGTGTCCAGCCGCGAGGAGGCTCTCTTTGTGGAGACGCAAATTGGGAGCTACTCCGAGGCATCTGGTTCGTTGGTCAATTGGGGCAAGAGCGAAGTTCTCTGGTTGGGGAGGGAAGGCGAGCAGTTCGCTCTTCCGGACGTGTTTCCCCAGCCCCAGCCAGAAGTGAAAATTCTTGGCATCCTATTTGGCCCGGGTGATTACCCCAAGCTAAATTGGGAACGCAGACTGGTCGGTGCATCTCGGAAAGTGAATGCCTGGAAGGGCTGGAAGCTGTCACTGAGGGAAAGGGTGAGCCTGGTCAAAACGTACTTGCTGCCAGAATTCCTCTATGTCAGCTACGTCTGTATTTTGCCTGCATCTCTCTATGCCCGGATCTCTGGCCTGTTCTTCCTGCTGTTGTGGGGAAACAGGCTAAATCTGATCAAGAGGGAGGTCACGTACCGACAGAGGAGGCACGGTGGGCTGGATATGATCAATCCGGTGGTGTTTTTCATCACCATTTTTGTGAAATTCAACCTGCAGTCCATCTTTGTGGACCTGCCTACTCTGTGGGAGCGCTCATGCAAGAACTGGCTCTTGCTGTTCCTGAGTAGGTGGGAGGATGGGGGACGGCCTGGTGATCTTCGTAGATCGCACGGGTATCTCCCGTCCTATGTCCCTCAAGCGTTGAAGGTACTGAGGCAGTGGCGGATAACTGCTCTCGAGGTGGGCTCTGTGGGTCGACGTGAGCTGTACTCAAGAGTCATGGCCTCGGACATTTTGAGGCCACTGTCTTTAAGGGACTGCCCGGAGAGAGTCCTCGAGAAGGGATTAGCCCTTCTGAATTCCCCAAGAATCCCAAGCAAGTTTTGGGATCTTGCGTGGAGGGCTTTCCACGGACGCCTCTATGTCCGGGGAAACCTAAAATATAAGAACCTAGGGGACAGAGGTTGTCCTCGTGCAGAATGTGGGGGGGCATTGGAGACCATGGACCATTTTTTGGTCGAATGCCCCTTCAACATTGAGGCTCTTGAGGGGGCAGGGGAAGCCATTGGTTATCCCCGACTCTCATCCTTGACCTATTCTGAGGTGGTGTACGGCAACTTTAGGGTCCACAGAGGGTTTGAGTTGTCGTCACTTTATTTAGTCAGCTTAGTGGCTCTCTATTACACATGGCACGCTCGGTGTTTGGTGTCCACTAGGGGCAAAGTCCTGTCCACGCATGAGGTGGTGGGTGATATTTTTCGGGAGCTGGTGAAGGTGAGGAGTCTTGAGAGGGGGAGGGTTGGGGCCAATAGGAGTGCCCGGCTGTGGAGGGGTTTCTCCTTCCGGCCTCCCTGAGGCTCCAATCCTTCTTCCTTTGGGGGTGGTTCTTTCTGTCCTTTTCACCCCCTTTAGGTCTTTTGGTTTCTTTTTTTTCTGAACAGTAGGGCTTTAGGCACTCTAGACCTTGCATTCTCGCCTGTCAGTAGCCGATGGGTGGTTGGTGTTAGGTAGTAGGTTTTGTATATATATTAGGGTGTGGTGTTAGTGTTAGGTTAATATGTAGTATTAGGGTTTGTGTGGTTTGATTTTTTTGGGTGATGTGTTCTTCTTGTTCTTTTCCAGGGTGATGGGAAAAATAAAAATAATGAGACCCACGTGTGGGTTGGTCGGATGAGGATGGGTAAGGGTGGTGGTGGTAAATTTGTAAATATGTATTAGTTTTATGTGTCAGGATTTTGTTAATGTATATATTGTTTTCCTACTGTACATATTGTAAATATTGGTAGCAGTTTTTTCAAATATATAAAAATTTACAGCGGGCGGAGTGTGCCTCCTGACCATATTACACCTGAAGTTAGCCTGTATTGCTGCTTTTTCCTGGTGTGTTACACCAACAGGCATTTGCAGCACCTACAGCAGGCGTAGTGTGATTCCTGCAAAATATACTCCTGAAGCTAGGCCTTATTGCTGGTTTTCCCAGTTCCCTGCAGGCCATTAGAATGTCTGGAAGGCAAACAAGGAGAGGCAGACAGTCAGGAGCCAATAAAAGAGGGCAAGCAGGCTCTGTGTCTAGAGACAACAGTGCTGGTCGTGGACGCGGTGCATCGCCATCAGCACATGGCCATGGGACACGCTTGTCCTTCTTTTCGGCAGCTGGACGTGTTGAGCCGCATCATGCCGAAGACTTGGTAGAGTGGATGACCAAGCCCTCCTCATCCTCCTCATCCTCTCTCACTCAGGCTCAGGGTACTGGCAAAGCAGCTGCCAAAGCGTCCTCTTCCCTGGTATCAATGTCATCATCAGTCACTCCTTCCCTAGACCAACCATGTCCTCCTGAGGATTCCCCCGAACTGTTTGAGCACAGTGTTGGGTACATGCTCCAGGAGGATGCCCAGCGTTTCGAAGGGTCTGATGATGATACCCAGCTAGAGGAAGGCAGTAGCGTGAGAGCAGAGAGAGGGGATGCTCAAGAAGGACACCAATCTGGCAGTCATGTTCCAGCAGCTGCAGCATACTGCCAGATTGGCTCCAGTGATGAGGAGGGAGGGGATGATGAGGTCACTGACTCCACGTGGGTGCCTAATAGGACAGAGGAGGAGGAGGAGGCACATCTCCAACGAGGCAGGATGCCCTCGGGGGGCCAGCGTAAGGGCAGCACACCGACGGAATCACACCGCAGAGCTCCGCCTGTGCAGGGCGCTGCCTCTGCCCGTTATTCAAAAAGTTCTTTGGTGTGGGCCTTTTTTGAGTCGAGTGCATCAGATCGCACAGCTGCTGTTTGCAACATATGTCTCAAGCGTATATCGCGTGGCCAAAACATCACCCGCTTGGGCACCACATGCTTGACCAGACATATGTTGACCTGCCATGCAGCTCGTTGGCAAGCCTACCTTAAAGACCCACACCAAAGAACAAAGCGGACCTCTTCTTGCACCGCATCAGCTGGGATCTCCAACCCCACTATACCTTCAGTCCTCTCTGAAACATGCTCTGAGAGGAATGAAGGTGTAGAATTAGGTGTGTCACAGCCAAGTACTTGCGGGCACTCTGCTAGCAGTACACCGACGTCCGATTCTAGCAGGCAAATTTCCCTGCCCCAGCTGCTGGACCGTCGAAAGAAGTTCACTCCCAGCCATCCACATGCCCAGCGGTTGAATGCTAGCTTGGCTAAATTGCTAGCGCTTCAACTGCTGCCTTTTCAGTTGGTAGACTCGGCCCCCTTCCGTGAGTTTGTGCAATGTGCGGTTCCTCAGTGGCAGGTTCCCAAACGCCACTTTTTCTCACGGAAGGCGATTCCGGCTCTCTACCGGCATGTGGAAGGCAATGTCTTGGCCTCGCTGTACAGGGCGGTCAGCGGTAAGGTGCATATTACCGCTGACTCATGGTCCAGCAGACATAGACAGGGACGTTACCTTTCTTTCACGGCCCATTGGGTCACTCTTTTGGCAGCTGGGAAGGATGCAGGACAAGGTGCAGTAGTGTTGGAGGTTGTTCCACCACCACGCCTCCAAAATGCTACTACTGGTTGTGACACACCTCTGTCCTCCACCCCCTCCTCTTCTTCTTCCTCCGTGGCCTCTTCCTGTGCTTTGTCCTCGGAACCAGCTGTGCTCTGTAGTCGTTCAAGGGGCTACGCAAGTACGCAGGCAAAAAGATGCCATGCCGTGCTTGCGCTGGTGTGTTTGGGGGACAGGAGCCACACTGGGGCAGAGGTTCTGTCTGCTCTGCAGGGGCAGGCCGAGAGGTGGTTGACGCCACGCCAGCTTAAGCCAGGAATGGTAGTTTGCGACAATGTCACCAACCTCCTCTCCGCTCTCCGACAGGGACAACTGACCCATGTGCACTGTGTGGCTCACGTCCTTAACTTGGTGGTGCAGCGGTTCTTGGGCAGGTACCCGGGCTTACAGGATGTCCTGAGGCAGGCCAGGAAAGTCTGTGTGCATTTCCGCAGATCTTATAATGCCAGTGCTCGCCTGGCTGAGCTGCAAAAGGAGTTGAACCTGCCCAAGAACCGCCTTATATGTGACATGCCCACCAGGTGGAACTCAACGTTGGCCATGCTGCAGCGGCTGCACACACAGCAGAGGGCCATCAATGAGTACCTGTGCGACTACGGCACCAGGACAGGGTCAGGGGAGCTCGGGTTTTTTTCACCACGCCAGTGGGGCATGATCAGGGATGCATGCACTGTCCTGGCACCATTTGAGGAGGCCACAAGGATGGTGAGCAGTGACAGTACATGCATCAGTGACACTGTACCTCTTGTCCACCTGTTGGAACATACGCTGCATGGAATAATGGACAGGGCACTTGAGGCAGAACAGAGGCAGGAAGAGGAGGACTTCCTTGCCTCTCAAGGCCCTCTTTACCCAGACAGTGTTCCTTCTGTCCCACCCATCGCACAGGAAGAAGAGGAGGAGGAGGAGGAGGATTGTGTCAGCATGGAGGTGGAGCCGGGCACTCAGCATCATCAGCAGCAGTCTTTTAGGGATGATTTACAGTCCCAAGAAACCAGTGGACTTGTACGTGGCTGGGAGGAGGTGGCTGCGGATCATGTCGTCCTTAGTGACCCAGAGGACTCCGGACCAAATGCCTCAGCTAACCTACGCTGCCTGGCCTCCCTGATCCTGCAAAGTCTGCGGAAGGATCCTCGTATTCTTCGGATCAAGGAGAGGGACCATTACTGGCTGGCCACTCTCCTTGATCCACGGTACAAGGGTAAGGTTGCGGACCTTATCTTACCGTCGCAGAGGGAGCAGAGGATGAGACAACTCCGGGAGGTCTTGCAGAAAGGTCTGTGCAACGCGTTCCCAGAGACTGGGAGGTTACAAACTCCTGGTCCTGGACAACGAGTTGCTGAGGCTTCGGTCAGTCAAAGAAGGAGCGGTGGGGAAGGTGGCCGTCTGACCGATGCGTTCAGACAATTCTTTAGTCCGCAGCCCCAAGGTATGATCGGTTCCAGCAACCATCGCCAGCGTCTGATATACATGGTGCAGGAATACCTAGGGGCAAGGTCAGACTTGGACACCTTCCCCACCGAAAATCCTCTGGCTTACTGGGTCTTGAGGATGGATCACTGGCCAGAGCTTGCACAGTATGCAATTGAGCTACTGGCCTGTCCTGCATCCAGCGTTCTTTCAGAGCGCACATTCAGTGCTGCTGGAGGATTTGTCACGGATCACAGGGTGCGCCTGTCCACCGACTCTGTTGATCGACTGACCTTCATAAAGATGAACCAGTCTTGGATCACCACCAGCTACCAAACACCTGAAGCTGATATAACAGACTAATTTATTTTCAAATGTCACATCCCTTCAAGACTGATGCTGAGAGACTGTCCTGTTATGTTGACTGACTATCCTCCTCCTCCTCAATGATCCGATTGATGATGATAGCTTGGAAGAACATTTTTGTTTCTGGGTGCCGCCACCAGTGGCTAAAGCCCAATTTTTCAGCCCCTGTTTAACAGGGGCATGTAATTACAATTTTTGATGCAATACTTTGCAACAGGGCTCATTGCTGTGCTCCAAGTACAGTATCTGTGAGGGGTTGCAGTGTTGTGGCACCAGTGACTAAGGCCCAATTTTTATGCCCCTGTTTAACAGGGGCATGTAATTACAATTTTTTATGGAATGCTTTGCAGCAGGGCTCATTCCTGCACTCCAACTAGAGTATCTGGGAGAGGTTGCAGTGTCGTGGCACCAGCACCAGTGGCTAAGGCCCAGTTTTTCAGCCCCTGTTTAACAGGGGCGTGTAATTAAAATTTTTGATGCAATACTTTGCAACAGGGCTCATTGCTGTGCTCCAAGTACAGTATCTGTGAGGGGTTGCAGTGTTGTGGCACCAGTGCCTAAGGCCCAATTTTTCTGCCCCTGTTTAACAGGGGCATGTAATTACAATTCTTGATCTAATAATTCACAGCAGGGCCCATTCCTGCGCCCACCAAGACTAACTGTGAGGCCTTACAGTGTTGTGTCAACACCACCACCACCACCACCACCAAAGGCCCAATTTTTCAGCCCCTGATCAACAGGGGCATGCAATTACAATTCTTGATCTAATAATTCACAGCAGGGCCCATTCATGCGCCCACCAAGAGTAACTGTGAGGGCTCACAGTGTTGTGGCAACACCAACATGTAAGGGGCAAATTTCAGCTGAGTATATACGGCAGGCTCCTACTTTCAAACATCCAACTTACAAACGACTCCTCCTTGCAAACGGAAGGATACAACAGGAAGTGAGAGGAAATCTACCCCTAGGAAGGGAAATTCTCTCCTGTAAAGCCCCGTACACACGATCGGTTTAACTGATGAAAACCGTCCGATGGATGGTTTTCATCAGACAAACCGATCGTGTATGGTACCCATCTGTCTTTTTTCCATCGGATGGAAAAAATAGAACTTGTTTTAAAATTTTCCGATGGATCAAGAACCAATGGTAATTTGCGATTGTCTATGGGCAAGTCCATCGGTTAAAAAACCCACGCATGCTCAGAATCAAGTCGACGCATGCTCAGAAGCATTAAACTTCATTTTTCTCAGCTCATCGGAGTGTTTTACGTCACCACGTTTGGAACGGTCGGTTTTTTGACTGATGGTGTGTGGCCAAGACTGATGAAAAACAGTTTCATCGGATTTCCGATGGTCAAATCCATCGGGCGAAAATCCATAGGTTATCCGATCGTGTGTACAGGGCTTAAGAGTTAATATGGGAAAAAAAGTGTCTCCTCTCCACTGATGCTTTATCACCAATTCTTGTTTCAATAAAAACCCCAAATTTTCAAAACACATTTGTCATTAGGACGGAAAGTGAGGTGAAATGTTCTGAACAGGGGCACAGACAGCAAAACAAATGTTACAGGGGTGATAACCCTTCCCTATGTTTTCCAAAAAGCTTAAAAATAGATTTTTTGGCTGGAGCTACACTTAAACAATGTACCTGTTCAAAATTACAAACAGATTCTACATAAGAACAAACCTACAGTCCCTGTCTTGTATGCACCGCCTGTATACGGCTGTTCAGAGTATATAGGGCCTTTTTTATTTTGTGTGCGGGGTTCCCCTTAATATCCATACAAGACCCAAAGGGGCTGGTAATGGGCTGGGGTAGGGGGGGGGGGGCTGTGATGGGGTAGCTATGCCATTTTTCTTAAAGATTTTCATCCATATTACCGGGACCAGACATTACATTAAAGCCGCAAGCAGTTTTAAATGGCTTTTTTTCCTTTAGAAATGTAATTTTGTGCAGGGACAGTTCTAAACACGGGAAACACGTGGCACTTCACAGGCATACTTTAGACACCCCCCAGGTACGATATTTAAAGGAATATTTGACTTTTTTTTTTCACTTTATGCATCATTGAAATGACTGCTCCCGAAAAACTCATGGTCCATTTTTAAAACTTTTTTTTGGATTGATACATGTCCCCTGGTGCAGAACCCGGGTTCCCAAACCCTTTTTAAGACAATAACATGCATATTAGTTGTTATAAATAGCACTTTAGATTTCGAACGTTCGCATCCATTGTATTTAATAGGGTTCTAAAGTTCGTGCGAACTTTCGGTCCGTTCGCGGGTTCTGGTGCGAACCGAACCCGGGGGTGTTCGGCTCATCACTATTCACAATTATGTGCCACTTTGCCACATAAAATCCCAATAAAATACATTTATGTTTTTAGTTGTAACATGACAAAATGTGGAAAATTTCAAGGGTTATGAATACTTTTTCAAGGCACTGTAATTTTAAGAAAAGATTGTTGTTGGATTGATTTGGTCTTTCTAAGAAATGGTGTATCCGGAGACCCAAAGTATGTGGGGGAATGTTATTAGTTTTTTTTTCTTCATCATAACCATTGTATAATAATTTACTTTGCAAGTTATAGTTTTCTACATTAGATTAATTTCCCAAAGTCTACAAAAGTTACTTTATGGAATTTTTTGTTTTTAATCTTCTGGGGTGATGACAAATTCTTGGGTAAAAATTTTACAGTTTTGGGCTTAGAATAGGTCTTACTCACAATATTCTCCAGGGATCCAAGGAAAAGTGAACAAAACACCAAACCAAATTACTGATAGACATATTTTGTTTTGGAATTTTGTTTTCGTCCGAAAAATACAATTATTTAGTTACTTCCGAAATTCGTTTTTATTTACTTAGTTTTGTTAAAAAATGCATTTGTCCGAAAATCCTAATTAAGGTCGAATCTGTCATTGAAGGCTTATGGTGTCTGTCGAATGTTCTAAGAAGATTCGACGGAGCAGCTAAACTGTACGACACCGCAATCATACATTTCCGGTCGAATGCTCCGCCCATAAGCTATAGTAGAGTTCTAATGTTGTATGACTAGTAATAATTATATTTATTAATTATTATTACTAGTCAGCCAACATTAGAATTCTTCTATAGCCTGTGGGTGGAGCATTTGACCATAAATGTCCGAACGTGGCGATCGTATGTTTTTGGCTGCTTCGTCGAATCTTCATGTCTCTATAATGTCGAATCTTTTCTCTCTATGTCAAATCTTTTCTCTCTGTGTCGACTCTATTGTCTCTATGTCGAATCTTCATGTCTCTATAATGTCAAATCTTTTCTCTCTATGTCGAATAATCTCAGACTAATAGAGTTAGGCTAGGCACATTCAACCGCAGATTCGATAGACACAGATCGCTATTGTCACCGTCATGTAGAATCTTCTATCTATATCGAACTGTTGTCGCAACGAAACAAAAATAAAGCATTTTTTATGTCGGATCTTTTCGGATTTCAGACTCTGCAGATTCGATATCGTTTGTTAAAACAAATGTGAAAATCCCCGAAATTCGGACGAAAATGCATTCGGACGAAAACGAATGCACGTGTCTAATTACTGATGTAATATGCAAACCTACTGTACTCTAGTTTATCAAGGTATTCAATGTGTTAAGATAAATGTACCAAATGTACAAGTAATTTTTCTCCTAAAGGGATTCTGGAACAAATTTAAAATTCTTCCCAGTAACCCATAAAGATGTTGGCATCACTTGGAGCAGAGTCTGCCCTCCTAAAGCCTCGTACACACGATCGGATATCCTATGGATTCTAATCCGATGGTTTTGTCCATCAGAAATCCGATGAAGCTGACTTCCATCAGTCTTGCCTACACACCATCAGTCAAAAAACCAACCGTTCCAAACGCGGTGACGTAAAACACTCCGATGAGCTGAGAAAAATTAAGTTTAATGCTTCTGAGCATGCGTCGACTTGATTCTGAGCATGCGTGGGTTTTTTATCCGATGGACTTGCCCATAGACGATCGGAATTTGCTATCGGTTTTTGATCCATCGGAAAAATTTAAAACATGTTCTATTTTTTAAAACCGATGGAAAAAAGACCGATGGGTCCCATACACGATCGGTTTGTCCGATGAAAAAAGTCCATCGGACTGTTTTCATTGGTAAAACCGATCGTGTGTACAGGGTTTAACTGTGCTGAAGACCTGCAAATAAAATTCAGAAACAAACCAGAGGTAGTTATGTTCAAGCACAGAATTAATGAAATATGAAAATAAAACTACATTGCAAGGAAGAATTGGTGACACATAAAATCATAAACCATTTGTAACCCCCAGATCATGTGCTAAACATCTATAGGAATGGCTATTATCCAATGATAGCCAATTTATAATTGAATAATAATTGTAAAGTGTGTCCAGACCAGATAAATGCTGGATGTTGTTGTATGGTAATATGGCAATAATATTAAGCCTTAGGAAAGGAATTAGTCAATATGTGACATAACTGTATGAAGAACCTTAGATAACGAGGGTGGCCACTTGCACAATTCCCACCTGAGTGCCCCTGACAAGACCTGCAAGGTTTATGGAGGGACATAAATGCCAATGTGCAGGAACTGGTGACTGGAATTTGGGAGTACTGGTAACAGATGTGCAGACGTAAAGATTGTAATACACTGTGTCAGGTTCAAATACAGTTGGAGTCAGGTCACAGATTTGGCTTGGTAACTGTCTGTTCCCGACCTTAATTTAGCTAATGAATTGGTGCTTTACTATTGTCTGAGGTCATCAACTTGCTGTGATAGGAGGCCAGGAAAAACTGCTGATTGTGTCCAGGTTAAGAGATAGATTGGTCCCAGGTTCAGACAGTCAGGGCTGCTGATAAGCTAGTACAACTGGCCCTGTTGTACCGGGCCCGGCCAGCAGGGGGGGCCCGGGCAATCTGAACAGAGCGCAGAATCAAGCCTAGTACACACGGCCAAGAATCTCGTCGCAAAAAAACTTTGTTTTTCTCAACGGGTTTCTTGTCAAGCTTGACGAGATCCCTGTCAAGCTTTCCTTGCATACACACTGTCAATCCAAAATCTCGTTGGTCTAAAGCGCGGTGACGTACAACACGTACAACGGCAGTATAAAGGGGAAGTTCCATTCTCATGGAGCCACCCCTTGGGCTGTTTTTGCTAATCTCGTGTTACTGCATGTTAGTAAAAGTTTAGTGAGAGACGATTCGCGTTTTTCAGTCTTTGTGCTTTCAGTTCGTTACAGCGTGACGAATGTGCTATCTCCATTACGAACGCTATTTTTACAAGAAGATGCGCTCCCGTCTCATACTTAATTCTGACCATGCGCGGTTTTTGAAGACTCGGAAATTCATACACACGAACGTTTTTCTTGTCCAAAAACAGTCTGACGAGAATCACAACGAGAAAACTGAGACTCCCGATGAGAAAAAAGAAAACAGGTTTTCTTTTTTTCTTGTTGAGACTCACAACAGTTTTCTCGACGAGAAACCATACACACGAATAGAAAACCGGTCGTGTGTACAAGGCTTTAAGAGTGCAGCGTTCTCCAACTCCCCCAGCTCCACTCCGACTAGGTTTGTCACATCAGTGGCAGCTCCGCAGCACCAATTGTTTTCTCCCTTACTATCAGCTTCCACAGCTTTTATCCATAAGGGAAGGGGGCACTTTAACTCACTGCACATGCTTCTTCTCGCCTCCACTCTATATCCTCCACACCCTCCCCCTTATGCAGAGCCCGGGATCGTCATTCCTAGTACAGTGAGTGAAGGGAAAATGTTTTCAGCAGCATGGAGAACAGCAGTTCTCACCAGTTACAGTCTGCCCAGAGCTCCAGTACAGACATCGGAACTGTGCAGGATTTCTTCCTCCTTATCTGCTACTGTGAGTCACCCCCACCCCCTCCAGGGCTGGTGTAACTGTATTGCTCTGGATGTGTTCACACTCCACACATCATTCACCTTCTCCAGAGGGAGGGGGGGGCAGCAGTGACTGAAGTCTTCCTGGCCAGTGCTCTACTAGAAGGGGGAGAGCAAGGTCCCCCCCCATCACCCCCCTGCAGTCCTCCCAACTGGGGTTATTTTTAACTGGCAAGGGAGGGGAGTTCCTTTATCGGAGTCCCTTCTTATCACCCCCCAGCAGTCCTAGCTGGTCTTTAACTAGGGGGAGGCAAGAGGGTTTCTGTATTCCTGGGTGGAAGGGTTCCCTTTTGACTACCCCCTGCGATTATATTACCCAGGGGTCTCCTTTAACTGGAAGGAGGGAGGGGGGTCCTGTATTCCTGGGTGGGAGTTCCCTTCTGATCACCACCCTGCAGTCATATTACCCAGGGGTCTCCTTTAACTGGAGGGAGGGAGGTTCCTGTATTCCTTGATGGGTGCTTCCCTGTGTTTGTCTGTATTCCTGGATGGGTGGAAGGGGTCCCTTCTAATCATCCCCAGGCACCCCTCCTGTTAAGGGGTCTCCTTCTCATTTCCAGGGGTCAGCACACCCTAGCCTCTCTGTATACCCTAGCCTTTATGTACACCCTAGCCTCTCTGTATACCCTAGCCTTTATGTACACCCTAGCCTCTCTGTATACCCTAGCCTTTATGTAAACCCTAGCCTCTCTGTTTACCCTAGCCTTTATGTACACCCTAGCCTCTCTGTATACCCTAGCCTCTCTGTACAGGGGTGGGGCCAGGGGTGGAGCTGAAGGGGGCCCCATCAGGTAGGCTGTACGGGGCCCATGATTTCTATCAGCGGCCCTCTAGACAGTATGCAGACTATTTTTCTCTTTCTTCTTTGTAGTGAGCTTGCTGGACTGGGGGTTAATGACATTAGCTGAAGCAGGTCTGGCTATGTTGGGATCTATAAAACTCCCAGTCTGCTTGGGGAGGGTGCTCCACCCTAGAATCTAGATCTCTCTGTGTGGATGGGGAAATTGCTGAAATGAATGTTTGCATGCACAGTTTGATGTACATGAGCATTCCACCCTTTGCACTGAATCACATACCTGTGCACAAATCCGACATCTGGCACAATATTCCTGACATGATGCAAACTCTAACCTATGGCTTTGCTCAAGACTTGCTCCTTTCACCACACATAGACAACTAGGCTGTGGTAGCCAGCACCCGATCTCCACTCTCCATCAAAAATATCAAAAAAATCAAAGCTGCACTCCAAAACGTAGCTTCTCTTTCTATTTTAATAATTGTCAAAATAGACTGCATACAATAACGTCCCCACCTGAAAACAACCAATCTTGATGCATTTTAATACTGCTTGCTTGCTCACAGGGATAGGGGAAAGTATTCCCATATCCTTGTAAGCCAGCCATAGGCGTGTGCCTAATCACCCCATTCGCATTGGCATTCTTGCTCTGTGTGCCAGTGGGAAGGTGGGAGAGATCTCCCACTTAGTGACTCTGCCTTAAGGGGACGTGTGGAAGCATTTCTCTCTCTCTGAATCTGCAGGCAAGGAGATCATGTACCGGCGGATCAAAGTGTCGCAAAGAAGACTGTGTGTTTGCATACATACATACATACATGTGTTTGAGCTTTGGTGTGCACACCCTAATGCAATAGGCTGCATACACCTATGAAGCCAGCAGTGTGGAAATGTGTAAAGAAAGGTTGGTTTCGGGTGTGGACAATATTGTATGCAGTTTATTTTGACAAATATTAAATGCAGAAAAAAGAGCTAAGATTTGGAGTGCTGATTACATTATTTATATTTATGATGTAAACTTTGATTGAATGATATTAAGTTAGCTAAAGCACCGTATATTATAGGCAGCTGCCATTTGTAATAACTTGCTTTGACCCTAATTTACATTTTGCTGCTGATCTCATGAGGTCCACATGCACTCCAGCAATGGCTGCTTGCCATTCCTTACAGATGATTTGCTGAAGGTGACAACAGTGGACCATGCCCATGTATTGAGCGGTAAAACAGCTTCTTGTAGTCTCCATCAGAAATCCATGTGACAGGACTACAATGCAAGAGAACAATCGTGAGGCAGGGACAGGACATTATCACTCTACAACAGGAAGTGAATGAACAAGCAATTGCATGGCCGGATCACCAGATATTATTTTAATTCAATATTTAATGAAAGAAGATTTTAACATTTTAAAAATTACTTGAACATGTAAAAGAATAGTGCAATCGAAATAATTGGGTTTACATATACGGTACTTAAAAAAAAAATATGTCTCTTTTGTATTAACCTCCCTGGCGGTATTCCCGAGTCTGGCTCGGGGTTAAATTTCAGCACCAAAAGCGGTAACCCCGAGCCTGACTCGGGCTGCGTCGCAGTGATCCAGGCAGGAGTTACTTACCTTGTCCCCTGGATCCTGCGATGCTTCCCCGCTGTGTGATCGAGCCATCATCTCGCTCGATTCACACAGTGCCGAATGCCCGCCGAGCTCCGTTCCCTGCGACGTTACGACGCACGGGGACGGAGATCGGCGCCAAATTCAAAAAAGTTAAAACACAGTACACATACAGTATACTGTAATCTTACAGATTACAGTACTGTATGTAATAATTACACACCCCCATTGTCCCTAGTGGTCTGCCCAGTGTCCTGCATGCACTTTTATATAATAAAAACTTTTTTTTCTGCCTGGAAACTGGAGAATGTCCATAGCAACCAAAAAGTGTCCCTTTATGTCAAAAGTGGTTTTAGACCAGCTAAAAAACAGCGATAATAAATTAGAATCACTCGCAGAATTAAGCGATAGTGATTTGTGGGGAAATTCGTCATCAAACACTGAAAAACACTTTTATTATTATTATATTATTATTTGTTATAATTATTTTATAGTTATTTATTTTATTATAATGTATAATTTAGTTTTTTGAACTTTATCATACCCGGGATGTCTACTAGACTCTGGTTTGGACAGATTTAAGTGAGTTATTTCTAAGAATTACAGGCCTGCAATATAAAACGCCAAATTTCCATGCAGAATAATGGTACCGCTTTCAGCACCTAAAATCTGACAGAATCATACCGCCAGGGAGGTTAATGGCTTGTATACTCCAACAATACGACCTCCCTAAAATATTTCCCAACTTTACGCCTGTATTCCAGCTCCTTCTATTTCATTCCTCTTATTATAACTTTAATACATAGCTGGTTTACCTGCCCTGCATTTTAAAAAAACTCAAAAAAAAAAAACACAATATATAACACAGAAGACAAATTTCTCAAAAGATTACATTTGGTATACCTCATGAAAGCTTGGCTTAGTCAAGACACTAGTATGGCTTGATGGGATTAAATCATTATTGTCTCCCTGGAGGTTCCTCTTTATTTTATGCTTATCACCTCTGAGGATAGTTCTGATGTGTATAAAATACAGAATCTAATCAGTGTTTTACATGTAAAAGATCTATAGCAAGACATACTGCTCAACAGGTAGAAGATGTTACATTAATACAATTACATGTGTAAATTTTTATATTCAGAACACAATCCTATATCAGCAAGCAGCTAAACCCCAACACAAAGACAGCACTGTGTACCGGATTATTAGACCATCAGTTCTTTGCTACGCTGTCATTTATGATGTTTGCAACGAGAATGTCTAACTCTGATTTAGGAGGATAGAAACTCTCTGATATTCAGAGATAAATCCTCTCATTGACAGGCACTCATCAAGTATTTACATAATACAATAGTAAAGCAATCTCAGAAATCATGTAGCTTTATGCTTGGTTAAAGAAATCTTGTGATGAACACCTTGAGATGAACATGAAAGGGAGCAACAGGAAATGCACCAAAATGCAGCATGGCCCTTACCTTACATTACCAAGAGTTCTAGGTATGTTTTTTTTTACATAGTTACATTGGTCTAGCTTGGACCAATATAACTATACATGTACCATACCTGTGGTATTCCTCTAAAAGATGGAAATTACTGTAGTAGGCACCACTACTCCAGTGATCTCCAGTTCCTTCCTGGTCCCATGCTGAGCAGCTTCCCTGCTGCATTCTGAACACAGGTGATCAGCTACTGGGCATGAGTGCCATTCAGAGAATCCTTTGCATTTTCTCAATGAAAATTGAGTACTGTCCGTGATACTTTTTTTCTTTGCACTAACATACAATTTTTCAGGACAAGCTTTCGGGGTTTGTCCCCTTCTTCAAGGTCCAAGCAGTACTCTAAAATCACGACTATCCCCTGGCTCGGCCTTTTAAAACAGGGGTGGTGGCAGTTGAAGGGTTAATTGTGTCATTAGCCCAGTGACAATCACTCTCAGTCTGCTGGCACTTAGATTGTGGTCCCGCAAGCTGGAAAATCTTTGTGCTGGGCGCAGCTGAGAGTGGCATTGTTACGTAAGTGACAGCGGGGTGTGAGGTTGGCCGGTCCTTCGTCGCGAGTTAGCGTGGAGGGCGGGTATCTGACACCCACGTTTGTCACATATCGGCTACAATCACGTCAAGCATTTTCTCAGTGAATGCAATGTCTTCACTGATTGAACAAGGTGGAGAATGTGATTTATTGAGAAAATGCAGAGATCTCTGAATGGGACCCGTGCTGGACGGCCGACCTTCTGTGTTTAGAATGCACCCGGCCAGCTGTTTGTCGTGATATATGTAGAGAGACAGCACAAACCATTACTGTACATAAGCCATGTTTACTGAAAGAACCAGCAGGAAACAGGAAACACAACACAGGAAGAAGTACAACAGAGATGCACCATAGAGTTGCATTTAAAGAAACATGTCATCCATAACATCTCCCCCTTTTAGTGTTAATAAATGAACATTGTGAAATTTAAAAGAAACAAAGCAATAACACATTCTACAGGTTAAGTCTCATAGGTGGTTTTGAACATCTACCACTACGGGTGAAGACTGGCCCTTGTACAAGGATTCCTTTAGCCCTTTCTGAAGTTACTGGGCTCCTCTCATCACGTACTGGCATGCTCTGCGCTTGACAGCTGTCGGGTATACTTGGTTGCCCAGAACTGTCATTGCCGTTGGTATGAGGCATTCCCTCTGTACATGCCTCACTGTCAATGGGTGAGTCTGATCCATCAACAGGATACTGAGAATCAGTCTGCTCTGCCACTCTCAAATCCACTCGATTGCGGCGATAGAGAGTTCCTTCAACGTCCACAAGATAGGAGCGTGGTGCAACCTTTTGCAGACAAGTACCTATTCTCCAACGGCCTGTTCAATCTCCAGGTAATGGTTTTATACGTATTCGTTCTCCAATATTTAATTCTGGCAAATCTCTGGCCGATGTGTCATATCGTGCCTTTGACACTTGTCTCTTAATCCTTATCTTTTCTGGAACACCTTGTATAACAGAGGGTTCAAGCAGCCTATTTGATACTGGTAAGTAGGTCTTTAATCTCCTTGACATCAGTCTTTGTGCCGGGCTACTATCCATGCCTTCAGTCGGAGTGTTTCTCCAATGTAAAATGGCCTTCCATGGGTCTTTACCATCACTTTGTGCTTTCTTGCATAAATTTTTAACAATCTTTACTGCTGATTCAGCTTTGCCATTAGCCTGTGGATGACGTGGTGAGGAAGTAACATGCTCAAACTCCCATTCAGTGGCAAATTTTCTGAATTGTAGGCTTGCAAACTGAGGGCCATTGTCGGAGATCACTGTATCTGGTTGGCCATGACGTGCAAACTGAGCCTTGCACCTCTTAATTGTAGCTTCAGTGGATAAGTCGGGAAGAAGGTCTATTTCCCAGAAGTCTGAATAATGATAGACTAAAAGCAGGTATTCCTTGCCTGCATAGTTGAATAAGTCCATACTGATAATCTGCCACGGACGTGTAGGTATCTCATGTGACATCATGGTTTCTTTCTGTTGCAAATGGGCATATTCATTGCAGGTGGGACAATTACTGACAAAGTCTTTGATTTCACCATGCATGTTGGGCCAGTAAAGAGTATCACGAGCTTGCCTGTAGCATGCTTCACCACCAATATGGCTGGAGTGTATGCGTAATAACATCTCTGCTCTCAGTGACTTCGGCACGATGACCCTTGGACCTTTGTACAAGATACCATTTTGTATGCTGATCTCATCTCTAAAGGACCAGTATTCCCTTACAATTCCAGGTACTGCATCTTTTTCATCTGGCCACCCACTCAAAACAATAGACTTCAAAGCTTGTAAAGTTGCATCACTGTCAGTGTGCTGTATGAGTTGATGTAGTCGTTGATCTGTGACATTAAGATAGTCTGCTTGATTGATATCGGCAAATAAATTTTGTTCCTGTTCCAGCAGACAAATTGTACGATGCTCATGCTCACCTCCAGGTGCCACATTATCTGACATAGCTCTGCTCAGGGTATCGCTGATATACATTTCACATCCTGGCTTGTAGACAACATTGAGGTTGTAATGCTGCAATGTAAGCATCATGCTCTGCAAACGCTTGGGAGCACACAAAAGGGGCCATTGTGGACATGCCACAACCTGCTGATGCCAAAGCGGTACAGAGATTTATTGGCTTTGTTACATACCTAGCAAAATTCCTGCCACACTTATCTGAGGTGTGTGAGCCACTAAGACGACTTCTGGACAAAGATGCAGTTTGGAACTGGCTTCCCAAGCATGACCGGGCAGTAGAGGATATAAAACACTTGGTCACCTCTGCCCCAGTGTTGAAATACTATGATGTCACAAAGCCTGTTACCATACAAAGTGACTCCAGTAAAAATGGTCTAGGCTGTTGCCTTTTGCAGAAAGGTCAGCCAGTTGCATATGCGTCCAGAGCTCTTTCATCAGCTGAGCAAAATTATGCTCAAATTGAGAAGGAATGTTTAAGCATTGTATTTGCTTGCCAGCGTTTCCATCATTATCTTTATGGACGGGATTCAATTACAGCTGAAACTGATCACAAACCATTACTGTACATAAGCCATGTTTACTGAAAGAACCAGCAGGAAACAGGAAACACAACACAGGAAGAAGTACAACAGAGATGCACCATAGAGTTGCATTTAAAGAAACATGTCATCCATAAAACCAGCCACTCAACATGAGACATGAAACTAGCAGAGAACACCCGAGGTAGCGGTGCCTGCTTTAGTGATTTCCAGCTATTAGAGGTGTCCCACAGGTATTGTATTTGCAAGCTGGACCAGTGTAAAATTCAGAAAAATCTATACCAGAAATTCTTCTTTAAGTATATTGTCATGGAATCAAATATTTTTTGCAATATGTTTAAGCCATTTTAATGTAGGAATTTCCCATATTCATTTTACATTCTTTTTCTTAGGGCTACATACACAGTTAGATCTCTTTGCTTTGTGCATGGTTTTGCTCAGAGGCTTTAGAATTAAAGGACCCACTTTTTTCATTATTCCTGACTTGATTAAGCTCTCTATTTATCTATAGCTTAAAGTAGATTCACCCAAGAAGACCTAGTTGTTGCCGACATCCCAAAAATGAATAAACCATGAAGAAAATTGTAGTGCCCCCCCAAGAGAGAAAACACACAGGACTTTATAGGCAACTATAATAATTGAGAAATATGGAAATATATAGAAAAATACAAGATTTTTTTATTTTTAGGAAATCTTAAAAATATAGGTGTACTCAATTCTTTGCTATGTTCTTTTATAGATTGTCATTTGTCTTGATATCTTCTGAAACAAATTGCCCTAATGAAGGGATTAACTTTGAAATCCTGAAACGCATCGGGCGACATTACAGGAGATCAACAACTCTAATTGTATCAATTGTACTTTTGTTTTTATTTTTACCAATTACATTGATGTATCCACCTATATTTTTAAAAATAATTGGATTGGCAGATGGACTTTATGGGCACAACACGGCTAGGTAAAAAAATTCTTAAGCTTTATTAACCAGTTAACAACCACCTGCCGACAAATAACGTCGACAAGGTGGTTGCTTAACTCTGGGAGGACGTTATATAACGTCTTCCCAGAATCGCGCTCCCGCGCGCCCCCTGGGGCGCGCACACGGGAAACTCCGTGACCGCCGGGTCCTCTGATAGCGGCCGTTTACCACGTGATCGCTCCGTCAAATGACGGAGCAATCACTTGTAAACAGACCGGCGTCATGTGATGACGCCGGTTCCTCCCTCCCCTCTCTGTACCGATCGGTACAGTGTGAGAGGAGAGGGGGAGAGAGCGGAGGGCAGCAGCAGCTCTGTGGGCTGGATCTGTGACAATTGCAGTCACAGATCCAGCCATCCATCCATCCCTGCTCAGCCATCCCTGGTGCAATACCCTGCCAATACTCTGCAATACACCCTGCCAATACTCTGCAAAATACCCTGTGCAATACTCTGCAAAATACCCTGCGCAATACTCTGCAAAATACTCTGCAATACCCTGGTGCAATACTCTGCAATACCCTGGCGCAATACTCTGCAATACCCTGCGCAATACTCTGCAATACTCTGCAATACCCTGCGCAATACTCTGCAATACCCTGCACAATACCCTGCAAAATACTCTGCAATACCCTGCACAATACCATGCAATACCCTGTGCAATACCCTGCGCAATACTCTGCAATACTCTGAAATACTCTGCAATACCATGCGCAATACTCTGCAATACCCTGCACAATACCCTGCAAAATACTCTGCAATACCCTGCGCAATACCCTGCAAAATACTCTGCAATACCCTGCGCAATACTCTGCAATACCCTGCGCAATACTCTGCAATACCCTGCGCAATACTCTGCAATACCCTGCGCAATACCCTGCAATACCCTGCGCAATACCCTGTGCAATACTCTGCAATACCCTGCGCAATACTCTGCAATACCCTGCGCAATACTCTGCAATACCCTGCGCAATACTCTGCAAAATACTTTGCAATACCCTGCACAATACTCTGCAATACCCTGCACAATACTCTGCAATACCCTGCACAATACTCTGCAATACCCTGCAATACCCTGTGCAATACCCCCTGTGCAATACCCCGTGCAATACCTTTGCCATACTCCGCAATACCCTGCCATAGTCCGCAATACTCCGCAATGCCCTGCAATACTCCGCAATACTCCGCAATGCCCGGCAATACTCCGCAATGCCCGGCAATACTCCGCAATGCCCGGCAATACTCTGCAATAACCACTTCCCGCCCGCCGGCCGCCATATGACGTCCTTGACTTTGTGCGGAGATATCTGAATGATGGGTGCAGATACAGGCATCATTCAGATATTAGTTTTTTCAGCCGGCGATTCCCTACACCATAAGAACAATCATAGCGGCTGTTCTGCCGCTTGATCATTCTTACGGGAGGTGAGAGGGGATGCCCCCCCCTCCCGCTGCCCTCCGGTGCTTCTACCGACTCACCTCTACGATCAAAGCCAGGATTGTTGTGTTTTTTTTGTTTGTTTTTCAGGCTTCCCAGCCTAGAGGTGAGATGTGGGGTCTTATTGACCCCCATATCTCACTGTAAAGAGGACCTGTCATGCCATATTCCTATTACAAGGGATGTTTACGTTCCTTGTAATAGATATAAAAGTGATCAAAAAAATTTTGGGGGCGGATAAACATGTCAAACTAAAATAAATAAAGTAAAATGAACAATAAATTTTTTTTTTTTTTTTTAAAGCGCCCCTGTCCCCGTGAGCTCGCATACAGAAGCGAACGCATACGTAAGTCCCGCCCACATATGAAAACGGTTTTCAAACCACACATGTGAGGTATCTCTGCGAACGTTAGAGCGAGAGCAATCATTTTGGCCCTAGACCTCCTCTGTAACTCAAAACATGTAACCAGTAAAAATATTTAAAGCGTCGCATATGGGGATTTTTTAAGTAGCGAAGTTTGGCGCCTTTCCACGAGTGTGTGCAATTTTTAAGGGTGACATGTTAGGTATCTATTTACTCGGCGTAACTTCATCTTTCACATTATGCAAAAACATTGGGCTAACTTTACTGTTTTTTTTTTTTTTAAGCACAAAACATTTTTTTCCGTAAAAAACGCGTTAAAAAAATTGCTGCGCAAATATCGTGCGAGATAAAAAGTTGCAACAACCACCATTATATTCTCTAAGGTCTTTGCTAAAAAAACATATATAATGTTTTGGGGTTCTATGTAATTTTCTATCAAACAAATGATGATTTTTACATGTAGGAGAGAAATGTCAGAATTGGCCTGGGTGCTCCAGAACGCCTGAAGGTGCTCCCTGCATGTTGGGCCTCTCTATGTGGCCACGCTGTGTAAAAGTCTCACACATGTGATATCGCCATACTCGGGAGTAATAGCAGAATGTGTTTTGGGGTGTAATTTGTGGAATGCATATGCTGTGTGTGAGAAATAACCTGCTAATATGACAATTTTGTGAAAAAAAAAAGAGAAAAAAAAATCTTGATTTTGCAAAGAATTGTGGGAAAAAATTACAACTTCAAAAAACTCACAATGCCTCTTTCTGAATACCTTGGAATGTCTTCTTTCCAAAAAGGGGTCATTTGGGGGGTATTTGTACTTTTCTGGCATGTTAGGGTCTCAAGAAATGAGATCGGCCGTCAGTACTTCAGGTGTGATCAATTTTCAGATATTGGCACCATAGCTTGTGGACTCTATAACTTTCACAAAGACCAAATAATATCCACCAATTTGTACTTATTTTTACCAAAGATATGTAGCAGTATAAATTTTGGCCAAAATTTATGAAGAAAAAATAGTAATTTGCAAAATTTTATAACAGAAACGAAAAAAAAATCATTTTTTTACAAAATTTTCTGTCTTTTTTCTCTTATAGCGCAAAAAATAAAAAACCCAACAGTGATTAAATACCACCAAAAGAAAGCTCTATTTGTGTGAAAAAAAGGACAAAAAATTCATATGGGTACAGTGTTGTATGACTGAGTAATTGTCATTCAAAATGTGAGAGCACCGAAAGCTGAAAATTGGTCTGGTTATTAAGGGGGTTTAAGTGCCCAGTGGTCAAGTGGTTAAAATAATGAACAATACAATTAAAAAAATTCACAGTGAATAGCATGACATTCATAACAAGGACACTGAATAACAAATAACACACCACCTAACAACCCATAAATTGAAATTGAGTAGTATACTGGGTTGAATGACTCAGAGTCTCCTCCTACAGTAAAGTAGTGGAAAGTGATATGGCGGTTATTGATGAAGGCGGTGTGTCGTATGTTGCTCGAATCTTAACTCGACATGTTGCACGAACCCCCTCCGGGGGTTTTGATGTAATATGGAGGACGCGGTCAATACAAGAGCCAAGATTGCATGGATAGTTCCTCAGACTGATTTTGAGGGCCAAGGGGACAAGATGAAAAACAAAATGCAGGGAAAGGTGCTCAGAACCCCAGTAATTAGGGGACTGGTGTATTGCCCAAAAGCCTGACACTTGCAATTTCTAGTCAGCTATCCCAGTGTTCAAAATTGTCAAGAGTCCAAAGAGAAGTATGCGACAAAAAATCTTGTAATGAAACCTCGCTTGTACACCTCCGTTGCGGGTGACAGCCCTCTGAGCAGCAGAGTTGCCTTTGGACTCTCGCCAATTTTGAACACTGGGATAGCTGACTAGGAATTGCAAGTGTCAGGCTTTTGGGCAATACACCAGTCCCCTAATTACTGGGGTTCTGAGCACCTTTCCCTGCATTTTGTTTTTCATCTTGTCCCCTTGGCCCTCAAAATCAGTCTGAGGAACTATCCATGTAATCTTAGCTCCTGTATTGACCGCGTCCTCCATATTACATCAAAACTCCTGAGAAAGCGATTAAATTTGCGCAACATGTCGAGTTAAGATTCAAGCAACATACGACACACCGCCTTCATCAATAACCGCCATATCACTTTCCACTACTTTACTGTAGGAGGTGACTCTGTGTCATTCAACCCAGTATACTACTCAATTTCAATTTATAGGTTGTTAGGTGGTGTGTTATTTGTTATTCAGTGTCCTTGTTATGAATAGTTATGTCATGCTATTCACTGTGAATTTTTTAAATTGTATTGTTCATTCTTTTATTAAAGCTTAACAATTTTTTTACCTAGTCGTGTTTTGCCCAAAAAGTCCATCTGCCAATCCAATTATTTTTAATCAGTCAATTTCGGGACGTGGCACTGTATATAATCCATCATATCCCCAGGACCACTCTGTGATGATATGACCCCCATTTATTCACCTATATTTTTAAGATTTCCTTAATAAATAAATCTTGTATTTTTCTATATATTTCCATATTTCTCAATTAATATTGTTGCCTCAAAAGTTCTCTGTGTTTTCTCTCTTGGGGGGCACAACGATTTTATTAATGGTTCTCTATTTATCTATAAGTGTCTATAAAAACCAACAGTTTAACCCCTGATGAAGGGAGAACCCTGTAGACCCAGAAACACATTAAGATTGATTCACTAAATCTGGTGCAGCTCTGCATAGTAACCAATCAGATAACAGTTTTTTTCTTTTTTTTCTTTTTTGTCAAAGCTTATTTGAACAATTACTGTTTTGTAATTTTTTTAATTCATGAAACCATTTTTTTTCCCAAAAAAAGGCGTTTGAAAATTTATTGCGCAAATACCGAGCAATATAAAAATTTGCAATGACTGACATTTTATTCCCTAGGGTGTCTGCTAAAAAAAAAAAACATGTATAATGTTTGGGGGTTCTAAGTCATTTTATAGCCATAAAATTATGATTTTTACATGAAGGAGAGAAGTGCCAGAATAGGCCCGGTGCTGAAGTGGTTAAAGAGTTTACAAACTATGGTAAATATATTTACAGTACATATACCCCCAAATGTCTCCCTTTTGGAAAGTATACAGTCCAAGGTATTTGGTAAGAGGCATGGCAAGCTTTTTGAAGTTTGTCACAATTTTGTAAAATTTCAAAAAATAAAATGGCATTTTTTTTTCACTATTTGTTTTTTTTTTACGTACTGTCACCACTGCAGTACAGCATCATCATATGACTTAAGAAATGGGCCACCAAACATACTGGCAAACTCTGTTTTCGATTGCAGGGGATTAAGGCTTTTACATTTTAAGAGATCTGAGTGGGTTGCTTTAAACTTTAAAGATTTGCCCTTTCTGGCACCACTGTTATCCCACAGCAGTGCCCCACAGTGCCACACAGCAGCCATTGAAAAAAAATACTTTGTGATAATATTATTGAAAATGAAAACTTGTGAGAACTGGTCCCCAATCCCCATGAATTTTCTACTCCAATTAGATGTAGAGTGCTACACCTTTAAGCTACACCTTTAGGCAATGTGGATACCTTGGTGGTCTATGAGAGGGGGAACATTACCCCCTAACCTCCACTCCCTTCCTAGTTACTCTGTACTTTTTTTATTTTGGTTCAATGGTTTTAAATGATTCCAAAGGGTATCAAAATATATACAATTAGTCAAGCATATTCATGCTATTGCTTTATTAACATTTCATTAACATTTATTAACATTTCAAGGAATAATCATGACACATTAGAGTGAAACCATGAATAAACATTGTTTGAAAATTGCCCTCACATTGCTGTTTGGTTAGTGGTACAGTAGTTGAGATGGTTCCTATATATCTTCTTGACATGTTGATACAGATGAAGCATTTTGAACAAGTGAAATGAGTAAAGAAAAACAGAAAGAAGAAATAAGGGTGGGAGTTGCGGTGAGTGCCTGTGAGTCTAGTTAGGCCCAGAGAGTTGTACCTGTAGACATCATACTGTAGGTCCATCAGATGATGGTCAACGTTGCTGGTAGGAACTAGTGTGAGATCCAAAGATTCATAGTCTTTTTAGGTTTGGGCATTCCTCCTTTTTCTCTCTCTCTCTCTCTCTTTCTCCCTCCCTCTTTCTCTTCTACTTTTCTAAATTCAGACTTTATTATCTTGCTTGAGCACTTCAAAAATGACACAAGATGTCCTATCAACCTCTATTAGGTCTAATATTAAACTCTCATTTTACTTAATTAATATTACTTATGTATTGTTTTATAGTTAATGGTGTATTCACAACATCTGTAATTGTAACATACTTGATAATGACCCTAACTTGTAATGTGAAAAAAGTATAATTGTCTCTGGATGTACCTCACTGGGGTCCCCCCATGCTCATTTGTATTGAAAACCTTTAATAAGACTATTGTACAAGAACATTCATGAAAAGTACCAGCAACTATTTTCTTGTCAAATTGTCACATTATACTTATTAGACCCCAGATATTTATGCTATTCTACTATTTCCCTATCTATATGGGGTGATTTACTAAAACTGGTGCACATACTGTAGAATCTGGTGCAGCGGTGCATAGTAACCAATCAGCTTCTAGGTTTTATTATTAAAGCTTAATTTAACAAGCTGATTGGTTACTATATACATCTGCACCAGATTCTGTGTGCACCAGTTTTAGTAAATCTCCCCCGTAGTGTAGCTGTTTTTGACATATATATTTGCCACACAGGAAAACATGATACTAAAAAAATTAACGTTTTAACAAGTAGCATTTTAATTGCTTTTAACACGCACAGGTATGTAGATATAAAAAATATATGCAATTGTGTATTTGTCAATTAAAATATTACCAATATATTGTATTTTTATCTCTGCTCTGCTACTGAATAATATATTTTATTTTAGAACTGTGCCCATATTCATGGAAAACAAAACATTTACTCTCGAGTTCCACATTTTGCCTTTTTTTTTTAAAACTGACAATAAATTGTTTATGTTGAGCTCTGTCTTCTTTTTCTTAATCTATTTAATTGGAATGTTAATGAACATAGTAATCATTGCAGTTATATGTTTGAATCTCCATTTGCACACACCAATGTACCTATTTCTCTGGAACTTGTCCATCATTGATATGTGTTATACCACTGTTACCATTCCAAAACTTCTACACATTTTACTTTCTGGAAATAATACAGTGTCATTTACAGAATGCTATATCCAGATGTATTTTTTCTTTATAGCAGATAGTTCTGAGGTCACAGTTATATTTATAATGGCGTATGACCGATATGTTGCGATTTGTTACCCTTTAGACTATCATCGTATACTTCACAAGAAAATCTGTACATTATTAATTGCAGTCATCTGGATTTGTGGGTGTGTAAATTCATCTTTACTGACGAGTTCCATCCTAAAACTGTCCTTCTGTTCTTCTGTCACCATCCACCAGTTCTTCTGTGATGCCAAAGCCCTGATTAATATTTCCTGCAGTGGTACAGAGGTGTTTTACATCATCATGTATACAGACTGTTTTATATTTGGTCTCTGGCCAGTTCTGTGCAACCTGATGTCATATATAAAGATTATTAAGGTTATAATAGGCATTAAATCGAAAGTTGGAAGAAGTAAAGCCTTCTCCACCTGCTCATCCCACCTCATCGTCATGGTCATCTACTATGGATCTTGTGCATCTGTGTATTTGATACCAGCATCAGACCACTACAACCTACTTGAACAGGTCTTAACAGTTTTTTACACCACAGTAGTTCCCGTGTTGAACCCTCTTATATACAGTCTACGAAACAAAGAAGTAAAGAGTTCCTTGAGAAAATTAATAGCTTAATACTCACAAGTTAATGTACCATGTGGTTCATGAGATTTGTTTTCTATATAAAGTATGTTTTTGTTATTATTATTATTATTTTACATTTTGTTCTTCCTTTTTTAGCAGTAGGCTGCCTTTTATTAAGATAGCTATGTATGTCTACCACAGGTCATGGGATTTGCTCTCAATCTCAGTTTTATTACAGATATTTCATTGGAAAGACAAAAACATCAATTAGGACAGAGATTAGGTGTACATCTAAGAGAAATACAAAATCAAGAAAAGAAGAGCCCTCTTGCACAGCAGTATCATGAGATCCAGCTAAAAGGGCTAAGAGTGAAAACCATCTAAATGTAGCGCTTACCCCCAAAGGAACCGCTTATGTTAGTGTCCCCTGACTCTGGATGACAATAGCCCCTCTGACTGACTGAGACTAAATATTCCCAACAAGGGAACAAAGCAGAACAGCAATAAAAACATACAATATCAGGTAATGGATTTTCACAATGTCACACATATCAGACAATAAATTAGTATAACACTACAAATAACTGGAGGACCAAACGTCTATGTCCCTAAAGCCTACAGGCAGGAAGGTCCTAACTAAGAGGCTTCAATGGAAACTAAAGGTCCATCAGTCTCTCCAAAACCCTCCATCTGGCCAGTGTATTGTTAAACATTGGATCCCAAAGTATTGGCATTGAGGCACTCAGATTTGAGTGGATCCTACAATATGGGGCTTAAGTACCGTAAAACTGTATTCTAAAAATAGGCGACACTGCCCCTTTAAAAAGTGGGCAGTAAGTTGCAGCCAGTGTCCTCTCACCACCAAACAGTCTGGAATTATGTCTCCTCTCATTCTTTAGCATCAGAAACCAGTGACATCGGCTGAAACATAAGACCAGACAAACTCTGGCAGAACTGATGATGTTAGCTGGGACCCAGGACCTGGCAGTGGTGATCTTTCACAGATATGACCTCTGTGTAGATGTAGCAGCAGAGTCTCTTGCTATCTCTGATGCTTAGGTGAATGCTCCAGCAGGCAGATCTCTGACACAGCAGCTCACTTAGATGGTCAACTCTCATGTCCCCCCACAAGACTGCCTTGAACCAAACCATTTCTCTCCTTTTCTCCCTACTACAGATCTTTGGTCTCCTGGGACTTAATAGAATGATGTCTACTGGGAACTACTTTTCCCATAATCCCACGTGGTTTCCAGTAGTCCCTTTCCTCCCAGGATGCACAGTAGCCATTTAATGTCCTCTGATGTCCTGGAGAGGTGTGTGGGTTCAGTGGCGTAGCGTGGGTTGTCAAGAGATTTGTGCCCCCTAACCCGCGGATTTTTAGCACTCTGAGTCCCTATAGCTAGTACAGTAGTACTGACCAACCTGATTCCTACACCGACCTACTTGACCACTATACTAGCCTACCTAATTCCTATACTGACCTGCCTGATTCTTACGCTGACCACTAAACTGACCTATCTGATTGCTATACTGACCACTACACTGACCCACCTGATTACTACACTGTCCACTACACACCTTATTATTGCTCACTGATTGGTTGCCAGACGATACTGCACATAATTACTGCTTACCCATTGTTTGCTAGAGGTTACTGCACATCATTACTACAAACTGATTGGTTGCTAGAGGTCACTGAAAAATATTATTGCTCACTGATTGGTTGCTAGAGATTACAGCAGATCATTACTCTTCACTGATTGGGTGCTAAAGGTTACTGCACATCATTACCACTCACTGGTTGCTAGAGGTTACTGCACATTATTAATGCTCCCCAATTGGTTGCTAGACATTGCAGTACATCATTACGGCTCACTGATTGGTTGCTAGAGGTTACAGCACATCATTACAACCCACTGATTTGTTGCTTAAGGTTACAGCACATCATCTCACTGCCTGCACACCACAGACTGCGGAAGTGACGGGACCCACCAATAGACAGAAAAGAAGAACTAGAACTAATTATTAGCAATGAGGGTTGAGGGGTGCGCTTTGTAGTGAGTGCAAGGCTGAGGGATGCACTTTGTACGTAATGCAGGGTTCAGAGGTGCACTGTGTATGGAGTGCAGGGTTGAGAGGTGTGCTGTGTACTAAATGCAGGGTTTAGAGGTGCGCTGTGTGTGGCGTGCAGGGTTGAGGGGGGTGCGCTGTGTGCGGCATGCAGGGTTGAGGGGGGTGCGCTGTGTACATCTCTTCCCCCCAAATACAAAGCTCTCTTTCCCACAGATTCCAGTTCAGAGCTCAGCCCCAGCCCCCCTCCAGCTGCCATCATCCCGTACAGAACTTTCCTCTGTAGAGGAGTACTCACAATATCCATGCAGGTGAGGAGGTGCTTCTGTCTGTGTGGATGATGCCTCATCCTCTTCCTC
This sequence comes from Rana muscosa, assembly GCA_029206835.1. NCBI lineage: Eukaryota > Metazoa > Chordata > Amphibia > Anura > Ranidae > Rana > Rana muscosa. The sequence goes on along the minus strand of CM055127.1, from coordinate 157,891,228 downwards.
CTGGCCCCGGTTTCCTCCAGTCCTGGGGTGGTCGGTTGCAGGGTCAGAGTGCCGGTGACCTGTCGAGAAACACAGGGGCCATGTAGCAGCACACTGACAGGCACAGGCAGGACTCAGGAGAAGCGGCAGTGGTCGGAAGTCTGGGCTGTGGAGTGGGCTAAGTGGACGGAAAGCATGTCGCACGAGCCAGAATCCTGGACCTCGTGTTTGGGGAGTGGCGTGTAAAGGAGAGGATGCCTCGTGAGTTGCCTGCCCTCCTACTCATGGTCACAATCCCTAGGATCATCATGGATGGTCTTCAGTGTTCATTTACTCACTGCAGTGTCAGTGTCACCGCTGGTGCCTAAGCCGGGACTGCACCACAACTTCTTTCTCATAGCGAAGCGGAAGAGCTCACAGTCTCCTAGACTGCACAGCGCAGGAGAAGAGCTGCAGATAACCTGCTGCCTGCTGCTGCGCCCCTCTAAATTTTGCGCCCGGGGTGACCGCCCCCCACGCTACGCCACTGGGTGGGTTCTCCCCCTGTTTATTGTGGCTGCAGCACAGCCTTTCAAGTTTCCTTTGTTCTCACTCTTTCCTCCTCTCCTTAATGGGGAGGGAGAGAACAGCTGCACAGCCAGAAATTTGTAGATTATTGCAATAACAAGTCAAGTTAAGCTTTATTGTCATTCTACTACAAGTGAGGACATACAGTAGAACTAAATGTTGTATCTTGCAGGACCACGGTGCTACATACTGATTAAACATAATTATAAATATACAAAAATAGAACACAGCGAAGAACTTAAAAATACAAAAAATTATAAACATTTACACATCTGTAAACTATGTAACTGTACATATACTGTGAGTAAATGGTTATATATAAGATTTACATAATTCCTGTTAATGAGATTGTGCAAGAGTAATATTTCAGAGCAGTCAGTATGAAGTGCAAGATGATTTGTAGTGTACTGCCCAAGCACTACATATTTCTAATTGAGTATTTGTAGGAGAAAGTTTTTGTAAAAAGTGTCTTGTGCATATTCAAGAGTAAAAAGGAAGAGAAGTGAAATGCTCCTGGTCACAGTATATATGTTCTAAAAGAGGTTTCGAAGGGGATTACAGTTGAGGGCTCTCACAACCTGGGGCAAAAAAAGCTGTTGAGCAGTCTGATAGAATTGGTTTTGATACTCTGGTACCTTTTACCTGATGGCAAGAGCTGGAAAAGACTGTGGGAGGGATGGGTGGGATCCTTCACGATACTGATAGCTTTGCTGGAGCATCGTGTATTGAAAATATCCAGAATGGAAGGGAGACAATCTACTGGGTTTATACATTCAGCTACGTACATGACAGTGAATCATTCATTTTTTTGTATTTAGAATTAGGGCATAATTCCACTATTGTTTCCAAAAATCATTTTAAAAAATCAACTGGGAATCAATACTTACATGCTTACAGATGTCATTATCCCAATTGGGTCCATAACATCCCAAAAAGTCAATTTCACCGTCTCAGAAAGAACTACTTTAGGGAGGAAGATTGTTCTAGACAAAGCGAGATCCTTATCAAGGAGTTTGTGGACAATGGGTATAAAAAAAGAATACATAATAGCTAACCAGTTAGAGTGTTCAAAAACTACAACCTTTTCTAACTATGATAAGGAGACTACAAATTTATTTATTGTCCCTTATTAGTATTTTTATTTTTTATCTTATTTTGATTGTAATAATCTTATCCACAAAAATGTTCATCTGTACATAGTTATTTGGCTTGTACACTAATGTACATGCACACACACAGCACCTACAAATGTTTCTTTCAGCATCCTTTTTGTTTTTTTGTTTTGCCCATCTGCATGCTGTATACTGGGAGCCCAGTAATGATATTTGTGGCAGTACACAAAACCGCCAACATGGAACATTGCCTCATCTGACCAATACATTTTTTGCAAAATGTTTGGTTCCTTCTTAATCTATGCCAGCATGGAGTTTGTGAACTCGATTCAGACATCACAGTCCTCACCCTGTCATTCGGCAGCGGACGTGTTCAGTGGGTGGCACTTTTTTTCTGTGGGTCAGCGGCATTTATCGTGATTGGAAGCTGAAAGCTGTTACGGTGATCTCTACTGTCCTCTAGGTCCCATGCCATGTCAGAGAAGACCTACTGTATAAGTGAAAGCAAAAAAAACTGCAACAGAGAAATATCAGATCAATATCAGATCAACTCCCCTGTCAGGCAGGAATGTGCTGCATGGTAGAGCTGTGGAAATATTAGGACTGGAAGCACAAAAATATCTTTGGTAGGTAGAACAGCTTCCATATATACATTTCATGTGTGCAGTTAGCTGTTTATCTGGAGTTCAGCTTTAAACCCTACATCTGGGTACACTTAAAAATGATCATTTGCAGTGGGGATTTGCCTGCACTGCAAGAGTTAATTACTTAGGTCTAGGGGACATGGAAAAAGGATTTACCCACATATGTGCTCCTCTCTGCTTCTAGACCGGTCCCTTGCAGTGTCTTCTCCCTCATGCTCCAGCGGTCTAAGGTGCTGACATCATCAAGACCAATGCCTTGCATTGGATGTGATGACTCACCAGAGCATGAGGAGCACCATCTACTGGGGAAGTGAAGGATCAGGTAAGTGAAAGTGCAAATACCCCCCCCCCCTCTAGAATAATACAAGCTGTTAAGCCTTGCAGTTCGGGCACAGCCCCACTGCAAAGAATACCAAAGTTGGGCTTTAAAAAAATTTTTTAAAGGCCCTCTGACTAGAGTTGAGCGGACACCTGGATGTTCGGGTTCGGGCGAACTCTGCAAAAAAGTTCGAGTTCGGGACCCGAACTTGACCCGAACTTGACCCCGAACCCGAACCACATTAAAGTCAATGGGGACCTGAACTTTTGAGGACTAAAATAGCTCTAAAAAAGTAATGGAAAGGGCTAGAGGGCTGAAAATGGCAGAAAAATGTTGTTAAGAGCATGGCAAGTGCTCTGCAAACAAATGTCTATAGGGAAATAACTTAAAATAACATAAAATACATAAAAATAAAAAATAATAATCTTGACCTAGGAGGACGAGGTCCATATGGAGTAGGAGGTTGAGGTGGCGGTGGATGTGTCGATGTAGGTGGAAGCGGCGGTGGAGGAGGACGAGGTAGCCAACACTGTTTTTTGTTTTACATTTTTTTTTTTTATTAGGGTACACCCAAAAAGAGTGAGAAAGATCAAAAATACAACAATGGCTGGATAAGGCCAGTATACATGTCTATTCCACACAATGTGCGGACAAGTCCTGTGGGATCCATGCGTGGTTCATTTTAAATGAACGTGAGCTTGTCCACATTGGCTCTGGACAGGCGGCTGCACTTGTCTGTGATGACGCCCCCTGCCGTGCTAAATAAACGTTCAGATAATACACTGGCTGTAGGGCAGGCCAGCACCTTCAAGACGTAAAGGGCAAGCTCAGGCCATGTGCCCAATTTGGAGACCCAGAAGTTGACTAGGCCGCAATTTAAGATTTTTCCCCTAAATGTTTTTTTTTGAATAGCAGAATAGAGCAACAGTATCTAAAGGGTGTATCTCACACATACAGATATGCAGGAAACGCACCAAAAAAAAATTATTTGCCCTAAATGATTTTTTTTTTGAATAGCAGAATAGAAGAACAGTATCTAAAGTGTGTATCTCACACATACAGATATGCAGGAAACGCACCAAAAAAATTATTTGCCCTAAATAAAAAAAAATTGAATAGCAGAATAGAAGAACAGTATCTAAAGTGTGTATCTCACATATACAGATATGCAGGAAACGCACCAATTTTTTTTTATTTGCCCTAAATAAAAAACATTTGAATAGCAGAATAGAAGAACAGTATATAAAGTGTGTATCTCACAGTAACATATGCAGTGCTGGTGCACTGAGCTTGCATAAAATGCCCGCCGACACCAACCTAACTAACAGACGGATAAAAGTTATCTTTTCTCTGGCACTGGGCTCAGGGCAGGGTAAAAAGATTGTGCACTGCACCCACACAACAAAATTAAGGTAGATCGCTGAGTAATTTGATTTCTGAATCAGGACTCCTATCTAATTCTCTCCCTCAAAGCAGCAGCAGCAGCAACCTTTCCCTACACTATCTAAAGCAGAGTGACGTGTTGTGCTATGTGCCCCTAGCTTATATAGAGGCTGGGTCACATGCTGCACTGGCCATTAGTAGGCATGGCTGCGATGGCTTCTAAGGGCACATGAGTTAAATGAATGTTGATTGGCTGCCTTGCAGCGTGCCATTACATTGCCGAACACCGAACCCGAACCCGAACATACAGTAAATTGTTCGGGTTCGGGTCCGGGTACCAAAAACCCAAAAGTCCGGTACGAACATGAACTTTACAGTTCGGGTTCGCTCAACCTTACCTCTGACGTTTTATGTTAAAGCTTACATTAAGCCCTGGTTTACACTGGTGCGTTTTGACATGTGATTTGGCATGTCAAATCGCATGTCAAAATGGCAATATTTGTCACAAATTGCCGGCAATGGCACCGTCCTAATCGGTGCGACGCCGCATCTGCGGCGCTGCACCGATTTCAAAAAGTAGTTTGTGTACTACTTTTTGCGATTTTGGCCTGCAATTTACATTGACATCTGTGCAGAAACCTGCACAGATGTCTTTGTAATCGCGGCTGAAACGGGACTGCCAGCGAGAGTGAAATCATGCGAGTTCAGCTGAACTCGCACGGCTTCACTCCCGCAGCCAAGTGTGAACCTGGGCGAAAGTTTCGTGATTATGGTTTACATCTACTTTAAAGTTACCAAACAACCAAGTTAAAGAAAATTGGTAAAAAAGTTTGTTACATGCAATAGCAGAACAATTTTACTGAAAATAGAACATGATTTAATTATAGATGAGGTTGTTTTTTTTTTTTCTTTTTTGCTTAGTTCCCTGAAGACTTCTCTTTATAGCACAGTGTTAGGTCAGAAGAGAAATAAAAAGAGTATAAAATATACTGTGTGCTTATTGTTTGTCTTATAAGAAGAACAGAAGGTTGTGCTGCTCTGTCCTTTCTATGTTCTCCTTATCTTTGTATGGGTTACCTCCAATCATCATCCCTGTCCCCTGTCTTCCCTTGGATATAGGTTGGGCGTTGCTATTGGACCATTTTGTAAGTGATAGACCCCCTTTTTTGAGAGATGGTTCTCTTTTTAAAGGGTATTCTATATTTATAGATATGTTATTGATTTATTTTCAGAGCATTTTACTCCTGGTGAGTGGCGTGAGCCATGAAACGTGCGTCAAGTACACTTTGAACTGATGCTCAGACAAGTTTGGCTCTCTAAGAGCAATTGCTTATGCTTATTATTAAAGGGTGAATGATCTATGAAATTGTACTGCCAATCATGTTGTATTTTACTTTGTATAATAATTGTAAGTGTATACAAGTGAACTGTTATTTACAGTATATTATGTCTTTTACCAAAGATTGATACTTTTTAACTTGATTTGGAATTAATAAACAATTTAATGATCAATATAAACTAGATATTTATTCAGTGACATGCCTCATATAAAGTCCCATTCTTTTCTCTTCCTTTTTGTTTAAAGCGAAGTTCCACCCTAAAAACAAACTTCAGCTCACTAGCTTCCCTTTAATTTAAATAAAACATTTTGTAAAAAATAAAAAATAAATGTTACTAGGCAGATTTCCTAATCTGCCTAGTTCCTCTTCCACGGTGGATCTACCTCCTAACTCGCCTGGCCTCCTGGGAAATGAGTGTCATCATTTCCCAGGAGTCTGTGGGCATTACAGTGCTACGAGCACTGTTTAACTGCACATGCGCGAGATCTTCATTGTCATAACAACGGGGCGGGACGTTTCTCCGTCGCCGCCCGTTGTCATGGCAACAAACAAACTAACGGCGCCTTGAGCGCCGTTTAACTGCGCATGCGCGAGATCGAGAGGTGCATGCTGTTTACCCAGCATGCACCTCTAGCTGAAAAACCAGGAAGAATATTCAACTGGGCTTCATATGCCCTTACCCATCATGGAAACAGCCTCAAGAACGATGAGAAGATATAAGGTACGTTTTTGAACTGATTAACTGATTACTTTAGCGATCGGGAGATATATGTTTTAGAGAATAGAAAGAGTAATTATGTTGATTGCAGGCCCGGATTTACTCCCTTTGCCGCCCCAATGCCGCAGATTAAGATGCAGGGAGGGGGGGGGGTGCTGCCGAAAGTCCTGGGGGAAAGTCCAGTCAAGTGATTTTTCATGATCACAAGAGTGGGGGGCTGACTGGCATCTTTTGGTACATTATGTTATGTACATTATTATGTAGGCATCAGAGTCTGCACAGAGGCCCCCCTTTATATCAGAGTCTGCACAGAGCCCCCCTTACATCCGAGTCTGCACAGAGCCCCCCCTTACATCAGAGTCTGCACAGAGGCCCCCCTTTATATCAGAGTCTGCACAGAGCCCCCCTTACATCCGAGTCTGCACAGAGCCCCCCCTTACATCAGAGTCTGCACAGAGGCCCCCTCTTACATCAGAGTCCGCACAGAGGCCCCCCTTACATCAGTGTGTGAACAGAGGCCCCCCTTACATCAGAGTCCATACACAGGCCCCTCCTTTCATCAAAGTCCGCACAGAGGTCCCCCTTACATCAGAGTCTGCACAGAGGCCCCCTTACATCAGAGTCCGCATACAGGCCCCCCCTTACATCAGAGTCCGCACAGAGGCCACCCTTACATCAGAGTCCACACACAGGCCCCCCCTTACATCAGAGTCCGCACAGAGGCCACCCTTACATCAGAGTCCGCACAGAGGCCCCCCTTACATCAGAGTCTGCACAGATGCCCCCCTTACATCAGAGTCCGCACAGAGGCCCCCCATTACATCAGAGTCTGCACACAGGCCCCCCTTACATCAGAGTCCGCACAGAGGCCCCCCTTACATCAGAGTCTGCACAGAGGCCCCCCTTACATCAGAGTCTGCACAGAGGCCCCCCTTACATCAGAGTCTTCACAGAGCCCCCCCTTACATCAGAGTCTGCACAGAGGCCCCCTCTTACATCAGAGTCCGCACAGAGGCCCCCCTTACATCAGAGTCTGCACAGAATTTCCACTTACACTGTAAGGGGGAGCTCTGTGGACTCTAATGTAAATGGGAACCATGATTTAAGGGGGGATCTGATGTAAGGGGTGTTCTGGGAAACTTGATTTAAGGGGGCATGCTGTGGACTCTGGTGTAAAGGGGGTCTCTGCTCTGCTCACCAAAGCCTGCCCCTCCTCCTCTTTAACAAAGTCCACAGAGCACCCCTTTTTATACACTGGGAGGCAGGAGTGAGGTGAGCTTACCAGGATGGAGAATGAGGCGCAGTCTGTCTGACGCTTTTCTGGGTTCAAACTTCCTGCCCAGTGCCCACACATGCCCGGGGAGTGTGGGCGGGGCAGACCCAGAAGGAGGAGGAGCAGATGAGCTCTCTCTCCTCGCGTCTGTGCAGAGAGAGGGATGTCAGCACCGGTGTGCTCTGAGGCTGAGCTATGTGTGAGACGAGACATAGCTCAGCCCTGCAGCCATCCACCTCGGAGCTGACAACAGGCATGGCTGCACAGCGGGAGGTGAGCGGTGGCCGTGACCAGTGTTAAATGAGAGTTCTAGCAGCCTAAGCAGAGACATCTCACCTCTCCCTTATCCCACCCCTCCTCTGCCCCGTGGATTGAGAAGCGGGGGGGTGCTACCATAAGTCCTGACATCTCACCTCTCCCTCCTCCTCTCTCCTCTGCAGCGGGGAAGAAGGGGGCTGCCGCGGCGCCGCCCCCGCATCCACTGCCGCCCCAAGGCCTGGCCTAGGTGGCCTTGTGGGGAATCCGGCCCTGGTTGATAGTGTAAAAAAAAAAAAAGGATTCCTCATTGTTTTATTCTTTTTTTATAGTATGAACTATGGGTATTTTTGGCTATTTACTGCTCACTTTTACTTAAACTTTCATAGAAAATTGTTTTACAAACATTTTTTTTTTTTTTTGCATCTTAATGCTGCTGGTCTCCTCCAGCCTTCTTTATCCCCTTTCTGCCTATATGCACTTCACTCTAGCATTGCTGCACATCATTGCTCGTTACTGGATTCCTGATTGTGATCATCAGGAATCCAGTCCTCTATGCCTTGTTTGGTATCTAACTAGGAGGTCTCTGGCTGCTGACTCCATGTGAACACAAAGCCTTTCATTCTTCAAGGGCAATTGTACTTTGTAAGGAAATTTTCCCTAGAGTTTAGTGAATGTGGAGAAATTCCACTTTGCAAAGAACACCCAATCACGTGCAAGGAAAAAAATGAACATTTTGTATGTGATTGGATAATGGAAATTAGCAGATCATGACCTCATTCACTAAGATTGGGGAATAATTTAGTTGCAAAGTGAAAAGTCGACTTGTCTTTAGTAAATCAACCCTAATGTGTGCTTGCCCTGCAGCTTGTAGTCTCCATCAGGAAAACTACAAGCAGCTACGGCAGCTGAGGAAAAAAGTAATATATTGTACCTTGCTAGTCCTTAAACGCGGTGACTGCATAAAATAAAATTTTTTAGGCTTTTTTCCTTTATTTTCACCTGGTGATTCTGGCAGTAACACACTTCCTGTCCTAAGGTAACAATACTCACCACACTGTATCTATGGAGGGGCAGCGTTCTGCAGTTCACAAAGAGAACAGGGCTGATAAAAAACAGTTTGAGATTTTAATGCAGTATTTTCAGCTCACTACAGTCAGACCCCTTTCACACTGGTGAGGTGCAGACCTTAGCGGTAAAGCATCGCTAGTTTTAGCGGCGCTTTACCGCTGTTATAGTGGCACTATTTGGCCACTGGCGGGCGCTTTTAACCTCTGCTAGCGGCCCAGGAAAGGGTTAAGAGTGCTCAAAAAGTGCCACTGACGAAGCGCTTTTCAATGGGCAGGGGTTGGGGAGGAGCGGTGTATACACCGCTCCTCCACCACCACAAAGATGCTGCTTGCAGGCCTTTTTTTCCCGTCCTGCTTGCACACCACCCCAGTGTGAAAGCACTGACCCAGATTCAACCCAGGCCTGGCTCTCAGCCAAACCAATTTACCTACACTAACAACGTACCAATATACAGTACACTAGCTAGAGGGTGCTACATACATTTTCCCTGGAGGTCAGTTTTTACTGTGCCCCCATTGGGATAAGATGTCTATTCTAGTGCCCAGTGCCTAGGTCTTAGTGAGGGCAAACACAGCAATAAAAACGTAGAGGTCCTATCGTATTCTCACTGCACATTAAACAGGATTTCAAAAATGTTTTGGCAAACTTTGCACTTTCATTGATCACTCATAGTATACAGTTTCCCAGGAAATACAGACAGGTCCTTCTCATGACCAGGAATAGTAAATAGCATTTTGCCAGTATGGCAAGTTGTACAGGCTTGACCTTAATAGATGAATCATGGGTAGATATCCAAATATTTATTTACATATTGTCAGGGTCACCTGTGGCCAGGTGACAGATGCACACCGTAGGGGGACAGGAGTGCACCGCGAGGTAGTGAACCCTATGGCTGGCTTCTGCGGATAGGAAACTGGGTGGTTGTGGAAAGCGGGACCAGAGGAGCACAACCGGGATCCCAACGGAAGCGAGAGCCAAGATTCCCCAGGGCGCGGAGTCTAAGACCCAGCTGGTCTTCTCTAGGGCCTCTAGTGGTGAGGATGGTACGCTGCAGGCTGGGACCAGGTCGCGGCCCCTGGAGTTTCCTAGCTCACGCCCCGTAGGATAAGGGGAAAAGAGGGGAAGCAGCAGCACACGATAGAGAGAACCGAATAACAAGCTGAAGGTCAGGGGCCACAAGCAGACAAGGATAACGAAGAACGAGCCGAAGGTCAAGGGTCACGAGCAGACAGGGATGGTCGGGGACAAGCCAATAACGTAACAGAGAGACAGACGTAGCACACGGCAGGCAGGAACCCAAACACACAATGCCTAACAAACACGTTGATCAGCAAAGCAGGCTTGCAGTGCACAGGTTAATATAGTGTTCAGTGATAGGGCCTGGGGTGGAGTCAGGCTGGGAGGAGATTATAAAGGAAGCCAGGTGAAGGAGGTCTGGTCTCTAGATGAACACATGAGGAGGAAGGTAAGATGGCAGACAGACATTAATGCATATCCATGACAGTACCCTCCCTCTTACGAGGCCTCCCCCTTCCCCGCCTGGGCCCAGGTTTAGAGGGAAACTTCAGATGAAACTCCTTTAACAGACGAGGTGCAAAGACCTCAGATGCAGTGATCCAAGACCTCTCCTCAGGACCAAACCCTTTCCAATGAACGAGGTACTGAAGAACGCCTTTACAGAGTCGGGAGTCCAGAATTTGACTGATCTCGTACTCCTGATTATCCTCAGAGACAGGCGCCACGGTAGGGAGAGGACGAGGAATTTATTGAGGACTAAAGGCTTTAGAAGAGCAACATGAAAGGAGTTAGTGATTTTAAGGCTCTTAGGAATCTGGAGTTTGAAACAAACCGGATTCAGTTTAGCAGTTACCGTGTATGGACCGATGAATCGTGGAGCAAACTTCAGAGAAGGAACTCAGAGCTTGATGTTCCTGGTAGAGAGCCAGACTTTGTCCCCTGGCTGAAGAGAAGGCGGTTTACGCCTGCGGCGGTCGGCAAAGCCTTTGAATTTTTCAGCAGCTGCCCGGAGGGAATCATGAACGTGACCCCAAATGGAATTGAGAGACTCCTGAACCGAAGCCAAAGCTGGAATGTCTGGAGAACAGATCATGGGAAGAGGAAGTTGAGGGTGTTTTCCATAAACTGTGAAAAAGGGTGTCTTCTGCGAACTGGTATTCACATGATTGTTATGGGAGAATTCTGCCCACGGGAGTAGAGAGGACCAATCGTCATGGTGAGAAGACACAACGGTGTGAAGAAAGACCTCTAACTCCTGATTAACCCTCTCAGTCTGTCCATTGGATTGGGGATGGTAAGAAGAAGAAAAATCCAAGACAATATTGAGGGATTTGCAAAAGGCTCTCCAAAAACGAGACGTGAATTGGACTCCCCTGTCGGAAACAATATGAGAAGGGACCCCATGTAGGCGGAGAATTTCCCGAATGAAAATGGGAACCAAGGCAGGGGCAGAAGGAAGACCAGGAAGAGGAACAAAATGAGCCATCTTGGAGAATCGATCGATTACCACCCAAATGACTGTATTATTCTCAGACAGTGGGAGATCGGTGATAAAATCCATGGCAATATGGACCCAGGGTTCCTTAGGAATGGGCAAGGGCATGAGGAGACCAGCAGGAGCTTGTGTGGAGGATTTGGACTGAGCACAGACATGACAAGCTTTAACGTAGTCTTTGACGTCTGAGCGGAGATTAGGCCACCAGTAGTGACGACTGATGAGTAGGAAGGATCGGAGGAATCCAGAATGCCCTGCCACCTTGGAATCATGTCCCCAACGAAGGATCTTAGCTCTTAGCTCAGTGGGGACAAAGGTCTTACCAGGCGGAATTTTTGACTTCAGGGTGGTAGAGTGGGCAACAATGCATGAGGTGGGAATGATCGGCTCAGGTTCAGGGGCGGACTCCTCGTCCAAAGTGTCAAATGACCTAGAGAGCGCATCAGCCCGACCGTTGCAGGAACCAGGTTTGTAGGTAATCGTGAAATTAAAACGGGCAAAGAAGAGACTCCACCTGGCCTGTCTAGGATTCAGACGTTTAGCATTCTGTAGATACTGTAAATTCTTGTGATCGGTAAAGATTGTTGTGGAGTGAGGGGAACCCTCCAAGAGATGACGCCACTCCTCTAACGCCAATTTAATTGCGAGAAGTTCCCGATCACCGATGGCATAATTCCTCTCTGCCTGAGAATTTTTTTTGGAGAAGAACGCACATGGTTGGCGTCTCTTCTCAAAGATTTGAAGAAGCACAGCTCCCACCCCCATTGAGGAAGCGTCCACTTCAATAAAAAATGCATTCCCAGGATTTGGTCTCCTCAAGAGGGGGCCAGAAACAAAGGCCTGTTTCAGGTTGTGAAATGCAGAGACAGCTTCGGGAGGCCAGTCTCTGGCATTCACACCCTTCTTGGTCAAAGCGATAATAGGCGCGGCAATGGAAGAGTAATTCCTTATGAACTGCCTATAATAATTAGTGAAGCCAAGAAAGCGCTGTGTGGCCTTGAGGCTAGCAGGAAGAGGCCAGTTGGTGATAGCCAAGACCTTCCCAGGGTCCATACGAAGCCCCGAACATGAGACGAAGCACCCCAAAAACAGGACCTCAGAACATTCAAAGGAAAATTTCTCCAGCTTGGCATAGAGATTGTTCTCTCTAAGACGTTGAAGTACAGTGCGGACATGGTTTCTGTGGACGAGCAGATTTTCAGAAAAGATCAGAATGTCATCCAGATAGATGACAACAAACTGGTACAGCAGATCTCTGAAGATTTCATTGACAAAGTTTTGAAACACTGCTGGAGCATTACACAGACCAAAAGGCATCACCAGATATTCGTAATGCCCGTCTCTAGTGTTGAATGCAGTCTTCCATTCGTCACCCTCCCGTATTCGAATGAGATTGTACGCGCCTCTGAGATCCAACTTGGTGAAAATGGAGGCACCCTTCAACCTATCGAATAGCTCAGATATTAAGGGTAAGGGGTATTGATTTTTAATAGTAACATTTAAACCCCGATAATCGATGCAGGGTCTTAAGGTACCATCCTTTTTGGCAACAAAAAAGAACCCTGCCCCTGCAGGCGATGAGGATTTCCGGATGAAACCTCTCTCCAGGTTCTCTGCTACATACTCCGACATGGCCTGGGTCTCTGGGATGGACAGAGGGTAGGTACGACCCCTGGGTAGAGTTGCTCCGGGGACAAGATCAATAGCACAGTCAAAAGACCTGTGGGGAGGAAGCACCTCAGCTGATTTTTTACAGAACACATCCCGGTAATCGCTGTATGCGGCGGGAAGATCAGAAGAAACAGAAGTGGCAGCAACCGGAAGACTCTCCTTGGGGGTCACCTTGAGAAGACACGACGAGAAACATGAGGAACCCCAGGCCAGGATCTGCCCAGAGACCCAGTCCACATGTGGAGAGTGGAGCTGTAGCCAAGGGAGGCCCAATACAACTGGGGTAGAGGCCTTGGGTAGAATAAGAAAGGATATCCACTCCTGGTGGAGAATCCCTACCGACATCCTAATGGGTAGCGTCTGGAAGCGAATAGGGCCCCCTGGGAGAACAGTGCCATCAATTGCCGAGACTACCAATGGGGTAGTGAGAGGTGAAAGGGTAAGCTTCATAGAAGAAGCAGTTCTCCAATCCATGAAATTGCCGGCAGCCCCGGAATCCAGGTATGCAAGGGTTGACTGAGGAGAAGTGCCTACATGAAGGAACACCGGCAAGAGCAGGCGAGAAGGTGATGTTTCTGGGTCCAATACTCCACCTTCCAAATGTATTAGACCCGAGCGTTTCCCGGACAAAGCGAGCAGGAGTCACGAAAATGACCCTTGCCCCCACAATAGAGGCACAAGCCCAGAGTTCTGCGCCTAGCACGTTCTTCGGGGGTTAGTCTGGTCCGGCCCAGCTGCATAGGTTCTTCAGCAGGTAGAGGATGCTCCACGGAATGAAGGGAGGGGAGCTCAGACTGGCTAGGACCCAGAGAGTGCTGGCGTCTTTTTTCTAAGGACCTCTCTTGAAAACGAATGTCGATCTGGTTGCATAATGAAATTACATCGTCCAGACCGACGGGAATGGCTCTTCCCGCTAATTTGTCTTTCACTCGGTCAGAGAGGCCATGTAAAAAGGTAGCGACCAGGGCCTCATTATTCCAGCTCAATTCAGCTGTGTGGATACGGAACTGAAGAGCATATTGCCCCACTGAACTAGATTCTTGGCGAAGACGTAAGACAGCACTAGCCGCTGAAGAAGCCCGAGCCGGCTCTTCGAAGATATTACGAAAGAGCTTCAAGAATTCGGACAGACTGGAAACCACCGGATCGTTCCTCTCCCACAGGGGGGCAGCCCAGGCCAAAGCTTCACCGGAGAGGAGGGAAATGATATAGGCTACCTTAGCCCGGTCAGACAGGAAGCTTTGAGGCTGAAGCTCAAAATGAATAGTGCATTGGCTGATCAAACTGTCAGGGTCACCTGTGGCCAGGTGACAGATGCACACCGTAGGGGGACAGGAGTGCACCGCGAGGTAGTGAACCCTATGGCTGGCTTCTGCGGATAGGAAACTGGGTGGTTGTGGAAAGCGGGACCAGAGGAGCACAACCGGGATCCCAACGGAAGCGAGAGCCAAGATTCCCCAGGGCGCGGAGTCTAAGACCCAGCTGGTCTTCTCCAGGGCCTCTAGTGGTGAGGATGTTACGCTGCAGGCTGGGACCAGGTCGCGGCCCCTGGAGTTTCCTAGCTCACGCCCCGTAGGGTAAGGGGAAAAGAGGGGAAGCAGCAGCACACGATAGAGAGAACCGAATAACAAGCTGAAGGTCAGGGGCCACAAGCAGACAAGGATAACGAAGAACGAGCCGAAGGTCAAGGGTCACGAGCAGACAGGGATAGTCGGGGACAAGCCAATAACGTAACAGAGAGACAGACGTAGCACACGGCAGGCAGGAACCCAAACACACAATGCCTAACAAACACGTTGATCAGCAAAGCAGGCTTGCAGTGCACAGGTTAATATAGTGTTCAGTGATAGGGCCTGGGGTGGAGTCAGGCTGGGAGGAGATTATAAAGGAAGCCAGGTGAAGGAGGTCTGGTCTCTAGATGAACACATGAGGAGGAAGGTAAGATGGCAGACAGACATTAATGCATATCCATGACACATATAGTGGGCTTATTTTTAAGTGCACCTTCACTCCAAAACATTTGCACCTGGTCTCAGCCGCCCCCACCCCCCCCCCCCCCAATCTAGATAAATTATTTTTAAATGGTTTTGACTTTTTTGCCTAACACTTCTTTTCATTTGTAGGTGAGAATGAGGTTGCACTCATTCTGGTTCTGCCTGACCTTCAAGACCCAGCATATAATTTCAGCCCATCTGCACAAGCACGGGGGTTTCCCTGTGCATATGCAAATATGCCACAGTTATGGAGGACCACATGGAAACTTGGTGCATGCACAGATGTGCAGCTGGTCTCTGTTAGGTCTTGAAGGCTGGGCAGAACCACTTAGTACATCTGTGCATGTGCTGGATTTTCAAAGATGGTGGCACCTTTGAGGGGGAGTTGGGTCAACATTACAGGGTGTTGTGCTTTTAAGGGACAGTTTGCCCGCACAATATATTAATTTTAAGTTCTTTTTAACGAAAGATATTTTTGAATACAAGTCAATCTATATGATACAGTCTATAATATGAAACTTATTCACGGAGACGTGTGATCATACAAAATAGCTACATTTATTGGTTGACAAAAAGCAAATATTTACATGAAATTAAAATACCAATTCTGTTACATGAACGACTTCAAAATGAATAAAATTACCCGCAAAATGGGCATACAGTCCCTTAGACATAATGCTGTCATGATGAATTCTCAATAGGCTCAACAACCTTGTATAATTGACAATGAAACAGAACGTCTGTATTTCACACATCCAACCGTTACTATACTGCAGGTAAGTAAGTGGTTAACAATATGAAATAAATTGGACGTTTGTTTTGTCACTAAGATTGGAACTATGCAAAAATAAAAATATAATGAAAAATGTAATATTTACAAAAAAACATCTACCAGTTGTTGGTTAATGAGAATAAATCATAGTTGCAGAATGTTCAATACTTCAATATTATTGAGAACAACAATGAATTCAAGATAAAATCAAAATGGCATAATTACCCATTTCACAATCGCAATATCCTACTGGCAAGTGACCAGAGTTAAGATGGCTGCCATGGCTTTCAGGATTCGGGTGTCTAGGAATCTTTATGAGTGTAATAATATGTCTTCATGCATGGTGCATGGGTGTCAGTCTGTCTGAGCGTGTGGATCTCCCAGTGTGCCCCTCAGGGTGGGTCCCTGAGTGTCCCTCCCCGGCCGGTGGGAGTGACTGGCTGTCTGGGAGTCCTTGGTGAGTGATGTCAGTGTGTGGTTGTCAGTCCCCCTGTCTCCCTCTCTCTCATCTAATTTTTCTTCCCTTAAATATTGTCTCTGGACAATAAGGTTATAAAAATTATCCTAGGTTCTTCCCAAAGGAAGTGGTTCTTCCACTCATTGGTGGCTGCAGTTTGGGGAGTTACTGTACAAAAATCTCTGGTTTCTATAGGTTGGTAATTTAATAATTAATTGTTCTCTGTATTTTTGGGAACCTCAAGTAATACCACTTTCAGCCACTGGAGCATCTATTCTTTAAGTTTATAAATTCTATTCTCATAATGTGTATAATTTGTAAAGAATATATGTGGGTCTTAATCTTCTGGTAATCCGGTATATATAACATACTTCCAATATACTTCTTGATTTATTCACATAACATAATGTGTTTTATATTCCTGTCTAAAAATATATCTATAAGCTGTTTTTTCTTAACAGGTTACAGATTATAGGTCAATCAATATAACATTCAATATTTATCTATATATTTTGAATATGTGGTCATTTCTAAACGTAAGCTCCTTTTATATTCTATAATCACAATTCGACGTATTTCGTAAGGCTAATTAACTCTTTAAAACATTTCTATCTATAAAATTACACTGATATCTATCTTCATTTTTCTAACGAAGTCCCTAGGTCATCAGATACTAAAATCATATTTTTCCCTATGACCTAAAATGTCATTGATAATCTAATAGGGATGAGCTTCGTGTTCGAGTCGAACATACGTTCGACTCGAACATCGGCTGTTCGATCGTTCGACGAAGATCGAACGATTTGGGCCGTTCGTGCCAAATTCGAGTGACGCAAACGGCCCACAATGCACTACGCCATCGCAGTGTCATCCAGGCGCTGTGATTGGCCAAGCATGCACTGTGACCCCGCATGCTTGGCCAATCACAGCGCCGGCAGCGAGGAGAGCAATGATTGGCCACAGGCAGGATGCCTGTGGCCAATTATTGCTGAGGGGGTTTAGTACACGCCCCACACTATAAAAGGCCGCCAGCGCGGCGGCCTTGTGTAGTGTGTTCCGGAGCAGGGAAAGAGAAGCATAGGCAGGGACAGTGTCATTTTTTTTCCTTTACTAATCCTGGATTCCTTGTGTTTAGGGACAAATAAGGATAGGTAGGGAGAGTGTCAGTGTGTTATTCTGTGCTAAACCTTGTTTGTAGGGACAGAGAGGTACAGTGAGGGAAAGTGTCAGTGTGCTATTCTGTGCTAATCCTTGTTTGTAGGGACAGAGAGGTACAGTGAGGGAAAGTGTCAGTGTGCTATTCTGTTCTAAACCAATCTTGCTGAACCATATTTTCAATCCTTGAGTTTAGGGACAGAGAGGTACAGTGAGGGAAAGTGTCAGTGTGCTATTCTGTGCTAAATCTTGTTTGTAGGGACAGAGTAGGACAGTGAGGGAAAGTGTCAGTGTGCTATTCTGTTCTAAACCAATTTTGCTGTTCCATATTTGAAATCCTTGAGTTTAGGGACAGAGAAGGACACTCGTGGAAACTATCAGTGTGCTATTCTGTGCTAAATCTTGTTTGTAGGGAGGGACAGAGTAGGACAGTGAGGGAAAGTGTCAGTGTGCTATTCTGTTCTAAACCAATTTTGCTGAACCATATTTTCAATCCTTGAGTTTAGGGACAGAGAGGTACAGTGAGTGAAACTGACAGTGTGCTATTCTGTTCTAAACCAATTTTGCTGTTCCATATTTGAAATCCTTGAGTTTAGGGACAGAGAAGGACACTCGTGGAAATTATCAGTGTGCTATTCTGTGCTAAATCTTGTTTGTAGGGAGGGACAGAGTAGGACAGTGAGGGAAAGTGTCAGTGTGCTATTCTGTTCTAAACCAATTTTGCTGTTCCATATTTGAAATCCTTGAGTTTAGGGACAGAGAAGGACACTCGTGGAAATTATCAGTGTGCTATTCTGTGCTAAATCTTGTTTGTAGGGAGGGACAGAGTAGGACAGTGAGGGAAAGTGTCAGTGTGCTATTCTGTTCTAAACCAATTTTGCTGTTCCATATTTGAAATCCTTGAGTTTAGGGACAGAGAAGGACACTCGTGGAAACTATCAGTGTGCTATTCTGTGCTAAATCTTGTTTGTAGGGAGGGACAGAGTAGGACAGTGAGGGAAAGTGTCAGTGTGCTATTCTGTTCTAAACCAATTTTGCTGTTCCATATTTGAAATCCTTGAGTTTAGGGACAGAGAAGGACACTCGTGGAAATTATCAGTGTGCTATTCTGTGCTAAATCTTGTTTGTAGGGAGGGACAGAGTAGGACAGTAAGGGAAAGTGTCAGTGTGCTATTCTGTTCTAAACCAATTTTGCTGTTCCATATTTGAAATCCTTGAGTTTAGGGACAGAGAAGGACACTCGTGGAAACTATCAGTGTGCTATTCTGTGCTAAATCTTGTTTGTAGGGAGGGACAGAGTAGGACAGTGAGGGAAAGTGTCAGTGTGCTATTCTGTTCTAAACCAATTTTGCTGAACCATATTTTCAATCCTTGAGTTTAGGGACAGAGAGGTACAGTGAGTGAAACTGACAGTGTGCTATTCTGTTCTAAACCAATTTTGCTGTTCCATATTTGAAATCCTTGAGTTTAGGGACAGAGAAGGACACTCGTGGAAATTATCAGTGTGCTATTCTGTGCTAAATCTTGTTTGTAGGGAGGGACAGAGTAGGACAGTGAGGGAAAGTGTCAGTGTGCTATTCTGTTCTAAACCAATTTTGCTGTTCCATATTTGAAATCCTTGAGTTTAGGGACAGAGAAGGACACTCGTGGAAATTATCAGTGTGCTATTCTGTGCTAAATCTTGTTTGTAGGGAGGGACAGAGTAGGACAGTGAGGGAAAGTGTCAGTGTGCTATTCTGTTCTAAACCAATTTTGCTGTTCCATATTTGAAATCCTTGAGTTTAGGGACAGAGAAGGACACTCGTGGAAACTATCAGTGTGCTATTCTGTGCTAAATCTTGTTTGTAGGGAGGGACAGAGTAGGACAGTGAGGGAAAGTGTCAGTGTGCTATTCTGTTCTAAACCAATTTTGCTGTTCCATATTTGAAATCCTTGAGTTTAGGGACAGAGAAGGACACTCGTGGAAATTATCAGTGTGCTATTCTGTGCTAAATCTTGTTTGTAGGGAGGGACAGAGTAGGACAGTGAGGGAAAGTGTCAGTGTGCTATTCTGTTCTAAACCAATTTTGCTGTTCCATATTTGAAATCCTTGAGTTTAGGGACAGAGAAGGACACTCGTGGAAACTATCAGTGTGCTATTCTGTGCTAAATCTTGTTTGTAGGGAGGGACAGAGTAGGACAGTGAGGGAAAGTGTCAGTGTGCTATTCTGTTCTAAACCAATTTTGCTGAACCATATTTTCAATCCTCGAGTTTAGGGACAGAGAGGTACAGTGAGTGAAACTGACAGTGTGCTATTCTGTTCTAAACCAATTTTGCTGTTCCATATTTGAAATCCTTGAGTTTAGGGACAGAGAAGGACACTCGTGGAAATTATCAGTGTGCTATTCTGTGCTAAATCTTGTTTGTAGGGAGGGACAGAGTAGGACAGTGAGGGAAAGTGTCAGTGTGCTATTCTGTTCTAAACCAATTTTGCTGTTCCATATTTGAAATCCTTGAGTTTAGGGACAGAGAAGGACACTCGTGGAAATTATCAGTGTGCTATTCTGTGCTAAATCTTGTTTGTAGGGAGGGACAGAGTAGGACAGTGAGGGAAAGTGTCAGTGTGCTATTCTGTTCTAAACCAATTTTGCTGTTCCATATTTGAAATCCTTGAGTTTAGGGACAGAGAAGGACACTCGTGGAAACTATCAGTGTGCTATTCTGTGCTAAATCTTGTTTGTAGGGAGGGACAGAGTAGGACAGTGAGGGAAAGTGTCAGTGTGCTATTCTGTTCTAAACCAATTTTGCTGTTCCATATTTGAAATCCTTGAGTTTAGGGACAGAGAAGGACACTCGTGGAAACTATCAGTGTGCTATTCTGTGCTAAATCTTGTTTGTAGGGAGGGACAGAGTAGGACAGTGAAGGAAAGTGTCAGTGTGCTATTCTGTTCTAAACCAATTTTGCTGAACCATATTTTCAATCCTTGAGTTTAGGGACAGAGAGGTACAGTGAGTGAAACTGACAGTGTGCTATTCTGTTCTAAACCAATTTTGCTGTTCCATATTTGAAATCCTTGAGTTTAGGGACAGAGAAGGACACTCGTGGAAATTATCAGTGTGCTATTCTGTGCTAAATCTTGTTTGTAGGGAGGGACAGAGTAGGACAGTGAGGGAAAGTGTCAGTGTGCTATTCTGTTCTAAACCAATTTTGCTGAACCATATTTTCAATCCTTGAGTTTAGGGACAGAGAGGTTCAGTGAGTGAAACTGACAGTGTGCTATTCTGTTCTAAACCAATTTTGCTGTTCCATATTTGAAATCCTTGAGTTTAGGGACAGAGAAGGACACTCGTGGAAACTATCAGTGTGCTATTCTGTGCTAAATCTTGTTTGTAGGGAGGGACAGAGTAGGACAGTGAGGGAAAGTGTCAGTGTGCTATTCTGTTCTAAACCAATTTTGCTGAACCATATTTTCAATCCTTGAGTTTAGGGACAGAGAGGTACAGTGAGTGAAACTGACAGTGTGCTATTCTGTTCTAAACCAAGTTTGCTGTTCCATATTTGAAATCCTTGAGTTTAGGGACAGAGAAGGACACTCGTGGAAATTATCAGTGTGCTATTCTGTGCTAAATCTTGTTTGTAGGGAGGGACAGAGTAGGACAGTGAGGGAAAGTGTCAGTGTGCTATTCTGTTCTAAACCAATTTTGCTGAACCATATTTTCAATCCTTGTGTTTAGGGACAGAGAAGGATAGGCAGGGGACAGTGTTAGTGTCATTGTTGCTAAGCCTCCTGCACAGTATACACCTGAAGGTAGCCCTTATTGCTCTTTTTCCCATCTCCCTGCAGGCCATCCATTAAAATGTCTGGAAAGCAAACAAGGAGAGGCAGACAGTCAGGAGGCAAAAAAAGAGGGCAAGCAGGCTCTGTGTCTGGGGGCAACAGTGCTGGTCGTGGACGCGGTGCATTGTCATCAGCACATGGCCATGGGACACGCTTGTCCTTCTTTTCGGCAGCTGGACATGTTGAGCCACATCATGCCGAAGACTTGGTAGAGGGGACGACCAAGCCCACCTCATCCTCCTCATCCTCTCTCACCCAGGCTCAGGGTACTGGCAAAGCAGCTGCCAAAGCGTCCTCTTCTCTGGTATCATTATCTTCATTAGTCAATCCTTCCCTAGACCCACCATGTCCTCCTCCTGAGGAGTCCCCCGAACTGTTTGATCACAGTGTTGGGTACATGCTCCAGGAGGATGCCCAGCGTTTCGAAGGATCTGATGATGATACCCAGCTACAGGAAGGCAGCAGCGTGAGAGCAGAGAGAGGGGATGCTCAAGAAGGACACCAATCTGGCAGTCATGCTCCAGCAGCTGCAGCATACTGCCAGATTGGCTCCAGTGATGAGGAGGGAGGGGATGATGAGGTCACTGACTCCACGTGGGTGCCTAATAGGAGAGAGGAGGAGGAGGAGGAGGATGAGGAGGAGGCACATCTCCAACGAGGCAGGATGCCCTTGAGTGGCCAGCGTATGGACAGCACACCGACGGAATCACACCGCAGAGCTCCGCCTGTGCAGGGCGCTGCCTCTGCCCGTCATTCAAAAAGTTCTTTGGTGTGGGCCTTTTTTGAGGCGAGTGCATCAGATCGCACAGCTGCTGTTTGCAACATATGTCTCAAGCGTATATCGCGTGGCCAAAACATCAGCCGCTTGGGCACCACATGCTTGATCAGACATATGTTGACCTGCCATGCAGCTCGTTGGCAAGCCTACCTTAAAGACCCACACCAAAGAACAAAGCTGACCTCTTCTTGCACTGCATCAGCTGGGATCTCCAACCCCACTATAATTAGGTGTGTCACAGGCAAGTACTTGCGGGCACTCTGCTAGCAGTACACCAACGTCCGATTCTAGCAGGCAAATTTCCCTGCCCCAGCTGCTGGA
Organism: Rana muscosa; assembly: GCA_029206835.1. Classification (NCBI taxonomy): domain Eukaryota; kingdom Metazoa; phylum Chordata; class Amphibia; order Anura; family Ranidae; genus Rana; species Rana muscosa. The sequence continues at coordinate 157,869,088 of CM055127.1, read as the reverse complement.
CCGTCGAAAGAAGTTCACTCCCAGCCATCCACATGCCCAGCGGTTGAATGCTAGCTTGGCTAAATTGCTAGCGCTTCAACTGCTGCCTTTTCAGTTGGTAGACTCGGCCCCCTTCTGTGAGTTTGTGCAATGTGCGGTTCCTCAGTGGCAGGTTCCCAAACGCCACTTTTTCGCACGGAAGGCGATTCCGGCTCTCTACAGGCATGTGGAAGGCAATGTCTTGGCCTCGCTGGACAGGGCGGTCAGCGGTAAGGTGCATATTACCGCTGACTCATGGTCCAGCAGGCATGGACAGGGACGTTACCTTTCTTTCACGGCCCATTGGGTCACTCTTTTGGCAGCTGGGAAGGATGCAGGACAAGGTGCAGTAGTGTTGGAGGTTGTTCCACCGCCACGCCTCCAAAATGCTACTACTGGTTGTGACACACCTCTCTCCTCCACCCCCTCCTCTTCTTCTTCCTCCATGGCCTCTTCCTGTGGTTTGTCCTCGGAACCAGCGGTGCTCCGTATGCGTTCAAGGGGCTACGCAAGTACGCAGGCAAAAAGATGCCATGCCGTGCTTGCGCTGGTGTGTTTGGGGGACAGGAGCCACACTGGGGCAGAGGTCCTGTCTGCTCTGCAGGGGCAGGCCAAGAGGTGGTTGACGCCACGCCAGCTTAAGCCAGGAATGGTGGTTTGCGACAATGGCACCAACCTCCTCTCCGCCCTCCAACAGGGACAACTGACCCATGTGCCCTGTATGGCTCACGTCCTTAACCTGGTGGTGCAGCGGTTCTTGGGCAGGTACCCGGGCTTACAGGATGTCCTGAGGCAGGCCAGGAAAGTCTGTGTGCATTTCCGCAGATCTTATAATGCCAGTGCTCGCCTGGCTGAGCTGCAAAAGGAGTTGAACCTGCCCAAGAACCGCCTTATATGTGACATGCCCACCAGGTGGAACTCAACGTTGGCCATGCTGCAGCGGCTGCACACACAGCAGAGGGCCATCAATGAGTACCTGTGCGACTACGGCACCAGGACAGGGTCAGGGGAGCTCGGGTTTTTTTCACCACGCCAGTAGGGCATGATCAGGGATGCATGCACTGTCCTGGCACCATTTGAGGAGGCCACGAGGATGGTGAGCAGTGACAGTGCATGCATCAGTGACACTGTACCTCTTGTCCACCTGTTGGAGCACACGCTGCGTGGAATAATGGACAGGGCACTTGAGGCAGAACAGAGGCAGGAAGAGGAGGACTTCCTTGCCTCTCAAGGCCCCCTTTACCCAGACAGTGTTCCTTCTGTCCCACCCATCGCACAGGAAGAGGAGGAGGAGGAGGAGGAGGAGGAGGAGGATTGTGTCAGCATGGAGGTGGAGGCTGGCACTCAGCATCATCAGCAGCAGTCTTTTAGGGATGATTTACAGTCCCAAGAAACCAGTGGACTTGTACGTGGCTGGGAGGAGGTGGCTGCGGATCATGTCGTCCTTAGTGACCCAGAGGACTCCGGACTGAATGCCTCAGCTAACCTACGCTGCATGGCCTCCCTGATCCTGCAAAGTCTGCGGAAGGATCCTCGTATTCTTCGGATCAAGGAGAGGGACCATTACTGGCTGGCCACTCTCCTTGATCCACGGTACAAGGGTAAGGTTGCGGACCTTATCTTACCGTCGCAGAGGGAGCAGAGGATGAGACAACTCCGGGAGGCCTTGCAGAAAGGTCTGTGCAACGCGTTCCCAGAGACTGGGAGGTTACAAACTCCTGGTCCTGGACAACGAGTTGCTGAGGCTTCGGGCAGTCAATGAAGGAGCGGTGGGGAAGGTGGCCGTCTGACCGATGCGTTCAGACAATTCTTTAGTCCGCAGCCCCAAAGTATGATCGGTTCCAGAAACCATCGCCAGCGTCTGATATACATGGTCCAGGAATACCTAGGGGCAAGGTCAGACTTGGACACCTTCCCCACCGAAAATCCTCTGGCTTACTGGGTCTTGAGGATGGATCACTGGCCAGAGCTTGCACAGTATGCAATTGAGCTACTGGCCTGTCCTGCATCCAGCGTTCTTTCAGAACGCACATTCAGTGCTGCTGGAGGATTTGTCACGGATCACAGGGTGCGCCTGTCCACCGACTCGGTTGATCGACTGACTTTCATCAAGATGAACCAGTCTTGGATCACCACCAGCTACCACACACCAGATGCTGATATAACAGACTAATTGATTTTAAAATGTCACATCCCTTCAAGACTGATGCTGATGCTGAGTGCCTGTGCTGTTATGTTGACTGGCTATCCTCCTCCTCCTCCTCAATGATACGATTAATGATGATAGCTTGGAAGATCATTTTGGTTTATGGGTGACGCCACCAGTTAACAGGGGCGTGTAATTAATTTTTTTGATGCAATACTTTGCAACAGGCCTCATTGCTGTGCTCCAAGTACAGTATCTGTGAGGGGTTGCAGTGTTGTGCCACCAGTGCCTAAGGCCCAATTTTTCAGCCCCTGTTCAACAGGGGCATGCAATTATAATTATTGATCTAATAATTCACAGCAGGGCCCATTGCTGCGCCCACCAAGAGTAACTGTCAGGCCTTACAGTGTTGTGGCACCAGCACCACCATCACCACCACCACCACCACCAAAGGCCCAATTTTTCAGCCCCTGTTCAACAGGGGCATGCAATTATAATTATTGATCGAATAATTCACAGCAGGACCCATTGCTGCGCCCACCAAGAGTAACTGTCAGGCCTTACAGTGTTGTGGCACCAGCACCACCATCACCACCACCAAAGGCCCAATTTTTCAGCCCCTGTTCAACAGGGGCATGCAATTATAATTATTGATCGAATAATTCACAGCAGGGCTCATTGCTGCGCCCACCAAGAGTAACTGTCAGGCCTTACAGTGTTGTGGCACCAGCACCACCATCACCACCACCACCACCACCACCACCACCAAAGGCCCAATTTTTCAGCCCCTATTCAACAGGGGCATGCAATTATAATTATTGATCTAATAATTCACAGCAGGGCCCATTGCTGCGCCCACCAAGAGTAACTGTCAGGCCTTACAGTGTTGTGGCACCAGCACCACCATCAAAGGCCCAATTTTTACTACCACTGATCAACAATTATATGTTATTACAATTCCTGATATAATAGTTGACAGCAGGGCGTTCCAGCACCCACCAAGAATAACTGTGAGTGCTTTCAGTGTTGTGCCAACACCAACACCTAAGGGGCCAATTTCTGCAGAGTATATACGGCAGGTCCCTACTTTCAAACATCCAACTTACAAACGACTACTACTTGCAAACGGAAGAAGACAACAGGAAGTGAGAGGAAATCTACCCCTTGGAAGGAAAATTCTCTCCTGTAAGAATTAATATGGGAGAAAGGTGTCTCCTCTCTACTGATGCTTTATCACCAATCCTTGTTTCAATAAAAACACCACATTTCAAAAACAGTTGTCATTGGGACGCAAAGTGAGGTGAAATGTTCTGAACAGGGGCACAGACAGCAAAAAAAATGTGACAGGGGTGATAACCGTTCCCTATGTTTTCCAAAAAGCTAAAAAAAAGGAATTTGGCATGGAGCTACACTTAAACAATGCAGCTGTTCAAAATTACAAACAGATTCTACATAAGAACAAACCTACAGTCCCTGTCTTGTATGCACCGCCTGTATACGGCTGTTCAGAGTATATAGGTCCTTTTTTATTTTGTGTGCTGGGTTCCCCTTAATATCCATACAAGACCCAAAGGGGCTGGTAATGGGCTGGGGTAGGGGGGGGGGGGGTTGATGGGGTAGCTATGCCATTTTTCCTAAAGATTTTCATCCATATTACCGGGACCAGACATTGCATTAAAGCCGCTAGCAGTTTTAAATGGCTTTTTTTCCTTTAGAAATGTTATTTTGTGCAGGGACAGTTCTAAACACGGGAAACACGTGGCACTTCACAGGCATACTTTAGACACCCCCCAGGTACAATATTTAAAGGAATATTTGACTTTTTTTTTCACTTTATGCATCATTAAAATGACTGCTCCCGGAAAACGTCCGTTTTTAAAACTTATTTTTGCATTGATACATGTCCCCTGGTGCAGAACCCGGGTTCCCAAACTCTGTTTCGGACAATAACATGGATAATAGTCGTTATAATTAGCACTTTAGAATCCGAACGTTCGCATCCATTGTATTTAATAGGGTTCTAATGTTCGTGCGAACTTTCGGTCCGTTCGCGGGTTCTGGTGCGAACCGAACCCGGGGGTGTTCGGCTCATCACTATAATCTAAACATCATTCTTATTTATTACATATCAAGATATGTTCTTACTTTGAATATCATGTATATTTATAATGTATCCAGGTGTTTTCTTAAAATGTCTGAGAAGTGGCATATGCATCACTTGTGATTAGGATATTTATGTCCACATATATATGAGGTAAAGGAAAAGAAATGAAAAATATATATGTATGAAAGTTCCTCTTGGGGGTCAGCCCTGGACTTTAAACTGAGAATTGGGTGAATGGTTCAGCTGTCCAAACAGATCCTTCTTATCAATACTTCTTAGTCAATATAGCTCTGGCCATGTCCATACATTTGATTGTCCAGTTTTTTGGTTGCCATATACCTTACAACACATTCCTTTGTCTCTACACGGCTAGTATTAGCATCTCTGTTTACTAAAGTCTTTCTCTTACAAAGGATTTGTTTGCTCTAGTTGGAAGGTTTGTAATTTGGTTAACTATCTGTAGAGTATTTTCAATGGCAGTGTTGACTTCTTAAACATCTCTTATTTGTCCTGAGGAAAGTTGTCATTGTTTTAACTTTCAAACCAGGTTTGTAAATGTTAGAGATGGCTAGCCCAATTGTTATGGGAAAAACATGTGTTCATCAGCTTTTGAGGCCTAAGTGAACTTTCAAGTCTCTGCCCGTAAATATTAAAATTATTATTATTATTAATATTATTATTTAGGAAACCCACAACAAGGGACTAAAGTTCCTCTATAATTTTATTGATTTACTCTTACATGCATTACTGCTAGCACCTGATACACTATTAAATTTTTCCCTTTAAAAAAACAGTGGCTGTTAAAAGATGATAGTAGGTGAAAACACTATGTGTATAATAAGTTATCAATAAAAACTAGCTCCCTGCTTTCTGAAAGCTCAGACAAGCTGTATAAATGTTGCACTTTGAATGGTTGCAGAAAATGGATGGCTGCAGGTAAGCAGGTACAAATTATGCAGGATTATTTGTTTCATCTCTGTGTATCATCCGAGGCTAGTTAATTCACTGTCAGTGGCAGCTGGTGCATTTTTTTTTTTGGGGGGGGGACAACAAACAGTGCACCTTTTTTCATATTCATTTGATATTCTAACACACCTGTGTGGGCTCCAAATGCAATGCTCTGTGCCCAGAGCCCACCCTATTTTGAAGCCCCGATTAGAGCCTCTGGCTCTAATCGGGGCTTCAAAAAAACACCCCCGCCACTGTAATTCAAGCGCCTGGCATCCTGAAAGGGGCCGGACGCATGGAAAAGGGGTGGCGGCGGCATGGGTAGGGGAGGCGGCGCCCATACGCCCTTAATGGATGGGCCACCCCTGTTCACTGGGTACATGTAAGAATTTACAATTACTTTAATTACCACTTTGTTTTACAGATTTCTGGATATAAAAAAAAATGCTATTATGTTTACAACTAAAAAAATCATAATCCTAAACTTTCAATTCCGTTTCATGTGTAAAAGCTTTATGAAGTATTTATTTTTAAATGTTTGAATTACTATATTGCTAATATAATCAATGGTGAATTTCTATATAAAACTGTGCCCATATCCTATGGAAAACACAACATCTCTTCTAGATGTGCATATTTTGCCATTTTTCATGAAAACTGACCACAAATTGTTCATCTTTAGCACTGTCTACTTTTTCTTGATCTATTTAATTGGAATGTTTATGAATGTAGCTATCATTGCAGTGATATATTTGGACCATCATTTGCACACCCCGATGTATTTATTTCTATGGAATTTGTCTTTGGTTGATATTTGTTATACAACTGTTACCATTCCAAAACTCTTACACATCTTACTTTCTGGAAATAATGAAATATCATTTACACAATGCTTTATCCAAATGTATTTTTTTTTTATGGTGGACACTGCTGAGGTCACTGTTTTATTCATAATGGCGTATGACCGATATGTAGCAATTTGTCACCCTTTAGAATATCATCAAATACTTAACAAGAAAATCTGCATATTATTAATGATGGTCATCTGGATTGGTGGGTGTGTAAATTCATCTTTTATTACAAGTTCAATGTTAAAAATAATTTTCTGTTCTTCGGTTACCATTCACCAGTTCTTCTGTGATGCTAAAGCTCTCGTCAACATTTCCTGTGGTGGAACTGAAGTGTTTTACATCGTCTTGTATGCAGAGTGTTTAGTATTTGGGCTTTTGTCAGTTATGTGCAACTCGATGTCCTATGTAAAAATTATCAGGGTTGTATTACATATTAAGTCTAAGGATGGCAGAATTAAAGCTTTCTCCACCTGTTCATCCCACCTCACTGTTATGGCCATCTACTATGGGTCTGCTGTATCTGTATACATGACCCCACCATCAGATCGCTATGACTTACTTGAACAGATCTTAACCATGTTCTACACCACAGTGGTCCCTATGTTGAACCCTCTCATATACAGTCTAAGGAACAAAGAAGTAAAGAGTTACTTGCAGAAACTGGTGTTGTAGCACTCACAAGTAGAGTTGCAATTTGGATTTGCCACTACTATAGACAATTCTGCAATTGTCAAGGACCTGAAGAACTTATATGGGAATTCACCAGATCGTTTGTAACCATAATATACTGTCTGATCTTTGAATTTAGGTCAGCAAACATGGAATGGACAATAAGAGGGCTTGGATAAGCCAACCCCTCACTATAAAATTATAAAGTCTCAGCAGCCACATTGACAATGTGCTTTATTTATGATAGCAAAAGCATTGGGAGTGCTGCTGATAAAGCGCATTGGTAGAGATTAGTGTAGAGCGTGCAGACACCAGCAGGTCTGTTAAGTGTAAATCTTTATTGAATGTCCTGTAGGTAACAGAATGTTGTGTATTTTGGAGGATTGAGGACAGAGGGATGCATGTGTTTTCTTTTTTTACACAGGGTAAATTGCCTGATTTTTTTAGGATGTAATTTTTTTCTCAAAGGCCTTTTTTTAAAAAGCAGACTTTCTGTGTAAATGGAAGGTCTGCTCTAATTAAAGTCTCCCACCCCCTAAAGTCAAAGGCGATTTGTAAAATAAATCTGTTGCTAAATAAATTAAAGGAAAGGGGGAAAAAAACTAGACATGTGCACACTGAAATATTTCGTTTCGGAATTTCGTTTTCGTCCGAAAAATAAATTTATTTAGTTACTCCCGAAATTCGTTTTTATTTATTTTGTTTTTCGTTAGAAATTGCATTCGTCCGAAAATCTGAATTAATTAAGGTCGAATCTGTCATTGAAGGCTTATGGTGTCTGTCGAATGTTCAAAGAAGATTCGACGGAGCAGTGAAACTGTACGACGCTGCAATCATACATTTCCGGTCGAATGTTCCGCCCACAAGCTATAGAAGAATTCTAATGTTGTATGACTAGTAATAATTATATTTATTCATTACTATTACTAGTCAACCAACATTAGAATTCTTCTATAGCCTATGGGCGGATGCATTTGACCGGAAATGTACGATTGCAGCGTCGTACAGTTTTGCTGCACCGTCGAATCTTCTAACTTTCGATGCTTTGTCGAATCTTCGTCATTCTAGCTATTTTACTGCTCCTCCTCTTTGGTTACAATCAGCCAATAACATTCATCATCAACTTTATTTTTATTTTACTTCCCCCACCCAATTCCAGCAGTGATCTTTTCTCTCTATGTCGAATCTTTTCTCTCTATAATAACAAATCTTTTCTCTCCTATGTCGAATCTTTTCTCTCCTATGTCGAATCTTTTCTCTCCTATGTCGAATCTTTTCTCTCCTATGTCGAATCTTTTCTCTCTATGTCGAATCTTTTCTCTCTATAATAACAAATCTTTTCTCTCCTATGTCGAATCTTTTCTCTCCTATGTCGAATCTTTTCTCTCCTATGTCAAATCTTTTCTCTCTATAATGTCGAATCTTTTCTCTCCTATGTCGAATCTTTTCTCTCCTATGTCAAATCTTTTCTCTCCTATGTCGAATCCTTCTCTCCTATGTCGAATCTTTTCTCTCTATAATGTCGAATCTTTTCTCTCCTATGTCGAATCTTTCTCTCCTATGTCGAATCTTTTCTCTCTATAATGTTGAATCTTTTCTCTCCTATGTCGAATCTTTCTCTCCTATGTCGAATCTTTTCTCTCTATAATGTCGAATCTTTTCTCTCCTATGTAGAATAATCTTGGACTAATAGAGTTAAGGTTAGGCACATTCGACCACAGGTTCGATAGACACAGATTGTTATTGTCAGCATCACGTCGAATCTCCTATCTATATCGAACTGTTGTAGCAACGAAAACGAAAATAAAGCATTTGTTTATGTCGGATCTTTCGGTTTTCGGATTCTGTGCTTTCGTTTTCGTTTGTTAAAACGATAACGAAAATAGCTGAAATTCGGACGAAAATGCATTCGGACGAAAACGAATGCACATGTCTAAAAAAAACCTGACTTCTGACACTTTTGGGAGGTGTTGGTACAGTCACTGTGTCTCACTGTTGCTTTCCTCGATAGACAGACATACAGATAAATGCTTTATTATATGGAAGGCTTTTAGCACTTAGGGGTTCACTGTGATCCATCAATTTTTGGAAAGTAGACCCTTCAAGATATTTAGTAAGAGGTATAGTGAATTTTTTGAGGTTGTCATTTTTTGTCACAATTTTTGAAAAATGAGGAAAATAAATAAACCTTGATTTTTATCCCCAAAAGCTGTCATTTTGACAAGTTATTTCTCACACACAGCATGGGAATACTTACAATTACACCCCAAAGCACATTCTTCTACTCTTCCCAAGTATGGGCATACCACATGTGTGAGACATTTGTACTGCCTGGGCACATAGAGTAGACTAAAATTCAATGAGCACCTTCAGGCTTTTTAAAGAAACATGCCTTTTACATCTATTTTCCTGACTATTACAGTTCTTGAGGCCCTAAAGTGCCAGGACAGGCGAAACACCCAAAAATACCCCATTTCACAAATAGGCCCTCAAGCATATTTACTAAGAGGAGGGCGAGTCTTTCAAAGATCACTTTTTCTCAATACATTTTGTAAAATGAAGACATTTTTTATATTTTTTTTACACAAAGTTGCCAATTATTATAAGATATTTCTAACACACAGTATGGGCATACTTAGGATGAGTAGCAGAAAGTGTTTTGTGCCTGTTCTACAGGGTCACTAAGTATTGACTGATTAAGTCTCAATTGAGTATGTCCCTGTGGGTCTGGGGGTCTCTGCATTACCAGAAACACCAATGAGTGGTCCGACCAAACAGTGTCTGAAAAGGAGCTGGTGACATGGGGGATCTGGGCTATGGACAGGAAAATATTATCTATCCTGGGAAAAAAGGGCTTGTGGGGGCAAGAAAAAATTCAATCTCTCGTTGAGGGATAATGTCCCTCCAGATGTCAGCCAACCCCTGCTTAAAGACCAGTTTGACAAATCGGAGGGTCTTTTTAGGTGGACGAATAAGATGGCCACCAGAGGATTGGGACTTATCAAACCCCTGATCGTGCAATATTAGAGTCCCCATCATAAATCACCATTCCCTTGACATGTGGTGCTAAGGTCTGGAACATCAAATGAAAAAACTGGGCTTGGCCCCGATTAGGTGCATGATAAGAGACAAACAAAAAAAGTTTATCATCTACAGTTGTGTTCATAAGTTTACATACCCTGGCAGAATTTATGATTTCTTGGCCATTTTTCAGAGAATGTGAATGATAACACAAAATCCTTTCTTTCACTCATGGTTATTGTTTGGCTGAAGCCAATCAACTGTGTTTACTCTTTTTAAATTATAAAAATGGCCAAGAAATCATAAATTCTGCCAGGGTATGTAAACTTATGAGAACAACTGTAAGACCCCTTTTAACAACAAGAACCGGCCTGCATTGGCCAGGTAAAAATTTTGATATTTTGGTTGGGTAAACAAAGGGTTGTAATAACTCTGGAAATGAGTCTCCAGTAAGAGAAGCACATCTATCTTCTGAGAGTAATAATACTGGAAAATAGACATGTGCAAAACGAAAAAAAAAAAAAATTTCATTTCAAGAAGAGTTGAAGCTGTTATAGCTGCAAAGGGTGGACCAACTCAATATTGAATCCTATGGACTAAGACTGGGGTGCCATTAAAGTTCATGTGTGTGTAAAGGCAAGCATCCCAATACTTTTGGTGATATAGTGTAGCTTTAAGGTATCTCCCAAACTTGTAATTTGAAGGATCTGTGTGTTTACAATGTTCTATTTGGAGCAGTGGCGGCTGGTGCTCAAAATTTTTGGGGGGGCGCAAACAAACTGGAAAAAAAAAACATCAATTGCCGCCACTGTGCCCATTAAATGCAGCCACTGTGCCTAAACGCCACCAGTTTGCCCCCTCAAATGCAGCCAGTTTGTCCCCAAATGCAGCCAGTTTCCCCCCAAATGCAGCCAGTTTGTCCCCAAATGCAGCCAGTTTCCCCCCAAATGCAGACAGTTTCCCCCCAAATACAGCCAGTTTGTCCCCAAATGCAGCCAGTTTGTCCCCATATACAGCCAGTGTGTCCCCATATACAGCCAGTGTGTCCCCATATACAGCCCGTATGTCTCCCATATACAGCCAGTGTGTACCCATATACAGCCAGTGTGTCCCCATATGCAGCCAGTGTATCCCCATATACAACCAGTTTGTCCCCATATACAGCCAGTGTGTCCCCATATACAGCCAGTTTGTCCCCCATATACAGCCAGTGTGTCCCCAAATGCAGCCAGCGTGTCCCCATATACAGCCAGTGTGTCCCCAAATGCAGCCAGTGTGTCCCTATATACAGCCAGTGTGTCCCCATATACAGCCAGTATGTCCCCCATATACAGCCAGTATGTCCCCATATACAGCCAGTGTGTCCCCATATACAGCCAGTGTGTCCCCATATACAGCCAGTGTGTCCCCCATATACAGCCAGTGTGTCCCCATATACAGCCAGTTTGTCCCCATATACAGCCATTGTGTCCCCATATACAGCCAGTTTGTCCCCATATACAGCCAGTGTGTCCCCAAATGCAGCCAGTGTGTCCCCATATACAGCCAGTTCCCCCCAAATGCAGCCAGTTTGTCCCCCAAATGCAGCCAGTCCCCCCCCCCAGCCCTACACTTACCTTCCTCGGGTAAGCACCGTCCTTCTTGTCTTCTGCCGCCCTCAATGTCACTTCAGCCAATCAGGTTACCGGTAACCAGATCCGGTGAACCTGATTGGCTGAAACGCCTGTCAGTGTTCACCAAGGAACGCACCCCCCGTGCGTCCCTCGGTGAACTATTTGGAAGCCGAATACAGCCTGAGGGCTGTAATCGGAAAGCCTATCAGAGCCGCTGGCTCTGATAGACACTTCCATAACACACCCACCGCCGGCCACCGCTCTAATTCAGATGGCCGGCGCTCGCCAGGGGGCCGGCCATCTGAATAGTGGGCGGCAGCGGCAGCGGTGACAATACATAGGTTCATGCAATGCATGAACCTATGTATTGTTTTTCAGTGGCGGTGCAGGAACGAGAGGGGGCAGTGCTCCGGCGCCCTCTATGGACGCACCACCACTGATTTGGAGGCCCTCCCTCACCTCACTGTAAATACTTTTTTGCATTAGCAAAGGTTCCTCACTCTATTTAGGTGACAATAACTTGCCTATCAGACCTCTAAAGGGCCAAACATGGACATGAAAAATGTAATCATCCCCAACTGATTTTAAAGCAATTCAAGTCTGAAACAAGTTTTTTTTTTTGGACACTTTTCTTTACGGTGACTCCAATAACACTGATGAAAGAAGGTCATTCATGTGAACTTGAAAGCAATACTATTGCTGTTAAGGTAATTAACAAAGAAAATATGGTTTCTATGGGGCCTAGCCATCTCGATTGACAATAACATGATTGATGTACTGTAATGCCCATAAAAAAAATGATCTTGTATGCAAAAGGTAAGCTAAACCTACTTTACCACTAATGCCTTGTACACACGATCGGATTTCCGATGGAATAAAATCTGATGGACTTGTTTCATCGGAAATTTAAATCGTGTGTGGGCCCCATCAGACTTTTTTTCATCGGAGTAAAAAAATAGAACATGTTTTAAATTTTTGGAATGGAAAAAAATCCAATGGGAAATTCCGATCGTCTGTGTGAGAAAAGTCCACGCATGCTCAGAATCAAGTCGACGCATGCTCGGAAGCATTGAACTTAATTTTTCTCGGCTCGTCGTAGTGTTTTACGTCACCGCGTTTTGGACGGTCGGAATTTAGTCTGACAGTGTGTATGCAAGACTAATGGAAGTCAGCTTCATCGGAATTCTGACGGAAAATTCCATCGGATTTTATTCCATCGGAAATCCGTTCGTGTGTACAAGGCATAAGAGGCATCACGGAATGTGCAACTGCTCAGTTCCTGGATCCCTTGGCACCCTACTAGTCTAGAGTACTAGGTGCCCTCCTTAACCACCGGCCTTGATTGCTAACCACTGCTTTGTAGGGGGATGTGTTACACCCGTAGTTTTAATCTGTTTGCATTTTTGGCTGGTAATCCTATCATGTGCATTTGTATGTTATTTTCTCATGTCTTGCAATGGTTTACTAACCTGTTTGTTGTCATTTCAACAAATTTACAGTCAGGTCCACAAATATTGGGACATCAACACAATTCTAATCTTTTTGGCTTAAGATTTGAAAATGGATGGATTTGGATTTGAAATTAAACAAACAAGATGCAGACTTTCAGCTTTAATTTGAGGGTATTTACATCCAAATCAGGTGAACGGTGTAGGAATTACAACAGTTTGTATATGTGCCTCCCACTTTTTAAGGGACCAAAAGTAATGGGACAATTGGCTGCTCAGCTGTTCCATGGCCAGGTGTGTGTTATTCCCTCATTATCCCATTTACAAGGAGCAGATAAAAAGTCCAGAGTTCATTTCAAGTGTGCTATTTGCATTTGGAATCTGTTGCTGTCAACTCTCAATATGAGAACCAAAGAGCTGTCACTATCAGTGAAGCAAACCCATCAGAGAGATAGCAAAAACATTAGGTGTGGCCAAATCAACTGTTTGGAATATCCTTAAAAAGAAACAACACACCGGTGAGCTCAGCAACACCAAAAGACCCGGAAGACCACGGAAAACAATTGTGGTGGATGACCGAAAAATAATTTCCCTGGTAAAGAAAAATACCCTTCAAACAGTTGGCCAGATCAAGAACACTCTCCAAGAGGTAGGTGTATGTGTGTCAAAGTCAACAATCAAGAGAAGACTTCACCAGAGTGAATACAGAGGGTTCACTACAAGATGTAAACCATTGGTGAGCCTCAAAAACAGGAAGGCCAAATTAGAATTTGCCAAACAACATCTAAAAAAGCCTTCACAGTTCTGGAACAACATCCTATGGACAGATGAGACCAAGATCAACTTGTACCAGAGTGATGGGAAGAGAAAAGTATGGAGAGGGAAAGGAACTGCTCATGATCCAAAGCATACCACCTCATCAGTGAAGCATGGTGGTGGTAGTGTCATGGCGTGGGCATGTATGGCTGCCAATGGAACTGGTTCTCTTGTATTTATTGATGATGTGACTGCTGACAAAAGCAGCAGGATGAATTCTGAAGTGTTTCGGGCAATATTATCGGCTCATATTCAGCCAAATGCTTCAGAACTCATTGGACGGCGCTTCACAGTGCAGATGGACAATGACCCGAAGCATACTGTGAAAGCAACCAAAGAGTTTTTTAAGGGATAGAAGAGGAATGTTATGCAATGGCCAAGTCAATCACCTGACCTGAATCCGATTGAGCATGCATTTTACTTGCTGAAGACAAAACTGAAGGGAAAATGCCCCAAGAACAAGCAGGAACTGAAGACAGTTGCAGTAGAGGCCTGGCAGAGCATCACCAGGGATGAAACCCAGCGTCTGGTGATGTCTATGTGTTCCAGACTTCAGGCTGTAATTGACTGCAAAGGATTTGCAACCAAGTATTAAAAAGTGAAAGTCTGATTTATGATTGTTAATCTGTCCCATTACTTTTAGTCCCTTAAAAAGTGGGAGGCACATATACAAACTGTTGTAATTCCTACACCGTTCACCTGATTTGGATGTAAATATCCTCAAATTATAGCTGAAAGTCTGCAGTTAAAGCACACCTTTTGTTTCAGTTCAAATCCATTGTGGTGGTGTATAGAGCTAAAAAGATTAGAATTGTGTCGATGTCCCAATATTTATGGACCTGACTGTATATTATTTAAACAATTGAAACAAGAAAATATAATTTCCATAAGATCATGTTTTATACCCTTAAGAATAACTATATGGTCCCTCTTCCCATAGCAATATTGCTATCAACAGCCACACATATTTTAGATAAATAGACAAGAGAAAGGGGCAGTATGCATGAAATGTGCTTCCATATCAACAGTATTTGGAAGTAGTAAGGTCGGGAAGGGGGTAAAACCTTCCGGGGCTGAAGTGGTTAGAGGGTAAGTTCACCTTTGTACACTTTTTTTTCTAAATTCCAGCTCCGCTATGCACTAATATAGCATTCGTGTACTTTTTTTGCAAAAATATCAAAGCTTTCCATTAAATCTACAGTCACTTACTTTTCTTGTCCTAATCCACGTTTCCAGACGTTTCCATTAGGAATTTCTTCTTCCTGATCAAACTTTAGATCATGACACAGGAAGGAGTTGACCAGCTGACCTCATTAGCACACACCCTGCAACATCCACCCACCCATTCCCAGCTGCACATTTTTTTAAATGAAATACAATCAATCAGTGATCACCCTTCTCACTAAATACACAATGTACAGATTGCATAGTGTATGGCCATGTTTATACACCTAAAATTACTAGTTGCACTTTCAGTGCCATTAATTGTTAACGGCACACTGAAACACAGAAGCAAACACACATTTTGCATCGCTTTAACTGACAATTGCGTGGTCGTGCGACGTTGTACCCAAACAAAATGTATGTCCTTTTTTCCCCTATAATAGAGCTTTGTTTTGGTGGTGTTTTATCACCTCTGCGGTTTTTTTTGCGCTATAAACAAAAAAAGAACCACAATTTTGAAAAAAACACAATATTTTGTAATTTTTGCTATAATAAATATCCCCAAAAATTGTAAAAAATAATAATTTATTCATCAGTTTAGGCTTATATGTATTCTTCTACATATTTTTGGTAAAAAAAAATCGCAATAAACGTATATTGATTGGTTTGCGCAAAAGTTATAGCGTCTACAAAATAGGGGCTAGATTTATGGCATTTTTATTATTATTATTTTTTACTAGTAATTAGGGATGGGCCCGGTGCTCGATTCGAACCCATGTTCGAATCGAGCATCGGGCGTTCGCTCGCTCGTCGAGCCCAGAACTATTTGGGCCGTTCGCATCACATTCGTGTGATGCGAGCGGCCCCGCAATGCATTGCGGCCGGCGCGGCCGGCGCAGTGCATTGCTGGCTGATGATTGGCCAAGCATGCACTGTGACCCCGCATGCTTGGCCAATCACAGCGCCCGAAACTCGGAGAGCAATAATTGGCTACAGGCAGGACGCCTGTAGCCAATTACAGCTCAGGGGCTTTAGTACACGCCCCACCATTTAAAAGGCCGCCACGCCATCGGCCCCGGTCACATGAGTTCCGGCTTTAGGAGAGATTAGTCTGCTGATTCTGTCTTTGCTTGATACTGAAAGATTTGCTCTTCTTTGCTAAACCATTGGCTATTTCTTTGCTAAACCATTGCTACCTAAGTCATTGATCGTTCATTGCTGCTGATTGCACAGTTAGTGTGTTATTAGCTGCTGCTGGGGATTAGTCTGGTGCGTGCTTACTGTTAGTACAGTATTGCAGTAGTACCAACCGCAGTGCTGTTAGCACAGCATTGCACCCCAACAGCACCCATAGGACTTCTAGTGTGTTAGTGGCAGCAAACAGAGCTCCTATATTTTCTTCTCAGCAGCACCCATAGGACTTCTAGTGTGTTAGTGGCAGCAAACAGAGCTCCTATATTTTCTTCTCAGCACCACCCATAGGACTTCTAGTGTGTTAGTGGCATCACACAGAGCTCCTATATTTTCTTCTCAGCAGCACCCATAGGACTTCTAGTGTGTTAGTGGCAGCAAACAGAGCTCCTATATTTTCTTCTCAGCAGCACCCATAGGACTTCTAGTGTGTTAGTGGCATCACACAGAGCTCCTATATTTTCTTCTCAGCAGCACCCATAGGACTTCTAGTGTGTTAGTGGCAGCAAACAGAGCTCCTATATTTTCTTCTCAGCAGCACCCATAGGACTTCTAGTGTGTTAGTGGCAGCAAACAGAGCTCCTATATTTTCTTCTCAGCAGCACCCATAGGACTTCTAGTGTGTTAGTGGCAGCAAACAGAGCTCCTATATTTTCTTCTCAGCAGCACCCATAGGACTTCTAGTGTGTTAGTGGCATCACACAGAGCTCCTATATTTTCTTCTCAGCAGCACCCATAGGACTTCTAGTGTGTTAGTGGCATCACACAGAGCTCCTATATTTTCTTCTCAGCAGCACCCATAGGACTTCTAGTGTGTTAGTGGCATCACACAGAGCTCCTATATTTTCTTCTCAGCAGCACCCATAGGACTTCTAGTGTGTTAGTGGCAGCAAACAGAGCTCCTATATTTTCTTCTCAGCAGCACCCATAGGACTTCTAGTGTGTTAGTGGCAGCAAACAGAGCTCCTATATTTTCTTCTCAGCAGCACCCATAGGACTTCTAGTGTGTTAGTGGCATCACACAGAGCTCCTATATTTTCTTCTCAGCAGCACCCATAGGACTTCTAGTGTGTTAGTGGCAGCAAACAGAGCTCCTATATTTTCTTCTCAGCAGCACCCATAGGACTTCTAGTGTGTTAGTGGCAGCAAACAGAGCTCCTATATTTTCTTCTCAGCAGCACCCATAGGACTTCTAGTGTGTTAGTGGCATCACACAGAGCTCCTATATTTTCTTCTCAGCAGCACCCATAGGACTTCTAGTGTGTTAGTGGCAGCAAACAGAGCTCCTATATTTTCTTCTCAGCACCACCCATAGGACTTCTAGTGTGTTAGTGGCATCACACAGAGCTCCTATATTTTCTTCTCAGCAGCACCCATAGGACTTCTAGTGTGTTAGTGGCAGCAAACAGAGCTCCTATATTTTCTTCTCAGCAGCACCCATAGGACTTCTAGTGTGTTAGTGGCAGCAAACAGAGCTCCTATATTTTCTTCTCAGCAGCACCCATAGGACTTCTAGTGTGTTAGTGGCAGCAAACAGAGCTCCTATATTTTCTTCTCAGCAGCACCCATAGGACTTCTAGTGTGTTAGTGGCATCACACAGAGCTCCTATATTTTCTTCTCAGCAGCACCCATAGGACTTCTAGTGTGTTAGTGGCAGCAAACAGAGCTCCTATATTTTCTTCTCAGCAGCACCCATAGGACTTCTAGTGTGTTAGTGGCAGCAAACAGAGCTCCTATATTTTCTTCTCAGCAGCACCCATAGGACTTCTAGTGTGTTAGTGGCATCACACAGAGCTCCTATATTTTCTTCTCAGCAGCACCCATAGGACTTCTAGTGTGTTGGTGGCAGCAAACAGAGCTCCTATATTTTCTTCTCAGCAGCACCCATAGGACTTCTAGTGTGTTAGTGGCAGCAAACAGAGCTCCTATATTTTCTTCTCAGCAGCACCCATAGGACTTCTAGTGTGTTAGTGGCATCACACAGAGCTCCTATATTTTCTTCTCAGCAGCACCCATAGGACTTCTAGTGTGTTAGTGGCAGCAAACAGAGCTCCTATATTTTCTTCTCAGCAGCACCCATAGGACTTCTAGTGTGTTAGTGGCATCACACAGAGCTCCTATATTTTCTTCTCAGCAGCACCCATAGGACTTCTAGTGTGTTAGTGGCATCACACAGAGCTCCTATATTTTCTTCTCAGCAGCACCCATAGGACTTCTAGTGTGTTAGTGGCATCACACAGAGCTCCTATATTTTCTTCTCAGCAGCACCCATAGGACTTCTAGTGTGTTAGTGGCAGCAAACAGAGCTCCTATATTTTCTTCTCAGCAGCACCCATAGGACTTCTAGTGTGTTAGTGGCAGCAAACAGAGCTCCTATATTTTCTTCTCAGCAGCACCCATAGGACTTCTAGTGTGTTAGTGGCAGCAAACAGAGCTCCTATATTTTCTTCTCAGCAGCACCCATAGGACTTCTAGTGTGTTAGTGGCATCACACAGAGCTCCTATATTTTCTTCTCAGCAGCACCCATAGGACTTCTAGTGTGTTAGTGGCAGCAAACAGAGCTCCTATATTTTCTTCTCAGCAGCACCCATAGGACTTCTAGTGTGTTAGTGGCAGCAAACAGAGCTCCTATATTTTCTTCTCAGCAGCACCCATAGGACTTCTAGTGTGTTAGTGGCATCACACAGAGCTCCTATATTTTCTTCTCAGCAGCACCCATAGGACTTCTAGTGTGTTGGTGGCAGCAAACAGAGCTCCTATATTTTCTTCTCAGCAGCACCCATAGGACTTCTAGTGTGTTAGTGGCAGCAAACAGAGCTCCTATATTTTCTTCTCAGCAGCACCCATAGGACTTCTAGTGTGTTAGTGGCATCACACAGAGCTCCTATATTTTCTTCTCAGCAGCACCCATAGGACTTCTAGTGTGTTAGTGGCATCACACAGAGCTCCTATATTTTCTTCTCAGCAGCACCCATAGGACTTCTAGTGTGTTAGTGGCATCACACAGAGCTCCTATATTTTCTTCTCAGCAGCACCCATAGGACTTCTAGTGTGTTAGTGGCAGCAAACAGAGCTCCTATATTTTCTTCTCAGCAGCACCCATAGGACTTCTAGTGTGTTAGTGGCAGCAAACAGAGCTCCTATATTTTCTTCTCAGCAGCACCCATAGGACTTCTAGTGTGTTAGTGGCATCACACAGAGCTCCTATATTTTCTTCTCAGCAGCACCCATAGGACTTCTAGTGTGTTAGTGGCAGCAAACAGAGCTCCTATATTTTCTTCTCAGCAGCACCCATAGGACTTCTAGTGTGTTAGTGGCAGCAAACAGAGCTCCTATATTTTCTTGTCAGCAGCACACATAGTACCTATAGTGTGTTAGTGTCAGCACCCATAGGACCTACAGTGTGTTGTGAGCACACATAGGAGTTCTATTTTTTATACTATATACACTACCGACTACAATGGCTGGAAGACCGCCAAGGAGAGGCAGAGCGTGCCGAGGCAAGAACACAGGGCAGGCAGGCTCTGTTTCTAGAGACAACAGTGCTGGCCGTGGACGTGGTCGTGCATCGTCATCAGCACGTGGCCATGGGACACGCTTGTCTTTGTTTTCGGCAGCTGGACATGTGGAGCCGCATCATGCCGAAGGCTTGGTAGAATGGATGACCAAGCCCTCCTCATCCTCCTCATCCTCTCTCACCCAGGCTCAGGGTACTGGCAGAGCAGCTGCCAACGCGTACTCAATGGCATCATCAGCCACCCCTTCCCTAGACCCACCATGTCCTCCTGAGGAGTCCCCCGAACTGTTTGAGCACAGTGTTGGGTACATGCTCCAGGAGGATGCCCAACGATTCGAAGGCTCGGATGATGATACCCAGCTTGAGGAAGTCAGTAGTGTGCGCGCAGAGAGAGGGGATGCTGAAGGACAGCAATCTGGCAGTAGTGTTCCACCAGCTGCAGCTTACTGCCAGGTTTGATCTAGTGGTGAAGAGGGAGGGGATGATGAGGTCACTGACTCCACGTGGGTGCCTGAAGGGAGAGAGGAGGAGGAGGAGGATGCAGCGTCACATGTCCAACGAGGCAGGATGCCCCCTGGAGGCCAGCTAGAGGCCAGCACAGCAACTGTACCACACCGCAGAGCTCCGCCTGTGCAGGGCGCTGCCTCTGCACATTATCACAAAAGTTCTTTGGTGTGGGCCTTTTTTGAGACGAGTGCATCAGATCGCACCACTGCTATTTGCAATATTTGTCTCAAGCGTATCTCGCGTGGCCAAAACATCAGCCGCTTGGGCACCACAAGCATGAGCAGACATATGTCGACCTGCCATGCAGCTCGTTGGCAAGCACACATAAAAGACCCACACCAAAGAACAAAGCGGACCTCTCCTTGCTCCTCATCAGCTGGGATCTCCATCCCCACTATATCTTCAGTCCTCTCTGAAAGCTGCTCTGAGAGGACTGAAGGTGTAGAATTAGGTGTGTCACAACCAAGTACTTGCAGTACACCGACGTCCGATTGTAGCAGGCAAATTTCCCTGCCCCAGCTGCTGGACCGTCGAAAGAAGTATACTCCCAGCCATCCACATGCCCAGCGGTTGAATGCTAGCTTGGCTAAATTGCTAGCACTTCAACTGCTGCCTTTTCAGTTGATAGACTCGGCCCCCTTCCGTGAGTTTGTTCAATGTGCGGTTCCTCAGTGGCAGGTTCCCAAACGCCACTTTTTCTCACGGAAGGCGATTCCGTCTCTCTACTGGCATGTGGAAGGCAATGTCCATGCCTCGCTGGACAGGGCGGTCAGCGGTAAGGTGCATATTACCGCTGACTCATGGTCCAGCAGGCATGGACAGGGACGTTATCTTTCTTTCACGGCCCATTGGGTCACTCTATTGGCAGCTGGGAGGGATGCAGGACAAGGTGCAGTAGTGTTGGAGGTTGTTCCGCCACCACGCCTCCAAAATGCTACTACTGGTTGTGACACACCTCTCTCCTCCACCCCCTCCTCTTCTTCTTCCTCCATGTCCTCTTCGAGTGCTCTGTCCTCGGAACCAGCGGTGCTCCGTAGGCGTACAAGGGGCTACGCGAGTACGCAGGCAAAAAGATGCCATGCCGTGCTTGCGCTGGTGTGTTTGGGGGACAGGAGACACACTGGGCCAGAGGTTCTGGCAGCTCTGCAGGGGCAGGCCGAGAGGTGGTTGACGCCACGCCAGCTTAAGCCAGGAATGGTCGTTTCTGATAATGGCACCAACCTCCTCTCCGCCCTGCGACAGGGGCAGCTCACCCATGTGCCCTGTATGGCTCACGTCCTCAACCTGGTGGTGCAGCGGTTCTTGGGCAGGTTCCCAGGCTTACAGGATGTCCTGAGGCAGGCCAGGAAAGTCTGTGTGCATTTCCGCCGATCTTATAATGCCAGTGCTCGGCTGACTGAGCTGCAAAAGGAGCTGAACCTGCCCAAGAACCGCCTAATATGTGACATGCCCACCAGGTGGAACTCAACGTTGGCCATGCTGCAGCGACTGCACACGCAGCAGAGGGCCATCAATGAGTACCTTTGCGACTACGGCACCAGGACAGGGTCAGGGGAGCTTGGCTTTTTTCCCCCACGCCAGTGGAGCATGATCAGGGATGCATGCACTGTCCTCTCACCATTTGAGGAGGCCACGAGGATGGTGAGCAGTGACAGTGCATGCATCAGTGACACTGTACCTCTTGTCCACCTGTTGGAGCATACGCTGCGTGGGATAATGGACAGGGCACTTGAGGCAGAACAGAGGCAGGAAGAGGAGGACTTCCTTGTCTCTCAAGGCCCCCTTTATCCAGACAATGTTCCTTCTGTCCCACCCATCACACAGGAAGAGGAGGAGGAGGAGGAGGAGGATTGTGTGAGCATGGAGGTGGAGCCTGGCACTCAGCATCAGCAGCAGCAGTCTTTTAGGGATGATGTACAGTCCCAACAAACCAGTGGACTTGTACGTGGCTGGGAGGAGGTGGCTGGCGATCATGTCATCCTCAGTGACCCAGAAGACTCCGGACCGAATGCCTCAGCTAACCTACGCTGCATGGCCTCCCTGATCCTGCAAAGCCTGCGGAAGGATCCTCGTGTTCTTCGGATCAAGGAGAGTGACCATTACTGGCTGGCCACTCTCCTTGATCCACGGTACAAGGGTAAGGTTGCGGACCTTATCTTGCCGTCGCAGAGGGAGCAGAGGATGAGACATCTCAGGGAGGCCTTGCAGAAAGGTCTGTGCAACACGTTCCCAGAAACTGGGAGGTTACAAACTCCTGGTCCTGGACGACGAGTTGCTGAGGCTTCGGTCAGTAGCAGAAGGAGCGGTGGGGAAGGTGGACGTCTGACCGATGCGTTCAGACAATTTTTTAGTCCGCAGCCCCAAGGTATGATCGGTTCCAGCAACCATCGCCAGCGTCTGATATACATGGTGCAGGAATACCTAGGGGCAAGGTCAGACTTGGACACCTTTCCCACCGAAAATCCTCTGGCTTACTGGGTCCTGAGGATGGATCACTGGCCAGAGCTTGCACAGTATGCAATTGAGCTACTGGCCTGTCCTGCATCCAGCGTTCTTTCTGAACGCACATTCAGTGCTGCTGGAGGATTTGTCACCGATCATAGGGTGCGCCTGTCCACCGACTCGGTTGATCGACTGACCTTCATAAAAATGAATCAGTCTTGGATCACCACCAGCTACCAGACACCTGAAGCGGATATAACGGAATAATTTATAATGTCACATCCCTTCAAGACTGCCTATGCTGATGCTGAGTGACTGTCCTGTTATGTTCACTGACTATCCTCTTCCTCCTCCTCAATGATCCATGCCACCACACCAGTGCCTAAGGCACAATTTTTCAGCCCCTGTATAACAGGGGCGTGTAATTACAATTTTTTAAAAAGATGCTTCGCAACAGGTGTGACTGCTGTGCTCAGAGTACAGTATCTGTGAGGGGTTGCAGTGTTGTGGCACCAGCACCAGTGCCTAAGGCACAATTTTTCAGCCCCTGTTGGGGCGTGTAATTACAATTTTTAGGCAATGCTTTGCAACAGGTCTCATTGCTGTGCTCAGAGTACAGTATCTGTGAGGGGTTGCAGTGTTGTGGCACCAGCACCAGTGCCTAAGGCACAATTTTTCAGCCCCTGTATAACAGGGGCGTGTAATTACAATTTTTTAAAAAGATGCTTCGCAACAGGTGTGACTGCTGTGCTCCAAGTACAGTATCTGTGAGGGGTTGCAGTGTTGTGGCACCAGCACCAATGCCTAAGGCACAATTTTTCAGCCCCTGTTTAACAGGGGCGTGTAATTACAAATCTTGATCTAATAGTTCACAGCAGGGCCCATTCCTGCGCCCACCAAGAGTAACTATGAGGGCCTACAGTCTTGTGGCAACACCGTCCACCACCACCACCACCACCAAAGGCCCAATTTTTCTGCCCTGTTCAACAGGTGCATGCAATTACAAATCTTGATCTAATAACTCACAGCAGGGCCCATTCCTGCACCCACCAAGAGTAACTGTGAGGGCTTACAGTCTTGTGGCAACACCGTCCACCACCACCACCACCACCACCAAAGGCCCAATTTTTCTGCCCGGTTCAACAGGTGCATGCAAGTACAAATCTTGATCTATTAACTCACAGCAGGGCCCATTCCTGTGCCCACCAGTCTTGTGGCTACACCAACATCTAATAGGGCAAATTTCTGCAGAGTATATACGGCAGGCCCCTACTTTCAAACATCCAACTTACAAACGACTCCTACTTGCAAACGGCAAGAGAAAACAGGAAGTGAGAGGAAATCTACCCCTAGGAAGGAAAATTCTATCCTGTTAGATTTAATTTGGGAAAAAGGTATCTCCTCTCTACTGATGCTTTATCACCAATCCTTGTTTCAATTAAAACCCCACTTTTCCAAAAACATTTGTCATTGGGACGGAAAGTGAGGTGACATGTTCTGAACAGATGTGCAAAGACAGCAAATGTTACAGGGGTGATAACCCCTCCCTATGTTCTCCAAAAAGCTTAAAAATTGTTTTTTTTGGGATGTAGCTACACTTCATAATGTACCTGTTCAGATTCTACTTAAGAACAAACCTACAGTCCATGTCTTGTTTGCACCACCTATATACTGCTGTTCAGAGTATATAGGGTTGTAGGTATAGGGTTTTATTTTGGGTGCGGGGTCCCCCTTAGTATCCATACAAGACCCAAAGGGGCTGGGGTGGGGGGGGGGTGATGGGGTAGCCATGCCATTTTTCTCAAGGATTTTCAGCCATATGGCGGCCAGGACAAGACATGACATTAAAGCCGCAAGTGGTTTTAAATGGCTTCTTTTTTTCCTTTACAAATGTCATTTTGTGCAAGGACAGTTCTAAACACGGGAAACACATGCCACTTCACAGGCATACTTTAGACACCCCCCAGGTACCATATTTAAAGGAAAATTTCACTTTTTTTTTTTTCACTTTATGCATCATTAAAATGACTGCTCCCGAAAAAACTTTAGTTTTTAAAATTTCTTTTTGCATTGATATATGTCCCCTGGGGCAGGACCCGGGTCCCCAAACCTGTTTTATGACATTAACATGCATATTGGCCGTTGTAATTAGCAATTTTGATTTCGAACGTTCGCGTCCATTATAACGAATAGGGTTCGAAAATTCGCGCGAACTTTCGGTCCGTTCGAAGGTTCTGGTGCGAACCGAACCCGGGGGTGTTCGGCTCATCCCTACTAGTAATGACGATGATCTGTGTTTTTTATCGGGACTGCAACGTTGCGACGGACACATCGGACACTTTTGACACTTTTTTGGGACCATTGACATTCATACAGCGATCACAGCTAAAAATAGCCACTCATTACTATATAAATGTCACTGGCAGGGAAGGGGTTAACACTAGGGGGCGATCAAGGGGTTAACTGTGTTCCCTCAGTGTGTTCTAACTGTGGGGGGAATGTGGCTGACTAGAGGAGGAGAGAGATCGTTGTTCCTACTTAGTAGGAACACACGATCGGTCTCCTCTCCCCTGACAGAACCGGGATTTGTCTGTTTATACACACAGATCCTGGTTCTCGCTCTGTCACGAGCGATCTCGGGGGCCCCGGCGGGCATCGGCTCCGGGGACACGTTGCGAGCGTGAGGGCACGCCTGCTACAGCTTCTTAAAGAGCCGATGTACAGCTACAATGGCACGCACAGGTGCCAACCTGCCTCAGTATAACTGTGCTGGCTGGTCAGGAAGTGGTTAAACATTCGGACTGTGCGCCATTTGTCTTCTTTCTATCGTCTAAACCTTCCATACATTATCCAAAAGTAAGAAAAAATGGCTATAGACACAAACTTTTCATTGTTTATATATTTTTAATAATTGAGTTATATTATTGCTACATACTGAATGTCATCAAACAACCTAGTTAAAAAAAGATTGAAGTAAAAAAAACAGTTATGCCAGGGGAGAAAATCTTCAGAGGTGACTTTAGTATGGCTTGATTGTAATTGCTGTTTCCCTTAGGGCTTCCCTTTGTTTCAGAGTAACTGCAGAGAGCAGAGATCAGAAGAATATAAAATAGCCCTGTATTCATTTGATTCCTAAAAAGGGCTGCTTTAGAGTTTGTGTATTCTCTGAGTATTCTCCAGGTATTCTGATGTTCCCCAGAATCCAAAAAAAGTAAGTGACCTGGCTTCACTCTTTGCTATATTCACAATATGCTATCCCTTTACACAAAAATGTGTATATCCAGGGCGCTCCAAGCATTTGAATCCCGACAGATAAAGTCTGTGTTGGAGAGGTTAGCAAATCTTCACACACTTTAGGCAGCACTCAGGGAGACAAGCAATCTCTAATGGAAACAGAAAAACAAACAAGGCGCCTCTAAGTGCAGAAGTATAAAACTTTTAATATCCCCTAAAAGGGTTAAAAACACTTACAAGATAGTGGATGAAACAGGCATGTAGCAGGTAAGTGCATCCAGGAGATGTTCCAGTAGCAGGGCAGTCCCAGTCTGTGATGGTAAAGCTTCCAGGGAAGTCCACGAGATAACAGCTAATTTGTGCTGTGAATGTTCAGAGGACACAGTAACGCTGAAGCCTGGGGATGACGTCAGAGGAAGCGAGACAGAAACTAGCATGGAACACAAACAGGAAGTGGACAGGTGGGACGCGTTTCAGAACAGCTCATTGGTTCCTTCTTCAGCCAGTGACGGTCACTGGCTGAAGAAGGAACCAATGAGCTGTTCCGAAACGCGTCCCGCCTCTATGACACACTTCCTGTCCACTTCCTGTTTGTGTTCCATGCTGGTTTCTGTCTCGCTTCCTCTGACGTCATCCCCAGGCTTCAGCGTTACTGTGTCCTCTGAACATTCACAGCACAAATTAGCTGTTATCTCGTGGACTTCCCTGGAAGCTTTACCATCACAGACTGGGACTGCCCTGCTACTGGAACATCTCCTGGGTGCACTTACCTGCTACATGCCTGTTTCATCCACTATCTTGTAAGTGTTTTTAACCCTTTTAGGGGATATTAAAAGTTTTATACTTCTGCACTTAGAGGCGCCTTGTTTGTTTTTCTGTATCCCTTTACACACACACACATTCATCAGTCACCGTGGGTCTTCAATCACAGGTATGTTTAGAAAGACAGATATTTTTCAAAAAGTATAGTAGTTTTAGATACTCAATGGTGTCACCTAAATATTTGCAATTAAATATCCTAATAACAGGCAGCACAAGATGCTTTTCATTTCCTTAATTAGTCTTAAAACTTTCTTCTCTGTGTTATTCTAGTTGGAATTTCATTTTGTTGCTAAAGTCTTGCCTTCCTTGACATTAGGGCTAAGCCCCTTTGCCTGCTTACCTACTGTCGATTGAAAGCAAACCTATTGGTTACTAAGATGCTGTTTCTTGATATGGCTCAGCAAATGGGTAATCTTTAGCTCTGAAGTCAAGATCTTAGTAGCAAAGGTAAAAGAGTATCAGAGCAATACAAAGAAAAGGCTTTTTGTCTAATAATGTACTACAAGGACCTTGTGTTCTCTACTTTTAAAGAGTATCAGGAGGAGGCAGGTTTGAAAGAAAAATTAAGAATTAAAGGGTATTTTTTTTATTTTTATATCTATATATATATACTTTATTTATACATATTATGGCTCTAAAAATTATATTTTCAATTCAGTAGACTAAAAATGTATGTTTATGAATATTTCATATTTTCAACTGGTTCTCTTAGTAATTCATAAATAACCTTGTTATTACTTACGGTATGTAAGTAATGCATACTGTCTGGCATTTTTTTTTTTTTTTTTTTAATAATATTTTTTATTGAAATAAGGTGCAATACAACAAAAGCAATCACACTAGTCACGTGTTGACATTACAGTCAATGTTCTGTCGCAATATGCTCATACATAGATCATAAGAAAAGTACACCATGTCATTCCATTTGAAGTTAACACATACAAGCACATTAAGTACATGCCTCAATATAGAAACGTATTTTGAATAGCACCTTTATATTGGAGTAAAGTTAGAAAGCCTTCATATTTAACCATGAAGGTTGGAACAGTGGTTACAGTATAACACAGAATATTTGAGGGGGGAGAAGGGTTGAAAAAGAGAGAGGAAATAGCGAGAAAAAAAAAAAAAAGGAGGGGGAATAAGTGATGGAGAAGGATATAGATTTGGAACCGTCATCTACTTATGTTGTACAGGCGAATGATTTCCACAATGACCAGTTCGCTTCATATTTATGAATACAACCATCTCTATATGCTAATATTTTTTCAAACTCCGCAATTACATTCACCTTTGAAATCAGTTCCCTTCTACTCGGTATCTCATTTGTTTTCCATTTGCACATCATAACAGACCTTGCGGCAAAAAGGATATGCATTGCTATGGACCGAACTGAAATTGGGTAGTCAGACATATCAATGCTCAGAATAGCTTTTTCAATCCTGGGATGCAGAAGCACTCCAGTAACCTTTGAAATGATTTTAAATGTTTCAGACCAGAATCCACGAATATGGAGACAGGCCCACACCATATGAGACAGAGTTCCCACCATCCCACATCCCCTCCAGCACAGATTGGAACCGTTCTCAGAGAATTTGGCTACAATATATGGGGTGTAGTGCCATCTAGCTAGAAATTTTTGTGCTAGTTCTTCATAGTTTGAGCATCGTGAGAATTGTAGGGTATTTTTAATTGCGGAAAGCCATTGTTTCTCAGAGAAGACTCTATCTAATTCTGTTTCCCACTTTGTCATTGATTTGAATTTGGTGAAGGTTAGCTTGGACTGAAGCAAGCTATAAATCAGAGAGATGCCCTTCACTTTAGGGTTAGAGGAATTCAGATGGTTCCACATCTGTGTCGGAATTTGGATGTACACTCTGTTGAAAGTCTGATAAAAAGAAAATATTTGGTTATATGTCAAAAACTCAGATGGAGGGATGTTATATTTTCTCTGTATTTCAGAGAACGACATCAATTTGCTACTTTCAGTAAGTTCCTTGAGGTAGGATACCCCTTTCTGTGACCAGTGGTGTAGGGATATATTCGGGATCAGCCAATGTAGTACCTCAAGAAGAATGGGTACTTCTATACATGGTAAGTCAGGAGATAGTACTTCCGTCAGGTAAGTCCAGGCTTGCAGTGATGCTAGTATAGTAGGGTGATCTAACCTTAAGTGTGAGTGATTCAGACTGAAAGCCTGGAACAGGGACAGCAGTGTTTTAGGGTATATCCATGCCATTTCCAATTTGGTCCATGGCTTGTGGTGTGGTTGTGCAAACCAACCCCTAAGTTGGTCTGTGACTGCTGCCATGTAATAGTCTTTCAATATGGGGATACCTAGGCCTCCCATCTTTTTGTGTTTCATCTGCATCACTGGCGGGATTCTCGATCTGCTACCGGCCCATACAAAGTTAGATAGTTGTTTCTGTATCTTAGTAAAAAAGGATGCTGGCAAGGGGATTGGGAGTGCTCTAAAGAGATAAGTAAGTCTTGGTAGTAAAAGCATTTTGTATGCCGCCACCCGCCCCGACCATGAAACGTAGTGAGTTTGAATTCTAGACATTTCTTTTTGTAGTTCTGAAATAATGGGTATGTAGTTAATATCATAGAGATTAGAGCTTGGGGAGGTTAGTTTCACACCCAGATAGGTTATGTCATCTGAAGACCATGGATACGGTAATTTCTTTTGAAGGGAATTCCTAGTATTCTTGACTACCGCTATACCCAGGACACTGGATTTGGATGCGTTTATTTTATAGTAGGCCACCTTACCAAATAGAAGAAGAGTGTCATGGGCTGCTGGGAGCGATGTGTCGGGCTCAGATAATGTCAATATGACATCATCTGCGAAAAGTGAAATTTTGTGGCAGACTGAATGTGAATTCATGCCCTGGATATCTGGGTGAGTTCTGATCTTTTCAGCTAGGGGTTCCATGATCAAGGCGAATATCAGTGGGGACAGGGGACACCCCTGTCTAGTCCCATTGGAAATCTGAAAGTTCCTTGAGAACATGCCTTCTGTGTAGACGTAAGCTGAGGGAGATGAGTATAGCGCCAAAATAGCTTTTTGAATTGGGCCTACCAGTCCAAATTTTTCCAAAACTCTAGTCAAGTATCCCCAGTGCACTCTATCAAAGGCCTTCTCTGCATCCAAAGTGAGAAGCAAAGAAGGCCTCTTGGTGGTTTCTGCCAGATGAATCAGGTTAATCATTCTCCTGGTGGCATCTGTGGCTTGACGACCGAGAACAAAGCCCACCTGATCATTGTTGATAAGATTTGGTAACAGAGCTGACAATCTGTCAGCAATCAGTTTGGCGTATAATTTGATATCTACATTTAAGAGGGAGATGGGTCTAAAATTTTGTGGAATATTGGGCTCTTTGCCTGGCTTGGGTAATGTGACTATTGTGGCTGTGAGCATCTCAGGTGGGAAAAATGCTTTAGACATTGCCATATCAAAGATCTGTTTTAGATATGGTGATAGGTCGGTGTTAAATAGTTGGTAATACTCAGAAGAGTAGCCGTCAGGGCCTGGTGCTTTGTTGTGTGGTAGTGATCTAATCAATTTTTCTATTTCGTGTATTGTGAAGGGGAGATTCAATAAGGCTGTATCTGTTGGCGATAGTGTAGGAAGGTCAACCGAGTCCAGAAAGTCAAGAATTATGTCGTCTGTAGGTTGGTGAGTTTCTACATCATCCTTCAGGTTATAGAGTGATTCATAGTAGTCACAAAAAGCGTCTGCAATTTCTTTAGGGTTGTATACTCTAAGTCCAGTTTTAGGGTTGATCATATGCGGGATTTTCTGTTTTATAACTCTGTCTTTCAGTTGATTCGCCAGCAGTTTCCCGGCCTTATTACCACACCTGTAGTTGTTTGCTTTTAGCTTACGAAGGCCGTTGTCCTGCTGAGAAATCAAATGTGAACTCAGTTCTTGTCTAGCAAAGAATAGAGACTCCCTAATGCCATGTGTGGTCTGTTGTTTGTTGAGAGATTCAAAAGTCTGAATTCTATGCAGTAGGTCATTAAGTTTCTTTGTTTTTTGTTTCTTGAGTCTAGAGCTCAGTTGAATAAGTAAACCTCTAATGTATACCTTGTGGGTGTTCCAGAGTGTGAAGGGATCGTCGACCGACGTGGCATTTATGGCAAAGAATTCTTTTAATTTTCCTCTAATGTGTTTTGAGTTTTCAGGATTCGAAAGGGAGTAAATGTCATTGCGCCATCTATTTGCCCCAGTTTCAGTGCCACGATCCCCCACACATATGGAAGTAGGAGCATGGTCAGACCAGGTAATCACATGTATATCGGATTTGGCAATCATCTGTAACATAAATTTATCTACTAGAAATAGATCTATACGTAAGTACGTATGATGCACGCCAGAAAAGAAAGTATAGTCCCTTTCCGTGGAGTGTTGACATCTCCATACATCAAATAAGCCAGATGTCGCAATGAATTGGGCCAATGTGGCCCTACGTGTACGGTTTTGAGGAGAGCCAGAGTGGTCCAGTTCCGTGTTAGGGATCGCATTAAAGTCCCCGCATAAGACTACATGTCCCTTTTGCAAAGACAGAACCTTTTTCCACAGTCTTTTCAAAAAGCGTAGCTGATTCGTGTTAGGAAGGTACAGATTAACCAAAGTGTACTGGATTGTAGCTATCTCACATAGAAGAATAATGAACCTCCCAGATTCATCCGAATGGGTTTCCAAGTGATTAAATGAGATAGAATCCTTAATTGCGATCGCTACCCCCCCTTTTTTTTTGGGACCGTTCGCCATATAGACGTGTGGAAATTTCCTATTAGTAAATGATGGGGGCTTTTGCGAGCAGAAATGAGTCTCTTGGAAACATATAATGTCACTTTTGAGTCGAAATGCTTCTTTCCAAGCCATTTGGCGTTTGTAGGGGCTATTCAAGCCCTTCACATTAAATGAGGTAACTGAGAAAGACATTGTTGCTAAAGCAAGAAGGGAAACCTGTCAAACTTTGAACTGGATAAGCTAGTAGTCTTACTTGGTACCTCACGATAACTTTGGCGGGTGAGGCAAGGATGTCTTCGATGGTGTTGTTGCGAGTGTAGATTCTCCCGTGCGGTGTCCTGTGGTGGTGTAGACGGTCGGTAGATGACGGACCTAAGCTTGAGAGATAAACAGTGGAGAAGAAACAAAAAATAGAGCCAAACAGCAAAAAAAAAAAAAAAGGGATCAAAAGAGGGACCAGTGGAACAAGTTAGTGTAAAAACGGTCGATTCTGAGAAGAATCTGTGCGGGTCAAACTCCGCTATAAATGGGGGGTAACAGAAATAAACTCTGTGGCATTCTCCTGGGCTGTCAGGGACTTTAGTAGTTGAATGAAGTACTCAAACTATAGGTATCAGCCTGTTTCCTCACCAGAGTTGGCTCGAGAGTGAGAAGATGAGCGTGCCCTGTTTTCTTCAGGTAGATTAGGATCCAATATTTGCCATTCTGTCATGAGCTTGAGACCTTCCTTAACACTGGTTATCACATGTGTGGAACCATCTCTCACGATCATCAGCTTAGCCGGGTATAGCCATCGATATGAGATGTGGTGGTTATTTAGTGGTTTGGTGATGGTGGCCAATTGCCTGCGTTGCTGCATGGTAAAAGCTGAGAGGTCAGCAAAGAAGGAAAGTTCTTGTAAATCTGGGTGTAAATCATCACGTCGTCTCACAGACATCATGAACTGATCCTTGGTATGGTAGAAATGGATCCGGACTATAGTATCTCTGGGAAGATGTGCTGGGATGTGTTTAGGCCGGGGGAGACGATGTATGCGGTCAATTACTAGGTCTTCTAGTGGTGCGTCAGGCAGTGCCAGTGTCATAAGGCTCAAAAAGTGTGCTTTCAGATCCTGGGGTTTGATCGCTTCAGAGATCCCTCTGATTTTAATATTATTGCGTCTGGATCTATCTTCTAAATTTGCCAATTTAGTATTGATTTTATGCAATTCAGTGTCCCTGTCATTATGAGCGTCCACCATATCATTAAACGTGGCTGTAAAATCCCCCATCTTTGATTCAATGTGTGACACTCTATTTGAAACCTCTGACACCTCTGACTTGAATTGCTGTGTAATGGACATTATGTCAGCTTGTAACGTGGTTCTTAGTGATACCAGCATATCTTTTAATGTGGTATCCATTACTGGCTGATTTAGTGTGGGAAAGTCAGTGATGGAGTCCTGTAACTCCCTGGTGTCATCTAGTGATGAGTTTATGCCGCTTACCTCCCCTTGTATTGGCGATGTTTCAAATGTCTTCTGCCTGCTTTTGGCTGGGCTGGAGGTAGCTGATGGAGGTGGGGAGTAGTAGGTGCTTCTTGTCCCAGAATTGTATCTGCCGCTTTCGTCACTGTGAAGTGGTTTGCACTGCTGTGCTAGGCCGCGTGTGTTCCCTGTGTGTGAACCGGCGCAATCTTGACTGAGATGGCGCCGCGGCTGTACAAAGAAATCCGGCATCTTTCCCAGCTTCGAGTAGTCTTTTCTCTTCCGAGAAGGCATCCGAGAGGGAGTCCGCTCAAGTTGGGGTGAGATGGGGAGGAAAAACGGAGCTGATAGTCGCTATAAGTCCCCTATTGGCCCAGGATAGTGAGGAGCTGAATCAATGTGCTGCCATCCGCTCCGGCTGCTGGCCACGCCCCCCCACTGTCTGGCATTTTTATCTTGTGAACAGACAAGGCTTTTGTTTGATTATATCATCTTGCATAATTACCTGTATATTTTTCATTAAATCTTTAGGCAAAAATAAAAACAAAAGAAAAAGTTTTAATGTTTAGTTTAACTACTAGACATGTGAATGACGAAAAAATAATTTTTGTTTTGTTTTGATTTGTTAATCTAGTT
Source organism: Rana muscosa (assembly GCA_029206835.1). Lineage (NCBI taxonomy): Eukaryota > Metazoa > Chordata > Amphibia > Anura > Ranidae > Rana > Rana muscosa. Next base: position 157,835,718 of record CM055127.1, on the reverse strand, counting down.
ATTTCGTTTAGTTAAATTCGGTTGATTAGTTCAATTCGTAGTCGCAATTCATATTCAGAGTTTTCAAATTTTCTTTGAATTTACAGATTTTTTCGATTCGAAACGTTCAAATCGATAAATTTTCAAATCGGTCGAAATGAAAATGTTATATTGTTTTCGATTTGAATGCAGCAAAGTAAACAAACAAAAGAAAAAATCATCATCAAATGATCACAATGACTCTTTAAATCACCTTTGGGTTAACAAAAACAGCATTATTTCCAAATGGTACTCTAATAACACACACAGTCTTTGACTTCAGCAATATGCGTAGTTAGAATTCGACTGGAGTTCAATGTAAAATTTGATTCAAATTTCAGTCCAAATTTCGTGACGTTATTTGGAGCATTCGGTAAAATTAATTTATATTGAAATTCGAGTATTTGGATATATCCGAATCTCTGAATAATGAAAAATTTGTCAGAATATTAATTCGGAACGAAACGAACCACACATGTCTATTAAACAACTAATGTCACTGTACATAAAGTAAAAATTTAAATCTATACTTTCTCCATTTGATAATACCACCAAAATCATGTTTCTGTTATAAAGCAAAAAAAAATAAAAATGTGCATGAAGTTGTAATAAAGGCGTTGAAAAAAAAAACAAACAAAAAAAACTTTTACAATATTTCAATTGAGAAAGAGAGGGGGTAATTGATTGGACTGGTTAGGAATAACATATGGTTAATAGGAAGTTATATAGGAACAAATAGAAGTTAGGTAAAAACTATTTTTGTTAATAAAACATTTGTTTTCTTAATTTGTGAGATTTCTAGAACTGGTGTTATGCACAGGACAAAGGAAAGTGCTTTGATCCATACACCACACATTTTACATAAGTAAACATTTCCCTTATGTGGTCATTTCTAAAACGGATCTGTAAAACAAACCTTCTACACCAATTAAATTTGAATATAGTAAATTAACTTACATCAAATTTACATCCTAAACATAGGGTACAATTTTGCAAAAAATGTGAAATGGACTTTACAAGCCCTAGGGATGTTCTTCATACATAATCATGTTTTCAGTTTGAGCTTCCCATTTCCCTTAAGTAGGTGACCAGCGCATATCAAGGGAACCCCTATTTGTTTGACAAATTTGTACCCACCACAAACTGAATGGTAACAAGGCAATGGCATATATTGAGGTTGATTTATAAAACAAATTAAGGCTGGTAATTTTGCAAAGTGTAGGCTCACTTGGCTTAGTAGAAAGGTGTTTATTAGAAAGGTGTTTATTTTGAATATCCAACCACATGCAAAGGAAAAATTAGGACAGGGTGCTGGATTTAAAAGGTTTCAGTGGCATGAAAACTGATAAATTAAAGAAAGAGCGTTAGACTTGTTTTATTTTGATTACATTTTTAAAGGGATCTCGAAAATAAAATATTATGTTCATTAATTTGTCATGCCACACTGAGTTGGGCCAAACACCCCCCGCTTTGGTTCGCACCAGAACTCCCGAACATGTAAAAAGTTTGGACCCGAGCCGCAAACTCTTAAAGTCTATGGAACCCCAAGTAGAAAAATCAAAAGTCCCCATTTTTGAGGTTTATGTGAAAGTTATTGGCCATAAAAAATGTATGGGGGTCTGAGTACTGCCTTGGGGGACATGTTTAAATGCAAAATATTTTTTTTTAAAACATAGTTTTTACAGGAGCAGTGATTTTAATTATGCTTAAAGTTATTCATTAAAAATTCCTTTATATATAGTGCCTGAGTAGGGGGACAATGTACCCCATACTTATTCACATAGGGGAGGCTGGTATCTGGGGGCCCCCTTGTTAACCACTTACCCACTGGGCACTTAAACACCCTTCCTAACCAGACAAATTTTCAGCTTTCAGTGCTCTCACAATTTGACAATTACTCGGTCATGCAACACTGTACCCATATAAAATTTTTGTTTTTTCACACAAATAGATCTTTCTTTTGGTAGTATTTAATCACTGCTGGTTTTTTTTTAGTGTTTGCGCTATAAGAAAAAAGAAAGAAAATTCTGTAAAAAAAAAATGGGTTTTTTTTCGTTTCTGTTATAAAATTTAGCAAATTAGTAATTTTTCTTGATAAATTTTGGCCAAAATTTATACTGCTACATATCTTTGGTAAAAACAACCCAAATTGGTGTATATTATTTGGTCTGTGTGAAAGTTATAGAGTCCACAAGCTATGGTGCCAATCTCTGAAAAATTATCAGACCTGAAGTACTGACGGCCTATCTCAATTCTTGAGACCCTAACAAGCCAGGAAAGTACAAACACCCCCCAAATGACGCCTTTTTGGAAAGCAGACATTCCACTGTATTTATTAAGAGGCATCGTGAGTGTTTTGAAGTTGTAATTTTTTCCCACAACTCTTAGCAAAATCAAGATTTTTTTTTTCTTACACTCCAAAACACATTCTACTACACCTCCTGAGTATGGCGATACCACATGTGTGAGACTTTTGCACAGCCTGGCCATATACAGAGGAGCCCAACATGCAGGGTGCAAAATCAGGCTTTCTAGGAGCATAAATGACACATAATTTATTGACTACCATTTGCACTTTTGAAGGCCCTGGAGCACCAGGACAAAGTCTTTTTAACATGTCATTTTTTTCTACAAGTTTTTGGAAAATGTGGAAAGAAAATAAAAACACATTTTTTTTACACAAAGTTGTCCATTTATACAATATTTCTAACACATAGCATGTACATACCAAAAATTACACCTTAATAGATTCTCCTACTCCTTCTGAGTACGGTGATACCACATGTGGGAGACTTTTTTACAGCCTTGCCACATACAGAGGCCCAACATGCAGGGAGCACCATCAGGTGTTCTAGGGGCATAAATGTCAAATCTAATTTGACTACCTATCACTCTTCTGTGAGACACTGATGGGCACTGTAGTGGCACTGATGAGCACTGTAGTGGCATGGATGAGGCATGGATGAGCATTATTGGAGGTGGCTGGGTATGGCTGAATATGGCTGGGTATGGCTGGGTATGGCTGAGTATTGCTGGGTATGGCTGAGTATGGCTGGGTATTGCTGAGTATGGCTGGGTATGGCTGAGTATGGTTGAGAATGGCTGGTTATTGCTGAGTATGGCTGAGTATTGCTGGGTATGGCTGAGTATGGCTAAGTATGTCTGAGTATAGCTGGGTTTTTCTGGGTATTGCTGAGTATGGCTGGGTATTGCTGAGTGTGGCTGGGTATTGCTGGATATGGCTGAGTATGGCTGGGTATTGCTGAGTATTTCTGGGAATGGCTGAGTATGGCTAGGTATTGCTGGATATGGCTGGGTATAGCTGAGTATGGATGGGGGGTAGATGGGATGGCTGAGTATGGATAGCATGGCAGAGATGGATGGATGGCTGACTATGGATGGCATGGCTGAGCATGAATGGCTGAGCATGGATGGATGGCTGACTATGGATGGCATGGCTGAGCATGGATGGGTGGCTGATCATGGATGGGTGGCTGAGCATGGATGGGTGGCTGAGCATGGATGGCATGGCTGAGTATGGATGGATGGATGAGTATGGATGGATGGATGAGTATGGATGGCTGTGAGTATGTATGGGGCTGAGCTTGGATGCATGGGACGAGTCCTGCAATGGGCACAGAGCAGCGCTGTGGGCACTACAGATCTAGCCCACAGCGCTGCTGCACCCAATCTCTCCCCTCTCCGCTCACACTGTACCGATCAGTACAGAGAGGGGAGAGAGAAACCGGACATGACACCGTTTTTTTTACAAGTGATCGCTCCGTCATTTAACGGAGCGATCACGTCGTAAACGGCCAATATCAGCGGCCATTTACCGTGATCCATGATGCGCCGAGTCAGGGGGCACACAGGAGCGCAATTCTAGGTGAACGTCATAGTACTCCCTCCCAGAGTTATCGAGCCACGCAGTAGCCGGATTCCCAGCCCGCTCTTTAACAACCAACTATTCACTATGCCCTTTTTGGGCAAAGCTTTGCCCAATCAGGGCTTAGAATGCACTGTGCAGCCAAAATTTAGGAGTTCGCAGAGCGGTTGATGTTCGGGACAAAAGTATGCTCGGTCCGAACCGTTGACCCAACACTAATGACAGTATTTATGTCAATATAATCAGGAAATAAGTCTAAGTGTTCTCATTTTGCATCCCACAGTAGTATGAATTGTATTAATATTTTTGTGATCCAGAGGACACCGCACGTGTCAACTAGCCTTTAGTGTTATGTGTTAGCTGGCTGTGAGCTCCTCTGAAGATAACTTCACGCATATTTGCTGGGGGAGAGTGTGGCATTAGAAATATATATATATATATAAATATGTGTAGCGGGTATTTGAATTTAGGGGAAGCATCTGGGTGGTAGTGTAACCCAGATGCACTGATTGCTAGGGAGTCTGAGACCCTTTTATGGTTCTTGGAGGACTCTGGTGGTGTGAGGTTCCCTGTGGCCTACAGGTGGCGTTTTTGCCGGGGGCCAAAGGCGAACTCACACCGCAAGACTGTGCCTTTTTGTCCTCCCCTGGAGCTGGTACAGCGGGGCGGGGAACCCGCTGTGACGCAAAGGGAGATGGGATAAAAGGGGCGGATGCCCTTACCACGGGGTTCAGACTCTGGAGGATGCAGCCGCACCCAGGCACCTTCAGCTTGGGTGCTGGCGTTCCGGTATTCCGGGCCCAGGTGCCTTTGGCCTGGCCGGAGCGGAGATGGAGTCCATCTCAGGCACCTTTAGCCTGGGGTGAGGTACTATGGCGGATGCCTGGGGCTCAGTACCTTCAACTGAGTTCCGCAAGGGTGGAGGAATCCGAGGGGGCCCTAACTCCTTGGGTGCCTGTGTCTGAGTTCGTGAGGTCTGGTGAGCAGATCTTCTCTGGAGAGTCCGGCGCAGCATCGCTGGTGACAGAGAGGCCTCCGGTATCTCCCTTGGACGGATATCCCTCCCCTGACAGGGGCTGTGCTAGCAAAGGTAATTCACGTTCTACCTCACATAGTCAGTGGCAGTGACTATTCGCCACTGGTGATAACACAGTGGTGAGCTAAAGAAGGGAAAGGATTGTGCCTCGACCTATTCCCATTACTACTAAGTTGTTGCAAAAGAATCCAACTTAACCGTGCTATATGTTTATTCGCTGAGAAGAATAAAACTGTGTTGGACCTATTCACTGTGTGGAACTCTGGTTACTAGGAGCAAAGGAGTCAGGGTTTGAAGGACAGGACTTGACTCTAGGACACCTACACAAAGCCCGATCTTTCTGGCCTTCACCTATTCACTATGTAGGACATGAGCCGTGGTGTGTCTCGTCCCTCCCCCCAGCATTAACACCCCTAGACGAAGAAAGACAAGCCGAGAATGAGAAGTGGAGAGAGGGGTGAGGCCGCTACACGTGGGGGCATTGTGTCCGGGATGTGTATGGTGTCTGAAATTGAACTTTGCTGCCCGGAGGAGTTCTGAGTAGGTCGGCCATATTGGCCAACGCGCCACGAGGCAAAGCATAGCTGCGGAGTTCGTGGGCGGGGAAAAGGGAAAGCCCGCGAACAAGTGCAGAGTGTGGAAGGAGTCTGGCCATGTGGACGTATGCACGTGGAGATTCCGGCGCGAGTGGGTCAGTGCGCATTGGAGCAGCGAACAGGAAAGATGACTTCAAACACTCCGTGGATTTCAGCTTCTTCTTTCACGGACATGACTTCCTTTGCTGCTCCCATTATGGACACAGGAATCAGACTAAGGCCCCGGGGGCGATTGGCTCTGTACACCTGCAGAGACATAGAGGCCCTCGGTGTGATCTGTCCCGGCTGTTCGGGACTGGTGGTTCAGTTGAAGCCATTCGGGCGATGTGAGGTCTGCAAGGAGTTTCTCTTCGAGGTGGAGCCATCCACAGAATGGCCTCGCGCATTCCACCTCAACTACCTCACAGGTACTGCCACTCCGGAGGGAGAGATCGATGCCATGGCGGGTATTCCTGTGCGCGCTGACCAGGGCGAAGTGACTGCCCAAGCGGAGATTAAAAGAGAAAAATCCGAAGATGCTGCTTCGGTCACCAGCAGCTCCCTGCTCCGACCGCCGAAGAGGAAAGTCGGCCTAGTGATGGCCTCCTGTGGTCATGGAAGAGCTTCGCCCGCCGCTTGCCTGGCCTGGATGGATCCGGAGGGAAGAGCCCTGGACATCCCTGTTCTTCTGAAGGCCCAGGTGAGCCAGGGGTTGGGACTGTCTGTGTGGTTAAAGGTGGCGGAAGCCCACAGTCGGTGGAGGCCGTCAAGGGGGATGATTCCGTGACTGGGAATTATCTACCCGCTGAGTGTTATGACACCTCCGACCTGGATTCATTGTCTGACAATGGCGATGATGGGGAGATAGACAAAATTATTCCACCGAAAGGGATGGGACAAGATGAAGCTACCCTCTGCCCGTGTCACAAGGGACCCACCTATGTCTACTGGGGATAGTACACCCCGGGTGGAGGCCCCGGGGCCTAGGGAAGAATCTGGTCCACTGTCTGAAATCCCTCTTCTGGATTCAACTTCCATTTCACCTGCTCCTGTTGCGGGAGTGCAACGCCAGTCACTGCGGGCCCCTGTGCCCAGATCTACCGAGGTGGTGAATGCACCTCGCCATCCGGAAACAATTGTGTTACCTGTAGAAGGAGACCGTGTCACGATGCCACCTTTGTCAAGGCTGCAGCGTCTCTTTGGCCAGAAGGTTGCCCAAGAGTATGGGTGGGAGTACCCATACCTGCCTCGAGAATTGCTCTACGAGGTGGAAGTTTTTCGCCAGAGATGGTACAATAACTTTGTTTGGGCCAAACTCAAAGTACCTCAAGCACGCCGTCACTTTCTTGTTCACCAACGGTCACCAAGAAGTTTCAGGACTGTAAAGCTAAGTTGATGCTGGGAAGGCATATCCATGCGGACAGAGTGGTAATTTGTCGCAAGGATGGAGGAAATGTTGAGTACAATGTGGAGGCGTTTGACAAGCATTTGAAGCCTGTGTTCCTGCCGCACCCAAAGTTTTACCTTTAGAAGAAAAAGACTCCTGTGTGTTCTTTCTTGCTGCTCATTGCTGAACTTTCCGTAATGCTTTTGCCGGATAACAAGGACTGTGCCCTAGTTTTTTTTTGTATTTGGGCATTCTACTCTTTGGAGAAATGGGAGCTGTTACTGTTTTGTTCTCCCTCCTTCTCCTTGCACTTCAGAGAAATTATTGACTTTGGGGTTCTAGTCAGTGTAGGGACACAGAAGAAAAAAAAAGAGAGATCAAGAGAGAAAAAGTTCATCTGGAAGTGATAAGTGTCTTTACCGCGGCATTGCCACCAGGTGGCAGTGTTGCGCAACAATTTTTTTTTTTTTTTAACATTATGCAGCACTCATTGGAGTGAGTGGGTCTCTTCTCGGACAGACCCATGCATTCTAAGCAAACACATATATGATGTTAGGATGTGAAGTGTTTTTTTCCCCTCTGCAGGAGATTCGTCTGTCAAGGCTGCTGAGAATGGGGTGATCCTTAGATAGCCAGGGGGAGGAAAAAAGAAAATGTAAATGTGTGAGATGTTTAAAGTATTTTATTACAAAGTTTATGGTTTTATATTCCTGTTTCCCTTTCCTGTTTCAGGTCCTGGCACAATTCCTTATCGAAAATGTTGAGTTTGAATTTTGTGGATGTTTGTCTCTGGGTCGAACTTGTGTTGCCACTTTTTGGGAGACATAGGTTTGCACAAGACACTGGGGACCAGTGTCAAATCACTGGGGGGAGAGTGTAGCGGGTATTTGAATTTAGGGGAAGCATCTGGGTGGTAGTGTAACCCAGATGCACTGATTGCTAGGGAGTCTGAGACCCTTTTATGGTTCTTGGAGGACTCTGGTGGTGTGAGGTTCCCTGTGGCCTACAGGTGGCGTTGTTGCCGGGGGCCGGAGGCGAACTCACACCGCAAGACTGTGCCTTTTTGTCCTCCCCTGGAGCTGGTACAGCGGGGCGGGGAACCCGCTGTGACGCAAAGGGAGAGGGGATAAAAGGGGCGGACGCCCTTACCACGGGGTTCAGAGTCTGGAGGACGCAGCCGGACCCAGGCACCTTCAGCTTGGGTGCTGGCGTTCCGGTGTTCCGGGCCCAGGTGCCTTTGGCCTGGCCGGAGCGGAGATGGAGTCCATCTCAGGCACCTTTAGCCTGGGGTGAGGTACTATGGCGGATGCCTGGGGCTCAGTACCTTCGACTGAGTTCCGCGAGGGTGGAGGAATCCGAGGGGGCCCTAACTCCTTGGGTGCCCGTGTCTGAGTTTGTGAGGTCTGGTGAGCAGAACTTCTCTGGAGAGTCCGGTGCAGCATCGCTGGTGACAGAGAGGCCTCCGGTATCTCCCTTGGACAGATATCCTTCGCCTGACAGGGGCTGTGCTAGCGAAGGTAATTCACGTTCTACCTCACATAGTCAGTGGCAGTGGCTATTCGCCACTGGTGATACCACAGTGGTTAGCTAAGGAAGGGAAAGGATTGTGCCTCAACCTATTCCCATTACTACTAAGTTGTTGCAAAAGAATTAAACTTAACCGTGCTATATGTTTATTCGCTGAGAAGAATAAAACTGTGTTGGACCTATTCACTGTGTGGAACTCTGGTTACTAGGAGCAAAGGAGTCAGGGACAAAGGACAGGACTTGACTCTAGGACACCTACACAAAGCCCGATCTTTCTGGCCTTCACCTATTCATTATGTAGGACATGGGCCATGGTGTGTCTCGTTCCTCCCCCCAGCACTAACACCCCTAGACGAAGAAAGACAAGCTGAGAATTAGAAGGGGAGAGAGGGGTGAGGCCGCTACATATGTATACTGCATCAGCAAGTACTAAAAAATCTTATAACGATATCTATGCTTCGATTGTTTTAAAGGAGAAATTTCTCTTTTTAGATATGTATGTTTGCAACAATTGTCACACTTAGAGCTTCATAAAGTGGTGCAGAAATGTTATGATTTTAGGAAGCATAAAACCTGAGGTTCTACAGATTTAGAAACAAGATGATAATTTTTAATATCCAATGCATTGATAATTATACATTTATTAGACTATAATAGTAAAATGTCATAAAATGTATTTTGCTTAGATTTTTACATTTTCATCACCATACCTGGTTAAAAGCGTAAGCCCATGGTGAGGACTGATTCTTGAATGTTGTGAATTTCTCATCTATATATTCAACCCAAGAGATAATTAAAATAATCATCATGAGATTCCTGTACATGTATGCATAGAAAATCTTTATATCTTTTTAACTCTTCTCTTTGAAAAAAAAAGTCTAGCAGAATATTATAGGAATATCTTATGGAAAGCAACAACTCTATGCTAGAATTCTACATTTTGCCATTCTTCATGAAAGCTGACAATAAACTGTGTATATTCAACATTGTCTTCTTTTTCCTAATCTATTTCATTGGAATTCTGGTAAACCTCATTATCATTACAGTGATATGTTTGGATTTCCATTTGCACACCTCAATGTATCTATTTATCTGCAACCTATCCATTATTGATATATGCTACACAACTGTTAATATTCCAAAACTTCTCTACATCTTACTCTCTGGGAAAAACATTATATCCTTCACACAATGCTTTATCCAGATGTATTTTATTTTTCTTTCAGGCATTACTGAGATCACGATTATATTTATAATGGCGTATGATCGATATGTTGCCATTTGTTACCCTTTAGACTATCACCGTATACTTAACAAGAAAATCTGCACATTATTAACAATGGTCATCTGGATCAGTGGTTTTTTTAATTCATCTTTACTTACAAGTTCCATCTTAAAAATGTTCTTCTGCTCTTCTTTTGCCATTCACCAGATCTTCTGTGATGCTAAAGCTCTCATCAACATTGCCTGCGGTGGTACTGAAATGTTTTACATCGTAATGTATATAGAGTGTTTAGTATTTGGGCTATGTCCAGTTATGTGCAACTTGACATCATATGTACAGATTATCAGGGTCATACTACGTATTAAATCTAAGGATGGCAGAATTAAAGCCTTCTCCACCTGCTCATCCCACCTCATTGTTATGGCCATCTACTATGGATCTGGTACAGCTGTGTATATGATACCACCATCAGATCGCTATAACTTACTGGAACAGATCTTAACAGTGTTCTACACTACAGTGGTTCCCATGTTGAACCCTCTCATATACAGTCTACGAAACAAAGAAATAAATAATTCTTTGCAGAAATTGTTGTCATAATACTAACAACGCAATGTTTACTCAAGCCCTGAGACTTCTGTTTGTGTTAATACGTCAGTAACAGTAGCCTGGCGTATATGAAGAGAACAAAGTCTTCCACAGATTAAATGGGAAGCAGAGCTACAAACATTACAATAAATAGACTGCCTATTCATGCTTCCAACATTAGCACATGTGGATTAGTAAATAAATCAAATAGTGTGGCGCTAAATTAATACAACATGATAGAAAATATGCCATACTTAATGTGCATAGAACTCTAAGGCCCCTTTCACACTGAGGCGCTTTGCAGGCGCTATTGCGCTCTAAATAGCGCCTGCAATGCGCCCCAAAAAAGCCTCTCAATACTATCCAATGTGAAAGCCTGAGGGCTTTCACACTGGAGCGTTGCGCTTGCAGGAGGCTCAAAAAACTCCTGCAAGCCGCATCTTTGAGGCGCAATAGGAGCGCTAAAAATAGCGCTCCTATAGCGCCCCTGCCCATTGAAATCAATGGGGTAGCGCCTCTAATACGCCCGCAAAACGCCTCAAAGAGGCGTTATTGCGGGCTTTTTTAACCCTTTTTCGGGCGCTAGCGCGGGTTAAAATGCCCCCGCTAGCGCCCGCAAATCGCGGCCAAAAAAACGGTATAGCGGCGCTAAAAATAGCGCCGCTATACCGCCAGCGCATCCAGCGCCTCAGTGTGTAAGTAGCCTAATATAAATTAATGATAAAAATCTTAATTCATAAAGTGCAAAAATGTCAAATAAATGCAAAATGTACATTTCATAAAAAATACACCAACAATAAAATGAGTGTGTTGAAAAAACAATATTCAAATCATATAAACAAATAATAAGTCCCAATTCATGAATTAAAAAAACAAAAAATAAGTAATTTATGTGCAACATCCCAAAAAATTTATAAAAAATAAATAAGGTGTATAGTCCCATATCCAAGTGCAATAAATATAAGCAATCCAAGAAACAGATAGTTACTACATCCAATGCTGATCACCACCGTGATATCACCGGGTTCTTACCAGATAGTGTGGTCAACAGCGCATTTAAAATAACCAGGATGTCTTCCTGTCACTTCTCATCCCCTTGCTATGAACTCTCACATCAATGTAATGCAAAGCAAGAAAACTACATCTCATAGTGTAATATGTTTAAAAAATCTGTATCTTTAATAATAGAAGTGCACTTACATATTTTCAACAGAAGGGTTTCCCAAGCAGGCAATCTCCAAACACCAGTGTTCCGGCAGTCAGATAGCGCAAAGGCGTCATGTGTAGGCCCTGGCTGACGCACATTTTGTGGAAGAATTACATCTTATGGGGAATTGGAGTCAGCTACACTATCACTCTTATATACATCAGATGGAACTAATTAGTGTTAAACCAATAGTAAATAATTAGTAAGTAACCCATACAAAATCCTCAACAGAGACATCTTGTGGATAGTTAGAAGATGACACTCACAATATTGTTAAAAATGATTTGAACACTATAACATTGAAATATATACAGGTGATACTCGAAAAATTTGAATATCGTGCAAAAGTTCATTTATTTCACTAATGCAACTTAAAAGGTGAAACTAATATATGAGATAGACTCATTACATGCAAAGCAAGATAGTTCAAGCCGTGATTTGTCATAATTGTGATGATTATGGCTTACAGCTCATGAAAACCCCAAATCCACAATCTCAGAAAAATAGAATATTACATGCAATCAATAAAACAAGGATTGTACATAGAACAATATCGGACCTCTGAAAAGTATAAGAATGCATATGTACTCAGTACTTGGTTTGGGCCCCTTTTGAAGCAATTACTGCCTCAATACGGCGTGGCATGGAAACTATCAGCCTGTGGCACTGCTGAGGTGTTATGGAAGACCAGGATGCTTCAATAGCGGCCTTCAGCTCTTCTGCATTGTTTGGTATCATGTCTCTCATCTTTCGCTTGGCAATGCCCCATAGATTCTCTATCATAGATTCTCTATGGGGTTCAGGTCAGGCGAGTTTGCTGGCCAATCAAGCACAGTAATCCCACGGTCATTGAACCAGGTTTTGGTGCTTTTGGCAGTGTGGGCAGGAGCCAAGTACTGCTGGAAAATGAAGTCATCATCCCCATAGAGCTCGTCTGCGGAAGGAAGCATGAAGTGCTCCAAAATCTCCTGGTAGACGGCTGCAGTGACCCTGGACTTAATGAAGCACAGTGGACCAACACCAGCAGATGACACGGCTCCCCAAATCAACATAGACTGTGGAAACTTCACACTGGACTTCAAGCATCTTGCAGTGTGTGCCTCTCCATTCTTCCTCCATACTCCGGCTCCTTGGTTTCCAAATGAGATGCAAAATTTGCTCTCATCAGAAAAGAGGACTTTGGACCACTGAGCCACAGACCAGGTGTGTTTTTCTTTAGCCCAGGTAAGACGCTTCTGATGTTGTTTGTTGTGCAGGAGTGGGATGACAAGAGGAATACGACATTTGAAGCCCATGTCCAGGATCCGTCTGTGTGTGGTGGCTCTTGATGCACTGACTCCAGCCTCAGTCCACTCCTTGTGAAAGTCCCCCAACACTTTTGAATTACCTTTTTCTGACAATCCTCTCCAAACTGCGGTCATCCCTGCTGCTTGTGCACCTTTTTCTTCCACACTTTTCCCTTCCACATAACTTTCTATTAATGCTTTGATACAGCACTTTGGGAACATCCAACTTCTTTTGCAATTACCTTTTGAGTCTTTCCCTCTTTATGGAGGGTGTCAATGATGGTTTTCTGCACAACTGTCAGGTCAGCAGTCTTTCCCATGATTGTGATTCCTACTGAACCAGACTGAGAGACCATTTAAAGGCTCAGGAACCCTTTGCAGGTGTTATGGCTTAATCAGCTGATTAGAGTGGGACACTTTGCACCTTTTCACAATATTCTAATTTTCTGAGATTGTGGATTTGGGGTTTTCATGAGCTGTAAGCCATAAGCATCACAATTATGACAAATCACGGCTTGAACTATCTTGCTTTGCATGTAATGAGTCTATCTAATATATTAGTTTCACCTTTTAAGTTGCATTAGTGAAATAAATTAACTTTTGCACGATATTCTAATTTTTCGAGTATCACCTGTCTATATAAAATACATATATATAGATTTGATGTACATAGATATTTGGTGTAGGCTGCTTTTATGTGTTAAAACCTTCCCTGCAAAATTATTTTTGTTTTTATACATGAGGATATATTAGTGTGTAGAAGGGTTACAGCCCCTGTCAGAGCTAGTAGTATTTGGCCACATTTATTTCCAAGCAGTCTTTACGGAGTTTTTTTTAATTATGGAGGAAGCTACATGGATGAGTTGTTAAACATTTTTAACATTATACAACACGTCCAGTTGAATTACTACTAGTAGTTAATATATACCGTGCACTGATTACGCCACCATCCTCGTGGGATTTACATGCATTACGTGAGATCTGCTGGACTTTATGTTTTATGCTGTATTTTATTCAAATAAATGTGAGTGCAATATATGAAGCTGGGGTGGCGAGGTTTGTTCTGAATTAACATCCAGGTGGAAGCATTGTTGTCTTTCTATGTCATCTTGGAGCTGCTGGTGATCAGTGAGGAGCCATTTTTCAAAGGAGAATCATGCTGTGTTCAGAGCGCATTCGACCCTGTTAGGGCCTAAGAAGGAGGTGAGCTTGCACTGCACCCGGTGAAGGGAGCACAAGTCACAGAGTGGAGTTAGCTGTGAGGCACAGTTTTCACATCGTATGGGGGCTGCGTTTATAATCAATGTGCTTATTATGAGCGCAGACCCCCCCCTCTGACAGGGAATGTTGCAGATCGGCTCTCCCTGTCAGCGCGAACCAAGGAAAACCGTTTACTAGCACTTCCGGGTTCACGCTGTGATTGGTCACAGCTTATCACATGGTAAGGAGCCTCAGTCAGAGGCTCCATACCACGATTGGAGATGCAGTGTGTCAGACTGACACACAGCCCCACCGATTGCTGCGCTCCCTGGCATGTTGCACCTGAAAAACGTCACATGACGTCCAGGCAGGCTAACAGAACAACCTCCCGGCTGTCATTCTGTTATATTCCGGACGGGAAGTGGTTAATCACCACTGGATTTTTTATTTTTTTCTAAATAAATAAAAAAATAATGAGAATTTTGAAAAAAAATATTAGTTTCTGTTATAAAATTTTGCAAATAAGTAATTTTTCTTCTTTACTGATGGGCAATGGTGAGGCTGCAGTGATGTGTGCGGATGTAGCTGCACTGATGAAGCTGCATTGGCATTGATGAGGTAGCACTAATGGGCACTGATAAGACTGCACTGATGAAGCAGCACTGATGAGGCTGCACTGATGAGGTAGCACTTATGGGCATTGATAAGCTGCACTGATGGGCACTAATAAGCTGCACTGACAGTCACTGATGGGGCTGCACTGATGATCAGGGCGCTGTGTAGCACTGTAAAACGCTGCACTTACTGCTTCCCTCTCAGATCGAGCTTTCCTTCTCTCACATGTGACAGGGGCGAGTCCAGGGGGGGCAATAGGGCAATTGCCCCCCGGGAAAATAATGAGCGGGTGAGCGCCGGCAGGTGAGCGAGAGGACGGGCAGGCTGGTGAGTGAGCAATAAATGCCGGGCGGTAAGGCTGGGGAGCGGGCTGGCGTGTCACTGAACGAGCAGGCAGGTGTTCTGTCAGGAAGCCGCAGCTACCCATCTGAATATGCAACTGAAGTGATGTTGTGTCGCGGCCATCTTGGTACACCCGCACTTGTCCACAGTAAGCCTAGAGTTAGAAATCGGCAAGCAGACATCTTTAGACACCCTCCCGGAGTCTTGCTTTTCACAGTTATTTTTAACAGTAAACTCAACTTACTGTATAGTTCACTATAAAAGCTGAGTTTACTGTTAAAAATAACTTTGAAAAGCAAGACTCCGGTGGGTGTATAAAGATGTCCGCTTGCCGACTTCTATCCCTAGGCTTACTGTGCACAAGTGTGGGTGTACCAAGATGCCCACAATGCGACATCACTTTGGTTGCATATTCTGATCAGGGATGAGCCGAACACCCCCCTGTTCGGTTCGCACCAGAACCTGCGAACAGACAGAATGTTTGTGTGAACTTTAGAACCCTATTAAATACAATGGACTCGAACGTTCGAAATCTAAAGTGCTAATTATAAAGGCTTATATGCAAGTTATTGTCCTAAAAAGTGTTTGGGGACCCGGGTTCTGCCCCAGGGGACATGTATCAATGCAAAAAAAAAGTTTTAAAAATTGACGTTTTTACGGGAGCAGTGATTTTAATAATGCTTAAAATGAAAAAATAAAAGTGAATTTTTCCTTGTAATTTCGTACCTGGGGGGTGTGTATAATATAAACTGTGTAAATTATACTGCGCTGTCCATTAGGTGAGACATAAAACACTGAATTAGTGAATCTATCTCTCCATAAATTGTTGCTGCAACTTCTATGTGAGACACACACAAAAAAATAATAATAATAAAGATAATAAAGCTGCGCAAATAGTGAAAAATGGTATATGAGCACCACCTTAAAACATAAGTGAAAGATATATAATGAATGATAAAATAATGATGATTAAATAAAATTAATATAATTGGACTGAATCTTAATTGCCAATGTGACAAATAGAACTGAAGAAAGTCCCAACTGTCAATCAGACACCCACATCACATTCAGCAAGAGTCTTGTGTAGTGAAAGAATTAATGTTGAATAGTAACTGTGTGAATAGTACAGTCCAGATAGCCAAAACTGCAACGAAGTGTAGATAAGGATCTTCTCGTTAGGCTAATTGGTGACTTCAAACACACAACACCCAATGAAAAGTGCCAAACACTGGATAGATGTAGATTCCACCACCATCAGTTCTCACTGCCGCTTACCAGAAATAGTGATCTCCACAGAGATCGATACAAACAGATGGCTATTCCCCAGCCAGGGTCTCTAGATAGTATCAGTTTAACTCCCGAATTTCACGCCACTCCTCTCCACATATCGCAAAGTTAATATGCAAATGGTAAGAAAGCCACCATAGCGTGAAACCGATAAAACAATTTATTGTAAAAAAGTAATGCACTTACATGAAACGCAAGTTATTATGGCATGTAGTATATTTAGCCGGCCGGCTAAGACTGCCCGTTCCTTCCGGGACTCGTTGGTATGTCGGTGACGTCAGCACGCCGCTCCTCCCTACGCCGTTTCGTCACAGATGACGTCGTCCAGTGCCCCTGGACTTTTCCAAGGTGTTTGTGTTTTTTTTTTTTTTTTTACACTTTCTTTGTGAAATGGTAGGGGTACCATTTCACATAGGGGGGGCCGGGATGTGGGGGTTCCCTTTGTTAAAGGGGCCTTCCAGATTCCAATAAGCCCCCCGCCCGTAGACCCCCACAACCACCGGGCAAGGGTTGTGGGGATGAGGCCCTTGTCCCCATCAACATGGGGACATCCTCCCCATGTTGATGGCATGTGGCCTGGTACGGTTCAGGAGGGGGGGCGCTCTCTCGTCCCCCCCTCTTTTC
This sequence comes from Rana muscosa, assembly GCA_029206835.1. NCBI lineage: Eukaryota > Metazoa > Chordata > Amphibia > Anura > Ranidae > Rana > Rana muscosa. Next base: position 157,818,915 of record CM055127.1, on the reverse strand, counting down.
CTGCGGCCTGCCAGGTTGCGTGCTCGGATAAGGGTCTGGGCATGGATTTTTGGGGGGACTCCACGCCATTTTTTTTAAATTTGGGGTGGAGTTCCCCTTAAAATCCATGCCAGATCTGAAGGGCCTGGTATGGATATTTGGGGGGAACCGCACGCATTTTTTTTTTTTTATCAATGACTTTTCTCTGTATTGCCGGGAGCCGACAATTCATTAATAGCCGCGAGTGAGTTTTAAATGACTTTTTTTCTTTCAGAAAAGACACTTTGTGCAGGGACAGTTCTAAGCACGGGAAACAAGCGCCACTTCACATGCATATTATACACACCCCCCAGGTACAAAATTTGAAGGAATATTTCACTTTTATTGTTTCACTTTAAGCATTATTAAAATCACTGCTCCCAAAAAAACTGCAGTTTTTAAAACTTTTTTTTTGCATTGATACATGTCCCCTGGGGCAGGACCCGGGTCCCCAAACACTTTTTATGACAATAACTTGCATATAAGCCTTTATAATTAGCACTTTAGATTTCTCCCATAGACTTTTTTAATTTGCCGCGAACACCCCAATTTGTTCGCTGTTCGGCGAACGGGCGAACAGGCAATGTTCGAGTCGAACATGAGTTCGACTCGAACTCGAAGCTCATCCCTAATTCTGATGGGTATTGGCTTTCTGACATCATCTCTCCCTGCCCGCCCTCACTCTGGGACACAGCCACTGACAAGTGACAATCCGCATCTTGTGGCAGGCGACATTGGCAAATGACAATCCACATCTGGTGGCAGGGGATGTGGCAAGTGACATGGCAAGTGACAATCCGCATCTGGTGGCAGGCAACGGTGGCAAGTGACACGCTCGGGGCTCCCACTGATTCGGCATTATGGTGAGTTGAACTATTTAATTTTATATTACAATGTAATAATATAAATAATGCGCTTGAATCATCCTGATACCATATCAATCAAGGCGCCGTGATGATTGAAGCACCAACACCAGCCATTGCCCCGATAAATTGCCTGCAAAATTTTCTGGTAGTGCCCCTCCCGAGACTAGACTCTGGATCCGCCCCTGACATGTGGTCTGGTCTCGGTGTGAGGGAAGGAGAGCCATTAACAGGCAAAGACCTGCTCTGTTTACATCTGTGATCGCTTGTGATTGGACACTGTGTCACTACCAGCCTATATCAAGCTTGTTTTATTTCCTGCTTTCAATCCGCCTGCATGCCTTCTAGCCTCAAACCAGCCTGCTCACCTATTTAGCAAGAACCAGTTATTTTAATAATGCTTAAAGGGTAACCTTAAAGTGCTAAATTATTTTTATTAACATGCCGGGGGGATGCCCTTAACCTGCCTGTGAAGTGGCACATCTGTATGAGGTATACAACCTACTACGGCAAAACTGCCATAATGATGCTTCTGTTTGCAAACAAAGCAGCTTGGCATTCCCTTCATCTATACCAGTCCCTTCCCCTAGATGAGAGTCTGATATAGATGTTAATGTGGAACCCAACATTTTTTTTTCCTGGAGTTCCCCCTAAAAATGACATTACAGATCCTAATCCTTGATGATTAATACTTACCAGACACCTACCCGAGCATGAAGTCTGGCAGGCCAGTAAATGGAGGGGTTCCATAACAAATCACATGCCATTAACATCTGATGTGGTGGGGGGGGGATTTGCTTAATCCTTAAAAAAAATAAAAAACACCGAAAATATTGACTCTTTGCATAAACGACTAGATTCACACTAATGTAAAGATGAATGGTGGTCCCTACACTCACACTGACTGAACTATTACAAGATTCACACTAAACTGATGTAGCGGTGTCTTTAAATTTAGGTGGGCCACTCTGTTGTGTAAGTATGGGAATAGTGGACCATTTATGTTCGTGGAGGATTGGATGGTGTAATAATCTCCTTGGCCTCTGGGTGGCGGGGTACCTGGAGGCTCAAGGTAGATTGGCCGTCACAGTGCTACCCTTTTTGTCCCTTCCCGGAGATGGTACGGCGATGGCGGGGAACCTGCCGTGGTGTCGATGGGAGGATATAAAAGGGGGAGACGCCCTAACCACGAGGTCTTCTGGAGGAAGTTCTTCAAGCGCACAGGCACCTTAGGCCTGGGTGCGGGCGATTCCGGATTCCGGCCCAGGCGCCCTAGGCCTGACCGGAATGGAGTTGGAGTCCATTCCAGGCACCTTCAGCCTGGGGTGAGGTACTAAACTAGGAGGCCTGGGGTCCAGTGACTTCGACTGGATCCCGCGAGGGTGGAGAAGTCCGAGGGTCCCTGAGGTGGATGGGGCCCATGTCTGAGGTGAGGAGGCCGGGGAGGTTACCCATTCGGAGAGTCTGGAGCAGCATCAACCCAGTGACGGATGGGCCTCTGGTAACTCCCTTGGAGGGACATCTTCCCCTGACAGGGGCCGCAACGCAGCGAAGGTACTCCTATCTACGTTCTCTTGAGTCGCTGTTAGAGACTCTCAAGTTCTAAATCCTTTCTAGCTAATGCTATAGTAACCGCAGGCGAGATCGCAGTGGTTTAGCTTATAACCAGGATAGTGCCTCGACCTGCTCAATCCCTGTATCAAAATGTTATCAAGTCGCAACCAGATGGCTACTGAAGCACTGTTTATTGTGAGATATACAATAAAACAAGAGTTGGACTGTGATCGGTGTGTGGAACTCTGGTTAATGGGAGCAAGGGGAAGTGTTGGCACAGCGGGACTTGATTCTAGACAAAAGCACATAGGCCCGAGGAAATATCTGGTACTGGCCTTCACCTCACCCACAGCTATGAGGAGGACATGGGCCGTAGCGCATCTCACTCTGTCGTGTGACATACCCCTAGACAAAAGAGATGGGGTGAGGCCGCTACACTGATATTCTACACTGACAATAGAATCAGAATAGCACACTATAGCACACTGAAGCCTCGTACACACAACCGGTTTTCTCGTCAAGAAACGACAAGAAAACTGTTGGGAGAGCTTTCTTGCCGAGAAAACTGTTCGTGTGTATGGTTTCTCGTCGAGAAAACTAACGGGAATCTCGACGAGAAAAATAGAGAACCTGCTCTCTATTTTCTCGTCAGGATTCTAATTTTTCTCGTCGGGATTCTCGTCGGCCTGTTTCCCGATGAGAAAACCGGTCATGTGTATGCTTTTCCGAGTCTTAAAAAATCGCGCATGCTCAGAATGAAGTATAAGACGGGAGCGCTCCTTCTGGTAAAACTAGCGTTCGTAATGGAGATAGCACATTCGTCACGCTAAAACGAACTGAAAGCACGAAGATTGAAAAGTGCAAATCGTCTTTCACCAAACTTTTACTAACACGCGGTAACACGAGATCAGCAAAAGCAGCCCAAGGGGTGGCGCCATTGGAATCGAACTTCCCCTTTGTACTGCCGTCGTACGCGTTGTACGTGACTGCACTTTACAATGACAAGATTTTGAATTGACAGTGTGTATGCAAGGAAAGCTTGACAAGAATCTCGTCAAGCTTGACAAAAATCTCGTCAAGCTTGACAAAAATCTCGTCGAGAAAAACTACAGGTTTTTTTACGACGAGATTCTCGGTCGTGTGTACGAGTCTTTACTCTCTAGTAGCATTGAACAGAGCCCCGTTCTATCTCTCTTCATGCTGATATCACACTAAGAATACTTTTATAGTGTGGGGCCGGACTAAGAGCAATGACCCATGATTGGATAGAGTCATCATGACAGCGTCCAATCATGGCTCTGACAGTGCTTTGTGCCCTGATTGGGCAAAGCTTTCATTGCTTCAGCCAATCAGGGCTTCCAATGCACTGTGTGGTGGCTTAGTGTGTGATGGGGGGTGAACCTCAATGGGGTTCAGGATTAGGGATGAGCTTCGAGTTTGAGTCGAACTCATGTTCGACTCGAACATTGCCTGTTCGCCCGTTCGCCGAACAGCGAACAATTTGGGGTGTTTGGGGCAAATTCGAAAAGCCGCGGAACACCCTGTAAAAGTCAATGGGAGAAATCTAAAGTGCTAATTTTAAAGGCTTATATGCAAGTTATTATCATAAAAAGTGTTTGGGGACCCGGGTCCTGCCCCAGGGGACATGTATCAATGCAAAAAAAAGTTTTAAAAACAAATGTTTTTTGGGAGCAGTGATTTTAATAATGCTTAAAGTGAAACAATAAAAGTGAAATATTCCTTTAAATTTCGTACTTAGGGGGTGTGTATAGTATGCCTGTAAAGTAGCGCTTGTTTCCCATGATTAGAACTGTCCCTGCACAAAGTGTAATTTCTGAAGGAAAAAAAGACATTTAAAAGTACTCGCGGCTGCAATGAATTGTCAGCTCCCGGCAATACAGAGAAAAGTCATTGAAAGTCATTGATAAAAAAATAAATAATGCGTGGGGGTCCCCCCAAATTCAATTACCAGGCCCTTCAGGTCTGGTATGGATATTAAGGGGAACCCTGCGTCAAATTTAAAAAAAAATGACGTGGGGTTCCCCCCAAATATCCATACCAGACCTTTCAGGTCTGGTATGGATTTTAAGGGGAACTCCACCCCAAATTAAAAAAAATGGCGTGGAGTTCCCCCCAAAAATCCATACCAGACCCTTTATCCAAGCACGCAACCTGGCAGGCCGCAGGAAAAGAGGGGGGACGAGAGAGCACCCCCCCTCCTGAACCGTACCAGGCCATATGCCCTCAAAATGGGGAGGATGCTTTGGGGGTCTGTGACCCCTCAAAGCACCATGTCCCCATGTTAATGGGGACAAGGGCCTCATCCCCACAACCCTTGCCCGATGGTTGTGGGGGTCTGCGGGCGGGGGGCTTATCGTAATCTGGAAGACCCCTTTAACAAGGGGGACCCCCAGATTCCACCCCCCTATGTGAATTGGTAAGGGGTACATTGTACCCCTACCATTTCACAGAGAAAGTGTAAAAAAAATTAAGAAAAACACACAGACACTGTTGGGATAAGTCCTTTATTAAAAAAAAAAAAGATTCCAGCAGTGGTAATCCACTCTCGGTCTCCACTCCAACGCTGTCAGTATCCTGCGATGGATGATCTCCTCTCCATCCAGGTCCAGGCTCCAGCGATGAGATGTCCAGCGCAGCGCATCCTGTCTCCACCGGAGACACCCCGGGAATATCGTCGCAGCAGCCTGACAGGTCTTATGTAGCTGAGGACGGGGCCACCCGTCACGTGACCCCGTCCCCCTCTGATGCAAGGGGAAACCCGGGCTTACCCAGTGATGTGCGGGGGACCCCGTCCCCCTCTGATGCAACGGAAACCTGTTTATTCAGAGCAGAGCATTGCGCCCCGAACACTCCCACGGTAGGATTATGCTTCAGTGGTGGTTTATGATTGGCGCCAGTCCGTAGGGCGGTGCTTTAAGTGTCACTTCTGTTTTCTCGAGTCAACAGCGGGCTCCATCAGACTCTGTCCCCATGAGTTTGAGCTGTATTCCGCTGGCCTGAAGGGGGCGTGCTAGCATGGGCACCCTGGACATCTTCCACACATCTCTTGCGGGGGGCCCAGGCACAAACTCAGCGATCATCCCTCTGTTTCAGCCGATACCACCATCTCTCCCCTCTGACAGCCTGAACACTGAGTACACAGAGGAATCCTCCTCCCCTCGGCTCTGATGTTCTTATCTACACAGACAAGAGAAGGAGGGACACGCACTGCTGCAAGCCACACTGATGATCTGAGGTCTGTCACTGCTGCTGGTTATGGATGGATACATAGGAGGGGGACAGAGTAATCAGGAAGAGGGGGAGGGCAGGTAACAGGGATGCAAAGCACACATGGTGAAGTGATGGGGGTAGGAGGATTTGTGCTGGGGTGTGGGGGGGATTTCAAGTCCTCTCACCCCTCCCAGGGGCCCCCTCTCTGTCCTCATCCCACACACAGCGGGTGTACAGACCCGGGAACTCAACACAGGGATGGTGGGAACTCCTCATAATGGGCACAGCGGGTGTAGACCCAGGAACTCAGCACAGGGATGGTGGTAACCAATCATAATGGGCACAGCAACCAGCAGGTGTACAGACCCGGGAACTTAGCACAGGAATGGTGGGAACCCCTCATAATGGGCACAGCAGGTTTAGACCCAGGAACTCAGCACAGGGGTGGTGGGAACCCCTCATAATGGACATAGATGGTGTACAGACCCGGGAACTCAGCACAGGGCTGGTGGGAACCCCTCATAATGGGCACAGCAGCTGTACAGACCCAAGAACTAAGAACAGGGATGGTTGTAACCCTTCCTGGGTTTACACCATTATGGGGGGGGGTGTCCCACCATCCCTGTTTTGAGTTCCTGGGTCTAGACCTGCTGTCAATTATGAACTCAGCACAGGGATGGTGGGAACCCTTCATAATAGGCACAGCAGGTGTACAGACCCAGGAACTCAGCACAGGCATGGTGGGAACCCTTCATAATGGGCACAGCAGGTGTACAGGGATGGTTGAAACCCCTCATAATGGGCACAGCAGGTGTAGACCCAGGAACTAAGCACAGTGATGGTGTGAACCCTTCATAATGGGCACAGCAGGTGTACAGGGATGGATGAAACACCTCATAATGGGCACAGCAGGTGTAGACCCGAGAACTCAGCATAGGGATGGTGGGAACCCCTCATAATGGGCACAGCAGGTGTAGACCCGAGAACTCAGCATAGGGATGCTAGGAACCCTTCATAATGGGCACAGCAGGTGTAGACACAGGAACTCAGCACAGGGATGGTGGGAACCTCTCGTAATGGGCACAGCAGATTGCAGATCTGGGAAATCCAATATATAACTAATAGCACACCTGAGACAAGAAGAAACTGGAAGGTGATTTATCTCTCTAGCAGCCACCAAACACTGTAATACCAGTTCTGGGTGGACTGACCCTTTAAGCTGAGCTGCAGCATTTTCAGTAGTGATTCTGCGCAGTGTCAGAATTTTATATTTGTTTACACTCAGCAGCACGGGTATGCGGACAGAGCCTCATTTTTGTTCTTGTGCACAGCTTCCTCCGTCACCAACATTCCGTCATAATCTGTCTTTTTTTATTTTTTCGCGCCCTATTTTTAGAACTTATGTGTAAATTTGTTTAATATTGTGTGCCCCACTAAACATTTTGAGCACCAGCCGCCACTGATTGCTTCTATATACTGTATGAAAGTTTCATGCTGTTACTGCTGTAACAAAGTATCAAAAACATCACAGGGAATCCCCACCCCTATTAAGCAAAGTGACAGAGATAACAGTGATATTACTGCCCAAATTATGGCCACTGGCTATATTTGGGTAATGACTAGATGCAGGACAGGGCTCAGTGCTGCATCTTGTTGCATCACCACCACTAGCTGTATGAAGATGTGGCACCACAATATTTGTCAGCTCTACCCCCTCCTCCTCGCCCTCTTCTGCTGAATCGTCCTATGAACCACAAGTCCCCCCTAAGCGTTCAAGGGGCTATTCAATGAGTCAGGCTAAAAGGTGCCATGCAGTGCTTCAGCCTTTGTGTCTAGGGGACAGGAACCACACCGGAGCAGAGATTCTTGCAGATCTGAGAGGTGGTCTACGCCAGCTAGAGACAGGAATGGTGGTGTGCGATAATGGCACAAACCTCCTGTCCACGTTTAGACAGAGAAAGTTGACACATGTGCCATTTCTGGCACATGTCCTCAATTTGGTGGTGCAGCGTTTCTTAAATGGGTACCCAGGGTTGGAAGATCTGCTAAAGCAGGCCAGAAGAGTCTCTAGCCATTTCAGGTGATCATACACAGCCAGTGCTCGGTTGGCTGAAATTCAGTGGGAATTCCACCTGCCTACTCAACTTTGCTGCATGTGCAGCCACTACAGCATTGCCAGAGGACCGTCAATGAGTACCTGTGTGAGTATGGCACAACGACAGGCTCAGGCCGGCTTGGCTTATTTTCCCCACAGACACCTTAAGGCTGCTTTCACACTGAAAGCACCGGCCGTTAGCGCTTTAGCTGTGCTTTTGTGCCGCTAACCCAAAAAAGGGTTGAAAAAAGTTTTGCTGCCCTTTTAAGGCGCTTTAAAAGCCATTCATTCCAATTGGCAGGGCATTTTGGGAGCGCTAAATACAGTGCTCCCAACCTGCCCCAAAGATGCTGCTTGCAGGACTTTTCGAAACGCATTTTTTTTGGCTTTTTAAATGCAATTATTTCTGCAGCAGCTTCTATGCACAGTATAGATGTGCCACTTTACAGGTAGACTAAGGGGACCACCCAGGCACTATATGGAAAGGAATTTTTCATTTTTGTTTCTCATTTTTATGCTTTCACTTTAAGCATCAGTAAATCACTGCTCATTTAAAAATTACGTTTTTTTACAAACTTTGTTTTCATTGATTCATGTCTCCCATAGCAGTACCCGGACCCCCATAACCATTATATGCCCAATTACTTGCATATAAGCCTTCAAAATGGGCACTTTTGATTTTTACAGTTTGGGTCCCGTAGACGTCAATGGGGTTCGTTATTCGGTTCTGAACTTTCTGGACTTTTGCGATGTTCTAAAGTTCTGGTGCGAACCAAACAGGGGGTCTTTGGCCCATTCCTAATGAATACCAGCTGCAGAAGGCAATCGGGAGAGCCCACATTGGACATGAACTTATCTAACACTTCTACTGAGTTTTATTTTCCAGTACATCAGTGACGAGAAGTGTGGGAGTGCTGCGTAGCATGCACTGCCATTTTGAGACCATCAGTGAACTAGAAGTTTGCTGTCATAGAAGGTTTCACAGCAGAAAGATTTTCCAAGCAACGACAGAGCTAATAGTGTTTAGAAGTCCCATCTTAGCACTAAGGCCCCTTTACACTATGTGTTTTGTTAACTCTCCTGTGGTAACACAATGCATCACTGGGCATTAAAGGGGTTGTAAAGGCAAAAGTTTTTTCACCTTAATGCATTCTATGCATTAAGGTGAAAAAACATCTCAGGATTAGCGGCCCCCCGAGGCCCCCATTTACTTACCTGACCCCTCGAAAGTCCCACACCGTGAAAGCGCAGGCATCTCGGCCGGCTTCTCGGCTCATTCATTGGTTGATTGAAAGCAGCGCAGCCATTGGCTTGCGCTGCTGTCAATCACATCCAATGACGCGGTTGGCCGGGGGGCAGGGCCGAGAGATACAGTGAGCGGCTATGGCCCCGGCTGTAACACTGGAGCGCGCCCGCAATTACTCACCACCATGCGAGCTCGCTCGCATGAAGGTAATGAGTTCTTGCGGGGAGGAGCCGAGACAGCCGCCGAGGGACCCCAGAAGACCAGGTTTGGGGCCACTCTGTGCAAAACGAGCTGCACAGTGGAGGTAAGTAAGTATAACATGTTTGTTATTTAACCTTCCTAGCGGTATTCCCGAGTCTGGCTCGGGGTTAAATTTCAGCACCAAAAGCGGTAACCCCGAGCCAGACTCGGGATTGCATCACAGTGATCCAGGCAGAGTTACTTACCTTGTCCCCTGGATCCTGCGATGCCTCTCCGCTGTGTGATCGAGCTGTCTCGATCCCTGAGCTCCGTTCCCTGCGACGTTACGACGCACGGGGACGGAGATCGGCGCCAAATTCAAAAAAGTTAAAACACAGTATACATACAGTACACTGTAATCTTACAGATTACAGTACAGTATGTAATAATTACACACCCCCATTGTCCCTAGTGGTCTGCCCAGTGTCCTGCATGCACTTTTATATAATAAAAACTTTTCTTTCTGCCTGGAAACTGGAGATTGTCCATAGCAACCAAAAAGTGTCCCTTTATGTCAAAAGTGGTTTTATACCAGCTAGAAAACAGCGATAATAAATTAGAATCACTCGCAGAATTAAGCGATAGCGATTTGTGGGGAAATTCGTCATCAAACACTGAAAAACACTTTTATTATTATTATTATATTATTTGTTATAATTATTTTATAGTTATTTATTTTATTATAATGTATAATTTTGTTTTTTGAACTTTATCATACCCGGGATGTCTACTAGACTCTTGTTTGGACAGATTTAAGTGAGTTATTCCTACGAATTACAGGCCTGCAATATAAAACGCCAAATTTCCATGCAGAATAATGGTACCGCTTTCAGCACCTAAAATCTGACAGAATCATACCGCCAGGGAGGTTAAGAAAAAAAAAAAATATCTTTAGTGTTCCTTTAAGGCATGATATGTTAAGGCAGACATTCATTTTGAATTGGCTGGCTGCACACGTTAATACATGGAATAACAGACACAGCCTTTTTTAATATGGAGCACCACAACTTTCTGCACATGTGCATTGTGATGCTCTGATGTGTAGGTGCGTTGCCCTCTACTGTTATATTGCATTGGGGCTGCCATTCAAAATGACCATTCATTGCATTTTATCGTGCATTACCACAAAAGCAAAAACACAATCTTTTGCAGATGTTTATAGAACTCTTCAATGACATGTCATTTTCCGATCATCTTAGAATAAGAGCTGTGGTCAAGGATATTATTGCATTTGCATTGCATATTAACTCGCTTTGAAGTTTCCACTTTGTGCGTTTTTCAGTTTTTTTCAATCGTCTGAACTTCTCTTATCCCAGGAATTACACACCCAGCTCTTATGTTGACTACACAGTTTGCAATCTGTGCAATGTTTAGTCAGTCTCCGATAGATATACCAACACAATGTCGTAAAAACCCCCCCTATACAACCTATTCAATTTGTATGCTCTTTCACTACATAATTAGTAGTTGTAAATTGTTCAGATTTTAAGGTATTTAAACAGTATACAGATACTGATAGATAAAAGGCTCCGGGAATGATTTACTAACAGAATGACTGATTTGATAAAAGTATTGTGAAGAGAGAGTTGGGTTGATTTAGAAGATAAATATGTTTGTTCACTTTGCAAAGTGTATGTTCATCACTTAGCTTGGGCAATGAGTCCCAATGGTCACCTTGTCCTTACTTTTGCCTACTCTGTCTTGTCCTTCCTTTCTTGCTCAGGAAACATTTTTCATGGACTATGGACAGTACCACAGGTTCCTTTCCTGGGCTGAACCCACATCCAACTCAGGTCAGCGGTATCAGTGTAATGGACAATATCCACAAACACCATAATCCATTTATCAAAATCATCTTTTAACCACTTAAGCCCCGGACCATTTTGGCTGGTTAAAGACCAGGCCCCTTTTTGCGATTTGGCACTAGGTCGCTTTAACTAACAATTGCGCGGTCGTGCGACATGGGTCCCAAACAAAATTGACGTTCTTTTTTTTCCCACAAATAGAACTTTCTTTTGGTGGTATTTGATCACCTCTGAGGTTTTTATTTTTTGCGCTATAAACAAAAATAGAGCGACAATTTTGAAAAAAATTACATATTTTTTACTTTTTGCTATAATAAATATCCCCAAAAAATATAGAATTTTTTTTCCCTCAGTTTAGACCGATACGTATTCTTCTACATATTTTTGGTAAAAAAAATCACAATAAGCATTTATTGATTGGTTTGCGCAAAAGTTATAGTGTCTACAAAATAGGGAGTAGTTTTATGGCATTTTTATTAATATTTTTTTTTTATTAGTAATGGCGGCGATCAGCGATTTTTATCGTTACTGCGACATTATGGCGGACACATCGGACACTTTTGACACATTTTTGGGACCATTGTTATTTTTACATCTGTCCTACTTTGGATCCGACTTTGCCCTGCGACATGAAGCCGACATATGTCCGACTTTCAATGAACGGGGATCCGACTTGGATCCCCGCCAATATCAGGCACTGTGTTTGGTATGAATCTTGAGGGGGAACTCCAGGCCAAATTTTAAATAAAAAACCGGCATGGGTTCCCCCTCCAGAGGCATACCAGGCCCTTGGGTCTGGTCTGGATTTGAAGGGGCACCCCTACGCCGAAAAAACAGCGTGGGGGTCCCCCCAAAATCCAAACCAGACCCTTATCCAAGCACGCAACCTGGCAGGCCGCAGGGGAAGAGGGGGGACGAGAGAGCGCCCCCCCTTCCTCCTGAACCATACCAGGCCGCATGCCCTCAACATGGGGGGTTTGGTGCTCTGGGGCAGGGGGGCGACCTGCGGCCCCCCCACCCCAGAGCACCCTGCCCCACACAGCTTTTTAAAGTATTTTATTGCACAGCTCCGGGGGTCTTCTTCCGACTTCGGGGGTCTCCGGTGTCGTCGCCGCGCTCTCCGGTTCTTTCTTCTGCCGGGCCTCCGCTAACTTCTTTTTAGCTCTTTTGCTAGCGGAGGCCCGGTCTTTTCCGTCGCCTTCTTCTTCTCCCGCTCTCCGGTTCTTCTCCCGCTCTCCGGTTCTTTCTTCTGCCGGGCCTCCGCTAACTTCTTTTTAGCTCTTTTGCTAACGGAGGCCCGGTCTTCTCCGTCGTCTCGTCCGGCTCTCCGTTGTCCTTCTGCCGGCCCCTCCACTAACTTCTTTAGCTCTTTTGCTAGTGGAGGAGCCGGTCTTCCCGTCGTCGCCGTCGGCGTCTTCTTCCCTCTTCTCCTTCTCGATGTTGACGCGTCGCTTCCTCCCGCTGTAATACTGGCTCTCCGCTCCGCATTAATATAGGCTTCTCATGACGTCACAGTCACATGTTCCGGGGCACATGGCCCCGGAGCATGTGACTGTGACGTCATGGGAACATGTGACTGTGACGTCATGGGAAGCCTATATTAATGCGGAGCGGAGCGGACAGCCAGTATTACAGCGGGAGGAAGCGACGCGTCAACATCGAGAAGGAGAAGAGGGAAGAAGACGGCGACGACAGGAAGACTGGCCCCTCCACTAGCAAAAGAGCTAAAGAAGTTAGTGGAGGGGCCGGCAGAAGGACAACGGAGAGCCGGACGAGACGACGGAGAAGACCGGGCCTCCGTTAGCAAAAGAGCTAAAAAGAAGTTAGCGGAGGCCCGGCAGAAGAAAGAACCGGAGAGCGGGAGAAGAACCGGAGAGCATGAGAAGAAGAAGGCGACGGAGAAGACCGGGCCTCCGCTAGCAAAAGAGCTAAAAAGAAGTTAGCGGAGGCCCGGCAGAAGAAAGAACCGGAGAGCGCGGCGACGACACCGGAGACCCCCGAAGTCGGAAGAAGACCCCCGGAGCTGTGCAATAAAATACTTTAAAAAGCTGTGTGGTTTTTTTATTGCAATTTTTTTCCACCAGGTGAATGGGTAGGGGTACGATGTACCCCATACTCATTCACATAGGGTGGGGGGGCCGGGATCCAGGGGCCCCTTTATTAAAGGGGGCTCCTGGATTCCGATAAGCCCCCCACCCGCAGACCCCGACAACCAACGGCCAGGGTTGTCGGGAAGAGGCCCTGTCCTCATCAACATGGGGGCAGGGTGCTCTGGAGTGGGGGGCCGCAGGTCGCCCCCCTGCCCCAGAGCACCAAACCCCCCATGTTGAGGGCATGCGGCCTGGTACGGTTCAGGAGGGAGGGGGGCCGCTCTCTCGTCCCCCCCTCTTCCCCTGCGGCCGGCCAGGTTGTGTGCTCGGATAAGGGTCTGGTTTGGATTTTGGGGGGTTTGGCCGTTTTTTCAGCGTAGGGGCGCCCCTTCAAATCCAGACCAGACCCAAGGGCCTGGTGTGCCTCTGGAGGGGGAACCCATGCCGGTTTTTTATTTAAAATTTGGCCTGGAGTTCCCCCTCAAGAGCAGTACAGCACAAGTCGCATGCCAAAGTCGGATCATGCAAGACTGCGGTCCGACTTTGATCCGACTTCAATGATAGTCAATGGGCTGAAGTCGGATCAAAGTCGGACCAAAGTAGTACAGGGAGCATTCTCAAAGTCGGACCGACATGTGTCGGACCAGTTAAGACGGCTCCCATAGGGAAACATTGATTTTCACACGTCATGCGACATGAGCTCCCAATGTCAGAGCGTTTGTCGCCCCAGTGTGAACCAGGCCTCAATGTCGGACCGGCTTGTGTCGGACCAGTTAAGACGGCTCTCATAGGGATTCATTGATTTTCACACGTCATGCAACATGAGCTCCTAATGTCGGAGCGTTTGTCGCCCCAGTGTGAACCAGGCCTGAGGCTGGGTTCACACTGATACGACACGACATTCATCCGACTTTCATCCTACTTTGCTCTGCGACATCAGTCCTACATTGATCCTACATTGGTCCGACATCCATCCGACATTCATGAACAGGATACTACTTTGATCCGACTTTGTGCTAGTCTGACTTGTCCTTTGACCAATCAAAACAATCCCAGGGTGAGATAAATTCTTTTTACTGGTGCTGTAATCACCATGTCGGATGTCAAATGTGGGATGGTTAGGACAAGGATCCTACTTTGATCCGACTTCAATGATATTCAATGGGCTGAAGTAGGATCAAAGTCGGACCAAAGTAGTACAGGGAGCATTTTCAAAGTCGGACCGACTTGTGTCGGACCAGTTAAGACGGCTCTCATAGGGAAACATTGATTTTCACACGTCATGCGACATGAGCTCCTAATGTCGGAGCGTTTGTCCGACCAGTGTGAACCAGGCCTTAGGCCTGGTTCACACTGGGGCGACAAACGCTCCGACATTGGGAGCTCATGTCGCATGACGTGTGAAAATCAATGTTTCCCTATGGGAGCCGTCTTAACTGGTCCGACACATGTCGGTCCGACTTTGAAAATGCTCCCTGTACTACTTTGGTCCGACTTTGATCCGACTTCAGCCCATTGACTATCATTGAAGTCGGATCAAAGTCGGACCGCAGTCTTGCATGATCCGACTTTGGCATGCGACTTGTGCTCTACTGCTCGAGGGGGAACTCCAGGCCAAATTTGAAATAAAAAACCGGCATGGGTTCCACCTCCAGAGGCATACCAGGCCCTTGGGTCTGGTCTGGATTTGAAGGGGCGCCCCAACGCCGAAAAAACGGCGTGGGGTCCCCCCAAAATCCAAACCAGACCCTTATCCGAGCACACAACCTTGCCGGCCACAGGGGAAGAGGGGGGCACGAGAGAGCGGCCCCCCTCCCTCCTGAACCGTACCAGGCCGCATGCCCTCTACATGGGGGGTTTGGTGCTCTGGGGCAGGGGGGCGACCTGCGGCCCCCCCACCCCAGAGCACCCTGCCCCCATGTTGATGAGGACAGGGCCTCTTCCCGACAACCCTGGCCGTTGGTTGTCGGGGTCTGCAGGTGGGGGGCTTATCGGAATCCGGGAGCCCCCTTTAATAAAGGGGCCCCTGGATCCCGGCCCCCCACCCTATGTGAATGAGTATGGGGTACATCGTACCCCTACCCATTCACCTGGTGGAAAAAAATTGCAATAAAAAAACCACACAGCTTTTTAAAGTATTTTATTGCACAGCTCCGGGGGTCTTCTTCCGACTTCGGGGGTCTCCGGTGTCGTCGCCGCGCTCTCCGGTTCTTTCTTCTGCCGGGCCTCCGCTAACTTCTTTTTAGCTCTTTTGCTAGCGGAGGCCCGGTCTTCTCCGTCGCTTTCTTCTTCTCCCGCTCTCCGGTTCTTTCTTCCGCCGGGCCTCCGCTAACTTCTTTTTAGCTCTTTTGCTAACGGAGGCCCGGTCTTCTTCGTCGTCTCGTCCGGCTCTCCGTTGTCCTTCTGCCGGCCCCTCCACTAACTTCTTTAGCTCTTTTGCTAGTGGAGGGGCCGGTCTTCCCGTCGTCGCCGTCTGCGTCTTCTTCCCTCTTCTCCTTCTCGATGTTGACGCGTCGCTTCCTCCCGCTGTAATACTGGCTCTCCGCTCCGCATTAATATAGGCTTCCCATGACGTCACAGTCACATGTTCCCATGACGTCACAGTCACATGCTCCGGGGCCATGTGCCCCGGAACATGTGACTGTGACGTCATGAGAAGCCTATATTAATGCGGAGCGGAGAGCCAGTATTACAGCGGGAGGAAGCGACGCGTCAACATCGAGAAGGAGAAGAGGGAAGACCGGCCCCTCCACTAGCAAAAGAGCTAAAGAAGTTAGTGGAGGGGCCGGCAGAAGGACAACAGAGATCCGGACGAGACGACGGAGAAGACCGGGCCTCCGTTAGCAAAAGAGCTAAAAAGAAGTTAGCGGAGGCCCGGCAGAAGAAAGAACCGGAGAGCGCGGCGACGACACCGGAGACCCCCGAAGTCGGAAGAAGACCCCCGGAGCTGTGCAATAAAATACTTTAAAAAGCTGTGTGGTTTTTTTATTGCAATTTTTTTCCACCAGGTGAATGGGTAGGGGTACGATGTACCCCATACTCATTCACATAGGGTGGGGGGCCGGGATCCAGGGGCCCCTTTATTAAAGGGGCTCCCAGATTCCGATAAGCCCCCCACCCGCAGACCCCGACAACCAACGGCCAGGGTTGTCGGGAAGAGGCCCTGTCCTCATCAACATGGGGGCAGGGTGCTCTGGGGTGGGGGGGCCGCAGGTCGCCCCCCTGCCTCAGAGCACCAAACCCCCCATGTTGAGGGCATGCGGCTTGGTACGGTTCAGGAGGGAGGGGGGCCGCTCTCTCGTCCCCCCCTCTTCCTCTGCGGCCGGCCAGGTTGTGTGCTTGGATAAGGGTCTGGTTTGGATTTTGGGGGGACCCCACACCGTTTTTTCGGTGTAGGGGCGCCCCTTCAAATCCAGACCAGACCCAAGGGCCTGGTATTCTCCTGGAGGGGGAACCCATGCCGGTTTTTTATTTAAAATTTGGCCTGGAGTTCCCCCTCAAGATTCATACCAAACACAGTGCCTGATATTGGCGTGGATCCAAGTCGGATCCCCGTTCATTGAAAGTCGGACATATGTCGGCTTCATGTCGTAGGGCAAAGTCGGATCCAAAGTAGGACAGATGTCGTGTCGCACTAGTGTGAACCCAGCCTTAAGGCTGGGTTCACACTGATACGACACGACATTCATCCGACTTTCATCCTACTTTGCTCTGCGACATCAGTCCTACATTGATCCTACATTGGTCCGACATCCATCCGACATTCATGAACAGGATACTACTTTGATCCGACATTGTGCTAGTCTGACTTGTCCTTTGACCAATCAAAACAATCCTAGTGTGACATAAATTCCTTTTACTGCTGCTGTAATTACCATGTCGGATGTCAAATGTCGGATGGTTAGGACAAGGATCCTACTTTGATCCAACTTCAATGATATTCAATGGGCTGAAGTAGGATCAAAGTCGGACAGAAGTAGTACAGGGAGCATTTTTAATGTCGGACCGACTTGTGTCGGACCAGTTAAGACGGCTCTCATAGGGATTCATTGATTTTCACACGTCATGCGACATGAGCTCCTAATGTCGGAGCGTTTGTCGGACCAGTGTGAACCTGGCCTAAGCACGTGTCAGGTTCAAGCGGGTACATTTTATGTAGCTTAACAGGCATGTAGTGCCACATGGTGTGCAGTTTAACCTCAGTTTCCTTGATTGCAATAGATTTAGTGCACCTGTGCATATTGGACAACATAGCCTGCCAGTCCTCGGCTGAAAAGTCTTCACCTGTCTCAGCCTCCCACTGTACCATAGACGAAGACTTAACCACTTTACAACCACCTGCCGACAAATAATGTCGACAAGGTGGTTGCTTAACTCTGGGAGGACGTTATATAACGTCCTCCCAGAATCGCGCTCCTGCGCGCCCCCTGGGGGCGCGCACACGGGAAACTCCTCTGGACCCGGCGGATCACGAATCGCGGTAAATCGCCGCTGATAGCGGCCGTTTACCACGTGATCGCTCCGTCAAATGACGGAGCAATCACTTGTAAACAGACCGGCGTCATTTGATGACGCCGGTTCCTCCCTCCCCTCTCTGTACCGATCGGTACAGTGTGAGAGGAGAGGGGAGGGAGCAGATCAAGGCAGCAGCGCTGTGGGCTGGATCTGTGACAATTGCAGTCACAGATCCAGCCATCCATCCATCCCTGCTCAGCCATCCCTGTGCTATACCCTGCCAATACTCTGCAAAATACCCTGCCAATACTCTGCAAAATACCCTGCCAATACCCTGGTGCAATACTCTGCAATACCCTGGTGCAATACTCTGCAATACCCTGGTGCAATACTCTGCAATACCCTGGTGCAATACTCTGCAATACCCTGCGCAATACTCTGCAATACCCTGCAAAATACTCTGCAATACCCTGCAAAATACTCTGCAATACCCTGCGCAATACCCTGCAATACCCTGCAAAATACTCTGCAATACCCTGCGCAATACCCTGCAAAATACTCTGCAATACCCTGGTGCAATACTCTGCAATACTCTGGTGCAATACTCTGCAATACCCTGCGCAATACTCTGCAATACCCTGCGCAATACTCTGCAATACCCTGCGCAATACTCTGCAAAATACTCTGCAATACCCTGCACAATACTCTGCAATACCCTGCACAATACTCTGCAATACCCTCCACAATACTCTGCAATACCCTCCACAATACCCTGTGCAATACCCCGTGCAATACCCTGCCATACACCGCAATACCCTGCCATAGTCCGCAATACTCCGCAATGCCCTGCAATACTCCGCAATGCCCGGCAATACTCCGCAATGCCCGGCAATACTCCGCAATGCCCGGCAATACTCCGCAATGCCCGGCAATACTCTGCAATAACCACTTCCCGCCCTCCGGCCGTCATATGACGTCCTTGACTTTGTGCGGGGATATCTGAATGATGGGAGCAGCTACAGGCATCATTCAGATATTAGCTTTTTCAGCCGGCGATTCCCCACACCATAAGAACAATCATAACGGCTGTTCCACTGCTTGATTATTCTTACGGGAGGCGAGAGGGGATGTCCCCTTACCCCCCGCCGCCCTCCGGTGCTTCTACCGACTCACCGCTACGATCAAAGCCAGGATTGTTGTTTTTTTTTGTTTGTTTTTTCAGGCTTCCCAGCCTAGAGGTGAGATGTGGGGTCTTATTGACACCCCCCCCCCCATATCTCACTGTAAAGAGGACCTGTCATGCCATATTCCTATTACAAGGGATGTTTACGTTCCTTGTAATAGGTATAAAAGTGATCAAAAAAATGTTTGGGGCAGAAAAACATGTCAAACTAAAATAAATAAAGAAAAATGAAGAATATTTTTTTTTTTTTTTTAAAGCGCCCCTGTCCCCGTGAGCTCGCATACAGAAGCGAACGCATACGTAAGTCCCGCCCACATATGAAAACGGTTTTCAAACCACACATGTGAGGTATCTCTGCGAACGTTAGAGCGAGAGCAATCATTTTGGCCCTAGACCTCCTCTGTAACTCAAAACATGTAACCAGTAAAAATATTTAAAGCGTCGCCTATGGGGATTTTTTAAGTAGCAAAGTTTGGCGCCATTCCACGAGTGTGTGCAATTTTTAAGGGTGACATGTTAGGTATCTATTTACTCGGCGTAACTTCATCTTTCACATTATGCAAAAACATTGGGCTAACTTTACTGTTTTTTTTTTTTTTTAAGCACAAAACATTTTTTTTCCGTAAAAAACGCGTTAAAAAAATTGCTGCGCAAATATCGTGCGAGATAAAAAGTTGCAACAACCACCATTATATTCTCTAAGGTCTTTGCTAAAAAAACATATATAATGTTTTGGGGTTCTATGTAGAGGTCGACCGATATGGGTTTTTCGCTGGCCGATGCCGATGCTGATATTTAGAAATTTGGGCGGCCGATGGCCGATATATGATGCCGATTTTTGTGGCCGATTTTTGTGGCCGATTAAAAAAAACAAAAAAAAAAAAAACCTCACCCACTCCACTCCTTCCTGCTTACTCCCGTCACTCTAGCACACACTTGATGTCCTCAGTACAGATGGCACTGGCAGGTGGCATTGGTTTGGAACTGGCAGGTGGCACTGGCAGGTGGCACTGGTGTGGAACTGGCAGGTGGCACTGATTGGCACTAGCAGATGGCGCTGGTTTGGAACTGACAGTTGGCACTGGCAGGTGGCACTGGTTTGGAACTGGCAGGTGGCACTGGCAGGTGGCACTGGTGTGGAACTGGCAGGAGGCACTGATTAGCACTGGCAGGTGGCACTGATTGGCACTAGCAGATGGCGCTGGTTTGGAACTGGCAGGTGGCACTGGCAGGTGGCACTGGTGTGGAACTGGCAGGTGGCACTGATTGGCACTAGCAGATGGCGCTGGTTTGGAACTGACAGTTGGCACTGGCAGGTGGCACTGGTTTGGAACTGGAAGGTGGCACTGGTGTGGAACTGGCAGGAGGCACTGATTAGCACTCGCAGGTGGCACTGATTGGCACTAGCAGATGGCGCTGGTTTGGAACTGACAGTTGGCACTGGCAGGTGGCACTGGTTTGGAACTAACAGATGGCACTATTGGCACTGGCAGGTGGCGCTGATTGGCACAAGCAGGTGGCACTGGTTTGGAACTGACAGATGGCACTGGTTTGGAACTGACAGATGGCATTGGCACTGGCAGGTGGCACTGGTTTGGAACTGACAGATGGCACTATTGGCACTGACTGATGGCACTGATTGGCACTAGCAGGTGGCACTGGTTTGGAACTGACAGATGGCACTGATTGGCAGTGGCGCTGGCTGGCGGTGGTGCTGGCTGGCGCTGGCTGGCGGTGGCGCTGGCTGGCGGTGGAGGGTGGCGCTGGCTGGCGGTGGCGGGCGGCGCTGGCTGGCGGTGGCGGGTGGCGCTGGCTGGCGGTGGCGGCGGGTGGTGCTGGCTGGCGGTGGCGGCGGGTGGTGCTGGCTGGCGGTGGCGCTGGCTGGCGGTGGCGGGTGGCACTGGCTGGCGGTGGCGCTGGCTGGCGGTGGCACTGGCTGGCGGTGGCGGGTGGCACTGGCTGGAGGCACTGACAGATTGTACTGATTTTGCGGACCCAGCAGCTAAATTACATCAGCCAATGATTGGGCTGCTTTAGAAAGGGGCGGGCCACATACACATAGCGACCCGCCCAGATACCATCCCATTAGCTGGTGTAATATAGCTGCTGGGTCCCGCCCACCCCGGCCCGGGTCCCGCCCACCCCGACATCGAGCTGACAGCTCCTCTCTCTCTCTCCTTTCTGCTCACACACTCAGCGGCTCTGGCTGCATCAAGAGCTGCGCTGAGTGTGTGAGCAGAGAGGAGAGAGAGACAGAGAGGAGCTGTCAGCTCGATGTCGGTGTGGGCGGGACCCAGCAGCTATATTACACCAGCTAATGGGATGGTATCTGGGCGGGTCGCTACGTGTATGTGGCCCGCCCCCTTTCTAAAGCAGCCCAATCATTGGCTGGTGTAATTTAGCTGCCGGGTCTTGCCCATCCCCGACATCAAGCTGACAGCTCCTCTCTGTCTCTCTCTCCTCTCTGCTCACACACTCAGCGCGGCGCTTGATGCTGCCAGAGCCGCTAATAGGGATGAGCTCGGTGTTCGAGTCGAACATACGTTCGACTCGAACATCGGCTGTTCGATCGTTCGACGAAGATCGAACGATTTGGGCCGTTCGCGCCTAATTCGAGTGACGCGAACGGCCCACAATGCACTACGCCATCGCAGTGTCATCCAGGCGCTGTGATTGGCCAAGCATGCACTGTGACCCCGCATGCTTGGCCAATCACAGCGCCGGCAGCGAGGAGAGCAATGATTGGCCACAGGCAGGATGCCTGTGGCCAATTATTGCTGAGGGTGTTTAGTACACGCCCCACACTATAAAAGGCCGCCAGCACGGCGGCCTAGTGTAGTGTGTTCCGGAGCAGGGAAAGAGAAGCATAGGCAGGGACAGTGACATTTTTTTTTCTTGCTTAACCTGGATTCCTTTAGTTTAGGGAAAGAGAAGGATAGGTAGGGAGAGTGTCAGTGTGTTTTACTGTGCTAATCCTTGTTTCTAGGGACAGGGAAGGACAGTGAGGGAAATTCTCCTTGTGCTATACTGTGCTAAAGCATTGATCATCAACCATCTTTAAAAAAACATTTTTTCTAGGGACAGAAAACTATAGGTAGGGAGAGTGTCAGTGTGTTTTACTGTGCTAATCCTTGTTTCTAGGGACAGGGAAGGACAGTGAGGGAAATTCTCCTTGTGCTATAGTGTGCTAAAGCATTGATCATCAACCATCTTTAAAAAAACATTTTTTCTAGGGACAGAAAACTATAGGTAGGGAGAGTGTCAGTGTGTTTTACTGTGCTAATCCTTGTTTCTAGGGACAGGGAAGGACAGTGAGGGAAATTCTCCTTGTGCTATAGTGTGCTAAAGCATTGATCATCAACCATCTTTAAAAAAACATTTTTTCTAGGGACAGAAAACTATAGGTAGGGAGAGTGTCAGTGTGTTTTACTGTGCTAATCCTTGTTTCTAGGGACAGGGAAGGACAGTGAGGGAAATTCTCCTTGTGCTATAGTGTGCTAAAGCATTGATCATCAACCATCTTTAAAAAAACTTTTTTTCTAGGGACAGAAAACTATAGGTAGGGAGAGTGTCAGTTTCTTTCACTGTGCTAATCCTTGTTTCTAGGGACAGGGAAGGACAGTGAGGGAAATTCTCCTTGTGCTATACTGTGCTAAAGCATTGATCATCAACCATCTTTAAAAAAACATTTTTTCTAGGGACAGAAAACTATAGGTAGGGAGAGTGTCAGTTTCTTTCACTGTGCTAATCCTTGTTTCTAGGGACAGGGAAGGACAGTGAGGGAAATTCTCCTTGTGCTATACTGTGCTAAAGCATTGATCATCAACCATCTTTAAAAAAACATTTTTTCTAGGGACAGAAAACTATAGGTAGGGAGAGTGTCAGTGTGTTTCACTGTGCTAATCCTTGTTTCTAGGGACAGGGAAGGACAGTGAGGGAAATTCTCCTTGTGCTATACTGTGCTAAAGCATTGATCATCAACCATCTTTAAAAAAACATTTTTTCTAGGGACAGAAAACTATAGGTAGGGAGAGTGTCAGTTTCTTTCACTGTGCTAATCCTTGTTTCTAGGGACAGGGAAGGACAGTGAGGGAAATTCTCCTTGTGCTATACTGTGCTAAAGCATTGATCATCAACCATCTTTAAAAAAACATTTTTTCTAGGGACAGAAAACTATAGGTAGGGAGAGTGTCAGTTTCTTTCACTGTGCTAATCCTTGTTTCTAGGGACAGGGAAGGACAGTGAGGGAAATTCTCCTTGTGCTATACTGTGCTAAAGCATTGAGCATCAACCATCTTTAAAAAAACATTTTTTCTAGGGACAGAAAACTATAGGTAGGGAGAGTGTCAGTGTGTTTTACTGTGCTAATCCTTGTTTCTAGGGACAGGGAAGGACAGTGAGGGAAATTCTCCTTGTGCTATAGTGTGCTAAAGCATTGATCATCAACCATCTTTAAAAAAACATTTTTTCTAGGGACAGAAAACTATAGGTAGGGAGAGTGTCAGTTTCTTTCACTGTGCTAATCCTTGTTTCTAGGGACAGGGAAGGACAGTGAGGGAAATTCTCCTTGTGCTATACTGTGCTAAAGCATTGATCATCAACCATCTTTAAAAAAACATTTTTTCTAGGGACAGAAAACTATAGGTAGGGAGAGTGTCAGTGTGTTTTACTGTGCTAATCCTTGTTTCTAGGGACAGGGAAGGACAGTGAGGGAAATTCTCCTTGTGCTATAGTGTGCTAAAGCATTGATCATCAACCATCTTTAAAAAAACATTTTTTCTAGGGACAGAAAACTATAGGTAGGGAGAGTGTCAGTGTGTTTTACTGTGCTAATCCTTGTTTCTAGGGACAGGGAAGGACAGTGAGGGAAATACTCCTTGTGCTATAGTGTGCTAAAGCATTGATCATCAACCATCTTTAAAAAAACATTTTTTCTAGGGACAGAAAACTATAGGTAGGGAGAGTGTCAGTTTCTTTCACTGTGCTAATCCTTGTTTCTAGGGACAGGGAAGGACAGTGAGGGAAATTCTCCTTGTGCTATACTGTGCTAAAGCATTGATCATCAACCATCTTTAAAAAAACATTTTTTCTAGGGACAGAAAACTATAGGTAGGGAGAGTGTCAGTGTGTTTTACTGTGCTAATCCTTGTTTCTAGGGACAGGGAAGGACAGTGAGGGAAATTCTCCTTGTGCTATACTGTGCTAAAGCATTGATCATCAACCATCTTTAAAAAAACATTTTTTCCAGGGACAGAAAACTATAGGTAGGGAGAGTGTCAGTTTCTTTCACTGTGCTAATCCTTGTTTCTAGGGACAGGGAAGGACAGTGAGGGAAATTCTCCTTGTGCTATACTGTGCTAAAGCATTGATCATCAACCATCTTTAAAAAAACATTTTTTCTAGGGACAGAAAACTATAGGTAGGGAGAGTGTCAGTTTCTTTCACTGTGCTAATCCTTGTTTCTAAGGACAGGGAAGGACAGTGAGGGAAATTCTCCTTGTGCTATACTGTGCTAAAGCATTGATCATCAACCATCTTTAAAAAAACATTTTTTCTAGGGACAGAAAACTATAGGTAGGGAGAGTGTCAGTGTGTTTCACTGTGCTAATCCTTGTTTCTAGGGACAGGGAAGGACAGTGAGTGAAATTCTCCTTGTGCTATACTGTGCTAAAGCATTGATCATCAACCATCTTTAAAAAAACATTTTTTCTAGGGACAGAAAACTATAGGTAGGGAGAGTGTCAGTGTGTTTCACTGTGCTAATCCTTGTTTCTAGGGACAGGGAAGGACAGTGAGGGAAATTCTCCTTGTGCTATACTGTGCTAAAGCATTGATCATCAACCATCTTTAAAAAAACATTTTTTCTAGGGACAGAAAACTATAGGTAGGGAGAGTGTCAGTTTCTTTCACTGTGCTAATCCTTGTTTCTAGGGACAGGGAAGGACAGTGAGGGAAATTCTCCTTGTGCTATACTGTGCTAAAGCATTGATCATCAACCATCTTTAAAAAAACATTTTTTCTAGGGACAGAAAACTATAGGTAGGGAGAGTGTCAGTTTCTTTCACTGTGCTAATCCTTGTTTCTAGGGACAGGGAAGGACAGTGAGGGAAATTCTCCTTGTGCTATACTGTGCTAAAGCATTGAGCATCAACCATCTTTAAAAAAACATTTTTTCTAGGGACAGAAAACTATAGGTAGGGAGAGTGTCAGTGTGTTTTACTGTGCTAATCCTTGTTTCTAGGGACAGGGAAGGACAGTGAGGGAAATTCTCCTTGTGCTATAGTGTGCTAAAGCATTGATCATCAACCATCTTTAAAAAAACATTTTTTCTAGGGACAGAAAACTATAGGTAGGGAGAGTGTCAGTTTCTTTCACTGTGCTAATCCTTGTTTCTAGGGACAGGGAAGGACAGTGAGGGAAATTCTCCTTGTGCTATACTGTGCTAAAGCATTGATCATCAACCATCTTTAAAAAAACATTTTTTCTAGGGACAGAAAACTATAGGTAGGGAGAGTGTCAGTGTGTTTTACTGTGCTAATCCTTGTTTCTAGGGACAGGGAAGGACAGTGAGGGAAATTCTCCTTGTGCTATAGTGTGCTAAAGCATTGATCATCAACCATCTTTAAAAAAACATTTTTTCTAGGGACAGAAAACTATAGGTAGGGAGAGTGTCAGTGTGTTTTACTGTGCTAATCCTTGTTTCTAGGGACAGGGAAGGACAGTGAGGGAAATTCTCCTTGTGCTATAGTGTGCTAAAGCATTGATCATCAACCATCTTTAAAAAAACATTTTTTCTAGGGACAGAAAACTATAGGTAGGGAGAGTGTCAGTTTCTTTCACTGTGCTAATCCTTGTTTCTAGGGACAGGGAAGGACAGTGAGGGAAATTCTCCTTGTGCTATACTGTGCTAAAGCATTGATCATCAACCATCTTTAAAAAAACATTTTTTCTAGGGACAGAAAACTATAGGTAGGGAGAGTGTCAGTGTGTTTTACTGTGCTAATCCTTGTTTCTAGGGACAGGGAAGGACAGTGAGGGAAATTCTCCTTGTGCTATACTGTGCTAAAGCATTGATCATCAACCATCTTTAAAAAAACATTTTTTCCAGGGACAGAAAACTATAGGTAGGGAGAGTGTCAGTTTCTTTCACTGTGCTAATCCTTGTTTCTAGGGACAGGGAAGGACAGTGAGGGAAATTCTCCTTGTGCTATACTGTGCTAAAGCATTGATCATCAACCATCTTTAAAAAAACATTTTTTCTAGGGACAGAAAACTATAGGTAGGGAGAGTGTCAGTTTATTTCACTGTGCTAATCCTTGTTTCTAAGGACAGGGAAGGACAGTGAGGGAAATTCTCCTTGTGCTATACTGTGCTAAAGCATTGATCATCAACCATCTTTAAAAAAACATTTTTTCTAGGGACAGAAAACTATAGGTAGGGAGAGTGTCAGTGTGTTTCACTGTGCTAATCCTTGTTTCTAGGGACAGGGAAGGACAGTGAGTGAAATTCTCCTTGTGCTATACTGTGCTAAAGCATTGATCATCAACCATCTTTAAAAAAACATTTTTTCTAGGGACAGAAAACTATAGGTAGGGAGAGTGTCAGTTTCTTTCACTGTGCTAATCCTTGTTTCTAGGGACAGGGAAGGACAGTGAGGGAAATTCTCCTTGTGCTATACTGTGCTAAAGCATTGATCATCAACCATCTTTAAAAAAACATTTTTTCTAGGGACAGAAAACTATAGGTAGGGAGAGTGTCAGTTTCTTTCACTGTGCTAATCCTTGTTTCTAGGGACAGGGAAGGACAGTGAGGGAAATTCTCCTTGTGCTATACTGTGCTAAAGCATTGATCATCAACCATCTTTAAAAAAACATTTTTTCTAGGGACAGAAAACTATAGGTAGGGAGAGTGTCAGTTTCTTTCACTGTGCTAATCCTTGTTTCTAGGGACAGGGAAGGACAGTGAGGGAAATTCTCCTTGTGCTATACTGTGCTAAAGCATTGATCATCAACCATCTTTAAAAAAAAAAATTCTAGGGACAGAAAACTATAGGTAGGGAGAGTGTCAGTTTCTTTCACTGTGCTAATCCTTGTTTCTAGGGACAGGGAAGGACAGTGAGGGAAATTCTCCTTGTGCTATACTGTGCTAAAGCATTGATCACCAACCATCTTTAAAAAAACATTTTTTCTAGGGACAGAAAACTATAGGTAGGGAGAGTGTCAGTGTGTTTCACTGTGCTAATCCTTGTTTCTAGGGACAGGGAAGGACAGTGAGGGAAATTCTCCTTGTGCTATACTGTGCTAAAGCATTGATCAGCAACCATCTTTAAAAAAACATTTTTTCTAGGGACAGAAAACTATAGGTAGGGAGAGTGTCAGTTTCTTTCACTGTGCTAATCCTTGTTTCTAGGGACAGGGAAGGACAGTGAGGGAAATTCTCCTGTGCTATACTGTGCTAAAGCATTGATCATCAACCATCATTAAAAAAACATTTTTTCTAGGGACAGAAAACTATAGGTAGGGAGAGTGTCAGTTTCTTTCACTGTGCTAATCCTTGTTTCTAGGGACAGGGAAGGACAGTGAGGGAAATTCTCCTTGTGCTATACTGTGCTAAAGCATTCCTCATCAACCATCTTTGAAATCCTTGTTTTTTGGACAGTCAGGGAAATTGTCGTTGTACTATTCTGTGCGAAAGCAATCATCCTCAACCATATTTAGAAATCCTTAAGTAAAGGGACAGAGAAGGACACCTGAAGGTAGCCCTTATTGCTTTTTTCCCATCTCCCTGCAGGCCATCTATTAGAATGTCTGGAAGGCAAACAAGGAGAGGCAGACAGTCAGGAGGCAATAAAAGAGGGCAAGCAGGCTCTGTGTCTGGGGGCAACAGTGCTGGTCGTGGACGCGGTGCATTGTCATCAGCACATGGACATGGGACACGCTTGTCCTTCTTTTCGGCAGCTGGACATGTTGAGCCACATCATGCCGAAGACTTGGTAGAGTGGATGACCAAGCCCTCCTCCTCCTCCTCATCCTCTCTCACCCAGGCTCAGGGTACTGGCAAAGCAGCTGCCAAAGCGTCCTCTTCCCTGGTATCAATGTCAGACTCATCATCAGTCACTCCTTCCCTAGACCCACCATGTCCTCCTCCTGAGGAGTCCCCCGAACTGTTTGAGCACAGTGTTGGGTACATGCTCCAGGAGGATGCCTAGCGTTTCGAAGGGTCTGATGATGAAACCCAGCTACAGGAAGGCAGTAGCGTGAGAGCAGACAGAGGGGATGCTCAAGAAGGACACCAATCTGGCAGTCATGTTCCAGCAGCTGCAGCATACTGCCAGATTGGCTCCAGTGATGAGGAGGGAGGGGATGATGAGGTCACTGACTCCACGTGGGTGACTAATAGGAGAGAGGAGGAGGAGGAGGATGAGGAGGAGGCACATCTCCAACGAGGCAGGATGCCCTTTGGTGGCCAGCGTAAGGGCAGTACACCGACGGAATCACACCGCAGAGCTCCGCCTGTGCAGGGCGCTGCCTCTGCCCGTCATTCAAAAAGTTCTTTGGTGTGGGCCTTTTTTGAGGCTAGTGCATCAGATCGCACAGCTGCTGTTTGCAACATATGTCTCAAGCGTATATCGCGTGGCCAAAACATCAGCCGCTTGGGTACCACATGCCTGACCAGACATATGTTGACCTGCCATGCAGCTCGTTGGCAAGCCTACCTCAAAGACCCACACCAAAGAACAAAGCGGACCTCTCCTTGCACCGCATCAGCTGGGATCTCCAACCCCACTATAACTTCAGTCCTCTCTGAAACATGCACTGAGAGGAATGAAGGTGTAGAATTAGGTGTGTCACAGCCAAGTACTTGCGGCCACTCTGCTAGCAGTACACCGACGTCCGATTCTAGCAGGCAAATTTCCCTGCCCCAGCTGCTGGACCGTCGAAAGAAGTTCACTCCCAGCCATCCACATGCCCAGCGGTTGAATGCTAGCTTGGCTAAATTGCTAGCGCTTCAACTGCTGCCTTTTCAGTTGGTAGACTCGGCCCCCTTCCGTGAGTTTGTGCAATGTGCGGTTCCTCAGTGGCAGGTTCCCAAACGCCACTTTTTCTCACGGAAGGCTATTCCGGCTCTCTACCGGCATGTGGAAGGCAATGTCTTGGCCTCGCTGGACAGGGCGGTCAGCGGTAAGGTTCATATTACCGCTGACTCATGGTCCAGCAGGCATGGACAGGGACGTTACCTTTCTTTCACGGCCCATTGGGTCACTCTTTTGGCAGCTGGGAAGGATGCAGGACAAGGTGCAGTAGTGTTGGAGGTTGTTCCACCGCCACGCCTCCAAAATGCTACTACTGGTTGTGACACACCTCTCTCCTCCACCCCCTCCTCTTCTTCTTCCTCCATGGCCTCTTCCTGTGCTTTGTCCTCTGAACCAGCGGTGCTCCGTAGCCGTTCAAGGGGCTACGCAAGTACGCAGGCAAAAAGATGCCATGCCGTGCTTGCGCTGGTGTGTTTGGGGGACAGAAGCCACACTGGGGCAGAGGTCCTGTCTGCTCTGCAGGGCCAGGCCGAGAGGTGGTTGACGCCACGCCAGCTTAAGCCAGGAATGGTGGTTTGCGACAATGGCACCAACCTCCTCTCCGCCCTCCGACAGGGACAACTGACCCATGTGCCCTGTGTGGCTCACGTCCTTAACCTGGTGGTGCAGCGGTTCTTGGGCAGGTACCCGGGCTTACAGGATGTCCTGAGGCAGGCCAGGAAAGTCTGTGTGCATTTCCGCAGATCTTATAATGCCAGTGCTCGCCTGGTTGAGCTGCAAAAGGAGTTGAACCTGCCCAAGAACCGCCTTATATGTGACATGCCCACCAGGTGGAACTCAACGTTGGCCATGCTGCAGCGGCTGCACACGCAGCAGAGGGCCATCAATGAGTACCTGTGCGACTACGGCACCAGGACAGGGTCAGGGGAGCTTGGTTTTTTTCTCCACGCCAGTGGGGCATGATCAGGGATGCATGCACTGTCCTGGCACCATTTGAGGAGGCCACGAGGATGGTGAGCAGTGACAGTGCATGCATCAGTGACACTGTACCTCTTGTCCACCTGTTGGAGCACACGCTGCATGGAATAATGGACAGGGCACTTGAGGCAGAACAGAGGCAGGAAGAGGAGGACTTCCTTGCCTCTCAAGGCCCCCTTTACCCAGACAGTGTTCCTTCTGTCCCACCCATCGCACAGGAAGAGGAGGAGGAGGAGGAGGATTGTGTCAGCATGGAGGTGGAGGCTGGCACTCAGCATCATCAGCAGCAGTCTTTTAGGGATGATTTACAGTCCCAAGAAACCAGTGGACTTGTACGTGGCTGGGAGGAGGTGGCTGCGGATCATGTCGTCCTTAGTGACCCAGAGGACTCCGGACCGAATGCCTCAGCAAACCTACGCTGCATGGCCTCCCTGATCCTGCAAAGTCTGCGGAAGGATCCTCGTATTCTTCGGATCAAGGAGAGGGACCATTACTGGCTGGCCACTCTCCTTGATCCACGGTACAAGGGTAAGGTTGCGGACCTTATGTTACCGTCGCAGAGGGAGCAGAGGATGAGACAACTCCGGGAGGCCTTGCAGAAAGGTCTGTGCAACGCGTTCCCAGAGACTGGGAGGTTACAAACTCCTGGTCCTGGACAACGAGTTGCTGAGGCTTCGGCCAGTCAAAGAAGGAGCGGTGGGGAAGGTGGCCGTCTGACCGATGCGTTCAGACAATTCTTTAGTCCGCAGCCCCAAAGTATGATCGGTTCCAGCAACCATCGCCAGCGTCTGATAAACATGGTGCAGGAATATCTAGGGGCAAGGTCAGACTTGGACACCTTCCCCACCGAAAATCCTCTGGCTTACTGGGTCTTGAGGATGGATCACTGGCCAGAGCTTGCACAGTATGCAATTGAGCTACTGGCCTGTCCTGCATCCAGCGTTCTTTCGGAACGCACATTCAGTGCTGCTGGAGGATTTGTCACGGATCACAGGGTGCGCCTGTACACCGACTCGGTTGATCGACTGACTTTCATCAAGATGAACCAGTCTTGGATCACCACCAGCTACCACACACCTGATGCTGATATAACAGACTAATTGATTTTAACATGTCACATCCCTTCAAGACTGATGCTGATGCTGAGTGCCTGTGCTGTTATGTTGACTGGCTATCCTCCTCCTCCGAGTCCTCAATGATACGATTGATGATGATAGCTTGGAAGATCATTTTTGTTTATGGGTGCCGCCACCAGTGGCTAAGGCCCAATTTTTCAGCCCCTGTTTAACAGGGGCGTGTAATTACAATTTTTGAAGCAATACTTTGCAACAGGGCTCATTGCTGTGCTCCAAGTACAGTATCTGTGAGGGGTTGGAGTGTTGTGCCACCAGTGCCTAAGGCCCAATTTTTCAGCCCCTGTTTAACAGGGGCGTGTCATTACAATTTTTGAAGCAATACTTTGCAACAGGGCTCATTGCTGTGCTCCAAGTACAGTATCTGTGAGGGGTTGAAGTGTTGTGCCACCAGTGCCTAAGGCCCAATTTTTCAGCCCCTGTTTAACAGGGGCGTGTCATTACAATTTTTGAAGCAATACTTTGCAACAGGGCTCATTGCTGTGCTCCAAGTACAGTATCTGTGAGGGGTTGTAGTGTTGTGCCACCAGTGCCTAAGGCCCAATTTTTCAGCCCCTGTTCAACAGGGGCATGTAATTACAATTCTTGATCTAATAATTCACAGCAGGGCCCATTGCTGCACCCACCAAGAGTAACTCTGAGGGCTTACAGTGTTGTGGCAACGCCACCACCAGCACCACCACGAAAGGCCCAATTTTTCAGCCCCTGTTCAAAAGGGGCATGTAATTACAATTCTTGATCTAATAATTCACAGCAGGGCCCATTCCTGCACCCACCAAGAGTAACTCTGAGGGCTTACAGTGTTGTGGCAACACCACCACCACCACCACCACCACGAAAGGCCCAATTTTTCAGCCCCTGTTCAACAGGGGCATGCAATTACAATTCTTGATCTAATAATTCACAGCAGGGCCCATTGCTGCACCCACCAAGAGTAACTGTCAGGGCTTACAGTGTTGTGGCACCAGCACCACCATCAAAGGCCCAATTTTTACTACCACTGTTCAACAATTATATGTAATTACAATTCCTGATATAATAGTTGACAGCAGGGCGTTCCAGCACCAACCAAGAGTAACTGTGAGTGCTTACAGTGTTGTGCCAACACCAACAACTAAGGGGCCTATTTCTGCAGAGTATATACGGCAGGTCCCTACTTTCAAACATCCAACTTACAAACGACTCCTACTTGCAAACGCAAGAAGACAACAGGAAGTGAGAGGAAATCTACCCCTAGGAAGGAAAATTCTCTCCTGTAAGAATTAATATGGGAGAAAGGTGTCTCCTCTGTACTGATGCTTTATCACCAATCCTTGTTTCAAGAAAAACACCACATTTCAAAAACAGTTGTCATTGGGACGGAAAGTGAGGTGAAATGTTCTGAACAGGGGCACAGACAGCAAAACAAATGTTACAGGGGTGATAACCCTTACCTATGTTTTCCAAAAAGTTTAAAAATAGATTTTTGGCCTGGAGCTACACTTAAACAATGTACCTGTTCAAAATTACAAACACATTCTACATAAGAACAAACCTACAGTCCCTGTCTTGTATGCACCGCCTGTATACGGCTGTTCAGAGTATATAGGGCCTTTTTTATTTTGTGTGCGGTGTTCCCCTTAATATCCATACAAGACCCAAAGGGGCTGGTAATGGGCTGGGGTGGGGGGGGGGGGTCATGGGGTAGCTATGCCATTTTTCTTAAAGATTTTCATCCATATTACCGGGACCAGACATTACATTAAAGCCGCAAGCAGTTTTAAATGGCTTTTTTTTCCCTTTAGAAGTGTCATTTTGTGCAGGGACAGTTCTAAACACGGGAAACATGTGGCACTTCACAGGCATACTTTAGAAACCCCCCAGGTACGATATTTAAAGGAATATTTGACTTTTTTTTTTCACTTTATGCATCATTAAAATGACTGCTCCCGAAAAACGACCGTTTTTAAAACTTCTTTTTGCATTGATACATGTCCCCTGGTGCAGAACCCGGGTTCCCAAACCCTTTTTAGGACAATAACATGCATAATAGTCGTTATAATTAGCACTTTAGAATTCGAACGTTCGCATCCATTGTATTTAATAGGGTTCTAATGTTCGTACGAACTTTCGGTCCGTTCGCGGGTTCTGGTGCGAACCGAACCCGGGGGTGTTCGGCTCATCACTAGCCGCTAAGTGTGGAGAAGGAAGAATGAGCGGAGGTCAGTCTGAAATATCGGCCTAATCTTGATAATAAATCGGCCGATGCCGATTTATCAAAAATGGCCAAATATCGGCCGATATATCGGCCAGCTGATATATCGGTCGACCTCTAGTTCTATGTAATTTTCTAGCAAACAAAATGATGATTTTTACATGTAGGAGAGAAATGTCAGAATTGGCCTGGGTGCTCCAGAACGCCTGAAGGTGCTCCCTGCATGTTGGGCCTCTGTATGTGGCCACGCTGTGTAAAAGTCTCACACATGTGGTATCGCCATACTCGGGAGTAATAGCAGAATGTGTTTTGGGGTGTAATTTGTGGAATGCATATGCTGTGTGTGAGAAATAACCTACTAATATGACAATTTTGTGGAAAAAAAAAAGAGAAAAAAAAAATCTTGATTTTGCAAAGAATTGTGGGAAAAAATGACAACTTCAAAAAACTCACAATGCCTCTTTCTGAATACCTTGGAATGTCTTCTTTCCAAAAAGGGGTCATTTGGGGGGGTATTTGTACTTTTCTGGCATGCTAGGGTCTCAAGAATTGAGATAGGCCGTCAGTACTTCAGGTGTGATCAATTTTCAGATATTGGCACCATAGCTTGTGGACTCTATAACTTTCACAAAGACCAAATAATATGCACCAATTTGTACTTCTTTTTACCAAAGATATGTAGCAGTATAAATTTTGGCCAAATTTTATGAAGAATAGTAATTTGCTAAATTTTATAACAGAAACGAAAAAAAAATCATTTTTTTACAAAATTTTCAGTCTTTTTTCTCTTATAGCGCAAAAAATAAAAAACCCAACAGTGATTAAATACCACCAAAAGAAAGCTCTATTTGTGTGAAAAAAAGGACAAAAAATTCATATGGGTACAGTGTTGTATGACTGAGTAATTGTCATTCAAAATGTGAGAGCACCGAAAGCTGAAAATTGGTCTGGTTATTAAGGGGGTTTAAGTGCCCAGTGGTCAAGTGGTTAAATGGTGCCTCTATCTCTGGAAGAAGCACTATACATCCGCTCAAATGCTGAAGTCTGGCTCCTGCCTGCCAACCTATAGTATTCAGAAAAGAAGTGTCTAATTTGAAGGTACCTAAAAAATAGAAGAGGGGAATAAGAAAAAAGTAGCATTACGTTGAAAAGATTCCAAAGTTACCGGCCCCCAATCAAACCATCTAAGAAAAGCATTAGATAAATTAAACGCTTGTTTTTTTGACCTAGGGTCCCCTAAATAGTTGGCCAAGGGAGGGGGTGAAGAACTCAGGCTGAATTTATCTCAATATAGTGACCATATGATATGATTAGGGCCCAGTGCATTTTGTTGAGCCATTTCACTTTTGCATTAACAATCCTTTTCTATCTAAATGCTTCTCTTGTATAAAGTACTTTGTTATGCATTTTTACAAAATATTCATTGTGTATTTGTAGAGGTACATCCCAATCAATAAATCAGTAATTAAAGTGGAGCACCACCGAAAAGGGGAAGCGCTGATTTTCTGACTCCTCCCCCCTCCGCTGCCACATTTGGCCCCTTTTGAGGGGAGAGTGGATCGGGTACCTGGTTTTTACCAGGTACCCGCTCCCACTTTCATGCTCAGTTCACTGCGGCAAACTGAGCAAGAAGTTTGCCCCCTTCTTCTTCCCCTGCAGCCATCTGGGACACTTCACAGGTCCCAGAAAACTGCGGCCCATTCACAAAGCTCAGCACCAGTAGGACACCGGCTGTGAAGTCGCAAGGCTTCACTGACAGTTTCCCTCAGTCAAGATAGAGGCGGCAGCGCCCGATAGCAAACTGAAGAATCAGTTTGGGTGAGGATACATCTGGATGCCTGGACATGTAAGTGCCCTATTTTTAAAAAGTCATTAGCTACAGTATTAGCTAGTAGCTGCTGACTTTTAATTTTTTTGGGGGGGAGCCTGGAGTTCCTCTTTAAAGAACTTATCTCTACAGGGGAGGAAGGAGGAGGCATATGCCCATTGGACAATCTGTGCTGCTGTTTTGCCTGAAGACTGGAAGCTGTTGAACATTGCAGTATCAGACGTTCAGAGCCAGGAAGAAGACGGGGGCATCAATTACATTCTTAAAGCCTAGCTCCAGGTTTTACTTTAAACTTTAAAAAGTTAATTTGGACCAAGCTGGTCCAAATGAATGATTTCCTTCATTTACAGATGCATCAGCTGTGTGCGCTGCTTAAACTTTATGTGCATCAGCTATAGGGATGGGCCGAACACTCCCCGGTTCGGTTCGCATCCAGAACATGTGAACGGACCGAAAGTTTGCACAAACATTCAAACACCGTTAAAGTCTATGGGACTCGAACGTGAGAAATCAAAAGTGTGAATTTTAAAGGCTAATATGCAAGTCATTAACCTAAAAAGTGTTTGGGGACCCGGGTCCAACCCCAGGGGACATATATCAATGCAAAAAAAAGTTTTAAAAACGTCTGTTTTTTCTGGAGCAGTGATTTTACTGATGCTTAAAGTGATGAAATAAAAGTGAAATATTCCTTTAAATATCGTACCTGTCTATAGTATGCCTGTAAAGTGGCGCGTGTTTCCCGCACAGTCCCTGCACAAAACAGTCCCTGCACAAAATGACATTAATAAAAAGAAATAAAAGTCATTTAAAACTGCTTGCGGCTTTAATGTAATGTGGGGTCCTGGCAATATGGATGAAAATCAGTGAGAAAAACGGCATGGGTACCCCCCTTCCAGCCCACTACCAGGCCCTTTGGGTCTTGTATGGATGTTAAGGGGAACCCCGCACCCAAATTAAAAAAAGAAAAGGCGTTGGGCCCCCAGGCCCTTTATACTCTGAACAGCAGTATACAGGCGGTGCAAACAAGACAGGGACTGTAGGTTTGTTCTTAAGTAGAATCTGTTTGTAATTTGGAACAGGTACATTTTTTAAAGTGTAGCTCCAGCCAAAAAATCAATTTTAAAGCTTTTTGGAAAACAGAGGGAAGGGTTATCACCCCTGTAACATTTGAACAATAAATGAACTGCAGCTCACTGAGTCACCTGCCTCCCTGCCTGAAAGTGTCTTTGAACAAGTACAACAGGAATGGCCTACAGTCAGGTATAGGCTTGGCTAGACTATATATATATATACATACAAGCCTGTATATATATATATATATATATATATATATATATATATTAAATGCACTGCAGCTAGCTGAATCAACTGCCTGCCTGAAGTATATTAGGAACAGTACACCAGGAATGGTCTGCAGTGAGATCTAGCTGCACAGGATACAGTGAATATATATATATATATATATATATATATGTAGCGGGGTCTCCGTTGAGGCCCCATGGACTAAGTTATCCAGAACCCCGTTTGGCACCCAGGGTGCATTGGGCTGCCGCAGAGACTCATGTGTGGTGTATAATAGGGGAGGGCGAGGCTAAGCCCGGCCTCTTTAGACACCGCGCGGCTGGCAAGAGGACTTCCTGTGCGGACCTGCTGCGAGTGCAAGGCCCGAGGCCTGGGCCTTGCGCACTTCCAGAGAGCCTTCCACCTCGCTGCGGAGCCTGTGCGGCGACAGACATCTACCTGCTTCAGGGACATCAGTGAACCGGAGATCAGGCGGTGGCAGATCCTGTGTGTGTGGAGACACAGCGGTGGGAGTCCCGGACTGGGATCGAATCCGGAGGGGTGAGAGAGCACCTTCTCACAACTATAAACGAGTACTTTATTAGGCCTATAGACTGCCTTGGCCCATCGGGTTATATTTTCCTCTTCCTGTCAGGAGACTAGTTGGAGGACTGAGTCATATAGTCTCCGGGGAGTTGTTCTACTACCTTTTACCTTGTTGGATTACAAATATTGTTACTGTATGTACCTCAACGGTCGTCTGGCATGCGAAGATTCCTTCTCTAGAGACTGAGTTTACTTGAGTCAGGCCTGACTGGGAGTTGATAGTACTGTTGGGCGCCATATTGCTAACGGGGACTCAAGCTATATGTTAGTGTGTGTTAGAACTTATTGCGCACTATAATTAACTACTGTTAGTATTACTGCAGGGCTCTGCATGCATGCGTTATATGTAATATTGATTGTTAACCCTTTTTACCTACAAGTAAACCTTTTACACTTTCTCAAACCTGGTATTGGAGTCTATATATATGTACCTAGATCTTATCACTAGAAAGAGAGGTATTGTAGGATTGTGCATAACCTGTTATAGAGCTATATAGAAATACCACCCCTAGACTAGCTGTTCCAGAGAAGAGCTGAGTAGATTGCCGGGGGTTGGCTGTGCTGTGTACAGGGCCCAAAAGCAAACCAGCGGCTTCCTTAGTCTGGGGGTAACGCTACATGTATATATATATATATATATATATATATATATATATACACCGTATTTATCGGTGTATAACACGCACAGGCGTATTACACGCACCCTAACTTTAAGAGGGAAGTTTCAGGAAAAAACTTTCAATAGCCCCCTGCGTATAACACGCAGGCACAGTTTACCCTCTATTTTCAGGGTAAAAAAGTGAGTGTTATACGCCAATAAATACAGTATATATACAAAGCTGAGATGTATATATATCTATATACTGAATACAATGCAGATAACTGAATCAACTTCCTGCCTGAAGTATTTTAGAAACAGTACACCAGGAATGGTCTGCAGTGAGATCTAGCTGCACAGGATACAGTGTATATACAGTATATATATATATATATATATATACAAAACCGGGATGCATATATATACTAAATACACTGCAACTAACTGAATCAACTGCCTGCCTGAAGTATTTTAGAACCAGTACACCAGGAACGGTCTGCAATGAGATCTAGCTAAACTGGATACAGTGTAAATATATATATACAAAACCGGGATGCATATATATACTAAATACACTGTGACTGCAGCTAACTGAATCGCCTGCCTGCTCAAAGTAAAGTAAATTAAATGACACTCTCTCTCTGACACTCTCTCAATCTCTATCTCCGCCATGAACACATTACACAAGGCCGAGGTGCAGGCGGCCTTATATAGTTTGGGGCGTGGACTTAACCCCTTGAGCCATAATTGGCCAAAGGCACCCTGCCTTTGGTCAATTATGGCTCTCTTTGCTTACGGCGCTGTGATTGGCCAAAGCATGCGGGTCATAGTGCATGCTTGTCCAATCATCAGCCAGCAATGCACTGCGATGACGCAGTGCAATATGGACCGTGACGCGCCGCTCAAATTTGGCGCGAACGGCCCATAATGTTCTATCTTCGGCGAACGATCGAACAGCCGATGTTCGAGTCGAACTCATGTTCGACTCGAACAGATAGCCCATCCCTAATCAGCTACATACAGTATACAGCACTGTGTTTCTGCAGCAGGATGAGAATCGGTACTACTCCTAAAACAAGAATAAGTCAGGCTGATTCCACAATCTCCACCTGAGTCAGAGGAATCCTTGTATTCATTATTAAATTCAAAGCTTTCTGTGAATGGCTGAGTAGCATTCAGCCCAACTCGATTTTGTACCAGAAATGGGACGGGAAGGCCACATGCTGCTGCAAGAACACAGCGCTGTATGCTGGATGTAGCTGATGCTTCATAGAGTTTATACATCGCAAACAGCTGTCGCATGTGTTAGTGAAAGGAATAGTTTGGACCAGCTTGGTCCAAGTTAACTATAACCTGGAGTTAGGCTTTAAATCTTCCAAACACAGGGATCTTATATTCTACCTACACAGAAAGTTGGCCATCACTGGGTGGACCCTGGTGAAGTCTGTCAGTGGATACTGTGGTCATGCCTGAAAAAAAAGTTTAATATGTTTTGGTGTTTTTAGAGGAATGAATTATACTCTATGTGGCTTTTTGTCCATAATCCTGATAGTAGTTAGGAAGATGACACAAAGGGAAGAGAGTCTGTAGATCTCATCTTGGAAAGATGTTTGCAGAATAGATAATACAGAATACTTTATTAATCCCAAAGAGAAATTGGGAAATTGTTAAGCCCAAAGCAAAAAATAAAAAATAAGCAACTAGGCAAACAGTGTAAACAGGCAGATAAGGGGTTAACAGTTTATCAAGATACAGCAGTAGCATACCAGGACTGGTGGGCTTGTAAAGTTAGGAGGGATCAGGTTTATTCCAAATACCCAGTTAAACCTCCATTAAACCTGCGTAATTTTCACCCCAAATGGTGTTGTCTTGTTATTGTAGAACAGTTGTGTACCGGCCTCACCTCTCTCTCTTTCTTTATCGGTTATATGGCTCTTGTCTAGGGGTACCTGGGAGAGAGAGAGAAAACACACCACGGCTCATGTCCTCCGTGACTGGTGGGTGAAGGCCAGAGATTGGGCTTTTGTGTAGGTGCCCTAGAGTCAAGTCCAGTCCTTCGTCCCTGACTCCTTTGCTTAGTAACCCAAGTTCCACACAGTGAATAGGTACAACTCAGTTTTATTCTTCTTGCCAAGCAATAAAACAATCTTTCTCTTTTGGAAAATGAGGGGCACAGATCGAGGCAAAATCCTTTCCCTTTTTGCTGCTGCCCACTGTGCTGTCACCAGTGGTGAATAGTCACTGCCACTGACTAGGTAATATAGAACGTGAATTTACCTTCGCTCACTTTGCCCCTGTCAGAGGGAGAAATCCGTCCAAGGGAGAAATGGAGGCCTCTCCGTCACCAGCGATGCTGCCCTGGGCTCTTCAGAGAAGTTACTGCACACCAGTCCTCACGAACTCAGACACGGGCACCCAAGGAGTTAGGGCCCCCTCGGATTCCTCCACCCTCGCGGAACTCAGTCGAAGGTACTGAGCCCCAGGCATCCGCCATAGTACCTCACCCCAGGCTAAAGGTGCCTGAGATGGACTCCATCCCTGCTCCAGCTAGGCCAAGGGCG
This sequence comes from Rana muscosa, assembly GCA_029206835.1. Taxonomy (NCBI): domain Eukaryota; kingdom Metazoa; phylum Chordata; class Amphibia; order Anura; family Ranidae; genus Rana; species Rana muscosa. The sequence goes on along the minus strand of CM055127.1, from coordinate 157,778,923 downwards.
CCTAGGCCTGAAACACCAGAACGCCAGCAAACAAGCTGAAGGTGCCTGGGTGCGGCCGCGTCCTCCAACTCTCCCCAAGACAGGGCATCCACCCCTTTTATGACCTCTCCTTTTGCGTCCCAGCGGGTTCCCCGCGCCGCTGTACCAGCTCCAGGGGAGGACAAAAAGGCACGGTTCGCGGTGTGAGTTCAACTCTGGCCCCAGGCAACAGCGCCACCCAGGGGCCCCAAGGAACCTCACACCACCAGAGTCCTCACATAAATTCAAGTACCCGCTACAGTTGGTAATAGGGGTGGGGGTTGTGGCAGTTGTATAGTAATTTGAGGGATTTCATCTGTTTTACCATAGTCATGTGCGTAGCTCCGAAAATCCATCTGAAATTATCTAGACTTTGTAAGTCACTTAGAGGCCAAAGTTTGCCAACACTTTTGGTGCTGTGCCCCAATGGAATTGTAAAGGATGCTGAAAAAAGAGTCTGTGGGAAATAGTAAATAACTGTTCGATTAATAATGGATGAAATTATCTTGTTTGCAAACTGAATCAGTTCTACTGAAAACCTACACAACCGATGCACTGCAAATGTCTCTGAGGTGGCCACATACACATGCGCGTAGTAAGTGTGACGTTTAGGAGCCCATAAAGTAGAACTCCATATTACTGAACTGAGCCCGATTCCTATACAAAGGCAAGTATCTGGGTGGTTGCCAAGAATTCCAGTTTGTACAAAAGAAATAGTTACAGTATATACAGAATACCTCAGTGTCAGTTGATCATTGTCTGGAGACTCTTATTTGAAGTAAGTCTTTAATATATCTCCAGCTAGAAGAGGTGTACCTACCAGTTCTTTAAGCCCTCTCTACCCCATCATGCTTGGGGAAGAGCTGATGGTTTGGTCCAAACCTAGGTTCAGACTTTGAGTTGAACATCCAAATTTTAGCCCATTCAGAACCCGGTCCAGGAAGCCGATCATCATACATAGAAGCAGCATTTCTATTGCTTCTATATACTGTATAAAGGTTTCCTGCTGTCACCGACTTTCGTCCGTGGTATCCCTAAGTACCAATAACGTCACAGGGAATCCCCACCCTTATTAAGCAAAGGGACAGAGATAACAGTGACATTACTGGCCATATTTGGGTAATGACATTGATCAAATATGTTCATGGCCATATTTGGTCAATAATGTTACTACCAGGGCTTTTTTTCAGCGGGAACGCGGGGGAACACAGTTCCGGCACCTCCTGGACTGACTGTATGTAATGACAAGGGGTGCTGGGGTGTGCTGCAGGGTATTGATGCTCACTGCTGGGGATTTATTTTTGCAGGAGGTGTCTATTGTTGCTGGGGAGGTCTATTGTTGCTGGTGGGGGACCTATTGTTGCTGGGGGGGTCTTATGTTGCTGGGGGGTCAGTTGTTGCTAAAAGAGATCCACTGTTGGGGAGGGATCTATTGTTGATGGCAGCCAGAGAGTCTATTAATGCTGGCTGTGCGGAGATCTGTTAATGCTGCCGGGAGTCTATTGTTGCTGGTGGGGAAATTTTGTTGTGGGTAGTCCATTGTTGTTAGGGGATCTATTGTTGCTGGCTGCAGGGGATCTATTTTACTGCATTTCTTGATATCATTACCAAATTCCATACAAATTACTTAGCACCACAAAATAATACTTGGTCCTATATTGTCTAAAAGGGACGGCACTGGGAGGTGGGTAGGGCCAGAGAAAAGGGGTGACTCGGAACGGGGGAGTTCCTGCACCTATTGTCTGAGAAAAAAGCCCTGGTTACTACTATCCCTGCTCTTTCCCTTTATGACAAATGAGGGAGATGTCACCTATACTATGACGATCAGTTAGCGTTTAAAAAAAAAAAGGGATATAATATGGGATTTATAATGGTTGTAAAGGCTTAAGGTTTTTCACTCTAATGCATTCTATGCATTAAGGTGAAAAAACTTTTGTGCTGCAGCTCCCCCCAGGCCCCCCCTTTTTCTTACCTGAGCCCGATCTGATCCAGCGATGTGCACGAGCGCAGAGGCTCCAGCCGCTTTCGCTCTCTTTATTGGACAGTTTGACAGCAGTGGGAGCTGTATTTGTATTATTGCTGTAAGATGTGTTAGGCCCCTTTCACACGGGCGGGCCATTCAGATCCGCCTGTCAGTTTTTTCAGCGGACCTGAATGCAAGCCAATGGAGCGACGGATGTCAGCGGTGACATGTCCGCTGACATCCGACCCGCTCCGATCCGCTAAAATCAAACGTATGGCGATACGTCACCATCCGTCCATTGTGGATCGGATCGGGTGAGATCTGATGAAAACGGACATGCTGTCCATTTTCGTCCGATCTCTTCATTGGAGACAGCGGCGCTCGACAAGCCCCTCTCCGCTCAGTGAGCAGAGAGAGACCTGTCATCCGCCAGCTCAGCGGAGATCAACGGAGAGATCTCCCGCTGAGCTGGCGGGAGCTGGCGGACTCCGTAGAGACGGATTCGCCTCGTCTGAATGAGGCCTTACAGCAAAAATTATACAAGTTACATTGCTGGCAAATGACATTCATTACCAGCTTCTTAACCTGTTCCCGGCCAGGCAATAGCAGATTGATGACAGGCGGATGCTTGCCGATCATGACTGGATGTCATATGACGCCCTGTCAGGATGCGGCTGCAGTGGCGCAATCTGTCACTGGCTGTGTCCACGGGACACAGCTACTGACCGATCAGAGTACCGGCTCGCTACCGGTACAATGTGACTGCCGTGACAAGTCACAGCAGGTCACATGACAGTTGTACACAATGGATGACTTCCTTTCAAGTGTGTACAAATGTGTTGCTAGCTGTGATTGGTCAATTTGAGCACATGGTACAGACAGGGTCAATCACAGCCCGCCTGTACCATGTGATTAGCTTTGACCAATCACAGCTAAGCACAACAAAACAGATTGAATGATTCAGTTTCATTCAGTAAAATGCTTGATTATAGCAATATAACACTGCTATAAGCAAACATAATGTGTAAAAAACAAAAAAAAATCATGATCACTTCCCCAGAGCAGTCCAATATTACTATGGTAGCATTATATTGCTCGGGTCACAGTGTGTTAAAAAAAAAAAAATGATGACAAAAAAACTTCAATAAACCCGCCATTCCTCTTACTAAATACCTTGGACTGTCTACTTTCCACAAAGGATCATTTGTGGGGTATTTCTACTGTCCTGGTATTTTAGGGCCTCAAGAAATGAGATAGGCCGTCAGGATTGATCAATCAGTTTGTGGACTACATAACTTTCCTACATACTAAATAATATACACTGATTTGGATTATTTTCAACAACGAAATGTAGCAGAATACATTTTGGGCCAAAATACTGAAGAACAATTATTTATTTGCAGAATTTTATAACTGAAAAAAAAAAACATGTTTTTCATAATTTCTAAAGTTTTTAGTCTTTTTTTAGTTTATTTAGCAAAAAATAAAAACTGTGGTGGCCAACACAATCTAAAAAGCACTATTTGTGTGTACAAAATGATAAAAAATTTAATTTGAATGACAATTGCGCTGCCATGCAACGCTGTACCCAAAGTGCGACAGCGCTAAAAGCTGAAAATTGGCCTGGGCAGGAAAGGGGTAAAAGTGCCCGGTATTGAAGTGGTTAAAAATGAACACACACACCCATCTCTAAAGGTTCCCTAAAATAGGAGGGGGTTTGTGTGTTTTTTTTATTTATTTTTTATTATTATTATTTTTATATTTATTTAATAGTTTTATTGTGTTTTAATTCTTCTTTTTTTAAGAAGGGGTCAATTAAGGTAATTTTCCCGTAACTTTAAAACTTTTTCTTTTGTAACAGCCCTTTCTGTACATCACAGAGATACACCCTTCAAAGGCAAGATTAGGACACAAGATTAGTAGATGTCATCTCACCTCTTGCATCTGAGTACGTTTACCAGGTAATATATAGGTGACTAAGTAGTAGAATAAAAATGCTGCAAAATCTAAAGTGTTTACAATGCACATAAACAAATGGATAGATAAAGTGATATTGCGCAATTTCTCAAGTGTGACTGAATAAAAAACTCAAATAGATGGTGATGTAAAATAAACAATAGGTAATGATAAATGAACAATGAGTCCAATCCTAGAGTCCAAGTATCGATAGATACGTGCAATTCAAAAATGATGTGTTAAACTTCCACCAAAACCAAGTTTCCCGTGCCTTCACACAACCGCTAAATACTCCCAGAACTCTCACCTCAATACTGTACAGAGAATAGTCAGCCTTATGGGCACATAGATGTGCTGATGGAATCCAACATCCAATATCCAGATTACAGGCTCTTGTAGTATCTCTAACAGCTCTGCACCACATGTAGAAACTAAATGGATAGAAAGCCTGTAAATCGTATAAAGAATCAAGGGTTTATTAACCGCTTCAGCCCCGGAAGATTTTACCCCCTTCCTGACCAGAGCACTTTTTACAATTTGGCACTGCGCCGCTTTAACTGACAATTGCGCGGTCGTGCGATGTGGCTCCCAAACAAAATTGACGTCCTTTTTTTTTCCCACAAATAGAGCTTTCTTTTGGTGGTATTTGATCACCTCTGCATTTTTGTTTTTTTGCACTATAAACAAAAATAGAGCGATATGCAATATTTTTTACTTTTTGCTATAATAAATTTCCCCAAAAAATATATAAAAAAACACTTTTTTTCCTCAGTTTAGGCCGATACGTATTCTTCTACATATTTTTGGTAAAAAAAAAATATCTCAATAAGCATATATTGATTGGTTTGCGCAAAAGTTATAGCGTCTACAAAATAGGGGATAGATTTATGGCATTTTTATTATTATTATTTTTTTTACTAGTAATAGCGGCGAAATAGTAATAGCAATTTTTATCGGGACTGCGATATTATGGCGGACAGATCAGACACCTTTGACACATTTTTGGGACCATTGACAATTTTACAGCGATTAGTGCTATAAAAATGCACTGATTACTGTAAAAATGTCACTGGCAGGGAAGGGGTTAACACTAGGGGGCTATCAAGGGGTTAATTGTGTTGACTCTGCATGCTCTAACTGAAGGGGGGATGGGACTTACTAGGGGAAATGACAGATCGCTGTTCATACATTGTATGAACAGACAATCAGTCATTTCTCCCCTAAGACAGCCGGGAGCTGTGTGTTTACACACACAGCTCCCGGTTCTCGCTGTGTCACGAGCGATCGCGGGTGCCCGGCGGTCATCGCGCCCGCCGGCACTCGCATCAACTCCGGGGGCGAGCAGCGGGCCCGTGCCTCTGGCGGCACACGTCCCTAGTGGCCACAGGGCGAAGCGTCGTAACATAACGTTATTTCACCCAGCCGAGCCATGTTCCCGCAGTAAAACTGCGGCGGCTGGTCGGCAAGTGGTTAAAAGACAAATAAATGCTTACAGAAAAAACAAGTTAAAAGCGAAGTAAAGATAAGAACAATGGCGTTTGTTCGCCTCTCACATCACTTCAGGGTCCACTGCTCACTCCAGCCATACCCTACGTGTTATGTCACATGACTTCATCTATAACATAGATATTAAAGGGTACTATACAATTGATTGGGTAAATGGATTAGCCATTTTATTTATCAAACATTTATTCATGATTATCAAAACATGTATTTCTGATTTCTGTATATATATATATATAGGTTGTATATTCTGTTAGAAGTCATATTGTGTAACAATTGTCTTGATTGTCTCCAAAGGCTATTTACACCTTTATTTGCAAAGAATGCTATCTTAACCTTTGAAGGCCTGGCAGGGCAGCCATCAGAAATTTTGGGGCCCCTTACACAGCTTTAGGCCTAGGCCCCCCCGCAAACCGGACCACCAACATTCCCCAGGGCCCCCCCATTGGTGTTGTGGAGACTGGATGGATGTATGATGCTGGGCATGGATACGGATGCTTTGTGGAAACTGGAGGGATGGATGGTGCTAGGCATGGGTGGCGATGTGTTGTGGAGACTGGAGGAATGGATGGTGCTGGGCGTGGGAGGAGATGCATTGTGGAGACTGGGGGAATGGATGGTGCTGGGCGTGGGTGGCGATGCGTTGTTGAGACTGCAGGGATGGATGGTGCTGGGTGTGGGTGACGATGTATTGTGGAGACTGGAGGAATGGAATGGATGCTGGGTGGGGATGAAGATGATTGAGTTGCATTGTGAAAATGGATGAGGGTGGGGATGAGAGTTACATAGTGAAGAGGCTCTCCAAAATGTAACTCTCATCTGCACCCAGAGTCATTCTCCATTTTCACAATGCAAATCAATTATACCAGCTTGTCAGCCTCAGGGTGTCCCATCCAAGAAGAAGGAGATAAAAAAAAGTCCAAACAAAATCTACAGGCAGCACAGGGGGCACAGTCAGCAGCACACATTAAATTTTTGCGACTTACCCTCCATGCTGCACTCTCAGATCTATCTGCATGCACCTGTTATTGCTGTGTCCATGTGCACCGTCAACGAGCTGGCCACTCCCCCTGCCCCTGTCCCGGCCAATCACAGTGCAAGCAAACCCAGCAGCAGCCATCAGGCTCCGCCTCAGCAGGGAATGGATGAGGAGCGAGCGCTGGCCGCGATCACCTGCTGCTGGGGATGTTGCCAGTCTGAAAGACGGCGTCGGCTGGTGCTCGGGTAGCGGCCTTGTCAAATTCCATTACTGTGTGCAGAATACTTTTACCACAGCCAGCGGGGGCGCGGGGGGGAGGGGTTTTCTGGTGAAAGTGTCTTATCTTGTTGCTTCTCTGCAGCGGCGCCGATTATCGGCGGTGCTGGTACAAGATGCATTTCATGTTCTGCTGTTGGGGGGGGCGGGCCCTGGCCGGGCGGGCCCCTAGGGTAAGGTGACCAGATTTTTTAAATGAAATCCGGGGACATATTTATTTATTTTTTACTAGTAATGGCGGCAATCAGCGACTCTCTGCCTGTCGCCGCCCGACTCACAGCCTATCAAGTCTTACTCTCCGGGCCCCGGCTACTACTGGGTGGGGAGCGGAGGAAGATCACTCCACCAGGGAAGGAAAGGAGATAAGCAGGCAGGTGGCTGGCCGGGACTTGAGCCAAGGCAGAAGAACATGCGAGCGGAGCTGAATGGGCATGCGCCCAAAACTGAAGAAATATTCCCTCTGCTCCGACTAACACATGATCATTAGAAAGGGGCACAGATAATGTGTAATTCTGTTTTTTTTTTTTTTAACTCTGCACTGACTGTCTTTGAAATTGCCCCAGCCCCTGTTCAAATCCAATCTGGGGACAAAACCGGGGACAGACTTGGTCCGGGGACAGTGTCCTCAATCCGGGGACTGTCCCCTGAAACCGGGGATGTCTGGTCACCCTACCCTAGGGACACTCAGGCCCCTCACATGACTACTGCCTGTACTCCCCTGATGGCAGCCCTGAGGCCTGGTCATCCAACGAGCCTTGGAATTGGCAACTATGTAAACAAGTATTGTGCATTTCAATCAAGATTTGACTTCAAAGATCCTTTAGCTAGCTAGCTCCCACCCTTTTGGTAAAACATAAATTGTATTGTTCTCCCTAGCTACTCAGCTACTGTTGAACGCATCACCATGTGCTATACTGTTCTCCTTCCTTGTGGGTAGCTACATGCTTGAATAATAAAATCTATTTTCAATCTGGCTTCAGCAGTCATAATGTTATTGGATCCCCTTGAGTTCTGGGGTTTCCCTATCACATGCCAATCATCATATGTCATTTATATAATAAAATGTTCATGCGGTCTTATATGTGGGGGAAACTACCCAAAAAGTAAAAGAGAGACTAGCTAGGGATAAACTAACAAAATTGCAAGACATTTTGTTGAAATGGGCCACACTGTTTCACAACTCCAGTATATGGTAATTGATGCGGTTCCCATAAATAGACGAGGGGGAAATAGGGAATTCAAACTTAGAAGTTCAATGGATAAATCGTTTGGATACGCTACAACCCGAGGGGTTTAAAATCTGACTTTAATTTGCATTTATTTTTATAAAATATATATTTTTATGATCTGCTCCCCAGGGATATAGTATAATGCCGCATACACACGAACGTTTTTCACGACGTTAAAAATGCCATTTTTTTAATTGGGCATTAAAAACGATCGTGTGTAGGCTCCAGAGCATTTTTAACAACGTGAAAAATGGCCTAAAAAAAATGAGAACCTGCTCCATTTTTTCACGTCGTTTTTCACGTCGTTTATTTTAACGACGTAAAAAACGGTAGTGTGTATGCTTTTACGAGGGGAAAAAAAACGTGCATGCTCAGAATCAAGTATGAGACGGGAGTGCTCGTTCTGGTAAAACTAGCGTTCGTAATGGAGATAGCACATTCATCACACTGTAACGGACTGAAAAGCACAAGGCTGAAAAGCGCGAATCATCGCTCAACAAACTTTACTAACATGAAGGGTGGCGCCATTCGAACAGAACTTCCCCTTTATAGTGCCGTCGTACGTGTTGTACGTCACTGCGCTTTGCTTGAGCGTTTTTTTTAATGAACGTATGTATGCAAGACAGGGTTGAGAGGAAACAAGAAAAATCACGTTGAGAAAAACGTTGTTTTTGAAAATGACATTAAAAACGATCGTGTGCACGTGGCATAAGAGTAGAATATGTATATATATATATATGATCCAGAGGGGACACTTGTTGGTGATATATTGGGGATCCGTTTATAGGTAAAGGATGTACATAATATGGATATTTAAATTGATGGGATGTTCCCATTGGTGGTAAGGATAAAAATAATCTTTATATATGATTTTTTTATATATATATATATATATATATATTTATATGTGCATATTAATCTTATGTTTTTCATAATAGGATAACGTTGGAGATCTTCCTACGTGATTTTGTAGAATGATTCCACCTTGTCAGGCTGGCTCGCTAAGAATATGATAAAGTTATGCAAATTTATTTTTCTGACCTAATTTTTCAATGATTACCTAATTGATTCCTGGTGTGTGAAAATGTGATGATATAAAAGGAGATGTGAGATTACTTATCACTTATTACTTATCATTATAATTTTGTTCCATCCTGAAGAAGGGTTGTATACCCGCTGACTTTGTTTTTTGTTTTTTTTAAAACCTGTAAAGGAAAAGGCATAATGTGCTAGTATGCACCGCTTATTATGAGCTTATTATGAACTACTTACCTTAGAACTAGGTGTCGGTGTCCCTCCCTTTCCACGCCGAGGCAGCTGACATTATGCCTCAACGTGTCTTCCGGGTATCCCGGCTCCAGCACTGTGAGTGGCATGGAGCCGCGATGTCGTCACTCCCACGCATGCGTGCGGGAGACTTCTTTCCGGCAAGGTCCGGCTTCCGCCGGGCCTTCAGCCGAGAATCCCCTGTGCGCATGCGCGCTGCAATCAGCGGCGCAGTGCAAGGGGAATATCTCCTAAACTGTAAAGGTTTAGGAGATATTTTTTTTACCTACAGGTAAGCCTTAGTATAGGCTTACCTGTAGGTAAAAGTAAAAAAAAACAGTATACAACCGCTTTAACAGCCCGAAACTGTTGAATATTGGAACTGGTATAATATGCCATTCACTTGTTTGTGATTATTTCTGAATGATTTTAAGTGCAGCAGTCCCTTGACTGATTTCTATATATGGCCTCCCTGTTCACTCTACCTTGAATATATATATATATATATATATATGTATATAAAAAAAATGTTTTTGCAAACAATGGCATTGCAATTACAATACAGTTTAATACAGAAGGGACAGGAGGGCCCTGCTCATGGACTTTACAATCTAAAGGGAGGGGTTGCATTCTCTGCATTAAGGCAAAAAAAACTTCCGCATGAAGCTCCCTGACAGCTTCCTAAAAACTTACCAGAGCCCGATCTTGATCCAGAGATGTGCACGAGAGCCAGGGCACTTTCCATGCTCTCCCTCCTAATTGGATCAAACACAGCAGCTTGAGCCATTGGCTCCTGCTGCTGTCAATTACATCCAGTGAAGAGGAAGCAGGGGGCGGGGCTGAGATGCACACGGTGTGTCAATGCACATACAGAGCGTGGCTCGGAAACAAGCCCATGTGAGTGCCCCATAGCAAACAGCTTGCTATGGGGGCAATTGGCAGGGGGAGGATCCAGAAGTGCCAACGGGCACCTAAGAAAAGTTGAGTAAGGGCTGCTCTGTGCAAAACCATTAAACAGAGCAGGTAAGTATCACATGTTTGTAAATGCTTTTTTTTTTTACATAACAATCACTTTATCACTGTGAATTATGTCCCTAGAATTACTGCTCTCACTCTGATGTTGCAGCGATTGCTCACATGTGGGCCACAGTTTACATACAAATGCTCACACTTTGTGCTTTTTATATGGGGTGTGCGTGTGGGGGTGCTTAAAAAAAAAGAAAAAAAAGAATTATATATAAAAAAAATGTTTACTTTTTTTATGTATTTATTCTTAATTTTATTGCTATAGTGGACTAATAAGCCCCCAACTGTGATAGCATGGGCAGATGACAGGTCCTCTTTATGGAGACCCTGGGGGTCTATCAGACCCCATACTGGTATCTGAGAGGCACTTTCAAAACCTAAGTGACTACTTTCTGCTTCAGTATTGCCTGTCACCCCTAATTTACAGCCCAACCAGGTATTTGGGTGGAAACTGAAAATGTTGCACAGATGTCTGTTTTCTGCCAAATGCTGGGGTTCCTTCCTCCAAACCCCTACATTTCTACAGGACTCAGCAGTGAATCATGGGTCAAAGGTAGGAGCCACACTGCCGGGTGGTGCAGACCGTTTATAGTCCCAGAACTGTCAAATGCCTTTTGTAGGCTGCAACACCAGAACAGAGAGAAGGTAGGAAAAATGGTCCACCAGAGAGGGGAATAATGGGCAGCAATTTATAAATAGTATCGTAGACAACCCTTTGAGAACTGAGCTAACCACCACATTGAAATTGTGGGGGCTTTTAGCCGATTCATGTATCTATTATGCCGCGTACACACGATCGGTTTTTCCGATCGTGTATGGGCCCATCGGTCTTTTTTCCATCGGTGTAAAAAAATAGAACATGTTTTAAATTTTACCGATGGAAAAAAAAAACGATAGCAAATTCCGATCGTCTGTGGGGATTGGGGAACTACCATCGGAGAAAAATCCATGCATGCTCAGACTAAATTACAAGACGGGAGCGCTCGTTCTGGTAAAACTAGCGTTAGTGATGGAGATAGCACATTCGCCATGCTGTAACGGACTGAAAAGCACGGAGACTGAAAAGCGCGAATCGGCTAACACCAAACTTTAACTAACACGCGGTAACATGAAATCAGCAAAAGCAGCCCAAAGGGTGGTGCCGTTGGATTTGATCTTCCCCTTTATAGTGGCGTCATACGTGTTGTACGTCACAGCGTTTTGGACGGTCGGATGGTGTGTAGGCAAGACTGATGAAAGTCAGCTTCATCGGAATTCTGACGGAAAAATCCATCGGATTTTATTCCATCAGAAATCCGATCGTGTGTACAGGGTATCACAGACAGCTACCTTAATCTGTTGGTGCCAAACATTGATATAGGAAATTCACAAAGGAAGTCAAAATTCCCTCATTGTCGTTGCTTGTGCCCGATTCTGTCGAAGTCTGGCACTGAGGTCTGAAAGTCCATAATACTCCTGTCATTCCCAGCCCTGCACCCATTACACTGACAGGCGCTTGGCCAAGTATTGTAGTAGGGGTGGGTGAGGTCTGCAGTAGCAACAGGTTTTTAAAATGGTGGTAGACTGGTAGTATAAAACTACCTGAATTTTTCTCCCGTGTTGGTGATGCAACCAAAAATGATTCACATGGTGGCTAAACCAGTTGCCGACCACCTAACTGGGAATTTATGTCATGACTTTTACGCTAAATACCGGGGTTATGGCTGCAGCTAGATGCCATAACTCCAGTATTTTCTTTTCAGTCAGGCGGCCAGCTTTCAGATAAAAGTTTTCCCAGCGTCAGATTCACTGCAGGATTACTTTTAGAAGCAGCAGGAGAGGTGCACCCCCCCACACCGCTTTCCGGGCTTACGTTACCAATCGGTGAGCCCGGGAACCATCTGGCATTTGAAGTGTTTTCCTTATAAGATGAGCGATGGCAAGATGGCTACCACTCATCTCTATGCCCTTAGAGGACCGGAGCGACGTCATACATCACTTCCAGTTCTCATGCTTTTTTTTCTTCTTAAAGCAAAATATATTTTTTTTCTATCTTTTGCTTTTAAAGCGGAGCTCCGCAGGAAAAAAAAATATTAAAAGCCAGCAGCTACAGCTACAGCAGCTGCTGGCTTTTAATATTTGGACACTTACCTGTCCTGGAGTCCAGCGACGTCCGCAGCAGAGGACGAGCGATCGCTCGTCGCTCTGCTGCTCCCTCCGCCATCCTCGCTGAGGGAACCAGGAAGTGAAGCCCTGCGGCTTCATGCCCGGTTCCCTACGGCGCATGCGCGAGTCGCGCTGCGCCGTTCTGATTCGTCCTCGTGTGTTCTGGGAGCCGAGTGTCTCCCAGAACACTACGGGAAGTCTGGGGGAAGTGACGTCACTCCCGCAGATTCCTGGAGAGAGGACTCCCGGATGTGGGTGAAAATACCTGTCTTAGACAGGTATCTTCACCCCCCTCCCCCCTGAAAGATGTCAATTGTGACACCGGAGGGGGGAAGGAATCCGATCAGCACAAGTCAAAATTTAGGGTGGAGCTCCACTTTATGGGTAGAGGAGAGCTTTGGGCTCTTTTAGACCCCAGATCTCCCCATAAAGAGGACCTGTCATGTTGTATTGTTTAAAAAAAAATTATCACTTTTATTGCTATTGGAAGGAATGTAAACATCCCTTGCAATAGCAATAAAGATGATCAACTTTTTTCTAAAGGAACAGTGTAAAAAATTAAAAATATGTAATAAAATGAACAATATATATATTTTTTTAATTCCCCTCGTCCCTGTGTGCTCGCACACAGTAGTGAACGCATACGTAGGTGATGCCCGCATATGTAAACGGTGCTTGCACTAAAAATGCAAGGTATTGCTGTGAACGTCTGAGTGAGAGCAATAATTCTAGGACTAGACCTCCCCTGTAACTCTAAACTGGTAACCTGTAGAATAATAAGTGTCGTCTAAGTAGATTTTTAAGTACCGTAGTTTGGCGCCATTCCACGAGCATGCGCAATCGCAAAGCATGACGTGTTAGATACCTATTTACTTGGCGTAACATCTTTCATATTATACAAAAAAATTGGGGTATATAATATGTTTTTTTATTTTTTTATTATTAAAGTGTATTTTTCTTCCCCAAAAAGATGCGTTTAAAAAACCGCTGCGCAAACAAAGTGTGACATAAATTGCAACCACCACCTTTTTTTTCTCTAGATTCTATATATATAATGTTTGGGGTTTAAAGTAATTTTCTAGCAAAAAATACAGATATTTACTTGTAAACAACAAATGTCAGAAAAGGCTGGGTCCTTAAGTGGTTAATCGTAGTTCTAAAGAAAATCACTGCCAGAAAAGTGCTACTAAGCCCTAGCTCACAATGATGCGGGTTGACATGTCAAATCGCAATGCCAGCAACGGCAGCGTCCAAATCGGTGCAACGCCTCATTTGCAAAAAGTAGTTTCTATGCTACCTTAGGCGATTTGGGGATGCAATTTCCATCGACATCTGTGCAGAAACCCGCACAGATGTCTCTGAAATTTCCCCCGAAGTCAGGACTGACAAGCGGGAATAGGGATGGGCCGAACACCCCCCGGTTCGGTTCGCATCCAGAACATGCGAACAGGCAAAAAATTTGTTCGAACACGCGAACACCGTTAAAGTCTATGGGACACAAACATGAAAAATCAAAAGTGATAATTTTAAAGGTTAATATGCATGGTATTGTCATAAAAAGTGTTTGGGGACCCGGGTCCTGCCCCAGTGGACATCTATCAATGCAAAAAAAAGTTTTTAAAACGTCAGTTTTTTCGGGAGCAGTGATTTTAATAATGCTTAAAGTGAAACAATAAAAGTGAAATATTCCTTTAAATTTCGTACCTGGGGGTGTCTATAGTATGCCTGTAAAGTAGCGCATATTTCCTGTGTTTATAACAGTCTCTGCACAAAATGACATTTCTAAAGGAAAAAAAGTCATTTCCTGACAGACTCCATGGCAGACTACGTGTGGGTTAACCCCGCCTCCTCTCCATAGCTATAGGACCCCTTACCCATAAATTTGAGCTCACCTCCACAGACAGGTGTTCCTTTTTTGTTCTCCTCATATGGACCCTTCATCATGTGATTCAGTGCATATCCAGGATGTCCGTCGGATCAGGTACCAGTTATGCGGTGCATCCAGGGCCCAGCTATGAGTGGGCGAGTGGTTTTCGGGCAGTTAATACCCCTATGGTGGAAGGGATGTGGCCCAGTGTACCAGGACGGACGTAGGACTGGCTGGCAAGGTCTGAAGACTTTTCATGTATTCCCATGTGTGTTGTTTGTCTGTATTCCCTCTTGCCTTGTGCATTTTTTGTTTTCCCTATACCGCGCCGTGTGTGGAACGCTTCTGCGTTCCAGGACGCCACTTCACTTCCTGGTTCACCGGTCCGCCGTGCGTCTGCACACGCGCGAAGCTGCGGTGAAACCGAGGCTTGGTTTTCGCACGTGCGCAGTGCGGCGGAGGGGTCAGGGGCCACGCAGGCGCAGTAGGTTCGGTCCCTTCGGCGCATGCGCGCAGCGGGACCGGCCGTGACGTCATTCCGGCGGGTTATCTAAACCGCTGAAGAGCCCTATACAGGTGGGATAACCTGTGGGCATATAGCGGCAGCCTCCCGGAGCCTCAATACTACCAGGATGGGGTAAGCACTTCTTGGTAATGTAATGCATGTAATGCTTAATGCTTAGTGTCTCTTAAAGGGACAGTTTAAAAAAAATAAAAAATAAATTGTGCTGTTCTTGCATTGATCTGCTTATCCTTAGTCTAGGTAGAGTAGTCACGGATCATTGTGTATCTTCCTCGTCATGGACTCATCTTCACCGCCGTGTGGCCAGCCCTCCCACACAAGGTATGTGTGGAGTGGGTAGGGGGTTGGTGTCTTGGTGTCATTATGCTGGTGGTTGCTAACGGTTACAACCTGCCCACCTTCCCCCCTCCCTCTGTCTGTATTATCTCTTACAGCCTGACTACATCATCTCATCGGTCACAGGATAGGGACCTTGCCAGGCCACAACATCATCATCATCATCACCAATCATCTTCTAGGTCCAGACATGATACTCCGTCTAGGACCCACCATCGTAGGGGAAGCTCACATTCCCCCTCAAGACATAGGAGACGTTCCCATTCCTCCTCTAGTCACCGCCATCACCACCGCGATAGTCGCTCTGACCACAGAGCCTGTTGGGGATGTAAAACTAGAATCCCAGAGGGCAAATCGCTGTGTGAACCATGCTATGCCCAAGCGGTCGGTGAGAAAGAGACTGAAAAACAAAATCTTGAGTCTCTTGTCAAACGTGTGGTACAGCAGTCTATGATGGAAATAGATGCCCCCCACACAAGGAGCCAGTCCACCACCTTGTCTGGCTCCTTGGCTGACGAGGCCCAGGAGGATCCCGGCCAATTCCAGCCCCATGATGCCTCCCATGTTTCCTCGCAAGACGAGATGGAGGGAGATGATTATGTAGTGGGATTCGACTACGCTTTAGTCGCTCCACTGATCAAGGCAGTGAAGGAAACCTTAAAGCTGGAGGATGCCACTGCCCCCCCAGAAAAACAAAGAAAACTGTTTAAACAACTGGGGAAGGAACGCTCCAATTTCCCATTTCCCTCCGAGCTGAAAGGAGTGTTTGAGGAAGAATGGAGCAAGGGAGATAAGAAGGTTTCTATGCTAAGCAAAACCCCTAGACTATATACCTTTAAATCCGAGGAAGTTAAGCATTTGGAAAATGCTCCCCCTGTGGATGCAGCAGTAATGCGCCTAGCGAAGCATGTCACCCTCCCACTAGATGACACCGTGGCTTTTAAAGATGGTCTGGATCGAAAGATTGACCAAGATCTTAAGAGGATATATAACTTGAATGGTATGGCTTGCAAACCAGCCCTAGCCCTTGCAGTCACCTCCAAAGCTTGGAGGAACTAGCACAAAGTTCAGCAGTACAGGAACTTAAACTAGCTGTTGCCTTTTTGGGAGAAGCATCAATTGATCTCAACCGCTTGATGGCTAAATCCATGCTATCCTCGGTCACAGCCAAACGAGCACTATGGTTGTGCCCCTGGCTTGCTGATCCAGCCTCAAAGCAGGCATGGTGCAAAACTCCTTTTGAAGGAACTTCCTTGTTTCGAAACAAACTAGACAGCGCCATTTCAAAGGCTACAGGTGGAAAGTCGGGGTTCCTCCCTCAGGACAGACGTCCGTTTAACCAAAGAAAACCTCAGCAGAGACGCAGTACAGAGCGTTCAAGAGAGGCATGCTCCTATAGGCCCGGACAGGATTTTAGGAGAAGTTGGAACTGGAACAGGCAGACATCTTTCCAGAAAACTGGCAAGAAACAGACGCCCGGTGGGCGCGAGCCAACCAAGTCCTTTTGAGATTGGGCCCGCCCAAGCGGGTCAGGTAGGGGCTCGCCTACGTCTCTTCCGGCATGTTTGGGTGACCTCGATCTCAGACCATTGGACCATCAAAACGGTCTCAATAGGTCACACATGGTCCTTCACCAAGGTCCCTCCATGCAGACCAATGCAAACTTCTATGCCTCATTCAGAAGAAAAACAACAAGTTCTTCTTTCTTATGTGAACGCCCTGAAAGATCAAGGAGCAGTGGTGCCCATCCCAAAGGACGAGGAATTCCAAGGGGTATACTCCCCCCTCTTCCTAGTACAAAAGAAGAACGGCTCCTGGCGACCAGTTATAGATCTCACTTTCCTAAACAGGTATATAAAACACGAGAAATTCAAGATGGAATCACTCTCAACCATCCAAAAAGTCATACAACCAGGCGACTGGTTGATCTCAATAGATCTAAAGGACGCGTATTTTCATGTTCCCGTGGCAAAAGAATTCCACAAATACCTTCGATTTCAGGTCGAACGAGAGCACTTACAATTTATTTGTCTTCCATTTGGACTAACGACCTCTCCAAGAGTCTTTTCCAAGGTACTGTTGGCGATTGTGTCTCTTATCAGAATACAGGGTGTGCGTCTGTATCATTATCTAGATGATCTGCTACTACTGTCCCAAGACAAGCAGCAGCTGTTGATCCACAAAGACCAAGTGATCTCTACATTGATAGAGTTCGGATGGCTCCTAAACCGGGAGAAAAGTCAGCTAGAGCCGACCCAATGCCTAACCTATCTAGGAGCCCAATTCGACACCGCAGAGAATACCATCTCTCTTCCCGAAGGAAAAATCCCGGTCATTCGGGAAAGAATATCCTTAGCCCTACACTACCCTCACCTAAGGGTGTCACAGTGCCTGAAGATAATTGGCACGATGGTGGCCACATCCCCCATGGTCAAATGGGCAATGTGGAGGCTTCGTCCTTTCCAATCAGGATTCCTCCAGCAGTGGAAGACAGACGATCTCAATCAGCTGATCAGGATTACTCAGTCAATGAGGAACAGTCTCCCCTGGTGGCTTCAACACAAAAACTTGTTAACATGCCACTCCCTTGCTCCCATCCAATGGATGACTGTTACATCCGATGCCAGCAATGCGGGCTGGTGGGCACATTGTGGGGCAGAATTGGCTCAGGGCAAATGGGATGCCCGTCTCCACATTCCAGGGTCAAATGTTCTGGAACTGCGTGCGGCAAGGTGCGCCCTTCAAGCCTTCTCCCACCTTCTGAAAGGGAAGTCGGTCCTACTCAAAATGGACAATACCACCGCTGTGGCATATGTGAAGAGACAAGGGGGCACTCGGAGCTCCACCCTTCTCCAAGAGGTCGAACCTATCATGACCTGGGCTCAGAGGAATCTGCTCAACTAGCAGTCTTCATTCCAGGGGAGCAGAACATTCAAGCGGACTTTCTGTCACGCAGCAACCTAGACAACAATGAATGGTCACTGCATCCACAAACATTCAAGTGGATCCTATCATTGGGAATCAATCCAGAAGTGGATCTGTTTGCATCCCCCTGCAATCACAAAGTAGACAGATACTTCACTCGAGGTCGGTCCAGTCAAGCCTTTGGAGTAGATGCATTAACAAGCCAATGGAGATTCAACAAGGCATATGCCTTCCCTCCACCTCCGATCATGCTGAAATTCCTGCAGCGGCTCCAGTTGGAGAAAGTCGAAGTAATAACAATAGCACCATACTGGCCGAGCAGGCCATGGTTTCCTCTCCTGAACCTGATGAGCTTCAGGGACCCGCTGCCTCTTCCTCTCAGGCCGGACCTTCTTTCTCAGGGGGCGACCCTGTACCCTTGTCCAGCGATACTGAGACTGATGGTTTGGTTTTTGAGAGGGACAGGCTAGAGTCTCTTGGGTGTGCCTCAAAGGTAATCTCTACCCTTATGAGCTCCAGAAAGCCTAACACAAACAAAACCTATAACAGAATCTGGACAAGATTCGTCAGCTTCATGACTTCTGCCGGAAAATCCTTCAGAAATCCTGGAGTTCAAGACGTCCTGACTCCTGAGTTTTCTCCAATCAGGCTTGGATCTTCCTTTGTCAATCAGTTCCCTCAGAGTACAAGTTTCAGCCTTATCTGCATTTTTAGGAACATCATGTGCAACTCATCCCCTGGTTCAACAGTTTTTTCGGGGGGCTTCGAGAATCAGGCCTCAGAGAAAACCCAGATTCCCCAAATGGGATCTTCCGCTCGGCCTTGATGCTCTTTCAGCGCTCAACAACAAGGATCTTTCTGTTAAAGACTTATCAATCAAACTGGCCTTTCTCGTGGCCATTACTTCAGCCAAAAGGGTTTCAGAAATAAGCTTCCTGGGTTATCAAGAACCCTTTCTGACTTTATTCCCGAACCGTGTGGTCCTTATTCCCATGCTTGGGTCTAAACCCATAGTCACGTCAGTTTTTCACGAAAACCAGGAAATAGTCCTTCCTACCTTCAATTCTCCAGAATCAGCAGATGCTCATCCCCTGGATGTTGGGGAGATTCTGAAAGAGTATCTGAGAGTCACTTCATCTTTTAGAAACTCGAACTACCTGTTCTTATTACATTCTGGCAGCAACAAAGGAAAGAGAGCTTCCTCCAGAACGATAGCAGTCTGGATCATTCAGTCTATTCAACAGGCCTACAGGGCAAAGGGCTTGGCCCCTCCAGAGGCGGTGGCGGCTCATTCCACCAGAGGCATGGCAGCCTCATGGGCAGCAGCTCGACACGTGACTCCTGAAGTGATTTGCAAGGTAGCTTCATGGTCTTCCATTAATACTTTTATGACTCATTATTGTATTGAGCCTGATTCCCTTTCCTCTGTAAATTTTGGTCGAAAAATCCTATCAGTTGATGGGAAAGATTAAATATTTTTGCTCAAGCATACCCTCCCGTGTGGATTGGCTAGCTATTTCCCACACGTAGTCTGCCATGGAGTCTGTCAGGAAAACGGAAAATTTATTGCCAAATACTTACCGTAATTTTCCTTTCCTGATAGACTCCATGGCAGACGGAGTTCCCACCCATGAATTAAAAATATGAGAGTTGAAATTTGATTCGGCTAGTTACGGAACACCTGTCTGTGGAGGTGAGCTCAAATTTATGGGTAAGGGGTCCTATAGCTATGGAGAGGAGGCAGGGTTAACCCACAGGTAGTCTGCCATAGAGTCTATCAGGAAAGGAAAATTACGGTAAGTATTTGGCAATAAATTTTCTGTTTTAAAACTACTTGCGGCTATAATGAATTTTTCGGATCCGGCAATACAGATAAAAGTAATTGGAAGTCATTGAAAAATAAAAAATAAATGCGTAGGGGTCCCCCAAAATTCCATTACCAGGCCCTTCAGGTCTAGTATGGATATTAAGGGGAATCCTGCGCCAAATTTAAAAAAAAAAACTTTTTTTTTGCATTGATATATG
Source organism: Rana muscosa (assembly GCA_029206835.1). Lineage (NCBI taxonomy): Eukaryota > Metazoa > Chordata > Amphibia > Anura > Ranidae > Rana > Rana muscosa. Next base: position 157,758,886 of record CM055127.1, on the reverse strand, counting down.
TCCCCTGGGGCAGAACCCGGGTCCCCAAACACTTTTTATGACAATAACTTGCATATTAACCTTTAAAATTAGCACTTTAGATTTCTCCAATAGACTTTTAAAGGGTGTTCCGCGGCTTTTCGAATTTGCCGCGAACACCCCAAATTTTTCGGTGATCGGGCGAACAGCCAATGTTCGAGTCGAACTCATGTTCGACTCGAACAGATAGCCCATCCCTATGCGGGATGAACTTGCACAATTCAGCTGAACTTGCACAATTTCATTCCCGCAGTCAGTATGAACCTGGCCTAATGCCGCGTACACACAACCGTTTTTCACAGTGTGAAAAATGCATTTTTTTAAATTGGTCATTAAAAACGATCGTGTGTAGGCTCCAGAGCATTTTTAACGTCGTGAAAAATGGGCTAAAAAAAATTAGAACCTGCTCTATTTTTTCACGTCGTTTTTCACGTCGTTCTTTTTAACGTCGTGAAAAACGGTCGTGTGTGGGCTTTTACGAGGGGAAAAAAAATGTGAATGCTAAGAATCAAGTATGAGACGGGAGCGCTCGTTCTGGTAAAACTAGCGTTCGTAATGGAGATAGCACATTCGTCACGCTGTAACGGACTGAAGAGCACGAGGCTGAAAAGCACGAATCGGCTCTCACCAAACTTTACTAACACGAGGATCAGCAAAAGCAGCCCAAAGGGTTGCGCCATCCGAATAGAACTTCCCCTTCATAGTGCCGTCGTACGTGTTGTACGTCACCGCGCTTTGCTCAAGCTTTTTTTTTCACGATAGTTTGTAGGCAAGGCAGGCTTGAAAAGGAAACACGAAAAATCACGTTGAGAAAAACGTTTTTTTCAATAACATTAAAAACGGCCGTGTGCACGCGGCATAAGGATAAAGCCAGCCATAGATGGATGTAATCTCACTCGGTTAAGCAGGGACAAGCAGAGTTTTAATCCATGTATGGGCAGGCTGGTTGTACCAAATTTGATCGATTGACTTGAGTACAACCAACCTGTCAGATATTTTAAATGTGATTGCTGCTAGCAGTAATCATTATGTTCTGCCGGCCAGGAAGCTCCAGCAGAACACAATAGTGCTGTGGGAGTGATTCCCCCATTAACACTGACTGCGTTTCTAGGGAAATCAAGCAATTTTCTTTCCTTCCACCATGATAATCGAATCATCTATGGCTTGCCTAAGTTTACACTTGTGGTTGGGGAGAAGAGGGGGGGAGGTAAAGACTGTCAGTTGAGCCACATTTTTAACTCCCCAACTGTCCCCCATAAGCTGCAAAGACCGATGATTGGGGTTGTAAACTTGCCGCGCTCCCTTTTCATATGCAGTGGTAGTACCATGCCGCTAAATGCAACCTATTTATGAGAATGGGGCTGAGCCATAACCCCCCTGCAACCGTAGTCGGGGCTATCAGAGGTGTTGAAGCAGTGATGAGAAAACATAACGCCTTCCAATTGCCTGTCAAAAGGCACTGTTGGTTGCTCTTCAGAGAGCAATGCTTATGCAATGGAGCGCTAAGGTCTTATTTATTTCTCCTAAATGGTTCTTCTCTTGCATGAAATCTCAAATATTTTTGAGAGACTGATAGGGTCACTTAAAGCTAACCCATAAATTGAATCATGATGAAAAAATGACCACTATGCCAATAAAGCACATTATAATACCAGTTATGTGAGATCCCCTCCTAAACGTTAAAAAATAGGAAAATAATTGATGAAGTCATCGCTTGTAAACTGCCCATGGTGGGCAACAGTTCTGATTTCAAACAATAGCAGATGGTGATACCCCCCCCCCCCCTATTGTGAAACAAAGACGCAAATCCTCAATGTATAATGAGGGGCGTAGCCAGCAGGGATGGCCAGTGAGATATATAAGACACCAAAGGTCAGGGCAATATACTGACACTTTACAGAAAATTTCACAGAAGGAAGTCTGTACAGAACACCATAGAAAAAATGAAGACCCTGCTAATTCTTGCTGCTATTTGCTTTGTGTGCGTGGCTTTACCTGTTCAGGTGAGTAAAAAAACTAATTTATATCTTTATTATCTGCAATGACAATGTCTTTTTTTTTTTTTTTTGGATGGATAGTAGCAATAATGCCTAATCTCCATGTGCAGGTTTTAGTAGTATGGAACTAAAATCTCCATCTATAACTCTTTGTTAAAACTAGTCCCAATCTTCAGAAATGTGTGTTGTATTTATGAAAGATTGAGTACAATATTCATGTATATGGCACAGGCAACTCTTCGAATTTTCCTGAAACTGCCAGAACTGGTGTAATGAATTGAAAATATTTACAGGTAAAATGGTTGTTTTACATAATTAGCTGATCATTCCCATTGTCTAATTAAAATAACTCCAATGATCTAATCCAGGGCTTAAAATTTCAATTCTAGACCTACTAGCCAGGCAAAAACCTTACTCTCCACCAGTTTCCCCACCAAACCTTTCCCAGGTCCGTCCCCCAACCCCGCCCCTTAAAGCCACGCCCCCTTAAAGCTTATGAAATTACATTTTTCTTTAGAATAAAGAGTCCAAAATATAAAAAAATCAGTGTCCCCAGAGAGCCTCCCCTTGCATCAGTGTCCCTAGAGAGCCCCCCTTAAATCAGTGTCCCCAGAGAGCCCCCCCTTTACATCAGTGTCCCCAGAGAGCCTCCCCTTACATCAGTGTCCCCAGAGAGCCTCCCCTTACATCAGTGTCCCCAGAGAGCCCCCCCTTACATCAGTGTCCCCAGAGAGCCTCCCCTTACCACGGTGTCCCCAGAGAGCCTCCCCTTGCATCAGTGTCCCCAGAGAGCCTCCCCTTACCACGGTGTCCCCAGAGAGCCTCCCCTTGCATCAGTGTCCCCAGAGAGCCCCCCCTTTACATCAGTGTCCCCAGAGAGCCCCCCCTTTACATCAGTGTCCCCAGAGAGCTCCCCCTTTACATCAGTGTCCCCAGAGAGCCTCCCCTTACATCAGTGTCCCCAGAGAGCCTCCCCTTACATCAGTGTCCCCAGAGAGCCTCCCCTTACATCAGTGTCCCCAGAGAGCCTCCACTTACATCAGTGTCCCCAGAGAGCCCCCCCTTACCTCAGTGTCCCCAGAGAGCCCCCCCTTACCTCAGTGTCCCCAGAGAGCCCCCCCTTACCTCAGTGTCCCCAGAGAGCCTCCCCTTACCTCAGTGTCCCCAGAGAGCCTCCCCTTACCTCAGTGTCCCCAGAGAGCCTCCCCTTACCTCAGTGTCCCCAGAGAGCCTCCCCTTTACATCAGTGTCCCCAGAGAGCACCCCCATACATCAGTGTCCCCCAGAGAGCCCCTGCTTACATCAGTGTCCCCAGAGAGCCCCCCATACATCTGTGTCCCCAGAGAGCCCCCCCTTACATCAGTGTCCCCCAGAGAGCCCCTGCTTACATCAGTGTCCCCAGAGAGCCCCCCCATACATCAGTGTCCCCAGAGAGCCCCCTCTTACATTAGTGTCCCCCAGATTGCCTCCCTCTAAATAAGTGTCCTCAGATGGCTCCCCATCTTACCTTTAGCTGGTGGGTGTAGGGATGTGCACCGTTGGCAGGCGGCCTCTCCTCGTGTCCCCCACGGCCGTGGAGAGCGGACCTCTCCTCGTGCCCCCCGCGGTGGTGGAGAGCGGACCTCTCCTTGTTTCTCCCTCAGCGGTGGAGAGCGGAACTCTCCTGCACCTGTCCCCTGTAATGGTGCTGCTGAAGAAGAAGCCGCAAACCGGAAGTCAGAAACCGGAAGTCGGCTTCAAAATGAGGCTTGGAGCGCAGGTGCACAGCAAATCGATCCCCAGGGCCTGGGGATCACATTGCGCTCTGTTACTGCACTTGCCCAACGGTAATTTATGCTCGTATTTTGGCGAGCAGGCGAGTGCATTTTTCAAGCCCTGATCTAATCTATCTAATGATCTAATTGATCAAATACATAACTAGCTTATTATGAATATATAAACTAAAAAGCGCCTTTGGATTTGAATAAGTACCCAGAGTACCTGATATCAGCTGCAAAATAAACTTGCTATGTGCCAACAGAGCAATATAGGTTGAAAGAAAGAAAATTGCGCTAGAAATCAACTACTAGGATATATAACAAACTGGTAGACAAATATACGTATATGCAACATATATGATAACATATGATAGTCCCATATGGTGCTTGTGCCCAATAAAGACTCCTATGGACTGGTGCTCGAACTGGGTGCCCCACATAGATGTGCACTCACCACAATGTGTGGACCAACTATCGCTAGTATGGTCTATTAGGCATGTGGGGATACCCCGAACTCAGATCCTTAGGATGACGTCTTGTTGATAGAGATGTTGCTCATAGGGATAAATGGGGATCAAGAGAGAAAGATCCTCATTGCGCAATGCCATTTAAAACATTTATTAATTCCACAAAATAAAAAAAGGTTACACTTACATTGCTGAGTGCCTGATAGTCCTGGCACCCGGCATGTATAGCAGGCGATTGTTTAAAGGGTAATCGGCCCTGAACGGGATAATCCTAATAGCAGTGTCCTGGTGCACGATTCCCTGGTGGTTTCAATTGGGGCGGAAGAAATACCTCTGTATAACTAGTAGCTTATAACTAGCTTATTACTTCTGTTATCCAATTAGATTTATTCCAATGATCTAATATATCTAATGATCTAACTGATAAAATACATGAATTAGCTTATCATTTATGTTCACCTAATTCCAATAATTGATGACATTAAAAATATCAAACATGTTTTCATGACGTGCTAGAAAAATAATATAAATTAAGTGTACCTTTTTTTACATTTCAATATTCACTTTATTTAAAACCAGAAAGTGTGGTTGTGTGATAACACCAGCTCTATTGATTTCTTACCAGAGATCAGCTCGGACATGTTCGGACTTGAGTCTGAACTGAGTAATTATTATAGATCTGTTTGTCTTAGGCCCCTTTCACACTGAGGCGCTTTGCAGGCGCTATTGCGCTAAAAATAGCGCTTGCAAAGCACCCTAAAAAAGCTGCTACTTTGTATCCAGTGTGAAAGCCCGAGGGCTTTCACACTGGAGCTTTGCGCTTGCAGGAGGGTGAAAAAACTCCTGCAAGCCGCATCTTTGAGGCGCGATAGGAGCGGTAAAAATACCGCTCCTATAGCGCCCCTGCCCATTGAAATCAGTGGGGTAGCGCCTCCAAAAAGCCCGCAAAAGGCCGCAAAGAGGCGTTATTGCAGGCGTTTTAACCCCTTTTCGGCCGCTAGCGGGGGTTAAAATGCCCCCTCTAGCGCCCGCAAATCGCGGCAAAAACGACGGTATAGCGGCGCTAAAAAATAGCGCCGCTATACCGCCAGCGCTTCAGTGTGAAAGTAGCCTAAAAGTGGTGGTAAACCCTAGGACAAAGGAAAAAAAAAACCTGCAAGACAAATGCATAATGAATAGCATACTAGCTCATTAAGAATTACTTAACTGAGATTGAAACCCCTGCAGCCGTCCTCGTACACGCTCCGGCGGTCGACATCGCTCCCGGAGTTACTTCCGGGTATCGCGGGCCCTGGCGCTGTGATTGGCTGGAGCCGCGATGACATCACTCCTGTGCATGCGTGCGGGAGCCGCTGGTAACGGCACACTTACTGAGGCAACGGCACGTACGTGCCATTGCTTCAATGCGCATGTACCGATGACATTGGCAAATACAGGGGATATCTCCTAAACTGTTTAGGTTTAGGACAGTGGTTCTCAACCTTGCTAGTTCCGTGACCCCTTGATAAAATTTCCCAAGTTGTGGGGACCCCTAACAGTAAAATTATTTTTGTAGCGTGGGTTGTCGGCACCCAAGACAAGACAAGTAATTTGCGCCCCTAACCCACGGACATTTAGCGCTCCCTCAATCCCTTCCACTCGTACAGAATTTAAAACCCCTTATGGTACAGTTTAGGTTGTACCCCTCTTTCTCTTTGTTCTGCTTTCTTTCCCTTTTATCTCTCTCTATCCTAATTTCTTGTTTTTTTCCCCTCATCCCTCTCTAGCCGTCTTTCTTGTTCTTTCTCTTATTCTTTCTCTCCATTTTTCTTTGTTCCTCCCCCCTCTTTTCCTCTCCCTTCCATTTATTCTCTATTTTTTTCTATCTCTTACTCCTTGGTGAGGGGGTGGGGGGGGGGGGGGAATGAGTGACAATGCTGGAGGGAGTTCTGATCAGCCAACTTAGGTGCTCTTGGTTAAGGTGATCTGCTGATCTGAGAACTGTAGTGGGGACTTTTAATGGCAACTATAATCACAGGTAGTGTTGTTCACTGTGTCTCCAGCTTCACTGTGTCTCCGACTTTGTGGTGTCTCATAGCAGTGACACCTATGCCGAAATCAGAAGATAGGGTCTCCTCCAGCCCCTCCCACTTCACATTCCTCACCAGTCAGCTGACCTCTAGTCTCTGCCCCCCAGCCTTGCCATGAACTCAATGGGTGGCTGTGAAGAGGCCGAGTAGGCGGCAGCGGGCTCCAGGAACAGCCCTGCTGGGCGGCCGCAAAAATGCTGGGAGAGCCAGGAACAGCCCAGGATTTGGTGACCCCTGGCAAACCATCATTTGACCCCCGAGGGGGTCCCGACCCCAGGTTGAGAACCACTGGTTTAGGAGATTTCCGGGGTAGCTACAGGTAAGCCTTATTATAGGCTTACCTGTAGCAAAAAGTGTGTTGTAAGGGTTTACAACCACTTTAAGAATGTTTGAATACATTTAGGCCGGCTATAGATGGATCAAAATAAACTGGTCTTATATAAATGAATCTATGGCCAGACTGGTTGTACTGAAGTCAATCAATTGATGGGGGAATCAAGCGATTTTCTTTCCTTTGACCCGTGGTTAAAGGAAAGAAAATTGCATGAAGTCACGACAACACGCATCGTGGGAAGCATGTCACCCAGAAAAAGTTCAGGAGCTACTTTTGGGTGACATGCTTCCCTGCGATGCGTGTTGCCGTGATTGCAGCGCAATTTATTTATCACACGACAATCGCGGCAGACCCGCGCCGAGATTTAAGATATCGTTCAAATGCGAGTCCTGTGATTTGTCATTCACACATCAGCGCTTTCAAATTACAGGGGGCAGATTCGCGGGAAATCTGTCCGCGATTCAAAGCGCTGAAGTGTGAATGCAGCCTTAGCTAAACAGCTCTTCTGAATTCTCCAGACTTCAGCCCAGCATTTTGTTTTTAGTATCAGTTTAAACCGTCTTGTTGTTTTTGCTCTTTACTTATCAGGCTTAATTGAATTACTTATTCTGTTGTCCTGCTTAAATGACCCCCCCCCCCCCCCCATCAGATTTTAAAGGACCTAAACTCTGATCCATCAGGTAGGGCAGGTACAAAGTATTCTAATGGTAACGACTTGTTGGTTGTGTCAACATGAAGGGCAAGCATGATTATTGAGTTATATTGAGGCAACATGTATTCAATTTGAAAACAGAAATACAGTAGAAGTGGCACCAAAAGTAGCCAATCAGGTTATATCTTTCTGTAATCCATACTAGATGAATTGGTATGTAAGATGTTGCATAATGACTACCTTTGTTAATGGAATTGTATGTCTATTTCATCAGAACTTACAACAAAGGAAGAAGAGGGAGATAACAGAGACACAAGGTAAGACCTGAGGGGCTGGTTAAAGTTCTGTATAAACATGAGCTGGAGGTCATACTTGACTGGTAAATAGTTATGGAATTATGCTCCAAAAGATCTGTACATAGACCAGAATACTTTTGTAGCCTGATCGTATGTTGCCTAAATGTTAATGATCTTTGGATTATTCCAAGCGATCTACAGATTTGAAAATCCAAAATAAATTTTCCTCTATTGGGGTTTCGTAAGATAAATGCAACCATTCAGAGGGTATGTTTAGTGCAGTGTTATCCTTTTGAAAGTATTGATTTATTCATATATCTTGATATTTTTTCTGGTTCATTTTATTAGTTATAAAGCATGCCATCTCATACAGATATGCGTACAAAACATATCACAATGTTCCACTCGTGGGGAGTCATGGTAAAGGTGACAAAGAACAATACAGATTACAGCAAGAATTTCCTGGGGGGGGGGAGTAGGGTGACCACGTGTCCCGGATTGCCTGGGACAGTCCCGCATTTTGCAGGTCTGTCCCGGGCACCTTCATTCCAGGACAATACAGTGTCCCGGAATGAAACTGACACAGCCACCCCCCGGGCCAATCTGATGCCCCCAAAAAAGGCTGCCATATCACCGCTTTACTCACTGACAGTACTTGTCCTGGCCGGGAATGCCTGGAGGAGCACAATCCCCACCCCCTGCTTGTGATTGGAGAAATCATAAATCCCTCCTCTTGTGTCCAATCACTGTGCTGTGATTCGTTACAGCACAAGCTGATTTTTGGGAAGGGAGGGTGTCCCTGAATGGTAGTTTGGAAATGTGGTCACCCTAGGGGGGAGTGAACATACCAAGGGCAATTTAGATTTGTTTGGCAAAGGCAAAAACATCATTAAAGTACAGTAGAGATAGAAAAGGAGAGAATGTCAACTCCTGGTTGGTCTGCCCCAGCCATAGATCTGGGAAGTATAAGGGGCCAAACAGTGTCAGGAAAATATGCAGTACATATCAGAGAATGAGAGGAGAAGAGGGTAAATGAAGAGTATGGGGGGGGGGGGAAATACAGATTAGGAAGGGAGTGGAAAGATAGTTTAGGGCTCCAAGAGGGCGGCATCAAAATCAGGAGGAAAATACTGTACTTTTCGATCCACAGCTTACAAACTAAGGCCCCTTTCACACTGAGGCGTATTTCAGGCGTTTTTGCGCTAAAAATAGCGCATAAATAACGCCTGAAATACTCCTGCCCCAGCATTCTCAATGTGAAAGCCTGAGGGGCTTTCACACCGAGGCGGTGCGCTGGCAGGAGACAAAAAAATCTCCTGCAAGCCGCATCTTTGGAGCGGTGAAGGAGCGGTGTGTATACCGCTCCTTTACCGCTCCTTGCCATTGAAATCAATGGTACACCGCGGTTTGCGGGCGGTATTAACCCTTTTTCGGCTGCTAGCGGGGGTTAACACCGCACCGCTAGCGGCCGCATATCGCGGTAAAACACGACGGTATAGGGCGCTGAAAGTCGCTGAAAATCACGCCGCTATACCGTCACAGCATATGCCCGCCCCAGTGTGAAAGGGGCCTTAGGCCCCTTTCACACTGAGGCGTTTTTCAGGCGCTTTAGCGCTAAAAATGGCGCTGTAAAAATGCCTGAAATAATCCTGCCCCAGCATTCTCAATGTGAAAGCCCTGATGGCTTTCACACTGAGGCGTTGTGCTGGCTGTGCGTTGGAAAAAATCCTGCAAACAGCTTTTCTGGAGCATCTTTGGGGCGCATAAAATAGCGCTGTAAAAACGCCTATCCCCATTGAAATGAATGAGTATCGCTGTAAAACTGCGGTAAAAACGCATAGGCGTTAGCGCTATTTTTTAAAAATAGCGCTAACACCTATCCGTTTTTACTGCGCTAACGCGGTAAAAAACGCTAATAGTTTTTAGCGCGTTATTGCAACGCCTCAGTGTGAAAGGGGCCTTAGTGTAGAGCTTCACCATATCTTGGAGAGTTGTCTCAATCTTGGCATGTATCACTGCCTGGGTAACTGTCTATAATAGAAATCGTGCAAAGCGTTGGTAACTTCCACTCTCTGACAATGGTCTGTTTTGCAGCAGTTGTGATATAGAAGAGGAAGCGATATCGGTTCCTGGTCAAGCCTGAGGGTACGACGTTGAGTAATGCTGTTTAGGGGTCTGGAGGAAATGATTCTTCAAATAAGTGGAATAGGATAGAAAAAATGTCAGCCCAAAAAGATTGCACTGGGATCCACAAGTCCACCTTCTTTACTATTTGTCTATCTCTGCAGAACTGTTCACATAGCTTGATCTGAACATCTAAGCATTCACCAGTCAGGCCTGTAATACACACATATATATATATATATGTATATATAGTAAAAATTATAATACATGTAAGCCTTACACTGTATTTCTCCTCATTACATGTGACACAACAGCCAATAAAACCGTGACTGATCTGATTGAGGAAGTCAATAAAGGTAAGATTTTGTGCTAAATATTATGATCCATTAAACCTTAAAGGGCATTCCACTTTCCAAAAATAATTGTGTATATATATATATATATATATATATATATATATATAAACATTTAAAAATATATATAGATATATAAAAAAATAATTCCACTTTCCAAAAAAAATTATATATATATATATAAAACATTAAAAAAATTATATAGATATATAAAAAATTAAATATAAAAATATAATATTAAATGTTGTCATTTATTAGTAAATGCCTGTTCATTTCAATCCAAAGTCATTTTATTACAATCTTCTAAAACTGTCAAAAAAATGATGCTATATGTTTCCTACACAGTTGGTGTACAGAACACCACCAAAGATGAGGTTTACTGCTCATGTCATTGGCTCGCTGATTTTATCAGAAGTCTGCACTAAGATGCAAATTACATTTAAGGCAGACAATGACAATGGTAATTTCATGTTTGGTGTGATACTCCTAATGCCGCGTACACATGACCGTTTTTAATGACGAGAAAAATGCAATTTTTTAAAATGGTCATTAAAAATGATCGTGTGGGGGCTTCAGAGCATTTTTCACGACGTGAAAAATGGCCATGAAAAAATTGGAACATGCTCTAATTTTTCTCGTCGTTTTTTACCTCGTCGTTTTTCTCGTCATTAAAAAACGCCCGTGTGTAGGCTTTAACGACGTGAAAAAAAATGCGCATGCTCAGAATCAAGTATGAGACGGGAGCGCTCGTTCTGGTAAAAACTAGCGTTCGTAATGGAGATAGCACATTCGTCACGCTGTAACGGACTGAAAAGCACGAGGCTGAAAAGCGCGAATCGTCTCTCAACAAACTTTACCAACATGAAGGGTGGCGCCATCCGAATGGAACTTCCCCTTTATAGTGCCGTTGTACGTGTTGTACGTCAGCGCGCTTTACTCAAGCATTTTTTTTTTCAACAATAGTGTGTAGGCAAGGCAGGCTTGAGAAGAATCACGTCGAGAAAAATGCAGTTTTATTCAATGACCTTAAAAACGGTTGTGTGTACGCGGCATAAGGGTTAGTTACTTCTAAAGAGATGTTGTATAGGAGGAAGAGGCTTAAAGCGGTTGTATAGACTTTTTTTTTACTTTTACCTACAGGTAAGCCTATACTAAGGCTTACCTGTAGGTAAAAGAAATATCTCCTAAACCTACACGGTTTAGGAGATATTTGCAAAAAAAGACATGCACCGATGTCTACGGCGCATGCGCGCCGTAGACAACGGTGCATTCACAGGGTTAATCCCATTCAGAATTCCGGCGCTGCCGGAATAGAAAGCTCCAGCGCGCATGCGCGGAGTGACGTCTTCGCTGCTCCGGCCAATCACAGCGCCGGAGCGGCGATACCCGGAAGTAACGTTCCGGGTATCTGAGGAGCGATGGCTGCGGTCGGAGCGGGGGACGAGGATGGCTTCGGGGGTCCCGATCTAAGGTAAGTGATTCATAATGAGCTAGTATGCTAGTCATACTAGCTCATTATGGCTTTTTCTTGCAGGTGATTTGAAAAAAAAAATTCGTCTGGGTTTACAACCGCTTTAAATGGACTATGTTGGAACCATATGTGAGACCGATGTCCAGTCAAAAGTATAAATATAAAAGGTTTTTATTACACAAGTATAAAACAAGTTTAGTCAGAGCCCATTCACACAGGGGCGGCACGACTTGTGCCGCGACTGTGCCGGGCGATCTCAAGACGACTTCAAAGCAGACTTCCAAAATGACTTCTGTATAGAAGTCAATGGAAGTCGCCTTGAAGTCGTCTTGAAGTAGTACAGGAACCTTTTTCTAAGTCGGAGCGACTTCAGTCGCTCCGCTTAGAACGATTCCATTGTACAGAAAGGGACGCGACTCGTCAGGCGGCTGAGACGCCTGACGAGTCGCCCCTGTGTGAATGGGGACTCATGTACATGTCTATAGATTGAAAATCATTTTGTGACAAACACAAAATCACTCATTTTGGGCATACCATTGTTGCCAATGGAATGTCATACATATACAGTTGCATAGTATACAGGGCTCAACATGTTTCGCGTTTTATGATTCCGTAGAATCCGCTTCTTCAGGAGTTAGATACAAGCAATATTTTTCAGTAGATAAATATGAGTTTTGTCACGTAGCTATAAACAAAAAAAGGGACATGATTAATGTAAATTAAAAAATGTGGATATATGAAATTATATTTTACAATAAAAACATGCATCCATCACATGAACCATAAAGCCAGACAGAACCCCAAAAAATCTCACCATTTTCAGGACATGGCCGATGGCAACTGCCTTTTTTGTTTCTTTTTTTTTTTTTTTTTTTTTTTTTACCTTTAACCCTAAAAAAGGCTCTTTACTAGGCATGTATTGTGATAATGGGACAGCACTTGGGATCAAATGACACAATCCTGTTTCATTTAACAAACACTGGGTATTTAATCTTTTAGGACTAATAATGTTTGGGCAATATGTCGCTGGGGATTTGGACATCGCTTACAGCATGCAAAGGGGTGCTAATGAATGTCCCAAGGACATCTGCCTGTGGACAAAATCCACAGATGGAAACGTTTATATTCCATACGTTATATCCAGCGGCTATAGTAAGTACTTTTTTGTCCATCCACGTTCAAGTGAAACTTTGTTTAAAGAGCTTCTTTGGAAATGATTTGATAATGCTGTGTGTTTTATTAATTGAGAACTATGAATTTTAATGACGTATCCACTTCTAAAAGTATCACATAATGCATAAAATGGCAATTGCAGTCTCATTCCGCGTTTACACGATCAGAAATTCCAACAACAAATGTCCGATGCAAGCTTTTGGTCGGAAATTCCGACCGTGTGTAGGCTCCATCGGACATTTGCTGTTGGAATTTCCGACAACAAACATTTGAGAGCTGGTTCTCAAATTTTCCGACAAGAAAAGTTCTTGTCGGAAATTCCGAACGTCTGTATGCAATTCCAACGGACAAAAAGCCACGCATGCTCAGACTCAAGCAGAAGAGCCAAACTGCCTATTGAACTTCATTGATCTCGGCTCGTCGTACGTCTTGTACGTCACCATGTCCTTGATGTTCGGAATTTCCGACAAGATTTGTGTGACTGTACAGTATGTATGCAAAACAAGTTTGAGCCAACATTCTGTCGGAAAAAAATCCACGGTTTTGTTGTCGGAATTTCCAATCGTGTGTACGCGGCATTAGAGAATAATAACTCCATTAACTTGGTGGTTAATGTCAACCAGAAAGAATTGTCATCATAAGTGGGACTTCAGTAACTACCAATGGAGAGTTTTTGAAGTAGAACTGTGACTTCCCATTTAAAAAAAAAAAGTGCTACCATACTTAAGCCTCGTACACACGACCGAAAATTTTGTCAAGAAAAAACACGTTGTTTTTCTTGACGAGATTCTTGGACAAGAAACTTGTCCCGGCTGAGTGTACACAAGCTCGATTCAAAGAACCCGCGGTTCTTTGAATGGAGCGAACGCGGTGACGCCATCGACTACGACGAGCGTGTGCTCGTCACATTCGATGCCGTCGCCGCCATCTTGCTACACCCTATCTATGCCTAGGAAGCTACCGCGCATGCGTCAAAGTCATTTCGAGCATGCGCGGGCTTCCCGGAGGACAGGTAAGTGTACACACACACAATTTTCTCGTCGAGAAACAGGCTGACGAGAATCTCGATGAGAAAATAGAGAGCAGGTTCTCTATATTTCTCGTTGAGATTCTTGTCGGTTTTCTTGACGAGAAACCATACACACAAACAAATTTCTCGGCAAGAAAGCTATCTCGGCAGTTTTCTTGTCGTTTCTTGCCGAGAAACTCGTTCGTGTGTACGAGGCTTCAGTGTAAGCACACCTAAACTTGATGTTTCCTTAACTGTAAGTTGCAGTGTCTGGGAGGGCATACATGTGAGACATGAGTGAGTTAGAACAGCCAATCAGATTAACCACTTAAGCCCCGGACCATTTTGGCTGGTTAAAGACCAGGCCACTTTTTGCGATTCGGCACTGTGTCGATTTAACGGACAATTGCGCGGTCGTGCGACGTGGCCCCCAAACAAAATTGATGTCCTTTTTTCTCACAAATAGAGCTTTCTTTTGGTGGTATTTGATCAATTCTGCGGTTTTTATTTTTTGCGCTATAAACAAAACTAGAGCGACAATTTTGAAAAAAACTCAATATTTTTTACTTTTTGCTATAATAAATATCCCCAAAAAATATATAAAAAAAAAACATTTTTTTCCTCAGTTTAGGCCGATAAGTATTCTATATTTTTGGTAAAAAAAAAAAAGGCAATCGGCGTTTATTGATTGCTTTGCGCAAAAATTATAGCGTTTACAAAATAGGGGATCGTTTTATGGCATTTTTATTATTTATTTTTTTACTAGTAATGGCAGCGATCAGTGATTTTTTTTTCGTGACTGCGACATTATGGCAGACACATCGGACACTTTTGACACATTTTTGAGACCATATTTACAGCGATCAGTGCTATAAAAATGCACTGATTACTGTAAAAATGACACTGGCAGTGAAGGGGTTAACCACTAGGTGGCGCTGTAGGGGTTAAGTGTTCCTTGCATTGTGTTTCTAACTGTAGTGGGGGTGGGCTCTGTGTCACACGACACAGATCTCCGCTCCGAGTACACGGAGCCGAGATCCGTGTCATTGTCACTAGGCAGAGCGGGGAGATGCTTGTTTACACAAGCATCTCCCCGCTCTATACCTCCGTGAGACGATCGCGGGGATCCCCGCGGCGATCGAGACCGCGGGACCCGCGGTACGACTCACGGGGATGGCAGCAGGGTCGCCAGAGAGCCACCTGCAGCGCGCGCGCGACCACACGGACAGGCACTTAAAGGGGACGTACAGGTACGTTGATGTGCCTGCACGTGCCATTCTGCCGGCGGAAATGTACAGGAGGCGGTCGGCAAGTGGTTAATGTGATGTAGATTAAAGAAAAACAAAGATATTGGGCCAAGTCATGCAAATCATTCCCTTTTTTTCTTTTTATGTTTTCCATATGCATGTACTGTAAGAACCCACCAATGTATACTACAGAACAGAGCCAGTCACTTCCCCTTGCATATAATGGGGTTTAATTTTGTGTGGGGGTTGGGTCTTTTTTGCAAGATATGGAACCTATATGGAAGAGGAAAAGGGGAACGTAAAACGATAATTTTTTTACACTATGTGGTGTTTGTAATTGTGGCAGCAACTTGGAAATCCATTTCTGGGCTTTGTAATGGACCCCATCTTTTAAATTACTCTTTAAATACTCCACTCATAGGATCAGCTTTGACCAACACTCAGCATAGGTTTGTGTATGGTGGGGCTAAATTTGTTTAGCTATATACTCACCTGCATCTTCTACAGGTGTCTTTGAATCGCATGCAATACAGACTGCAATGGCGGAAATTGAAAGCCTCACCTGCATCCGTTATATCAAGCAGACATCAGAGACTGATTACCTTAGTTATGAGCATCGGAATGGGTATGTATGAATGGCATGTGTCCAAATATGCCGTTGCAGAGCAAATCAACAGGTTACTTGCAGCTTTCCACTGTAGATAAATGTATGTTCTATTACAGGGGTCTCCAAACTTTCTAAACAAAGGGCCAGTTTACTGTCCTTCAGACTTTAGAGGGCCGGACTGTGGCCATCAGGAGTAAAAAATCCACCATTTACTGGTGTCATTGGAAAGAATTGTACCACATCATTGGTGTCATTGGGAGGAATTTTGCCACATCATTAGTGTCATTGGGAGGAATTGTGCCCTTCATTGGTGTTAGTGAATAAAATAGCACCCTAAGGGCCGGATAAAAGCAAGCAAAAGGCAGCATCCCCCCCCCCGGTTCTATTAGCTTCTCTGCTGTTCTGTTCAGCCCCTGGGAGGGAGGTAAGTGGTGTAACCTCAATGTGTGCAGTGCACAGGGGCCCCAAAAGGGATATGAACAAGAACAAGTGTGGGGAAATGCCATTCAGTCCCTACTTCTATGTCTTGGCTGCACATTGGGGAGGGGTCTGTTATTGACTGCCTGTCTGGCGGGGCCCGCCTACTGAACTCAGGGAGAGGTGGAAGGCCCCTTTCACACTGGGGCGTTTTTCATGCGGTTTAGCACTAATAATAGCGCTATTATACCGCATGAAAAAATCCTGCCCTGTAGCCTTCAATGTGAAAGCCCGAAGGCTTTCACACTGAAGCGGTGCGCTAGCAGGAACGCTCCAAAAGTCCTGCTAGCCGCTTCTTTACAGCGGTAAAGGAGCGGTGTGTTCACCGCTCCTTTGCCGCGGGTGCCCATTGAAATCAATGGGACAGCGCGGTAACACCACACACAAACCGCGGCAATAGCCTGCAATAGCCGCGGTTTGCGGGCGGTATTAACCCTTTTTCGGCCGCTAGCGGGGGTTAAATTCACCCCCCTAGCGACCGCATACCGCGGTAAGAACGACGGTATAGCAGCGCTGCAAATCGCGCTGCTATACCGCCACCGCTCCTGCCCGCCCCAGTGTGAAAGGGGCCGAAGAACCAGAGCTGCAGAAAGTAACAAATACATGCAGGGAGAGGGAGAATGGTGATTGGCTGTGCAGGGGAGGGTTGCTAACCTGCAATGTGAGACAGAGGGTTACTTACTACTATCTTCTGAAGTCTGTCACTACTGGCTCTGTATTAAGTGACTCAGGGATCTGTAGTAAGTGATGCCAAGTTCAGGGGTCAGTAGTGAGTGACACAGACTTTAGGGGTCATCATTAAGTGCATCAGAGGTCAGTAGTAAATGTTTCAGAGTTTAGGGGTCAGTACTAAGCGATTTAGCATTTGGGGGTAAGCAGTAAAAGAAGTGGGGTTCAGTATTAGGTACCACTTATTACTGACCTAACATGTGCCCCAATGTGTAATGTTGGTCCTCCTCGGCCCCTCCAATATATCTCCACAGATGATGTGCTGTACATTCCCTGTTCAACACGGCCTCATTCCTTACCAGGGGTCATCAAACTTTGTAAACAAATGACCAGTTTACTGTCCTTCAGACTTTAGGGGGGCTGGAATATGGTCATTGGAAGTAGAAAATATTCTGGCATCCGTGGGAGTAAACAATGCTGCTTTTTTTATGTCCGTGAGATGAATTGTGCCCCTTTGTTGGTGTCAGTGGGGGGGAATTATACCTGATTGTTGGTGTCAGAGGATGAAATATTGCTCCAAGGGCCGGTTAAAAGCAAGCAAAGGGCGACATCTGGCCCCCGGGCCAGTTTGGAGACCACTGTTCTATACTATGTAAGTCAACTCTCAAGTCTCTGTTTGGTTACATCTCTAAGTTATTCCCAACATTCAGTGCAATGAGAAAAGTACACATTTTGTTTGTGTTGAGGTCTAATAATTTACATAGAGATTGCATTCCAGCTCACTGCCATCCTCTAGGTTTCAGACTACAGCTGCAGTCTCTTTTCAGATGCTGGTCTATGTTGGGACGAATGGGAGGTGGACAGACCATCTCTTTGGCTACTCCAGGATGTATGATGAAGGGAATTGTCATCCATGAATCCCTACATGCCCTGGGTCTCAGCCACGAACATGTGAGGAAGGACAGAGACAACTATGTGAATGTCCTGATGGATAACATCATAGCAGGTATGTAATTTAAGCCATTTTGCACGATTTTCAGCTGAGACACCGAGTACTGAAGCCATTGGATCAGTATGACCTCAACGCAGATGGCCTTTTTTTAGGTCAACTCTTGGAATTTGTACTTGCAACCAAGCAAAACTTTTATTAACTTACTGGCAGTATCAGTGCCTGCCTCTTCCATTAGATATCCTAATTAGAGCACGGGAAAGATCATATTTCCACCTGCTAGCTCAGCTACGGCATGTTCATAAAGAGGCAGCAAGGGGTCAATTTTTTTTGCCCAAATAGTGACATGTGGTTGCCAGGATTGTGTGTTTTTTTTTTTTTCAAAGCTAAACTTTATCTAGTTTTGTTTTGTACATAAATGTACAGTCCTGCTAGGATGGATAACCAAAAGGCTACAATTCACCTATTCCAAGGCAATGCTGATCCAGGCTTCCTGTTCATGCTGGCCACATAACTGATGACCTAAGTCAAGGGTGCCCAACCAGTGGCCCGGGGGCCACATGTGGCCCGCAGTGCCCTCTGATGTGGCTCGCGACCTCCTGCTCTAGGATGAAATAGAATAGAATACTGTTAATAAAGGTAAGTTTAAGGATTTAATACTTAAATACTTTAATACAATTTTAATACTGTTAATAAAGGTAAGGGCATGTCTGTTCTGCAGTGGTTACTGGGCGGCTTTCAAACTGATCTGCAGAGCAGTGCACCTGCGGGTTACCTGCACTGAGCCATAGACTTCTATTACCTGCAA